>OX451740.1:162607165-163807165 GCA_948472305.1 Vicia faba | reverse complement strand
TGAAGGGAGCCAAAGAAGCAGAATCGAAGGGTTCTGCTGCCCAAATCGAAAAGCCCATTTTCCTTTCTTTATTTTATTTTGTATTTATATTTTCTTGCTATTCAATATGGTTGTAATAGTGTAGGATTTATTTTTCTGCATTTTTATTGCTTTTATACAAATGTTAGTGATTAACATGTATGGCAAGATAAAAACCAACAACTAGATAACCTAAAGTTCAAAGATAAAATGCATGCAAATAAAACACACTATTCACATATGCACCCTTAGGGTAATCCCACTTGTTGCCTCAGAAATAGTCATGTCCCTCGAAAATGGAAGTTTTAGCAAAGACCCTCGATAAAAGATCGTAGTCCCTCGATGACCCTCAATGTTTCCTTCAGTAAACGATCTAGTCCCTAAACGACATTGCTAAAACGTCCCATAGGTTGCCTTCTATGACTATACAAACGTCCCACGCCCGTCCCTTCACATCCAATGATGGGGCTTCTTACCAAATCAATGGTAAGATAGAAACATCTAAAGGAAGAGGAAAATAACATTAAGACCTTTTGAGTAGGTAGGACGCTCATAGTTGCTCACTTGCTCACAACAAAAACATTTTATGCACCAACACTTTCAATTGAAATATTTTCAAAAGTTAAAACACTTTGTACAAATTCTTATAGAAACAAGAATCATTATAAAGACACCTTTCCAAAATCACTTTCAAAAACACATTCCACAAACACCTCTTTGAACTATTCTCAAAACAACACTTTGTACGCGTTCTTATATAAACGAGAACCATTACAAAGATGTTTTCAAAAATACTTTCAAAATCCATACCACAAGCACATTTTCAAACAAAAGCAAGTGATCTAGCAAGCAACTAAGAGCCCGTAGATAACTACATATGGAAAGGGTGCTAAAAACCTTCCCTTTTCATAACCTACCCCCCGAACTCAAGAAATAATCTCTAAAGGTCTTTCATGTTCTTTTCAACCTTTCCTTTTGGATAAAAGAAAATTCGGTGGCGACTCTTGCTATCCTCAACAATTGCGATCAAACGTAAAACACCCAAGTCAGTTCTCCCACCGTGTTACAGAACTGGCGACTCTGTTGGGGAAATACTTAAAAGTGGGGTTACCTTAGGGCTAGATCACCTTTACTTGCTTTCCTTGTTTGACTTGCTTGCTTTATATTATGGTTACTTGTTTTGGCTTTGTATTGATCCTCCACCCGGATCTGGGGCACCTCTTAGGTAAGTAGCAATAGATTTTGGAAATTGTATGACATAGACCGATATGGTTGAAGCAATGGCTATGTTAGTGTGACACATTTGTTGGTACCATTATCCCTTGTGTTGAATCGAGGAGAATACGGGGCCGCTGAGAGGCGTCATGAAGAACTAACTGACCTTAGAACCTTAATTGAACAACTTGGCCATTAGGAAGTTGTGAGATAGCCGGCTTTGGTTCTGACCGAAGATTGGTTGATGCTTGATGCTACGCTCATTGAGATCGGACTTTTGGAATATCTCGGCCGCAAGAAAAGATTGATTGAGTTGAGACAATGCCTAAAATAAAGGTCGTTGATATTAAGATCCCTTAGAACCCGATTAATTTCTAGGACAGATTGAGCCAACTAAACTTCAAGAAGGTACTTACCTACAAACTCTATGCAAGCCTAAACCTAAGGACTTGTCTGCTTTGTGTGTATATGACTATTTATACATAATAACTTGCTTGCTTTGCATACTTATACATAACATCATAAACATCATAACATCATAAGCATTCTCACTAACCATTTCAAGGATTTAGGAATTTATCTTTGTTTTGTTTTGTAGGCCATGACTCCCATCCGAAGGAATACCATCTGAATCAGCTTCATGAAAGCGCATCCTCAACTCCAAGAGTTAGCATCAAGGTTGCCCGGATATTCTCCCTTCACCAAGAAATATGGTCGACTTCTCAGTTTGGCTACCTCCAATTTCCAAGAAGAAATTATGTACGTACTCTTCCAATTCTTTGATCCCATGCATCATTGCTTCACCTTTCCTAACTATCAGTTGGTGCCTACACTAGAAGAGTTCTCTCAACTGTTAGGAGTTCCCGTGCTTGATCAATTACCATTCACCGGTTCAGAGGAGACTCCAAAGCCTGAAGTCATTTCCAAAGCCCTGTGTGATACGGTGGAAGAACTGACTATTTTTGGAATGCTGGTTTACGTTTTGCGTTTGTGTTTGCAAAATGTCACGGTAAGCAAGAGTCGCCACCGACTTTTATTTTATCCAACAAGGAAAGGAAAAAAGCACAGAAAAATTCATTTTTCGAGATATTTTTGAGTACGGGGGGTAGATTATAGAAAGGGAAGGTATTAGCACCCTTTCTATCCGTAGTTATCTACGGGCTCTTAGGTACTTGCTCATCATTTTTCAAAATTGTTTTCTTTGTGTTTGTGGGTTTTGAAAAGTTTTTGTTTTAACTTCGATTTAACTCTTGCTTCTGTCTTCAAGAGTGTAATGAAGTGTTTTTGAAAACTTTGTTTATAAAGGAGTGTAAGTGTGAAAAATTTGTTTGGAATGAGCAAGTACTTAAGAACTAATCTACCTACTCGAAAAAGGAATCGTTCTATGTTTGTTTCCTTTAGACAATGCTATCCCACTATTAGTGAGTAGGTAGCACCATCGTTAGAGTTTGAGGGTCAATTCGAAAGAGGGACATACGGTCACTAAAGTAATGTTAGGATGTCTTAGTGGTAACCCTAATGTCTTAGATCATTTATCTGAGGCAACAATATCTGAGGCAACCTTTTCGAGGCAATTTATGATCTTTTAGACAAGAGGGCGACCTCTAAAACGACCTATACTCAATGACTGTTTACGAAGGCAACCAAGTGGGAGTGTACCCTAGGAGTGCGCATGTGCAAATGTGTTGATTTCAGTTATTTTTATCTTTGCACATGTTTAGGGTGATCTAACTGTTTTTAAAATTAGACATTCATTCTTGTCATGCAAACCCTATTATCAAACATCTAACAGTTGAATATTTGTAAAAATTAAAGGTGCGGAAATTAAACTACGCTATTACAAGGCGTCGGGTATTTACATCGCCAAAGACAAACCCCTTTGAAATTTAAAAGCGGTAAAAATAAATAAATGTCCTAATTAAAATTATTATAAACCGGGAGCAGATACAATAATTTGGATAAAGAAAAATAAGCGCGCGAGATAATTGGATCGAATGCGAAACTAGGGTTTTGACCCTCCGGATTAAAAGAAAATTTTTTTGTTGTTTTTAATTTTTTTTTTTAAGAAAAGAAATTAATTCCTAAAATTAAATGCTACATTAATTAGTTATTAAATTAATTAATGAAAAATAATTCAATGACATATTTTTGGAGTTTTGTTAATTTAAGAAAGAAAATAAAATAATTAAATTTGTGTTAAAAACCTATTGATTCTAATTAATTTTAAATATTTACAAAATCAATTAAAGTTATCTAATCATAAATAACCTAATTATTTTAATTAATATTTATTGATGAAAAATAAAAATTCTGATTTATTTGGACATAATAATATTTTTGTGATTTTTTGATAAAAAGAAAATAATTTTTGGTTAAGTAAATAAATAAATAAATAAATAATTAAATGAAAATAAACAAAATATAAAAAAGAGAGAGATGGGCCTGAAAGTGGTGTGCCAATAGCAAGAATTCTGGCCCAACTGGAGAAGTTCCATTTGACTTTCTAGATCCTGCACATGTGGATTGACTTGGCCTATGGTGTGCCTTCAATAATGGCCACCAGATCTGGCCATCTAGCCATCTAGCGTGTTGATGAGGAAGGTCCATAGTGGGTGCCTGGCTAATGCATGCATTGGATTACCTGAAATAAATGAGAAAAATGGCAAATGCTGGAGGCAGGGATCGAACCCCTGACCTCCAGCCTCCTAGCGCCTTAAGCATACACCTGGTGACCATTGGGCTATGTTGTTTTGTTGTATATTAATCAAATGCTGAAAGTAATATGTAAAACAAAAAATTGGAAAACAAATAAAAATGCGCGTAATTATTTGAATGGGCGAATCAGGTGGATCCACGTATGCTTCTTCTTCCTTGCACCGTGGCTAAAACCTGAAACACCTATACCCACGGACAAATGTCCATTGCTACAAACCAAGCATTCTCAAAACCTTCCACAGGCTATGTAAATGGAATCTAACACCACGGTTAGATTCGTCTCGTCTTCCTGATCACAACCATACCCATTATGAAGACTAATTGTTCCTGAAATAAAAAGCTCTAAACCAAAGCTTGAAAACCTAACAATGGTGAGTTACAGCACATGCCATATAAATGAAATTGGCTATTGTAAAAAGTTTCCAAACATCATGGTGATTAAGAATATGCAATTATTTTACACTATGGATGCAAGAATAAAGCTTTTCGAATTCAAGAAAAGGGTGATACCGTGACGGACTTACAGCGCGTGGGAGGGCTTGAAAATGTTTGGTTTTGATTGTTTTAGGTTGTGAAGACTGCCAGGAAGCGATTGGGACAGATACCAAGCCTTGAGGATGCCTCTAACCACCAATTTGATCTCACACTTTTTGCTTCTTTTTGCAAATTTTGTTCTTCCTCTATCGCCTCTTTCCAACCCCTGTTTTGATCTGCCTCGCCCCCTTATGTATCCAGCAATGCATTAGGGTTAATAGTTGTGTCCAAATCTTCTTCTTTCAATGCTTTGGATATTGATTTGATTCCCTTTAACAACCTTCCAAATTTGGCTTCTTTTCAATCTTTTTGTGCACTATAAGGCTTGGCCAGAATTATAATGATGCTAGTTGTATAATGAAGCCTTAAGTAATCACAAGATCCTTTGTTATCAATATTTTGGATTTTATTTGATTTATTATGATTTAATTTAAATTAATTCAAATAAAAATCAAAATAAATAATAAAAATAAGATATGGACAAGTGGCAAGGGCTAGAGCACGTGGGTTATGATGCCAACCCAAAACAAGTGAAAAAGATTGGGCGCATTTGGCAAAATTTGATGTTTTGGGGATAGTTGACTTTTGGCAATTTTGCAAAAAAGGTCAACTTCGCCAATGCATAACATCCTCAATTTTGACTCTTTGGAGGTGTTCTTGGACTTTTTAGAAAGCTTGAGATGTCCTATAAGTTTGGTCTCATCTCATTTTTATATTCCATGCTCATGTATGAAGCTTTGACAAAAAAGGTGTTTTTGTTGACTTTTCAAAATGACCTATAATGTCCAAATTCATAACTTATTATGAGTGAATATTTTGGTATTGGGAGATGAATATGGATTTTAGGGAATTTAATCCTCTTCAAAATGAGCTTTGGATGGGTCATTTCTCATAAAGTATGAGAAAGTTATGCTTCGTCAAAGTTGAGTTGACTTTTCCTACAAAACCCTAATTTAGCAACTTTTGAGTCTTGATGAATTGTGAGCAATCCTTGATGAATCATGATCAACCCTTGATCAAATGATGAAATATACTTCAAAATGATAATGTAGACCAAAAATCTTGAAGTTTGACTGTATGTGGGCCACAGTTGACTTTTGCCCTAGCAAAGTCGATTTTTGGACCTTTGAGCAATTGACTGAGCAAACTTCCTCTGTAAGGCTTGAAACTTGACATGGATGATCTTGAGAACATATAAGGACAATTTTGATAAATTGGGACCACTTGGACTCAAATATCTTCATGAAACATGAAACCCTAATTTGGGGTAGACTGCCTTAGGAGAGAGCTTGTCTGACCAACCCTTGAACTACCTTGAGCAACTTGGGGATCTTTCTTGAAATGCTTTGAGAATTATGGGAGGGCAAATTTTGGGGTACAACACCCTGCATCTGAAGTGAGCCGACATTATAACAAATTGGGAGACAAGAAGCGGAGTTAAGGGTTTCCTAACCAAGTTTTTGTTGGAGAAGGCTCGTTCATTCTGGGAAGGTATGGATTTTCAAGCCTTTGAATATGTCGTGGCCCTTCTAATCTATGTGTAACACGGTGGGAGAACTGACTTGGTTGTTTTGTGTTTGATCGCAAATGTTGTAGTTAGCAAGAGTCGCCACCGAATTTTCTTTTATCCAAAAGGAAAGGTTGAAAAGAATAGGAAAGACCTTTCGAGATTATTTCTTGAGTTCGGGGGGGGGGGGGGGGGGGGGTAGATTATGAAAAGGGAAAGTATTAGCACCCTTTTCATCCGTAGTTATCTACGGGCTCTTAGTTGCTTTCTAGATCACTTGCTTTGTTTGAAAAATGTACTTTGTGTGGTTTTGAAAGTATTTTGAAAATGTGACTTTGTAATGACTCTCGTTTCTATAAGAACACGTACAAAGTGTTGTTTTGAAAATAGTTCAAAGGAGTGTTTGTGGAAGGTGTTTTTTGAAAGTGATTTTGAAAAGGTTTTTCTTTGTAATGGCTCTCGTTTCTATAATAACGCGTACAAAGTGTTTGTCTTTTGAAAATGTATTCAAGTTTGAATGATGTTTTTGAATGTGTTGGTGTTTGTTTTGAAAATAGCAAGGATGTTTTGGTTTGAAAATGGGCAAGCAACTAGGAGCATTCTACCTACTCAAAAGTATTTCATGTTTATTTCCTCTTTCCTTTGACATTGTTATCTTACCATTGATTTGGTAAGAAACCCTATCTTTGGATGTAAAAGGGACGGGCATGGGTCATCGTCTAGCCATGATTAGCAATGTTGTAAGATATCTTAGCATTTTCTTCGAGGGACTAAGATCATTTTTGAAAGACAACTTTGATAGCATCATCGAAGGACTATGATCTTGTATTTTTTGATTTGCTTTTGCTAAGATATCTCACATGCATAAAATGACCATTTTCATAAGGCAACAAGTGGATTTACCCTAAGGGTATAAGTGTGCAAGTGTATTAATTTACATGCATTATTTTATCTTTGAATTAGGGTTTTCTAAGCATTGATTTTATCTTTCCATACAAACCCTGATTTACTAGCATCTATATATAAAGCATTAAATTGCATAAAATAAAAAATACTAAGCTATTACATCATTAGGGGAGGGGGTGTACAAATTTACAAATGGGGAAATTGCAAGAAAATTAAATCTAAATAATTATTACAACCATATTGAATGTTGTACAAAAATGAAGATAAAAATGCAAGAATGTAAATGGAAAAAGAAATATGATTTTTTTTTGTTTTCATGAAAAGGTTTTAACCTAAACCTAATTAAGAAAAAATGATTAATGAAAATTAAATAAAATTAACTTAAACTAAATAAGAAAAGAAATTAGATAAAAAAAGATTTTTTAGGGTTTTATTTATGAAAAGATTTTAAATTAATAAAAATAATAATAAAATTAATTAATTAAAAAAAACTAAGTTCTAAATTAATTTTAATTTACAAGAAAATAATATAATAGTTAAAACTAAACCTAAATATTAATTATTAAGAAAGAAATTAATTTATTAAGAAAATGTTTTTGTTCTTTTAGTTTTATAAAATAAATAAACTAAATAAGTGTAAAAATAATAAATAAAATATTTTTTTGGATTTTTATTAATAATAATAAAAATAAATATTAATAATAATAATAATAAAGGAAAAAAAGAAATAAGATAAAATAAGAAAAAAGGAAATAAGAATGAAAATTGGGCCAAGGGGTGCTGAAGTAAAGGAGGGGTTAGCAAGCAAAAAATGAAGGCCCAATGCTATAGGGCCCAGGCGCTGCAAACAGAAGGAAAAGAAAAAAATGTGAGAAAAATAAGCAAAAGGCAGAGCGTTGGGTGTTGAACCCACACCCTTTTGGTTACCAGTGCGCTGCCTTACCACTGGGGTGGCTATACATTTGTTCATTTATATCAAACCATAAATATATATTACAAATCAAGTCCATGGCCTGAACTTCATCTTCAACCTCACGCCCAGCAAGAGTACCTGTAACTTCTTCATCTCTTAACAAAAATGGAAAGTACAAACATGAAAGTTGTGGTATTTCTTCCCACAAATCCAACCATATAAATAACTAAAGCTAAAAGTCAAAGATGAGTGAGAATTTTTACGGCCCTAAATTAAAACCTAAAAATTTCAGAAACTTCAACTCTAAAATTCTCTAAGATCATGCCATATAAATGCAAACTATGGATATGTACAGCTTCGTGGCAATGGTATCTACATTTTATCTTCACAAATCAGAATCAAATGATGCTTGTATGAAGAGATAGAAGTTTGAAAACATACCTCTTGTATTTGGATTCGTGTATGGAGTTTGAGCAAGCTTTGAGGTTTCCTAATGATCTGTTTAGCTGGCCTGGACCTCCTTGAGTGTATTCCAACTCCTACTTTGCTTTGAGGATGGCTGAAACTCCCAACTCAAGTCAAGTTGCAAGCTTCAGTTTTGAAAATGGTGGATGGTGATGGAGGAGTTACAGTTAGGAAATAAGGGCCTGGATTACTTTGATATGATGTATGAAAGGTGTTTGGATGATTAGTTTTCAAAACGCACGAGTGAAAATGAAGATGGTGAGTTTTTGCACAAAACTGTCAAGTTTGGGCAATTCTGTGCAGCAAGGTGCTTGGGAGGTTTTGAGGGTGCTTGAACTCGTGTGTTTTGATGCAAACAACTTGTGCATAAGTAAGGAAAAGGTTTAAGCACTTGAGAGGGTCAGAATCACACAAGTACAAGTTTTGGGATTTTACTTGTTTTTGAAGAAAAGTGAAAATGTAGTTTCAAGACAAAGTACAAGCATGGGCTGAGTTGCTTTGAGACTTTAGACAAGTTTCTTTTGGGTTATGGGTTGTGTGTGATCAGAAGAAAATAATTGCAAAGCTCAAAAACTGATTTTGTGCATAAAAGCTACTTTTCCAAAATGGCAATGTGCACTTTCTTCCCAAAATGGCATTAAGCATGGCCAATGCATTGAATGCTTGATTTGAAGCCTCTAACAGTTGTGCAAACATTTAATTATGGAGTTCCTAACAAGTTTGAGGCCTGCAAAGCAAATATTATGCAGCCTAGCATGGATTTGCATTCTTGTTCATCATGAAATTGACCTATAATTCAAGAATGAAATGTCAACTTCATGCCTTTGATTCTCCTTGCTCAAACATTATCTCAAGGAGTTATTTGACATTTTAGAAAGCTTTAAATGTGCTCTACAACCCCTGTTTGAATCACTTTTGAAAGTTCCCCTTGGAACTATGTGAAAACTTGCCATGAAGTTAGGTCAAAATCATGCCTAAACTAGGGCAAAATTTCACTAAGTTTCCAAGTTTCATGAACATGTATTCACAAAATCATAACTTGAAATCCATGAATTTCTAGGAGAAGTTCTGTAAAGAAATTTTTTTATATCTCATTGAGATCTACAATGTTCATGTTGAAAGTTTCCTTTGAATCATCTTGCATCATGGTGAAAAATTGGCTCAAAGTTGTGAAAAAATATGAAGTTTTCAACACTTAGAAAAATTTCTAAGTTTGGAAACTTTGACTTTTCAAAATGAAATCTTGACTTTTTGATTTCTTGATGAACAAGTTTCATATTTTGACATGTTTTGATGAATTGTGATCTTTGACACTTGATTTTGACCAAAAAGTCAAAGTTTGACTTTTTAGTATGCAGTTGACTTTTGATTAGTTGACTAAAAATCAACTATCAATCAATTGATCTTGAGGGAAGTTTTTGGTCATACTATTAGTTCAAAATGATGCAATTGAATCCTTGAGATCATTTTTCCTACCAATCAACCATTTGCTAGGTCAAAAATCAAAAATTGGCCTTTCTCAATCAAAACCCTAATTTTGACCAGTTTGCCCTTTTGATGATCTGATCAAATTTCTTGAGGAATTGTGGTCCAAACTTGATAAAATGACATATATGAATTCACAATGTTGATATGGATCAAGAATTATGAAGTTTGACTGTAAATTGGCCACAATTGGCTTTTTTCCCCAATACAACTGATTTTTAGGTCAACTGATCAATTGACTAAGCAAAAATGTGATCCAAGACTTGAAACTTGACATGAGAAATCTTGAGGGTACATAATTATACATGAAAGTCATATGAGGCATTAAAAGTTAAATTATCCTTGTGCAATCTCAAACCCTAATTTCAGTCATCAGTGCTTAAGGAGGTGTCTTGAGTTGATCAACCCTTGTACAGTCTTGAACCAAAGGAGATCTTGTGAGAAAATACTTGATATATGAGATGGAAAATTTTGGGGTACAACAGCTGCCCCTGTTCAATCTTCTTAAACTTGAAAAGTTAGATTGGCAGATCCGCCATTCGTGACTCGAAGGTGGAAGATGATTGAACACTAGAGTGCCCAGAAATTTGCACTCGAAGATGGATTGTGAATGGGCTTACAGATTCCATTTGGAGGAATGGGGGAGATTTTCCGGAGATGGGCTTGTAGATTCCATCCAAAGGTGACTGTTGATAGAAAATGGACTAAGTCTGAACTTGATTTCAACTAGAAAAGAATCAGAATAAATATTTGGAGCGATTTATCTGAAACTAGCAGAAGTCTTGTATGTTGTTTGACTGGGAAGAATAATAATAAATCTTGGAATGAACTTATCTGAACCAGAGAAGATGTCTGCGGGAAAGAATCAGGATAAACTGTTGGGAGACTTAAACTGAACCAACAGAGGTATTGAATTTTCTTTAATTTATGATGGGCCTGTGTAGGACTGCTTCATGATGAGTCCGTGTAAAACTGCATCTGGAGTTGTGTGAGAAGGAACCTGGGTAGCAGGGTTACTTCAAAATGAAAACCTGGATAGTAGGGCTATGAGAAGGAACCTGGGTAGTAGGGTTACTTAGAAATGAAAGCTGTGATAGTAGGGCTATAGGAAGGAACCTGAATAGTAGGGTTACTTTGAAATGAGAGCCTGGATAGTAAGGCTATGGGAAGGAACCTGGATAGAAGGGTTACTTCGAAATGAAAGCTTAGATAGTAGGGCTATGGGAAGGAACCTGGATAGTAGGGTTACTTCGAAATGAAAGCCTGGATAGTAGGGCTATGAGAAGGAACATGGGTAGTAGGGTTACTTCAAAATGAAAGTCTGGATAGTAGGGTTATGGGAAGGAACCTGGGTAGTGGGGTTACTTCAAAATGAAAGCCTGGATAGTAGGGATATGATAAGGAACATGGGTAGTAGGGTTACTTCGAAATGAAAGCCTGGATAGTAGGGCTATGAGAAGGAACTTGAGTAGTAGGGTTACTTCGAAATGAAAGCCTGGATAGTAGGGCTATGGGAAGGAACCTAGATAGTAGGGTTACTTCAGAATGAAACCCTGGATAGTAAGGCTATGGGAAGGAACCTGGATAGTAGGGTTACTTCGAAATGAAACCCTGGATAGTAGGGATGTGAGGAGGAACCTGGGTAGTATGGTTACTTTGAAATGAAAGCCTGGATAGTAGGGCTATGAGAAGGAACCTGGGTAGTAAGGTTACTTCGAAATGAAAGCCTGGATAGTAGGGCTATGAGAAGGAACCTGGTTAGTAGGGTCACTTCAAAATGAAAGCCTGAATAGTAGGGCTACCTCATTTGATCACGTAGATTAGTTAACCCGTTTGGTTTCGGGAACTGATTTTCCATTAGTTGTCTACAGATATGACATGTATAGCTTCATGTATTTAATCCTGAACTGTTGGAATTGTTGATGATAACCATCTTTCCTGAAAAAGGTACAGGATTAATTATATGCGATGCATGAAATGCCTTGTGTGATGATGTTCTTAAAATAAATGAGATTGTGTCGTATGCACTTGTCATGTATGTAAATAGGATATATGAAATGCGAAATGTTGATGAATTTATTTTTGTCTTGGAAAATAAATCCTTGACAAATGCTGGGGAGTCACTAAATCTCGGACTGCTATTGAAGAGTAGGTGTGTCTTTAGACTTTGCTTGGAATGTTTCTACTGAGGAATTTCTATTTTGTTGTTGTGAGGAGAACTCCGCTGGAGAATATTGAAAACTCTATGGAGAGTGTTGATCTTGCTTGGAGAAAAGAGTTCAGGAGTCTCGGTTGTCTGTTACTCTACTGGGGAGTCATCCCTTGATGGACGAAGTTGAACTGATATTTGGTCGGGTCCAGGCTTCACATTAACTTGTTGGGGATTATAGAGTAGTCTACTGGGGCAGAGGGGTTGTGGTCCTTTGATTTGTAGTAGTTGGAGAGGCAAACTCAAGCTGGGAAATCATGTGGTTTGTTGGGGAAATAAACCCTGTTGCTTAGTCTGTTGGAGAGGCGGTGACTTCACTGACAGAAATCCTCGAGGATTCTTAAGGTCGACTCAGTTGGTGAGAAGTTTTAAGAGATTGAAAATATGGCTGGGGAATCATCCTATGAGAAGGATTCTGGGGAGATTTGTCACTTCCCCTAGTAACAAGTATTTGTGGCACTGCCAGGAAACGTTTGACTGTACGTACCTTTGGTCGGGGTTCGCATTTAATGCCCCAAGTGATAGAGATGGAGACTTGTCCCTAGTTATTCTGCATTTTTTGAGAGATTTCCTGGAATCTTGACTGGACTGCCCCAGGTGTCCTGGATAGTGACATGACATGCCGTTTCTTTTGCTTAGGAGGTCTGTTATTGGAAGTGTCATCCCAATTGAAGTGATTTTGTTCATTGAGAGGACTTTCGTTCACTGGATATTCGTTGTGTGAATTTCTCCACTGTCAAACAAATAGCCATATGCAAACAACAATATTCAAAAGTTTATGCTTGTATTGAAATTTGGAAAATACGTTTTAGCTAGTAAAGAAGTTTTGTAAGAAACTTCAAACTCAGGATTTAGGGTAAAGTCTTACAGGAGTCAGGATACCTTTTGTAACAGTATGCTTTCAAATTAACCCATGCTTCAATTAGGACTTTTGAAGGGTTGTAGCATGGCTTGGTTCACGATTTAAGAAACAAAAGATAAAGGCTCAAAGTGTGTTTGTACCCACCCGCTCTTCCTGATATTCTTCAGTCCTAAACTCAGTTAATTGTACGTTTGAATTTCAATTGAGTCTGGAATAACGTTTTGGTGATGGTTCAGATAAGTTAAGTTTTTCGGAAGGTAGTCATTTTTGCAACACTTTTTCATGTTTGTTGAGGATTATTAGTGACCTCTTTCTTTTGTTATCCCTAATTTTGCATGATTGTTCTTGTTTTGAGATTACGGTCAGCGGGATGCCCCAGTTTTCTTTAAGTCTCCTTTGTAGGTTTTGACTTAGTGGGCTTTTCTTTTCGAGAGATAATGACTTCCTATTTGATAGGGAACCAATCATCATCTTTTGGTTCATAAGGAATGTTTTTGATGTCATTCGTTGTGTACTGAATGCGCGTTTGAACTAACTGAGAGACTACCCTGCCCCAGGTTTTGATTAAAGGTTTCAATTTGTGTAAGAAAGAAAACTTCTACTTCTTTGGCTCAAAGGGGTTGACTAGGGATTATCCTCCTTATAACTCCAATGTTTGGGATTTAAAAGAATGCCTATACATCGTCAGCAAGGTTTGTTCAAAAGCATATTGTATGAGATTATGGCATTGTTTTCGTCATCCTCCCTCTAAAGGCTTGTAGCTTTTAGCAAGAGTTAAATGTCATAAAGAGAGCAAAAACCATAGTTTAAATATAGTGAAAACGAATGGATGAATTCAGGACAAAATGCACAATGCATTAATGAAATGAATTTTGACATTAATAGATAATAGTTTAAATAACAAAGAGATTATAACTTGAAAATTTAAATGAACAGAAAATTTCCTTGCCCCGATCGTCGCTTCATGTGGATGCCCTTGTGGGGTGATAGAAAAGTTCCAATTGATCTTCTTGTGTAAACTCCAACACTCCTTCGTTAATTAGGTCCTAAATCTTGTTCTTCAGAGCCCAACAATTGTTTGTGTCGTGCTCAAGATTGTCAGAATGGTATGCACACCTCTCATTGGGATGATAACTAGGAGCAGCAGTGTTAGGATTCCTGGGAGGAGCCTTTAATGTAATATGCCATGCCTTCAACAAGTGTTGTAGCACCTGAGCTAGCGACATGCCAATCCTAGTAAATTGTCTCTCAGGTGCGACCTCCTTGCACTAATTCCTTTGTTGTTGTTGGAGAGGTTGTTGTTGGACTCGAGATGCAGTAGCAATTTGGAACGGTCTATTTTCCACCACACCGACTCCTTGTCTCATAGGAGGATGAAAGGTAACTTGATCCCCAATCTTGACCATTTGTTTCATATGGTTGCAACCGTCTTAATGAAGTTGGTTGACAAGAACTTTCAGCTCTTCTTGTCCTCGAGCCAGATTTTGGATAAGAGCCATCTGGCCCACCATTTGTCCCATCATTTGGACCTTCATTATGGCTATCTCGGTTTGCAGCCGCTCCAGCTGGTCATTTATGTCGTCCTCAGGATTCCCTATGATCATGCCCCTGGTGAGGAGAGTTTTCACCTCTTCTTGTCCCTTGGATAGATTCAAGAACATCTCTTGAAGTTGGGCGTTTTGAGCCTGGATGTCTTTCACTATTTGTTCCATATCCATCACTGAAATAAACAGTAGGAAGATAAGGAGACCTGTATGGGAGAAACTTGTTTGTGTTATGATGAATGAAGATGCATATGCAAATGATTTCAAGGAAATTAGAGATTTAAATTTGCTTTAGACAAAAAGGAACACACGCTATATTAATAAATCAAAGTTTGAGTACATCATGCCTCTTTGGGCTTACAATGAAAGAAAAAATACAAAACTCTAAGACAAAAAAGTTGAGCGCATCCTCTTTGGTGCGATGTAGGCGTTCAGACTCCGCTCTTCATGAAGCTGCTTGGTGATTTCCAGAAGTTTCTTCTTGCTGGCGTAGAATTGGGCTTCGAAAGTGTCTCGCTCTTCCTTAATCTGTATCCAATCTCTTTGCAAGTCTTCGAGAGAGGTGGGCATGTTAGGATGAAGGATAGTGTATGGGACATCTCCTTCCACAAAAGGCTCTATGATAACTGGGAGAATAGAGGGGTAAGGCATCATAAGACTTTGAGCACGAGCTCGTACCCATTTGAGATAAGGCTCTAGAGGGATGGAATTCTTGTGCCCCAGTGTCTTTCTATCAACTTTATGTACCATGCGCCAAGCTCGCATGAACCTTTTGCGATAACCCTGAGCATCATTCTCGTAGTCGAAGATGATTCCCTGAATAAGTGTATCATGAGGACCATCCCTTCTCGCATATCCAAACTGTCGCAGTGCCAAACAAGGATTGCAAGTGATTCCTCCCCTAATGCCTAAAATAGGGACATTAGGGAATTCTCCGCATCGATCAATGATGGTAATATTCTCTGAGAATCGGGGACACCAATGAATGTCTGAATGTATAAGAGTCATTAGCCTATGAGACCATTTTGAACCATGTTCATTCTTCAAGACGGATCGGGGTAGGTGCGAAATAAACCACCTAGCCAAAAGAGGAGTGCAACACGGAAGGGTCCCTCTTCTCTTTATAGTACGAGTATGTAGAGAATGTAGGATATCTCCAAGCAAAGTAGGTACCGGATTACGTGACAGGAAAACCTTAACCGCATTCACGTCTATGAGATGGTCCGGATTAGGAAACAGTACCAACCCATAAATGAGAAGGGCTAACACCTCTTCAAAATCTTGTAAGTCCAAGGTATCCCAAAAATGGTGAGCTTCTCAAACAAGAACTTAGCCAAAAAACCCTTAACACCTCTCTTGGTTTCCCAATTTTCTACTACATCAGACCGTTGTAAGGACAAAGCTTTAGCAATATCTTCAGGTTTAGGGTCTCTTTCCATACCATTGAAATGTACCTTGTTAAGGATAGGAACCTCCAGTAACAGAGAAAACTCCTCTATATTAGGCACTAACTGGTAATCCGGAAAAGTGAAGCAGTGATGTAGTGGGTCAAAGAACTAAAAAAGTACTTTTAACATTTCTTCATCAGGGTTTGAGGTGACCAAGCTGAGAAGTCGACCATGTATTTCAGTGAATGGAGAGCTTTCGGGAACCCTTGACACCAAATCTTTAAGTTGAGTAGGTACTTTTACCAGACTGACTTGGATAGTGAATCTGCGGGCGAGGGCCATGTCCTACAAAACAAGACAAAAATAAACCCTAAGAATCCTTGAAATGGTTAGTATGACATGCTATGTTATGATGTCATGATTATGCTCAGATATAGCAGATATAGCAAACACAAGAAAATCTCACAGAGACCTTAGGTTTAAGGCTTTCATGGATTTTAAGGTAATACCCTCTTGAAGTTGGGTTGGCTCAACCTGTCCTAAATATAGTAACTGAGTTCTAAGGGATCTCAATATCACCGGTCTTTCCCCTAAATCTCGTTCCGGTAGACAATTGACTTGCAACCAAAGAAAACTCAAGGGTCAGACCTCAATGAGTGTAGCATCGAGTATCAACCGAGTTTGGATTTACACCAAAGACGGCTATCTCACTACGTCCTAAAAGCCAAGTTGGTCAATTAAGGTGCTAAGGTCAGTTGACACTTTATAATACCACGAAGCGACCACGTATTCTCCTTGATTACTCAAGGGCTACCGGTACACACCAAAGTAACGTATCAACGTAGCAACTGTTTCAACCGTGTCAGTATACCCAGTACAGTTCCCTCACAGTTTATTGTTACTTACCTAAAAGGTGTCCCAAATCCGGGTGTAGGATTTTTAACAGTAACCCAAACAAGGACCCAAAATGTAAAGCATACAAGTAAAACAATGAAAGCAAGTAGATGTGATCTAGCCTTAAAGTAACCCCACTTTTAAAAAAATTCTCCATCAGAGTCACCAGTTCTGTAACGCGGTAGGAGAACTGACTTGGTTGTTTTGCATTTGATCACAAATGTTGTGGTTAGCAAGAGTCGCCATCGACTTTTCTTTTATCCAAAAGGAAAGGTTGAAAAGAACAGGAAAGACCTTTCAAGATTATTTCTTGAGTTTGGGGGGTAGATTATGAAAAGGGAAGGTATTAGCACCCTTTTCATCTGTAGTTATCTACGGGCTCTTAGTTGCTTGCTAGATCACTTTCTTTGTTTGAAAAATGTGCTTTGTGTGGTTTTGAAAGTATTTTGAAAATGTGACTTTGTAATGGTTCTCGTTTCTATAAGAACGCGTACAAAGTGTTGTTTTGAAAATAGTTCAAAGGAGTGTTTGTGGAAGGTGTTTTTTGAAAGTGATTTTGAAAAGGGTTTTCTTTGTAATGGCTCTCGTTTCTATAAGAACGCGTACAAAGTGTTTGTCTTTTGAAAATGTCTTCAAGTTTGAATGATGTTTTTAAATGTGTTGGTGTTTGTTTTGAAAATAGCAAGGATTTTTTGGTTTGAAAATGAGCAAGCAACTAGGAGCATTCTACCTACTCAAAAGTCTTTCATGTTTATTTCCTCTTTCCTTTGACATTGTTATCTTACCATTGATTTGGTAAGAAACCCTATCTTTGGATGTAAAAGGGACGGGCATGGGTCATCATATAGCCATGATTAGCAATGTTGTAAGATATTTTAGCATTTTCTTCGAGGGACTAAGATCATTTTTGAAAGGCAACTTTGATAGCGTCATCGAGGGACTATGATCTTGTATTTTTTGATTTGCTTTTGCTAAGATATCTCACATGCATAAGATGGCCATTTTCATAAGGCAACAAGTGGATTTACCCTAAGGGTGTAAGTGTGCAAGTGTATTGATTTACATGCATTGTTTTATCTTTGAATTACGATTTTCTAAGCATTGATTTTATCTTTCCATACAAACTCTAATTTACTAGCATTTATATATAAAAGCATTAAATTATGGAATATAAAAAAATACTAAACTATTACATCATTAGGGGAGGGGGTGTACAAATTTACAATTGGGGAAATTGCAACAAAATTAAATCTAAATAATTATTACAAACATATTGAATATTGTACAAAAAAGAAGATAAAAATGCAAGAATGTAAATAGAAAAAGAAATATTATTTTTGTTTGGTTTTCATGAAAAGGTTTTAACCTAAACCTAATTAAGAAAAAAATGATTAATGAAAATTAAATAAAATTAACTTAAACTAAATAAGAAAAGAAATTAGCTAAAAAAAGATTTTTTAGGATTTTATTTATGAAAAGGTTTTAAATTAATAAAAACAATAGGAAAATTAATTAATTAAAAAAAAACTAAGTTCTAAATTAATTTTAATTTACAAGAAAATAATATAATAGTTAAAACTAAACCTAAATATTAATTATTAAGAAAGAAATTAATTTATTAAGAAAATGTTTTTGTTCTTTTAGTTTTATAAAATAAATAAACTAAATAAGTGTAAAAATAATAAATAAAATATTTTTTTGGATTTTTATTAATAACAATAAAAATAAATATTAATAATAATAATAATAATAATAATAATAATAATAATAAAGGAAAAAAAGAAATAAGATAAAATAAGAAAAAAGGAAATAAAAATGAAAATTGGGCGAGGGGGTGCTGAAGTAAGGCAGGGGTTAGCAAGCAAAAAATGAAGGCCCAATGCTATAGGGCCCAGGCGCTGCAAACAGAAGGAAAATGAAAAAAATGTGAGAAAAATAAGGAAAGGCAGCGCGCTGGGTGTAGAACCCACACCTTCTTGGTTTCCAGCACGCTGCCTTACCACTGAGGTGGCTATACATCCGTTCATTTATATCAAACCATAAATATATATTACAAATCAAGTCCATGGCCTAAACTTCATCTTCAACCTCACGCCCAGCCAGAGTACCTGTAACTTCTTCATCTCTCAACAAAAATGGAAAGTACAAACATGAAAGTTGTGCTATTTCTTCCCACGAATCCTACCATATAAATAACTAAAGATAAAAATCAAAGATGAGTAAGAATTTTTATGGCCCTAAATTAAAACCTAAAAATTTCAGAAACTTCAACTCTAAAATTCTCTAAGCTCAGGACATATAAATGTAAACTATGGATATGTACAGCTTCGTGGCAATGGTATCTACATTTTATCTTCACAAACCAGAATCAAATGATGCTTGTATGAAGAGATAGAAGTTTGAAAACTTACCTCTTGCAGCTGGATTCGTGTATGGAGTTTGAGCAAGCTTTGGGGTTTCCCAATGATCTGTTTAGCTGGCCTGGACCTCCTTGAGTGTATTCCAACTCCTACTTTGCTTTGAGGATGGCTGAAACTCTCAACTCAAGTCAAGTTGCAAGCTTCAGTTTTAAAAATGGTGGATGGTGATGGAGGAGTTACGGTTAGGAAATAAGGGTATGGATTACTTTGATATGATGCATGGAAGGTGTTTGGATGATTAGTTTTCAAAACGCACGAGTGGAAATGAAGATGGTGAGTTTTTGCTCAAAACTGTCAAGTTTGGGAAATTTTGTGCAGCAAGGTGCTTGGGAGGTTTTGAGGGTGCTTGAACTCATACGTTTTGATGCAAACAACTTGTGCATAAGTAAAGAAAGGGTTTAAGCACTTGAGAGGGTCAAAATCACACAAGTACCAGTTTTGGGATTTTCCTTGTCTTTGAAGAAAAGTGAAAATGTAGTTTCAAGACAAAGTACAAGCATGCGCTGAGTTGTTTTGAGACTTTAGACAAGTTTCTTTTGGGTTATAGGTTGTGTGTGATCATAAGAAAACAATTTCAAATCTCAAGAGCTGATTTTGTGCATAAAAGCTACTTTTCAAAAATGGCAATGTGCACTTTCTTCCCAAAATGGCATTAAGCATGGGCAATGCATTGAATGCTTGAGTTGAAGCCTCTAACAGCTGTGCAAACATTTAATTATGGAGTGCCTAACAAGTTTGAGGCTTGCAAAGCAAAGATTGTGCAGCCTAGCATGGATTTGCATTCTTGTTCATCATGAAATTGACCTATAATTCAAGAATGAAATGCCAACTTCATGCCTTCGATTCTCCTTGCTCAAACATTATCTCAAGGAGTTCTTGGACATTTTAGAAATCTGGCAATGTTCTATACAACCCCTTTTTGAATCGCTTTTGAAAATTCCCCTTGGAACTATATGAAAAATTGCCATGAAGTTAGGTCAAAATCCTGCCTAAACTAGGGCAAAATTTCACTAAGTTTCCAAGTTTCATGAACATGTATTCATAAAATCATAACTTGAAATCCATGCATTTCTAGGAGAAGTTGTGTAAAGAAATGTTTTATATCTCATTGAGATCTACAACTTTCATGTTTAAAGTTTCCTTTGAATCATCTTGCATCATGGTGAAAAATTGGCTCAAAGTTGTGAAAAAATATGAAGTTTTCAACACTTAGAAAAATTTCTAAGTTTGGAAACTTTGACTTTTCAAAATGAAATCTTGAATTTTTGATTTCTTGATGAAAAAGTTTCATATTTTGACATGTTTTTATGAATTGTGATCTTTGACACTTGATTTTGACCAAAAAGTCAAAGTTTGACTTTTCAGTGTGTAGTTGACTTTTGATCAGTTGATTGAAAATCAACTATCAATCAATTGATCTTGAGGGAAGTTTTGGGTCATACCTTTATATAAAAATGATGCAATTTAATCCTTGAGATCATATTTCCAACCAATCAACCATTTGCTAGGTCACAAATCAGAAATTGCCCTTTCTCAGTCAAAACCCTAATTTTGACCATTTTGACCTTTTGATGATCTGATCAAATTTCTTAAAGAATTATGGTCCAAAATTGATCAAATGACATATATGAGTTCATAATGTTGATATGGATCAAGAATTATAAGGTTTGACTGTAAATTGGTCACAGTTGACTTTTTCTCCAATACAGTTGATTTTTAGGTCAACTAATCAATTGACTGAGCAAAAATGTGATCCAAGACTTGAAACTTGACATGAGAAATCTTGAGGGTCCATAATGATCCATGAAAGTCATATTATGCATTAAAAGTTCAATTATCCTTGTGCAATCTCAAACCCTAATTTCAGTCATCAGTGCTTAAGGAGGTGTCTTAAGCTAATCAACCCTTGTACAGTCTTGAACCAAAGGAGATCTTGTGAGAAAATACCAAATGAGAGGGAAAATTTGTGGATAAAAAACTATGGTTTGTTTCTATTTCCAAATCCGGACCAATTCATATATGTGAATGCCATCATGGTTTTCCTCTCTCGTAATCTTATACCTACTTTGCTTGGAGACATTTTACATTGTTTCCACACTCGCACCATGAATAAAAGAGGTACTCTCTTGTGTTGCATTCACCTACTCTCTAAGTGGTTTACTTCGCACTTACCTCGATCAACATTGAAAAACGAGCAAGGATTGACATGGTCTCAAAGGATGATGTCCCTCACACACTCTGACATTTATTGGTGTTCTCGATCCTTGGAAGATACTACTATCATTGAGTGTTATTGGGGAATTACCTAATGTCCAACTCTTAGGAATTAGGGGAGGTATCACCTATAACCTTTCTCTTGCATTACAGCAATTTGGGTATGCACGAAGAGATGGTCCTCACGATGCACTCATCCAAGGTTTGGTATTTGATTATGAGGGAGACAACCAAGGCTACCGTCAGAGGTTCATACGAGCTTGGAGAATGATAAACAAAGTGGATAGCAAGACATTTGGGCGTAAGAACTCCATTACTTTGGAGCCTTACCTTAATGGGTACGAACTCGTGCTGAAAGACTCGGTATGCCATACCCTGCCATTTTGCATATCATCATGGAGCCATTAGTTGAAGAAGATGTTCCTTATTCTATCCTTCATCCTACCATGCCTATTTCTCTTGAAGACTTACAAAGAGCTTATATCCAGCTGAAGGAAGAACGAGACACCTTCGAAGTCCAATTCTACGCAAGTGATAAGAAGGTTCTGGAGCTTACAAGACAGCTTCATGAGGAGCGAAATCTGAATGCCTACATTGCGCCAAGGAGGATGCGTTCGACCTTTTTGTCTTAGGAGTTTATTTTGCTTTATTTCCTCCATTGTAAGCTCAAGGGGCATGGTTGTAATCAATTTAAACTTATTAATACAATTGATGTTTGCTCCTTTTTTAACAAATTTAAATTTTCTAAGTCCTTGAAAACATTGCATCCACATATCATGCATCATATCATGACAGGCTTTTCCCACACAGGTCTCTCATCTGCTTACTGTTTATTTTAGTAGAGATGGCTCTAGAATATACTATCAAGGACATTCAGACTCAAAATGCTCAACTTCAAGAGATGTTCTTGAACCTATCCAAGGGGCAAGAAGAAGTGAAAGCACTCTTCACTAGAGGCATGACCATGGGGAATCCTGAGGACAACAAGGATGACCAGCTGGAATGGATACAAACTGAAATGGCTATAATCAAAGTCCAGATGATGAGACAACTGGTGGGCCAGATGGCTCTTATCCAAAACTTAGCTCGGGGGCAAGAGGAGCTAAGGACCCTCGTCAACAAACTTCATCAAGACGAATGCAACCATATGGGGCAAGCAGCTAGAATTGAGGATCGAGTCATTAATCAGCCATTGATGAGATAAGAAGCCGGTTTGATGGAGAGTGGACCTTTCAAAATTGATGCCACATCATGAGCCCAACAACCACCTCACCAACAAGGACAGGGTAATCGGCTTAAACGGAATGCATCCAATAAGCAATATACCAAACTCAACATGCCAATGTCGTAAGTCTTGCTACACATGCTGAATCTGAATTTGGTCACACTGAAGGATTCTCCCCGGAATCCTAACACTGCTGCTCCTAGTTACCATCCTAATGAGAGGTGTGCATACCACTCTGATAGTCCTGGGCATGGTACGAATGGTTGCTAGGCTCTGAAGAATAAAATTCAAGACCTAATCGATGAAGGAGTGTTAGAATTTACAGAAGACTGTCAACTGGAGCTCTTCTACCACCCCTCAAGGGAATCCATTTGAAGTGACGGTCTGGGCGAGGAAATTTTTTGTTTATTTGAATTTTTAGCTATAATTTCTTTGTTTGCTTAAAAACTTATCTTTATGTCAAACTTTGGTTATTCTCATTAATGCATTAAATATGTTTGTCTTGAATTAATCCATTCATTTTCACTCTATTTAAACTATGCTTTTTACTCCCTTTATGATATTCAACTCTTGTTTCAAAAAGTTGCAAGCTGTGATCGGTGGAAATAGAACTGACTATTTTTTAAGCTGGTTCGCGAAATGTCGCGGTAAGCAAGAGTCGCCACCGTCTTTTATGTTCTCCAACATGGAAAGGACAAAATCACAGCAAAATTCCTTTTCGAGATGTCTCTCGGTTCGGGAGGTAGATTTATAGAAAGGGAAGGTGTTAGCACCCTTTCTATCCGTGGTTATCCACGGGCTCTTAGGTACTTGCTCACTATGTTTTCAAAAATTGTTTGCTTTTCAAGTGTTTCTGGGTTTGAAAAAGTTTCGTTTGAAAAAACTTCTAGGTAACTCTTGTATCAGTCCTCAAGAGTGTATGAAGTATTTGTTTGAAAACTTTTTGAAAGTGTAGGTGCGAAAAGTATTTTTGTTTGTTTGAAAGAGCAAGTACCCAGGAGAAATCTACCTACTATAAGGAATTAAGTTGTGTAAGAGTCCTTTAGACAGTACTATCCCACTATTGAGAAGTAGGAAGCACCGTCATTGGAGTTATTCGGGTCAATTCGATTATATGGGACATGTGGTCACCCAAACAATAGTAGGACGCCTTAGCGGTAACCCTAATGTCCTAGATCCTTTTTATCCGAGGCAACTGTTTCGAGGCAACTGGATCTTTAGACAGGAGGGCGACCTCTAAAACACCCTATACTTGATGACCACGTCGAGGCAACCAGTGAGGCGTACCCTAAGAGTGGCATGTGCACGTGTGTCCAGTTTCAGTTTATGTTTATCTTCGAACATGCATTTGTGAGCTACGGGTTGATTTTATTTGTCATATAAATCTTGTCATGCATAATTAACAGTTAGTATTTGTGCGGGAAATAAAGTGCGGAAAATGAATCTACGCTATTACAAGGCGCGGGTATACACATCGCCAAAAACATAACCCTTTGGAAAATATAAATTGCGAGAAATTAAATGAAGCGATAAAAGAGGTCCTAATTATCTATTACATCCTTGGAAACAGTTACATAAATATCATCAAAATAATAAAGCGCGAAAAGAAATTTACTCGGGAAAAGTCTTAGGGTTTTGACCCTTTTTGAGAAAAGAATGGCATTTGGTCCTTTTTTGCAATTAAATTAAATATTAAACCTAATAACTAATTAATTAATTATTTACAAGAAAAAAAATGTTTTTTTGTGGTTTTATGTTTTTAATGAAATAAAAATGAAAAAAAAAGAAATTAAAAGTGTCAAAAGAAAAACCCTAAGTCTAATTCATTTTTATTTATTGTGAAAATAATTAAAGTTAACCTAATTCAAAAAAGACTAAATTAATTAATTTACATTTATTTACAAAAAGTAATTGAAATTAATAAGAATATTTTTTTGGTTTTCTAAATTTTATTGTGAAAAATAATTATCTAGTTAATAATTAATTAAGAATTAAATTTAAATGAGTAAAATAAAAAATAAAAAATATAAAAGAAAAAATAAAGGGGCAAACTCATGGGGGGTTTGGGCCAGATTTGGGATGAGAAAAGTAATCTGAAGCCCATTAAGCACAAAGCCACGTTTGACTTCTGGAATTGTCTGCACAATGATTGACTGGGGAACACCATGATCTTCATCCTTTGACCATTGGATATGTGATAGTGGCCACATGGCAAGCTGCAGCCTGGAGCGCATGGTGGACTCTTTCATGAAGCCTGCATGTGAACGTATTGAAAAAAATAGAAACAAGGAATTTGGGGGACCTGGGAATCGAACCCAGGTCCCAATGATCAACGTCCACCTCATTAACCACTCAGCCACTTGCATGCGTTTGTTAGTATAATGGATAACAAATATAATATTTAAAACGTGACAATTATGCTGGAAAGAGAAAAACTACACGCGCTATTTGAACTGCCCAACCATACACGTACACGTCTTCATCTTCATCCTTTTTCCTGTAAAACAACAAACAGATAGCGGGGGTTTTTAACCCCCACAAAGCAAAACGAGGAATAATAGCGATTACGTCTAGGGTTAACATAAATTGTTCGCGAGGGTCCTGTTAGATTCGTCTGAATCTCCTGAATTCAACCATGGGCATCATGAGGCTTAATTTTTCTTGTATGGGAAAGCCCCAATTTTGAAACTGAAGAACCCTAAAAATCGTTAATGGCAAATCACAATCCTGTGCATTATAATCCAATTAATCAATACCAATAGCTTTGTATGGATGCAAGCAATATAAAACAAACCATAAATCACATCAAATGTTCATGAATCATGAGTTTCGATTCTGAAAAAAGTGGACAAACCGTGATTTTGTTTGGAGCGATTTCTCAAGCTTCAGCACTTGATTTTGATTCCAAAAGATCCCTAAGAGTTCCTGCAAGGTGTTAGAAACAAGAAAAGGCTTTGAATTACGTTGGAAGGTGGATTTCAGTTTTGACTTTTCTTTGATTTTTTTCAATGTTCTTATGGCCGTTTTAGCAATGTCTAGGTCGTGAATGCTGTTGGTATTGCTTGCTTATGTATATGAGAACAAAATTAGGTCAAAAGCTGGGCCTTAATCTTGTTGTATCGAAGTTTTGAGATTTTGTTGACCACCATTGAAGAACTTTCCATATTTGGTTCAAATCTAGGATTTTATGCACAAAAAGGCTTAGCACGAATTGGTTAGCTGGCATATGACATATAAAAGCTATTCAAATCACAAAGATGTTATTCCATTAATTTTTAGATTTTATTTGAATTATTATGGATTTAAAATGAATTAAATCAATAAAAATTAAATAAAATGGAAAAATAAATGTTTGATCTTGAAATTAAGCATGGGACACGTGTGTGGCATGACAAGGCTGAATCAAGTGGAAGAAAGTGGGCCCTTTTGTCAAAAATTGAAGTTTTAAGGATAGTTGACTTTTGCACATTCATAAATATTTCCCAACTTCTCCAATGCATATCTTGCTCAATTTTGATCATATGAACATGTTCTTGGACATTTTGGAAAGGTATTGAAGTCCTCTAACCAATGCCTTTTGTCCCATGTCATTTGGATTTACCAATCTCAAGTTATGGTCTTTGACTTAAAATGCCTTTTTGTTGACTTTTTAAATTGACCTATAATGTAGAAATTGATAACTTTTTGTGAGAGAATTTCTTGGACTTGGAATGTGAAGATGAGTTGTAGGAAATGTCATCCCCTTCAAAATGAGCATTGGATGGGATTTTTCTGATGAACCATGAAAAATTTATGCTCTGGTCAAGTTACAGTTGACTTTTCTACTGCCCAAAAATAGAAACTTTTGCATCTTTGATGATTTTTGAGCCATGCTTGAGGAATCATGATCAAGACTTGATCAAATGATGATTGTGAGCTCAAAATAAGATGTTGACCAAAAATTTTGACTTTTGACTGTAAAATGACCATTTTGCCCCTGCAGTTGACTGTAGAGCAACTAGGGCTTTTGACTGTGCAATTTAACCCTGTGAGTCTTGAGACTTGGCATGTAGATGATTGGCAATGTATATAGGTCTATGAGACTTGATTGGACCACTGAAAACCCCAAATTCCTTGTAAGAAACAAAACCCTAATTTTGACTGGCTTAGGAGGATGTTTGACTGTGCAATCCCTTGAGAAATCTTGAACCATTAAAGATGATTCTTGATAAACCTTGAAGAATATGGGAGGGCAAATTTTAGGGTACAACAGTTGCCCCTGTTCAATCTTCTTAGACCTGAGGATGTAGATTGGCTTGCGTGCCTTTCGTGATCCGAAGGTGGAAGATGATTGAACACTAGAGTGCCCAGAAATTTGCACTCACATAGTAGAGTATCAACAGTGTGATGTCGGGAATGGGCTTATAGATGCCATTTGGAGAGATGATGGATAAGAGAATGGGCTTATAGATGCCATCTGGAAGTGTGACAGAACCTTGTTGGGAATGGACTTATAGACGCCATTTGGAAGTGTAATGGATAGTTGTGGAGATGGGCTTAAAGATGCCATCGAGAGATTGTCGATCGCGTAAGAGATTCCTTAGCGAAAACTTGCGTACCTGAGAAAGAAAGATAATTTCCTGGCCTGTTACAGGGGTTGATCTTCAAACTCCTCATGCAGATATGCCCTGGCTAGATACAGGTATCGAATCTACAATCAATCGCTCACAAATATGCCCTGGCTAGATACAGGTATTGAATCTGGAATTAGTCGTCTACAGATATGCCCTGGCTGGATACAGGTATCGAATCTCTAAAACTCTTCATGCAGATATGCCCTGGCTGGGTACAGGTATCGAATCTACAATCAATCGCTCACAGATATGCCTTGGCTAGATACAGGTATCGAATCTGGAATTAGTCGTCTACAGATATGCCCTGGCTGGATACAGGTATCGAATCTCTAAACTCTTCATGCAGATATGCCCTGGCTAGATATAGGTATCGAATCCACAATCAATCGCTCACAGATATGCCCTGGCTAGATACAGGTATCGAATCTGGAATTAGTCGTCTACAGATATGCCCTAGCTGGATACAGGTATCGAATCTCTAAACTCTTCATGCAGATATTCCCTGGCTGGATACAGGTATCGAATCTACAATCAATCACTCACAGATATGCCCTGGCTAGATACAGGTATCGAATCTGGAATTAGTCGTCTACAGATATGCCCTGGCTAGATACAGGTATCGAATCTATAAACTCTTCATGCAGATATGCCCTGGCTAGATACAGGTGTCGAATCCACAATCAAATCACTCACAGATATGCCCTGGCTAGATACAGGTATCGAATCTGGAATTGGTCGTCTACAGATATGCCCTGGCTGGATACAGGTATCGAATTTGGAATTAGTCGTCTACAGATATGCCCTGGCTGGATACAGGTATCGAATCTCTAAACTCTTCATGCAGATATGCCCTGGCCGGATACAGGTATCGAATCTACAATCAATCACTCACAGATATGCCCTGGCTAGATACAGGTATCGAATCTGGAATTAGTCGTCTACAGATATGCCCTGGCTGGATACAGGTGTCGAATCTCTAAACTCTTCATGCAGATATGCCCTGGCTAGATACAGGTATCGAATCTACAATCAAATCACTCACAGATATGCCCTGGCTAGATACAGGTATCGAATCTACAATCAATCACTCACAGATATGCCCTGGCTAGATATAGGTATCGAATCTGGAACTGCGAGAGTTGATGGTAATCGTCTTTTGATTGACCTTTTCCTGAAAAGGCAAAACATCAGTTGTATGCAATGTCATGATGTATGAAATGCATGATGTCATGATGTTCTCAAAAATAAATGAGATCGTGTCGTATGCACTTTATCATGTATGTAAGCAGGATGTATGAAATGTGAAATGTCTATGAATGTATCTTCGTCTAGGAAAATAAATCCTTGACGAATGTCGGGAGCTTGTTGAATCCTGGGCTGATGTTGAAGAGTAGAGTTCTTCGTTTCCACTGGGGATGATGATTGCAAGGATACACCGGTAGGAGAAGATGACTCCATTGGAGAGATTACTCTGCGGGGAATTACTCTGTGGGAAGAGATACTTCACTGTGATTTTGATGATAACTCTGCTGGGGATACCATTGATAAGTTATGTTGGGGAATTTGATGAACTCCGCTGGGGGATAGGAAGAATTTCGCCAAGGACGATCTTTCCGTGGTAATTAGCTGAGGATAACCCAGTTATAAGCTCTGGTGTGGAATAACCCTTGAACATGGTCGGGGAGAGATATTTGCACTCTGCGGGGGATAAGCTTCCAGAATCTACTAGGGATAAGCTTCCAGAATCTACTGGGGAGAAGCTTCCAGAATCTACTAGGGAGGTTGATTCAACTCTCCCGGGGAAACTTTTGGACTGTACTGGGGAGATTGATTCCACTGGGGTGTCTTGTATTCCTCCAGGGAACGATCTTATATTAAGACTGCCGGGGATGCTTGCTTAGGAACATCTGTATACTCCGCTGGGGAATATTTAGATTTTCTGGGGATACCCATCTTCCTTAAGGCTGACAGTAGGCTAACTCTGCTTGGGGAGAGTATCGCTGACTTGCTGGGGATACTGTGCCTTTTTAGGGCTTAGAGACCAACTCTGCTCGGGGGAGAGTAATGCTAAATCTTGTCTTACTCTGCGTGGAGTGAAGGTATCTTGGTCATATTCTTCAGCCGAACCTACCTTTGTACCTTGGTGGACAGAGCAACTAGATCGCTTAGACAACTCATTATTGCCCCTGTTTCTAATGTCACCTGTAATTAGTCCTTTGTTTCGCATGCAAATATTTATGATTAGCAATTAACGTCAAATGCATATATCAAAAATGAACATCGGACGTTCTTTGCAAAACAAAACAGATAAAGGAAAAAACAAATGGCAATTTGTCTGAAAAGTGAATTTGTATTGATTTTTGAATTTGCCTGTAAATAGGCATTTATGTACAAGAGGCTGACGTCCTAGTAAGAGAATTCCGCCGAACAACATAGAGTTTATACAATTTTGTGAAAAGGAAACAAAACAGCTATGTGAAAAATAATCCCACTGGGTTCCAACTCTGCTATCGCCCTTATGTCTTCAAGCGTCTCATCACTTTGCTGCTTAGTTGAAGATGAAGTTGATTGATTGGTGTCGTCTGAACCTGATAGTTGATGCCGAATTCTAGATGCAAGGTGATCCAATGAGGCATAGTATTACGCTTTAATCCCTAACTTTTGCCTGGACCGCCCTTTCGGGTTTTCAGTCCATCGGGATACCCATTTTTGCCCAAGCCGCCTTTTCAGGTTTTCGACTTGCCGGGTGTACAGATTTTTTCATTTCATCCCTTATTTTTGCCCGAATCCTTTTGGTTCGCCGGGAAGCCCTTATTTTTGCCTAGGTGTGTCAACCTAGCGGGTCTTTAATCATGCGTAGTATCTTTTCACTATGTCTGCATTGGCGGGGTGAGGAAGGTCGTCACCATCCATGGTGGTTAGAATCATAGCTCCTCCTGAGAAGATATGTTTAACCACAAATGGCCCTTTGTACGTAGGGGTCCATTTTCCCCTGGGATCACTTTGAGGAAGAATGATGCGCTTGACTACCAGGTCTCCTACTTGATACTCTTGTCGTCTGACTTTCTTGTTAAATGCCCTGATCATCCGTTTTTGGTACGTTTGACCATGATAAATAGCGGTGAGTCTCTTTTCATCGATTAGATTTAATTGATCAAGTCGAGTCTGGATCCAGTCATCTTCGCTCAAACCTGCATCCTTCATTATCCGGAGAGAGGGTATCTGGACTTCAATAGGCAAGACTGCCTCCATGCCATAGACCAAGGAAAAGGGTGTTGCCCCTGTCGACGTCCGTGCTGAGGTACGGTACCCATGAAGAGCAAACGGTAACATCTCGTGCCAATCTTTGTAGGTCATTGTCATCTTCTGCACAATCTTCTTAATGTTCTTATTAGCTGCCTCTACAGCCCCATTCATCTTCGGCTGGTAAGGGGAAGAGTTGTGGTGCTGTATCTTGAATTGCTCGCAGAGCTCAGTGATCATCTTGTTGTTAAGATTGGTACCATTGTCCGTAATGATCCTCTCAAGTATGTCGTAGCGACAGATCAGGTTGTGCCGAATGAACCGTGCCACGACGTTCTTGGTTACGGTAGCATAGGAAGCTGCTTCAACCCATTTCGTAAAGTAATCAATCGCTACCAGGATGAAGCGATGCCCGTATGATGCCGTAGGTCTGATCTCGCCGATCATATCAATGCCCCACATTGCAAAAGGCTAAGGTGCTGTCAAGATGTTCAGAGGGACGGGAGGAATGTGCACCTTATCAGCATAGATCTGGCATTTGTGACACGTCCGAGAATGTTGGTAACAGTCGGCTTCCATTGTGGACCAGAAATATCCCGCCCGAAGGATTTTCTTTGCCATGGTATGTCCACTGGAATGCGTTCCGAAGGTACCTTCATGCAGCTCTATCATGATCCTTTCTGCTTCAGTCTTATCCACACAACGCAGTAAGGTTGAATCATGGTTTCGCTTGTGGAGAATGTCGTTGCTGAGGAAGAACTTTGCTGCGAACCTTCTCAGAAATTTCTTATCATTAATAGATGCACCCTCGGGGTATTCTTGAGCTTCAAGGTACCTCTTCACTTCATGATACCAAGGTTTTTCAGTTACCTCTTCAGCCTCAAGATCGCAGCAATGTGCAGGTTCGTCCAACTTCCAGATAATGATTCGGGGAGCCTCGTTGTCCCATTTGACTTTGAACATGGAAGACATCGTAGCTAGCGCGTCCGCCAACTGATTCTCCTCTCTTGGGAAGTGTTTAAAGGTTATCTCTTCGAAATGGGGAATCAACGTCAACACATACTCTTTGTAGGGAATAAGATTTGGGTGTTTCGTATCCCACTCACCTTTGATCTGATTGATCACGAGAGCGGAATCTCCGAAGACACTCAGAAACTTGATCCTTAAGTCAATTTCAGCTTGAAGACCCATGATACATGCTGCATACTCTGCCATGTTGTTGGTGCAGTTGAAACATAGCCGAGCAGTGAGTGGAGTATGAGTGCCTTTAGGGGATATGATCACGGCGCCAATATCGTTACCCAAAGCGTTTGAGGCTCCATCAAAGTGCATAGACCATCGGGATCCTTCCTCAGGTCCTTCATCCGGTCCAGGTACTTCACAATCAGTCACTACCATGATATTCTCGTTTGGAAATTCAAAGCTCATCGACTGGTAATCGTCCACTGCCTGGTGTGCCAAATGGTCTGCCAATACACTTCCCTTGATTGCTTTTTGAGTCATGTACTGGATGTCATATTCCGTCAAGATCATCTGCCATCTTGCTATTCTTCCGGACAAGGTGGGCTTTTCGAATATGTACTTTATTGGATCCATTTTCGAAATCAACAGGGTAGTGTGAGTCAACATATACTGTCTCAGCCGGCGAGCAGCCCATACCAAAATGCAGCAAGTTTTCTCGAGCAGTGAGTATCGGGACTCACAGTCGGTAAACTTTTTGCTAAGGTAATAAATAGCGTTCTCTTTTCGGCCAGACTCGTCATGCTGCCCCAGCACACACCCCATTGAGTTGTCCAGTACTGTCAAGTATAAGATTAGAGGTCTCCCTTCAACTGGCGGCATAAGAATGGGTGGTTCTTGGAGATACTCTTTGATTCTTTTGAAAGCGGCCTGACATTCATCATTCCAACGTACTACTTGATCTTTCTTCAGCAGCTTGAAGATTGGTTCACAGGTAGCAGTTAGATGTGAGATGAATCGGGCAATGTAGTTCAGCCGTCCTAGAAAGCCTTTGACTTCTTTCTCTGTCTTGGGAGTTGGCATCTCTTGTATGGCTTTCACTTTGGCAGGGTCCACTTGAATACCTCTGTCTCTCACAACGAAACCTAGTATTTTTCCAGATCTCACCCCGAAGGTGCACTTGTTCGGGTTCAACCTCAGCTTGTACAACTTCAGACAGTCAAACAGCTTCTGTAGATGGTCAAGGTGTTCCTCCTCCGTTTGGGACCTTGCAATCATATCGTCGACATATACTTCGATCTCGTGATGGATTATGTCATGAAACAAAGCAACCATGGCACGTTGGTAGGTTGCCCCAGCATTTTTCAACCCAAAAGGCATGACCTTGTAGCAAAAGGTGCCCCACTGAGTAACAAAATTGGTATTCTCCATGTCTTCAGGAGCCATCTTGATTTGATTATAACCGGAGAAGCCGTCCATGAAGGAGAATACTTTATGCTGAGCAGTGTTGTCAACCAGGACGTCGATATGAGGCAGAGGGAAATCATCTTTGGGGCTCGCCCTGTTCAAATCCCTGTAATCAACACACATTCGGACCTTACCATCCTTCTTCGACACTGGAACCACGTTGGCAACCCACTGAGGGTAAGAAGTCACTGCTAGAAACCCGACATCAAATTATTTCATAACCTCATCTTTGATTTTCTCGGACATCTCTGGACGCATACGGCGGACCTTCTGTTTTACTGGAGGGCATTCTTCCTTGGTAGGCAGGTGATGAACCACAATGTCGGTATCCAACCCAGGTATGTCTTCGTAAGACCAGGCAAAGATTTCCACATAATCATGCAACATCTGAATCAACCGTTGTTTCACACTAGCCTCCAGATTGGCACCAATCTTGACCTCCTTTTTGTCTGTCTCAGTACCCAGATTTACCATTTCCACTGGCTCTTCATGTGGCTGAATGGCCCTCTCTTCCTGGAGTAGCAGTCTTGCAAGCTCACCAGGCACTTCGCAATCATCTTCACCTTCGTCTTTGGCTAAGTTGATCGGACTTTCGAAGTCATAACTGGTAGTAGCAGAGTCATTACCAGTGAGATCCATAGTGGATTGGAACCTGTATAGGTGAGTGTGTGTAAATATAGCTGTTTTGCAATATATAATAAAGAAAGAAAAGGAGCGCAAGATTTGAAATGCAAAAAACGTCCAATGCTTTTATTAATGATTAAGAAAGTGACACACAAAAGCCCTCACAAATGAAGCCACGGTGCCCCGGGTAAGACACCGGGCCATAAAGTTTCAAATTATTGTTCGTTACAAATTCAAAACAAAGGAGTTCATTACTGAGTGACAAAAGTAATAGGTATGAAATCTTTCGCCGTCCAGTTGCTTGGTCCACCATTGGTTGTTGGGTAGATCCAGCTGTCGAACTCAGATTCTTCCGCTTCGTCCTCAATAGCATTTACTCCCGAGTTGGTGATGAATACATGAGGTCTTCCAATCCTTGCCTTACGAACAGCCCTCTGGGCTTCTGCAGTGAAACCCAAACCAAACTTGTCAGTCTTTGGAGTGAAATCAGGAAGCCGGCCCCAGTTTGCGCACTCACCCTTCTCGATAACAGCCCGGGCATCCTTTAAGGAGGCCATCTTCAACGGAGAATCTTCTTCCGTCACAGTTTCTACTGATGCCAGTGTCTGAGGCACCTATTCAAAGTGTTGAAAGGGGGTCTCAATGAACTCCCCATCCATCTTTATGTACCGGAACGAGTTGAGGTGGCTTACCATATATTCTTCTTCCCCTTGAACTGTTACGATCTTCCCTCTGACCGGGTACTTAAGCTTCTGATGTAATGTGGAGGTCACAACTCCAGCCTTGTGGATCCATGGACGACCCAGCAAACAATAATAGGATGGTCGGATGTCCATCACATAGAAAGTAGAATCAAAAACTTGAGAACCGACCCTGATTGGAATGTCAACTTCCCCATGTACCATCCTTTTCGACCCGTCAAAGGCCCGGACAACAATGTTACTAAGCTTGAGCTCTAAACCCTCACAATCCAACCTGTCTAGGACCTTCTTGGGTAATACGTTCAACGAAGAACCGGTGTTTACCAACACATGGGAGAGAGTAGTGCCCCTGCATTCAATGGAGACATGCAGGGCATCGTTATGGTTCTTTCCTTTGGCAGTCAGATCGGCGTCAGAGAAACCCAACCCATTATCAGCAGTCAAGTTGGCCACACAATCGGTAAATTGATCAGCAGACGTTTCTTGTGGCACATGGGCCGTCTTCAGGAAAGAAATCAAGGCCTTGGCATGGGCCTCTGAACACACCAACAGTGATAGCATAGAAATTTTAGAGGGGGTGTGCCCCAGCTGCTCAACTACATTGAAATCACTCTTCTTGATAATTTTAAGAATCTCTTCCATCTCTTGCTTGGAAGCTTCAACATTGACGGTCTTCGGTGCCTCCGTTTGGGCAGGCACATCAGTAGAAAACCCTTTGCCCCGAGCGTCAGATGACTCGGCAGCAGGGGTAGAAATAGGAACTTGGTCAGGAAGGGAAGCAGGCACACTGGCAAGTGTGATGACAAGAGGTCTTTGAATTGTTGGTGGCGCAATATCTGGTGAGAACAGCCTACCACTGCGAGTGACTTTGGCAGGCCCGGTGATGTTACTGACGCCGGTACTAGTATCAAACTCTTGTTTAACTCCAAGCACATAAACATCTGCCCTATAGTGCCAAGGGACAGCTTTGTCAGATTTATAGGGGATGGGCCCTAGAACAATGATGATGATAGGAGCAATCTTCTGAGTAGACATGATTTTGACAGGCTTCTTTGAGGGAGCCTTAGGAGGGTTGTTAAAAATAGTGACAATAGAAACTTCTTCGGTACGGGTAGCAGGAACAACAATCTTTTCGAACAAGATCTCTTTATTATCCATCAGGCTTTGGATACCTGAATTCAACAAAGGACAACCAACAGGTGAAACAGAACATAGAAGGCAACCTTTACTATATCCCAGAAATAAACCGGCTAGCAACAGGTTCCTTTTGACAGTCAACAACGGAGTAACAATATCATCCACAGAGGCTACATACAGGTCTTCTTCCACAGCATTCACTCCATGCTGGGGCATGGGAGCAGTCACAACATTGGGCCTTTCGGGTGCCTCGAACTGTATTTCTTTAGCATCAATAAGGTCCTGAACCTTATTCCTCAGAGCCCAACAATCATCCGTAGTATGCCCCGGGCTTTCAGAGTGATAAGCGCAGCGGGCGTTGGGGTTGTACTTTGGAGATGTTGTGTTTACCACCTTCGGAGCTTCTTTGACAGTTACCAGATTGGTTGATAGCAGTTGCGGCAACATTTGAGATAGGGTCATACTGAGCCGAGTGTATTACCTTTTGGGTCTCTCACCCCTTGGTTGGTTATACTGTTGAGGGGTAGCAGCAGGCTTTGAAATTACCACCGCGTTGACAGCTTGGCGGCGTTCCGGTTTGTTCTGTCTCCTTGGACCATAAACAGCACTAGCTTCCTTCTTGAAGGGCTTCTTTTCAGTACTCGAGGAGGCACCTTTCTGTATCTTCCCCGACTTGATACCAGCTTCTATCCTCTTACCGGTTAAGATCAGATCTGTAATCCCAGCAGAAGAATTCCCAATCAGGTGGTTGAAGAATGGACCGGACAGGGTCCCCAAGAACATGTCTACGAGTTCACGGTCAGTCAACGGTGGCTGCACCCTTCCAGCCAGGTCTCTCCACTTTTGCGCATACTCCTTAAAACCTTTCCCGTCCCTAGCGACATACCCCTGGAGTTGGGTGCGCGTAGGAGCGAGGTCGGAATTATACTGATACTGCTTATAAAATGCAGTAGCCAAGTCCTCCCAGTTTCGAATACTGGCTCCATCCAGCTGATAGAACCATTCGAGATGAGTCCCTGAAAGACTATCCTGGAAGAAATGGATCCATAGATTCTTGTCTGCAGTGTAAGGTTGGATCTTCCTTACATATGATCTGAGATGCAGCTTAGGACAGGAAGCCCCGTCGTACTTCACAAAAGCAGGTGCCTTGAACTTGTGTGGGATCACCACCCCAGAAGATAAACCTAGATCTCCAAAATCCAACCCAGGCACGCGTTGGATCTCCATAGCACTTAACCGGTCCTCTAGCTGTTTGTACCTGTCCTCAGCAGGAGGGTACTGTTCATCATTGTAATCTGTCTCGTTGTCAGAGACCACGGGACTAGGAACCTCTCCTTGTGGGCTGTCTTTCCCAACAGATGGGGTAGCCAGCTCAGCCTCATTTTGCAGCACATTCCCGAATCTGCGTCCAGTGTTGAACATCACAGTCCTCTTCTTCTTCTTTTTCTTCAAGAGCAGAGTCTTCAACTCCTGTTGTCCCTGGGCTAAGCTCATGACCAGCTCTTGGAACTGGGCGTTCTGGGCCTGGAGGGCCTTGATAGCTTGTTCAGTAGTAGGTTCAGGATTCATGATGATTGTTGAAATAAACAGCGAAGAAGATTAAGCAACCTGTAAAAAAGTACATGTTATGCACATGATGCATGATATGCTATTTATGCAATGCATTCAAGGGTTCGGAATTTCAAATTCGTTGTAGACAAAAAAGGAACACACGTTATATTAAGAAATAATCTGTTCAGTACATCAATGCCTCATGGGCGAAATATTACAAAATAATTAATCCCAAAAGACACTGTGCATCCTCTTTGGAGCGATGTAGGTGTTGAGAGTCTTTTCCTCGTGCAGTAGGCGGGTGAGCTCCAAGACCTTCTTCTCACTGGCATGTAGACTGGTTTCAAGAGAATTCCGCTCTTCCTTGAGTTGGATCCAGCTTTTTTGCATTTCTTCCCAAGATGTTGGCATGTCAGGATGTTGAATGGTGTATAGCACCTCTCCTTCCAAAACTGGCTCTTTGATCACGGGGAGAACATGAGGATATGGCATCACCAGCTTCTGGGAGCGGGCTCGTACCCACTTGAGATAAGGCTCAAGGGGGATGGAGTTCTTGTTCCCCAGTGTCTTACTATGTACCTTGTTAGGCGTCCTCCAAGCTCTGATGAATCTCTGGCGAAGTCCTTGCGTATCATTGTCGAAGTCAAAAACTATGTCAGGAATCAACATGTCATGAGGGCCATCCCTCCGAGCATATCCAAACTATCTCAAAGCCAGACATGGGTTGTAAGTAATGCCCCCTCTAATTCCAAGTAAAGGAACATTAGGAAACTCTCCGCAACGATCAATGATAGTGACATTTTCTCTGGACCGAGAACACCAATGTATATCAGCATGTGTAAGAGTCATTAATCGTTGTGACCATCTCAAACCCTGCTCGTTCTTCAAAACTGATTGTGGAAGGTGCGAAATAAACCACCTTGTCAGAAGAGGAGTGCAGCACATGAGAACACCTCTTTTTCTCATGGTTCGAGTGTAACATGAGTGGAGGATGTCCCTAAGCAATGTAGTTATAGGATTCCTGGACATGAAAATCTTGACAGCATTGATATCTATAAGCTGATCCGGATTCGGGAACAACACCAACCCATAGACAAGGAGTGCCACAACTTCTTCAAAGGCTTGTAGGTCAAGGGCATTCCAACATTCTTGTGCCTTCTCAAACAGGAACTTTGCCAAGAATCCTTTGATACCACTTCTGATTTACCAATGCCCCTTGATATCGGATGGTTGTAGGCATAATGCTTTAGCAACCTCTTAAAGTTTTGGTTCCCTTTCCGTACCGTTGTAGGGTAGTTGACTGAGAATGGGAACCTTCAGAAGCTGAGAAAAATCTTCCAAAGTAGGCACTAATTGATAATCCGGGAAAGTAAAACAGTGATGCAAAGGGTCAAAGAACTGGAAGAGAACTTTTATCATATCTTCTTCAATGTTGGTGTTAACCAAGCTGATGAGTCTACCATGCCTTTCACTGAAGGAAGAGTTCTCGGGAATCCTGGATGTAAGCTCCTTAAGCTGAGGAGGGATCCTTACAAGGTTGACCTGAATTGTCTTTTTGCGGATAGTTTCCATGTCCTACAAAACAAGAACAAAGATGAAGATTCGAACCTTTGAAGTGGTTAGTAAATGAATATGATGTTGTATGATGCTATGATGTTATGATAAGGACACACCACAAGTATTCACAAAAAGCAAACATGATAAGGCACACAAGTCACACCAGACAGCCCTTAGAGTTTAGGCCAGCATGAGGTTTAGGGTACTACCCTCTTGAAGTTGGTGGGCTCAAAAACCTGTCCTATCAAAAGTAACCGGGTTCTAAGGAGCTCAATATCATTGGGTTGTTTTCTATGTTCATTGTTTTGATTTAGCCACTGAACTGGCGATCAAAATATTCCAAGAAAACAACCCTCAATGAGTGTAGTATCGAGTATCTACCAACTTCGGACTGCACCAAAGTCGGTCATCTCACTACCCCTAAAGAGGCCAGGATGGTCAAGTAAGGTTCCTAAGGTCAGTTGATGCTTCACGACACCACGCGGCGGCCCCGTACTCTCCTTGACTTGACTCAAGGGTTACCGGTACTCACCAAAGTGCCACATCAATGTAGCAACTGCTTCAACCGTGTCGGTATACCCTGCACAGTTCCCTCACAGTTTGTTGCTACTTCTAAAAGGTATCCCCCAGATCCGGGTTAGGATCTATGAAACTCCAAGGCAAGCCCACAATATTAAAGCAAACAAAGCAAGCAATTGAAAACATAACAGTGGTCTAATCCTAAGGTACACCTCACTTATAAGTGTCCCCAGCAGAGTCGCCAGTTCTGTGATTGGTGGAAATAGAACTGACTGTTTTTTAAGTTGGTTCGCGACATGTCGCGGTAAGCAAGAGTCGCCACCATCTTTTATGTTCTCCAACATGGAAAGGACAAAAGCACAACAAAATTCCTTTTCGAGATGTCTCTCGGTTCGGGAGGTAGATTTATAGAAAGGGAAGGTGTTAGCACCCTTTCTATCCGTGGTTATCCACGGGCTCTTAGGTACTTGCTCACTATGTTTTCAAAAATTGTTTGCTTTTCAAGTGTTTCTGGGTTTGAAAAAGTTTCGTTTGAAAAAACTTCTAGGTAACTCTTGTATCAGTCCTCAAGAGTGTATGAAGTATTTGTTTGAAAACTTTTTGAAATTGTAGGTGCGAAAAGTATTTTTGTTTGTTTGAAAGAGAAAGTACCCAGGAGAAATCAACCTACTCTAAGGAATTAAGCTGTGTAAGAGTCCTTTAGACAGTACTATCCCACTATTGAGAAGTAGGAAGCACCGTCGTTGGAGTTATTCGGGTCAATTCGATTATATGGGACATGTGGTCACCCAAACAATAGTAGGACGCCTTAGCGGTAACCCTAATGTCCTAGATCCTTTTTATCCGAGGCAACCGTTTTGAGGCAACTGGATCTTTAGACAGGAGGGAGACCTCTAAAACACCCTATACTTGATGACCACGTCGAGGCAACCAGTGAGGCGTACCCTAAGAGTGGCATGTGCACGTGTGTCCAGTTTCAGTTTATGTTTATCTTTGAACATGCATTTGTGAGCTACGGGTTGATTTTATTTGTCATACAAATCTTGTCATGCATAATTAACAGTTAGTATTTATGTGGGAAATAAAGTGCGGAAAATGAATCTACGCTATTACAAGGCGCGGGTATATACATCGCCAAAAACATAACCCTTTGGAAAATATAAATTGCGAGAAATTAAATGAAGCGATAAAAGAGGTCCTAATTATCTATTACATCCTTGGAAACAGTTACATAAATATCATCAAAATAATAAAGCGCGAAAAGAAATTAACTCGGGAAAAGTCTTAGGGTTTTGACCCTTTTTGAGAAAAGAATGGCATTTGGTCCTTTTTTGCAATTAAATTAAATATTAAACCTAATAACTAATTAATTAATTATTTACAAGAAAAAATGTTTTCTGTGGTTTTATGTTTTTAATGAAATAAAAATGAAAAAAAAGAAATTAAAAGTGTCAAAAGAAAAACCCTAAGTCTAATTCATTTTTATTTATTGTGAAAATAATTAAAGTTAACCTAATTCAAAAAAGACTAAATTAATTAATTTACATTTATTTACAAAAAGTAATTGAAATTAATAAGAATGTTTTTTTGGTTTTCTGAATTTTATTGTGAAAAAAAATTATCTAGTTAATAATTAATTAAGAATTAAATTTAAATGAGTAAAATAAAAAATATAAAATATAAAAGAAAAAATAAAGAGGCAAACTCATGGGGGGTTTGGGCCAGATTTGGGATGAGAAAAGTAATCTGAAGCCCATTAAGCACAAAGCCACGTTTGACTTCTGGAATTGTCTGCACAATGGTTGACTGGGGAACACCATGACCTTCATCCTTTGACCATTGGATATGTGATAGTGGCCACATGGAAAGCTGCAGCCTGGAGCGCATGGTGGACTCTTTCATGAAGCCTGCATGTGAACGTATTGAAAAAAATAGAAACAAGGAATTTGGGGGACCTGGGAATCGAACCCAGGTCCCAATGATCAACGTCCACCTCATTAACCACTCAGCCACTTGCCTGCGTTTGTTAGTATAATGGATAACAAATATAATATTTAAAACGTGACAATTATGCTGGAAAGAGAAAAACTACGCGCCCACTATTTGAACTGCCCAACCATACACGTACACGTCTTCATCTTCATCCTTTTTCCTGTAAAACAACAAACAGATAGCGGGGGTTTTTAACCCCCACAAAGCAAAATGAGGAATAATAGCGATTACGTCTAGGGTTAACATAAATTGTTCGTGAGGGTCCTGTTAGATTCGTCTGAATCTCCTGAATTCAACCATGGGCATCATGAGGCTTAATTTTTCTTGTATGGGAAAGCCCCAATTTTGAAACTGAAGAACCCTAAAAATCGTTAATGGCAAATCACAATCATGTGCATTATAATCCAATTAATCAATACCAATAGCTTTGTATGGATGCAAGAAATATAAAACAAACCATAAATCACATCAAATGTTCATGAATCGTGAGTTTCGATTCTGAAAAAAGTGGACAAACTGTGATTTTGTTTGGAGCGATTTCTCAAGCTTCAGCACTTGATTTTGATTCCAAAAGATCCCTAAGAGTTCCTGCAAGGTGTTAGAAACAAGAAAAGGCTTTGAATTACGTTGGAAGGTGGATTTCAGTTTTGACTTTTCTTTGATTTTTTTCAATGTTCTTATGGCCGTTTTAGCAATGTTTAGGTCGTGAATGTTGTTGGTACTGCTTGCTTATGTATATGAGAACAAAATTAGGTCAAAAGCTGGGCCTTAATCTTGGTGTATCGAAGTTTTGAGATTTTGTTGACCACCATTGAAGAACTTTCCATATTTGGTTCAAATATAGGATTTTATACACAAAAAGGCTTACCACGAATTGGTTAGCTGGCATATGACATATAAAAGCTATTCAAATCACAAAGATGTTATTCCATTAATTTTTAGATTTTATTTGAATTATTATGGATTTAAAATGAATTAAATCAATAAAAATTAAATAAAATGGAAAAATAAATGTTTGATCTTGAAATTAAGCATGGGATACGTGTGTGGCATGACAAGGCTGAATCAAGTTGAAGAAAGTGGGCCCTTTTGTCAAAAATTGAAGTTTTAAGGATAGTTGACTTTTGCACATTCATAAAAATTTCCCAACTTCTCCAATGCATATCTTGCTCAATTTGGATCATATGAACATGTTCTTTGACATTTTGGAAAGGTCTTGAAGTCCTCTAACCAATGCCTTTGGTCCCATGTCATTTGGATTTACCAATCTCAAGTTATGGTCTTTGACTTAAAATGCCTTTTTGTTGACTTTTGAAATTGACCTATAATGTAGAAATTGATAACTTTTTGTGAGAGCATTTATTTGACTTGGAATGTGAAGATGAGTTGTATTAAATGTCATCCCCTTCAAAATGAGCATTGGATGGGATTTTTATGATGAACCATGAAAATGTTATGCTCTGGTCAAGTTACAGTTGACTTTTCTACTGCCCAAAAATAGAAACTTTTGCATCTTTGATGATTTTTGAGCCATGCTTGAGGAATCATGATCAAGACTTGATAAAATGATGATTGTGAGCTCAAAATAAGATGTTGACCAAAAATTTTGACTTTTGACTATAAAATGACCATTTTGCCCCTGCAGTTGACTGTAGAGCAATTAGGGCTTTTGACTGTGCAATTTGACCCTGTGAGTCTTGAGACTTGACATGTAGATGCTTGGAAATGTATATAGGTCTATGGGACTTGATTGGACCACTGAAAACCCCAAATTCCTTGTAATAAACAAAACCCTAATTTTGAATGGCTTAGGAGGATGTTTGACTGTGCAATCCCTTGAGAAATCTTGAACCATTAAAGATGATTCTTGATAAACCTTGAAGAATATGGGAGGGCAAATTTTTGGGTACAACACAAGCCTTTAGAGGGAGGATGACGAAAACAATGCCATAATCTCATACAATATGCTTTTGGACAGACCTTGCCGACGATGTACAGACGTTTCTTTCAAACCCTAAACACTGGAGTTATAAGGAAGACAATCTCTAGTCAACCCCCTTGAGCCTAAGAAGTAGGAGTTTCCTTTTTTACACAAATTGAAACCTTTAACCAAAACCTGGAGCAGGGTAGTCTCTCAGTTAATTCAAAGGCGTGTTCAGTCGCAAAATTTTACTTCATATACAACGAATGACATCAAAAACTTTCCTTTGGAATCAAAAGACGGTGATGGTTCCTTATCACACAGGCAGTCATTATCTCTCAAAATAAACACCCACTAAGTCAAAACCCACGAAGGAAGCTTAAGTAAAACGGGGGCATCTCGTTGACCGTAAGCTCAAAACGGTCAGGCAAAAATCAGGGATAATAAAAATTTAAAAAAAGAGGACACTACAAATCCTCGACAACATGAGAAACATTGAAAAAATGACTGCCTTCTGATAAACTTAACTTATCTGAACTATCACCAAAATGTCATTCAGACTCAATTGGAGTTCAAAATGCACGATTAACTGAGTTTGGGACTGAAGAACATCACGAAGAACGGGAAGATACAAATACACTTTGAGCCTTATCCTTTGTTTCTTAAACCGTGAACCAAGCCACGATACAACCTTTCAAAGTCCTAATTGAAGCATGGGTTAGTTCGAAAGCGTACTGTCACAAAAGGTATCCTGACTCCTGTAAGGTTTACTCTAAATCCTGAGTTAAATTTTCTTACAAAAATTATTTTATCTTGCTAAAATGCATTTTCAAAACTTCAAGACATGCATAAACTTTGCATTATTTGAATATCGTTGTTTGCATATGGCTAATTGTTTGACAGCGGGGAAATTCACACGACAAATATCCAGTGAACAAAAACTCTTCCAATGAACAGAACCACTTCAAATGGAATGACAATTCCAACGACAAATCTCCTATTAAGAAAGGGGGCATGACATGTCACTATCCAATTTGCCTGGGGGAAGTCAAGTCAAGATTCCAAGAAATCTCCCACTAAATGCTAAATAACTAGGGGCATGTCTGTATTTGAATCACTTGGGGCATTGAACGTGAATTCCAACAAAGGATTACGTACGGTCAGGCAAACATTTCCTAGTAATACTACAAACACTTGCTACTTGGGGCAGTGACAAATTCCCACAAAGTCCTTTTTAAAGGATGATCCCCACTCAAGTCCCCACAAAGTTGGATTCAGGCGATCCCTAGCCAGAGTTTCAATCTCTGAAAACTTCTCCATAACTGAGTTTAATCTCAAGAAACCTCGAGGAGTTCTATCAAAAGAAAACACCTCTCCAGCAGATTGGCAACCGGGTTTATCTCCCCAACAAACTACAGATTCCCCATCTTGAGTTTGCCTCTCTAACTACTAAAAATCAAGGGACCGCAAATCCTCTTCCCTAATAGACTTTCCTACAATCCCCAGTAAGTTGCTGCAAAACCTAGAAGACAATCAGATAACAGTTAACTCCTTTATCCCTAACAAGTTGTTAACTCCCTTTCTCTTTCATCAAGAGATAACTCCCCAGTAGAGCAACAAACAACTAAAACTCCTGAACTCCTTTCCCCAAGCAGGAATCAACACTCTCCGCAAAGTTTTCTTCTCAAGCAAAATCAACATTCCCCAACGGAGTTCTCCTCAAACAACAAAATAGGAATTCCCAACAGAAACATTCTAAACAAAGTTTGAAGATACACATACTCTTCAATGGAAGTCTGGGAATTTGGCTTCCCAAAGTTTCCCAGCATTTGTTAAGGATTTATTTTCCAAGACAAAGATACATTTCAACAACATTCATAGCACATGCATACAAAATGCATATAGCACAATCTCATTTATTTTGAGAAACATCATTACGCCATGCATTTCATACATCATGACATTGCATGCAGCTAACTCTTTACCTTTTCAGGAAAGATCAATCAACAGATAGCTATCATCAACAATTTTCAAAAAGGTCAGAGATTAATACCTGAAATCAGACAGTACAACTATTTGTGAACAAACCAATTGTAGATCAATTCCAGAAACAAGACTGGGTGACTATCTACATGACAAATACTTCCTCAAGACTTCTGCTGGTTCAGTTTAAATTGATCAATGGTTTATCCTGATTTCTTTCTGGTAGACATTTTCTATGGTTCAGATAAATCGCTCCAAGATTTATTCTGATCCTTTCTAGTTAAAGAATATTCAAGACCTATGTTGGTTCAGTTTAAATTGATCAATGGTTTATCCTGATTTCTTTCTGGTAGACATTGACTCTAGTTCAGATAAATCGCTCCAAGATTTATTCTAATTCTTTCTAGTTAAAGAATATTCAAGACCTCTGTTGGTTTAGTTTAAATCGATCAATGGTTTATCTTGATTCCTTTCTAGTAGACATTTTCTCTGGTTCAGATAAATTGTTCCAAATATTTATTCTGATTCTTTCCAGTTAAAGAATATTCAAGACCTCTGCTGGTTCAGTTTAAATCAATCAATGGTTTATCCTGATTCCTTTCCGGTAGACACTTCCTCTAGTTCAGATAAATCGCTCCAAGATTTATTCTGATTCTTTCCAGTTAAAGAATATTCAAGACCTCTGTTGGTTCAGTTTAAATCGATCAATGGTTTATCCAGATTCCTTTCCGGTAGACACTTCCTCTGGTTCAGATAAATTGCTCCTTGATTTATTCTGATTCTTTCTAGTTAAAGAATATTCAAGACCTTTGTTGGTTCAGTTTAAATTGATCAATAGTTTATCCTGATTCCTTTTCGATAGATATTTTCTCTATTTCAAATAAATCTCCCCAAGATTTAATCTGATTCTTTCCAATTAAAGAATATTTAAGACCTCTGCTGGTTCAGTTTAAATTGATCAATGGTTTATCCTGATTCCTTTTCGGTAGATATTTTCTCTGGTTCAGGTAAATTGCTCCAAGATTTATTCTGATTCTTTCCAGTTAAAGAATATTCAAGACCTCTGCTGGTTCAGTTTAAATCGATCAATGGTTTATCCTGATCACTTTCCGATAGATATTTTCTCTAGTTCAGATAAATCGCCCCAACATTTATTCTGATTCTTTCAAGTTAAAGAATATTCAAGACCTCTGTTGGTTCAGTTTAAATCGATCAATGGTTTATCCTGATTCCTTTCCGGTAGATATTTTCTCTGGTTCAGATAAGTCGCTCTAAGATTTATTTTGATTCTTTCCAATTAAAGAATATTCAAGACCTCTACTGGTTCAGTTTAAATTAACCAATGGTTTGTCTTGATTCCTTTCTGGTAGACATTTTCTCTGGTTCAGATAAATCACTCCAAAGATTTATTATGATTCTTTCCAGTTAAAGAATATTCAAAACCTCTGTTGGTTCAGTTTAAATCGATCAATGGTTTGTCTTGATTCCTTTCCGATAGACATTTTCTCTGGTTCAGATAAATCGCTCTAAAGATTTATTCTGGTTCTTTTCCAGTTGAAGTCAAGTTTAGATTTAGTCTAAATCTCTATCAACAATCACTTTTCGGTGGCATCTATAAGCCCATCTCCGATAACTATCCATCATTTCTCCAAATGGCATCTTTAAGCCCATTCCATACACAATCAACCACAACATCATCAAGTGCAAATTTCTGGGCACTCTAGTGTTCAATCATCTTCCACCTTCAAGTCAAGAATGGAAGATTCAGCAATCTAACTCTTCAGGTTTAACAATATTAAACAGAGGCAGCTGTTGTATCCCAAAATTTACCCTCTCATTTCTCAAGGCATTTCTCACAATGATTCTTAAAATTCAAGCTTGCACAAGTACAATTGGATTTTCCAGCATCAAGTTAAAGAGGAAACTTTTAAAAAGGGGAAAACAGATGAAAATAATATTTTTGACAAAAATTGGAGAAAAACATGTCTTCTTAGATTCACCTCCTTCGATTGGCCTTTTGGCCTCTTCTGATGCAATCTTAGCTTGCATCCTTCGACTGGGCGTTGGCCTCTGACACGCTAGCTTTAATTCACAAGGCAAGACCTTCTTGCATGCAACCTTCGATTGCATCATTGGCCTCACAAGGTTCACAATGTAATGGTGGCCTGCATACCTGCTTCGATTGTACATTTGATGCTTTCATGCCTATGTTGATTCCCTTCAAGCTTTCTTTGATTCAAAAGTTGATGGTTGGCTGTATGCAGCCTTCGACTGAGCCATATCTTCCTCCTTGCACACAAGAGGCTCCCACCAGGCTAGCAGGCACAAGGAAAAAGGCCTCTTGTAGCCTCCTTCAATTCCAAGGCAAAAAATCTCATGCTGACATCCTTCAATTGCAGCATTTGCCTCCTGCATGCCTCTTTCGCCTGGGCATCTTTGCTTCTTGCATGCCTTTTTCGTTTGGGAATGTATCCCTCCTTTGATGCAAGCCTAGCATGCCTCTTTCGTTTGGGCATGTGGCCCCCTTTTGTTGCAAGCTTCGTTTGGGCATTTAGACCTCCTGCATGCAGGTTTCGACAGGGCATTGGTTATTGTTTATACTAGCTTTGACTGGATAACATTTTCCTTTAGTATGCTTCAATTCCACCCTTGACAACCTTCAGCATATATGGTTGGTGGCCCCCTTCAAAGTACATGTATTGGTGGATTTTAAGGGCATTTTTGTACCCCAAAATTTTCCCTCCCATATTTCTCAACACATGGCAAGTGAGGTCCTCAAATTGCTCAAGGAAGTCCAAGAATTATCCTCAGACAAACTCTCTCCTAAGGCATTCTACTTCAAATTAGGGTTTTACTTTTCATCAAGATGCTTGAGTCCAAAGGGTCCCAAATTCCTCCCATTGTCCTAATATGTTCCCATGATCATCCATGTCAATTTTCAAGCCTTGCAGAAGAAGTTTGCTCAGTCAATTGCTCAAATGCCTGAAAAATCGACTTTGCTAGGTCAAAAGTCAATTATGGCCTACATACAGTCAAACTTCAATATTTTTGGTCAACATACTCATTTTTAAATATCATTCATCATTTGATCAAGTTTTGATCATGATTCCTCAAGGATTGCTCACAATTCACCAAAACCCAAAAGTTGCTAAATTAGGGTTTTGCAGGAAAAGTTAACTCAACTTTGACCAATCATAACTTTCTCATACTTTAAGATAAATGACCCATCCAAATCTCATTTTGAAGAGGATGAAATTCCCTACAATTCATATTCATCTCCCAAGTTCTAAATATGCACTCACAAAAAGTTATGAATTTTGACATTATAGGTCACTTTGGAAAGTCAACAAAAAAACACCATTTGGGTCAAAGCTTCATACATAAACATGGAATACTCAATTGAGATGAGACCAAAAGGGTTGCTTAGAGGACATCCTGAGGTTTCTAAAAAGTCTAAGAACACCCTCCTATGGTCAAAAGTGAGGGAGTTATGCATTGGCCAAGTTGACCCTTTTTGAAAAATTGCCAAAAAGTCAAATGTGCTCAAATTTGCATTTTTTGCTAAATGGGTCCAACTTTTTATGCTTGCACTTTAATGATAACATAGTCCACGACCTTTGGGACCCTATATGCTTTATTTATTCATTTATTTAATTTATTTTTATTTTTATTCATTTAAAATTCAAATAAAATCAAAAAAATCTAAATAAATCATATAATGTGTTTTAGGGATGATTTTTGCATTGAAAGAAGATCTTATATGCTGTCAATTGAGAATCAATTCATGCAAGGCTAATTTGGTTGGAAAAATATTAAATTTGAGCAAAATTGGAAAGATATCATGTGCCATGAAAGACCAAATCAAATCTTGATAATGGGCAAGATTGAGGTCGTTTTTGTTGACCTAATACATTGTATTACATATACAGAAGCAGACCAAGGTGTGAGAGGAGGTTGAGAAGTCGTGAAAGAAGAAAAAAAAAACTGAAAAATCTTAAGAAAAAGTGGTGATCCAATTCCAAATTACAGGCCATCCCAAGCAATCTTCACCTTTCCAATCGATTGCTAGACGTCTCAGGATCGTGTTCCAATCATTAGCAAGCCTTCCCACGTCCTGAAACGCGTTGTAGCAGTCACACGGTTAGCTTAAAATTTGGATTTAGTTTTCATCAATTTATACATCATTTGCACGTTTTGATTGCATATTCTTATTCCTTAACATGTTTACAAGCTATTCATTTTATTCAATTGCGTTTTTGTTGACTGCATGTGAAATTGCCATAGCTAGGTTTTCTTGTTTGGTTTTAGGGCTTTGTAATACAGGTAAAATTGGACATTGATTCTGGTACCATGAGACTCGTGAGGATGAAACGAGTTGATTGGTACCAGCCATGGTCATTTATATTGCCTATGGACAATTTTTGAAATACATTGGGTTGTAGCTACAGCGCCATGTCCGTAGGTAAAGATGTTGTTACCTAAAACGACGGTTGGGAGGAAGAAGATGGATCTGTGGCATTCACTGATTGGGTTATTTAAATTTCAGCGCGTTTTTTATTAACCATACTTTTTTCATATATTAGATTTTGTTTTCATTATATATTCAAACAAGCCAAATAGCTCAGTTGGCAAGCGTGTATTGGGAATAGGCCTAAGGACCTGGGTTCGACCCCCAGGTCCCATATTTGCTTCATGATATTTTTCAATAGGTAATCCAGCGTGTTACAAATCAAGAAGTCCACCATGCAACTCAAGATCTGGCCGTCCCATTCAAAAATGCTCCAGATCCAATGCTATTCCACTGAAGGCCCACCATGCGCCTCAAGTCAACAGCCACATTGGATTAGGCAAAGTCAAACAGGCCTGGATCTTTTGGGATCAGAATCTCAACAGCACCCCCCCCCCCCCCCCATAATTGCTCATACAGGCCCATTATTCCTTTCTTTTTCTTTTAGTTTATTTTTCAATTTTTATTTTTATTTTCTTTAATTCATAAATTAATCTTTTTCATAAAAAAAATCATAAAGTCAATAACTCACCAAAAAAAATTAGGATTAGTTTTTATTATTATTATCAAAATTAATTTAATTTAGTTTAACTTAGAAAATTGCAATTTATTTTCATAAATAAAATCAAATAGAAAATTAGGTTATCTTTTGATTTAATTTTATTTTGCTTTTTTTCTCAAATAAAAAAAAAATACAAAAATAGGTTTTAGAATAAATTAATTTACTTTTCCTTAACTTAAAATTAATTAGAATTAGGGTTTTTCTTTTTAGTTTAATTGTTTCTTTATTTTATTACAAAACAAAAAAAATATTTTTTTAATCAATCGCAATTAGGTTTAAGCAAGGGTCAAAACCCTAGTTGTTTCGTACTTGACTCATCGCACGGGTGTTTATTATTTTCACAATATTGTTGTAACTGTTCATGGATTGTAATAGTTTAATCTAGGGATTTTATTTATCGCTTTTCCCCAGTTTTGTTTTGGCTATGTAATTAATCCCCCTCCCCGAAGCCTTGTAATAGCGTAGATTTACTTTCTCGCATTTTAATTCCCATAAATATTTAAATGTTTAGATGTATGCTAATAGGATTGTATGACAAGAATGCATGACAAATTAATCCAGTTAGAAAACCCTAATGTGCAAAGACTAAATAATTGAAAGCAAATCACTCACACATATCACTCTTAGGGTATACTCTCACTTCGGTTGCCTTTAGTAAACAATCATTAAGTATAGGGTGTCTTGGTGGTTGTCCTCCTGTCTAGAAAATATCAAATGTCTCATTCGAATGTTGCCTCGAAAATGTTGCCTCAAATATGATCTTAAGACTCTAGGGTTATTACTAAGGTGTCCTAATATTACTTTAGTGATCGTACGTCTCTTTCAAATTGAACCTTACAACTCCAACGACGGTGCTACCTATTTCTTAATAGAAGGATAGCATTGTCTAAAGGAAACAAGAATAGAAACTATCTTTTTTCGAGTAGGTAGATGCTAGTAGGTACTTGCTCAAATCAAAACTTTTCACACTTACACCTTTCAAAACAATTTCGTCACACCGTTGAGGACTGATACAAGAGTTATCACGAGATAAAACATTCTTCAAAAACAAAGCACACAAACACAAACAATTTAAAAATGAGCAAGTACCTAAGAGCCCATGGAAAACCATGGATAGAAAGGGTGCTAACACCTTCCTTTTCTATAATCTACCCCCCGTACTCAGAATATCTCGAAAAAGGATTTTTTTCTGTACTTTTTTCCTTTCGGGTTAGATGAAATAAAAGTCGGTGGCGACTTTTACTTACCGCGACATTTTGCGGAAAAAAAGTGCAAAACACAAACCAGTATCAAATAGTCGGTTCTTCCACCGTATCACAGAACTGGCGACTCTGCTGGGTAATAATAAGTGGGGTATACCTTAGGATCTAGTTCATCATAATTGCTTCTCTTGATTGCGTTGTTTGCTTTACTTTTAAGGGTTTTGTTTGGGGTTACTATAGATCCTAACCCGGATCTGGGGATACCTTTTAGGTAAGTAGCAAGAGACTGTGAGGGAACTTTATAGTGTAGACTAATACGGTTGAAGCAGTAGCTACGTTGATGTGGCACATTGGTTGGTACCGGTATCCCTTATGGAGAAACAAGGAGAATACGGGGCCGCTGTGTGGTGTCGTTAAGCATCAATTGACCTTAGAACCTTTAATCGCCCAACTTGGCCATTAGAAAGTAGTGAGATAGCCGGCCTCGGTGTAAAGCTAGGAACTGGATGATACTCGATGCTACACTCATTGAGACCATACTCTCGAGATAGTTCCGGCTACAAGAAAAGATTGCGTGAGCTGAAACCATGACCGATGGAGGATGGTCAGTGATATTGAGATCCTCTATAACCCGATTACTTTTTCTAGGACAGGTTTGAACCAACTTAACTTCAAGAGTGTACTATCTTTGACCTCATGCAAGCCTTAAACCTAAGGGCTTTGTATGATTTGACTGTGTTTGCAATATCTGTGTTTGTAGTATCTGTGTTTGCTATACTTGTGGTTTACCATGACATCATGCATCATAACATGGCATTCATGCTTTATTGCACTAACCATTTCAAATAGCAAGGGAATTTATCTTTGTTCTGTTTTGCAGATTATGGCTTCCATGCGCAGAAATACCATCCGAGTCAACTTTGTGCAAATACCTGCCCAACTTAAAGAGCTAGCCTCAAGATTTTTTGAGAGTTATATGTTCATTAAGATACACGGTTAACTTCTCAGCCTGGTTACTTCAAATCTTGATGAGCAGATGATGAGCGTATTATTTCAGTTCTTCGATCCTGTGTATCATTGCTTCACTTTTCCAGATTACCAACTGGTACCCACCTTGGAAGATTTCTCTCATCTATTGGGCATATCCATCCTTGAATAGGTACCCTTCACAAGTATGGAAGAAGTTCCTAGGCCATAAGACATTGCCTCAGCTCTGCATTTGAAACGGGCTGATGTAGTATCCAATTGGGAAACACAAAGCAGGGTCGAAGGTTTTCTAGCCAAGTTTCTGATAGACCAGGCTCAGCTATTCTGGGATGATTTGGATTTTCAAGCTTTTGAAGATGTCTTGGCTCTCCTTATCTATGGTTTGGTTCTCTTCCCGAATCCGGATTCCTTTGTAGATGTGAATGTTGTCAAGATTTTCCTTTCTCGCAATCCTGTGCCTACCTTGCTGGGTGATATCTTGCATGCCCTCCACACCCGTACTATGAGGAGGAAAGGTACTCTCATGTGTTGCATGTCGTTTCCGTCTAGGTGGTTTATTTCTCACCTCCCTATGCATGTGCTGAAGAACGAAGAAGGTTTGGGTTGGTCCTACAAAATAATGTCGCTTGCTCATACAGATATTCTTTGGTGTTCCCGGGCTATGGAAGACATTGTTGTTATTGACCGTTGTGGGGGATAACCTAATGTCCCATTGCTTGGAATTAGAGGAGGTATAACTTACAATTCTTTTCTAGCTTTGCGACAATTTGGTCGTGCTCGGAGAGATGGTCCCCACGAGTTACTTCTCGGGGACATTGTATTCGATTATAAGGAGGATGTTAAGGAGCATCACCGAAGGTTCATACGAGCTTGGGGCATGGTGAACAGATCTGACCCCCAAGAGTTGGGACCAAAGACTTCCCTTCCTATGTGTTGTACCCCAAAATTTTCCCTCCCATATTTCTCAAAGCATCTCAAGAAAGATCCTCAAGTTGCTCAAGGAAGTCTAAGGGTTGACCAGACAAGCTCTCTCCTAAGGCAGTCTACCTCAAATTAGGGTTTCATGTTGCATCAAGATGCTTGAGTCCAAGGGATCCCAAATGCTCACCATTTTCCTAATATTTTATCAAGATCATCCATGTCAAGTTTCAACCCTTGCAGAGGAAGTTTGCTCAGTCAATTGATCAAAGGCCTGAAAATCGGTTGTGCTAGGGCAAGAGTCAATTGTGGCCAACATACAGTCAAACTTCAAGATTTTTGGTAAACATCCTAATTTTTAAGTATATTTCATCATTTGATCAAGTGTTGATCATGATTCATCAAGGATTGCTCATAATTCATCAATAACCAAAAGTTGCTAAATTAGGGTTTTGTAGGAAAAGTCAACTCAACTTTGACCAAGCATAACTTTCTCATACTTTATGAGAAATGACCCATCCAAATCTCATTTTAAGAGGATGAAATTCTCTACAATCAATCTTCATCTCCAAAGTTCAAAATGTGCACTCACAAGAAGTTATGAATTTGGACATTATAGGTCATTTTGAAAAGTCAACAAAAATACCTTTTTTGTCAAAGCTTCATACATGAACATGGAATACCAAATTGAGATGAGACCAAAAGGGTTGCTTAGAGGACATCTAAAGCTTTCTAAAAAGTCGAAGAACACATTAAAAGAGTCTAAATTGAGGAAGTTATGCATTGGTGAAGTTAACCTTTTTTGTAAAATTGCCAAAAGTCAACTTTGCCTCAAATTGCAATTTTTGCTAAATGGGCCCAATCTTTTGCACTTGTTTTGAGTTGGTAGCATGGTCCACGAGCTCTAGCTCTTTCCATTTGTCTTCATCCTATTTTTATTATTTATTTTGATTTTTATTGTAATTAAATCAATTTAAATCAAAACAAATCATGAAAAATCCAAATCATTGAAATGTCAAGATATTGTGCATGTTTCAGGTTCTATATCCAGCTAGCAAAAGATTGAATTCGTGCAAGGCGAAAGTGGGCACAAGAAGATTGACTTTGGCCTATTTTGGAAAGAATTTCAAGTGAATCAAATCAAGATCAAAATCAATAATTGGAAAAGATTGAATGGACTTTTGGAAACCTAATTCATTCTTCAGTATATAGGGAACATTTGCTGACAAAAATCACAACGTTTTGGAGGCGCACAAAGGCAGAGCAAACTTGGAAAAATCACAAGAAAGTGCTGAGTTGATTTCAATTCCAGGAAATTACAAGGCTCCCTGACCATCTCATTCACTTCCTGGGATCACAAGCAAGCTATACCAATCAAGAACAAGGAGTTTCCAGTGCTAGAACTCACTGTAAAATTGGGCCACAAAAAGGGCACCATCATGTTCAGCAGGCCAAGATGAGTTGATTCATGGCATTAGATTTTGTTTATCATTCCTGGGTTTGATTTTGGAACAAGCCAAGGTTGTAGCTACGGCCATATGTCTGTAGGTAAAAGTCTTTGACTTTTACCAACGGAGAGAGGATAGGGACGACATGCGTGGCTCCGTCTCATTCGTCCATTCAAAATTCTGGCGCGTTTTTTTTTATTTTCTCCACTAACTCCTTTTATTACATATTATTGTTTGTTATTATTTCAAACACAAAGCAAAGGCGTAGCTCAGTTGGTGAAGAGGCTATTGGAAAAGGTCACAGGACCTGGGTTCGAATCCCAGGTCCCCCCATTATTTCATATCATTTTCATTCAGGTAATCAGGCGTGAACACAAGGCCAAAGGATCACCATACATCCTCAAGGATCCACCGTTGGATCTCCAGATGGCCAGATCTAAAGGCCATCACATGAAGGACCATGATACACTCCAGTCAACAGGCAGCATGGAATCTTGGAAAGTCAAACGTGGACTTTTGATCTTGGGCCCATAATTGCTATCCACACCTCCATAATTACTTACATGCAGGCCCAACTTTCTTTTCTTCTTGTTTTATATTTCTTTAACTTATTTATTTATTTATTCTTACTAACATAAAAAATTAATCTTTTTTTAATAAAATCACAAACAAAAAAATTTCATCCAATTAGATTTAGGATATTTATTTTTTATACAAAAAATTAATTGAATTAGGTTATTTAATTTAGGTAACTTTAATTTCTTTTGTAAATAAATTAAAAACAATTAGAAATTAGGGTTTTGTCTAAATTAAAATTCTATTTTCCTTTTCCTTAAAAATGACCAAAAATACAAAAATAGGCCATGTAAATTATTTTCTTTAATTTAATTTAATTACTAATTAGATTTGTATTTAATTTTAAAAACTTAATTCTTTTTCTTAAATATAATCAAAAACAACAAAAAATAATTTCTCTTTCAATTAGGTTAGACGGGGTCAAAACCCTAGTTCTCTCTCATTCTCGATTCGCACATTTATTATTGTTTTTACCATATTAATGTAATTGCTCACAAGTTGTAATAGATTAATTAGGGTTTTTCTCCTTTTCATTTATCGTTTTGACGGGTTTGTTTTTGGCTATGTAAATACCTGAAGCCTTGTAATAGCGTAGCTTTACTTTCCGCCCTTAATTTCCGCAAAATATTAACTGTTAGTTGTATGAATAATAGGGATGCATGACGAGAATGTATGTAAACTTTAAAATGGTTAGCTAACCCTAAATGTGCAAAGATAATAATTCTAAATTGAATCACTCGCACATGCGAACTCCTAGGGTATACTCTCACTTCGGTTGCCTTCGGTAAACGGTCATTAAGTATAGGATGCTTTAGTGGTCGCTCTCTTGTCTAAACAAAAGTTCAAAGTCCCATTCGGAAAAGTTGCCTCGGAAAGGTTGCCTCGGATACGTTGCCTCGAATATTGATCTTAAGACATTAGGGTTATTACTAAGACATCCTAACATTGCTTTAGTGATCGTACGTCCCTTTAGAATTGACCCTTTAAACTCCAACGACAGTGCTACCTACTCACTAATAGTGGGATAGAAATGTCTAAAGGAAACAAGAATAGAAACATTCTCTTTTTCGAGTAGGTAGATTAGTTCTTAAGTACTTGCTCAAACAAAATAAACAGTTTTTACACCAACACTCTTTTCAAACAAAGTTTTCAAAACGACTTCGTAACACTCTTGAAGACAGAAGCAAGAGTTAAATCAAAGTAAAACAAAAAAAAATTCAAATCAAACATACAAGCAATTTTAAAATGATGAGCAAGTACCTAAGATCCCGTGGAAAACCACAGATAGAAAGGGTGTTAATACCTTCCCTTTCTATAATCTACCCCCCATACTCAAAATCTCAAAAAAGGGAATTTTTCTGTGCTTTTTTCCTTTCCAGTTGGATAAAATAAAAGTCGGTGGCGACTCTTGCTTACCGCGATATTTTGTGAACACAAACGCAAAACGCAAACCAGCATTTCAAAACAGTCCGGTTCTGGCCACCGTATCACAGAACTGGCGACTCTGTTGGGGACTAATAAGTGGGGTATACCTTAGGATCTAGTTCATAATAATTGCTTCTCTTGTTTGTTTTGGTTGCTTTACTATTAAGGGTTTTATTTGGGAGTTACTATAGATCCTAACCCGGATCTGGGGAACACCTTTTAGGTAAGTAGCAATAAACTGTGAGGGAACTGTACGGCGTAGACCGATACGGTTGAAGCAGTAGTTACGTTGATGTGGCACATTGGTTGGTACCGGTATCCCTTATGGAGAAACAAGGAGAATACAAGGCTGCTATATGGGTCGTTAAGCATCAACTGACCTTAGAACCTATAATTGACCAACTTGGCCATAAGAAGTAGTGAGATAGCTGGCCTCGGCATAGAGCTGAGAACTGGTTGATACTCACTCATTGAGACCATACTCTCGAGATAGTTCCGGCTGCAAGAAAAGATTGTGTGAACTGAAACCATGACCGATGGAGGATGGTCAGTGATATTGAGAACCTCTAGAACCCGGTTACTATTATTAGGACAGGTTAAAACCAACTGAACTTCACGAGGGTAGTACCTAGACCCCATGCAAGCCTGAAACTTAAGGGCTATTGTGTGACTTGTTTGCCTTTACCATGTCTGCTATCTGCTATACATGTTGTGTGTTTTATCATTACATCATGCATCATAACATAGCATGCATATTTCATTAGACTAACCATTTCAAAGACCAAGGGGATTTATCTTTGTTCTGTTTTGCAGATCATGACTTACATGCGCAGACACACCATCCGAGTTAACTTTGTACAAATACCTGCTCAACTCAAAGATTTAGCCTCGAGAATTTATGATACTTCTTCATTCATTAGAAGACATGGTCAGCTTCTTAGTTTGGTTACCTCCAGGTTTGATGAGCAAATGATGAGTGTGCTCTTCCAGTTCTTTGATCCAGTGCATCATTGTTTCACTTTCCCAGATTATCAGCTAGTTCCTACTTTGGAAGAGTTTTCCCATTTGTTGGGTATATCCATCCTCGAGCAGACGCCCTTCACAGGTTTAGAAGAGACTCCTAGGCCAAAAGACATTGCTTCAGCTTTACACTTGAAAAAGGCTGATGTAGTGTCTAATTGGGAGACACGGAGCGGGGTCAAAGGTTTCTTGGCTAAGTTTCTGATCGATCAAGCTTAACAGTTTTGGGATTACTTGGACTTTCAAGATTTTGAAGATGCCTTGGCTCTCCTCATCTACGGCTTGGTTCTTTTCCCAAATCCAGATTCCTTCATAGACGTGAATGCAATTAAGATCTTCTTGTCTCGCAATCAAGTGCCTACCCTCTTGGGTGATATTTTGCATACTCTATACACCCGTACGATGCATAGAAGAGAGACCCTCATGTGTTGTATACCGCTGTTGGCGAGGTGGTTTATTTCGCACCTCCCCAAGTCTGTATTAAAGAATGAGGAAGGTGTAGTTTGCTGTTGTACCCCAAAATTTGCCCTCTCATTTCTCAAGTATTTTCTCACAAGATCTTCTATCACACCAAGTTTGCAGCACTGATACATCAATTTAGGCTTGGAATTGGCAAAAGGGCAAAATGGTCAATTGCATACTAGAAAGTCAAACTTTGACTTTTTGGTCAACGTTACATTCCAAGGATCAAATTTCATCAAGACATTCAAAAATATGAAACTTGATCATCAAGGAATCAAGAAAGTCAAAAGTCAATGTGAAAGTTCAAACCCTTCAAGACTTCGAAATTTTTCTAAGTGTTTTTTGTACGTGATAATCTCATTTCTTCATGCCAACTTTTCACCAAGATGCAAGACGGTTCAAGGGAAACTTTCAACATGAAAGTTGTAGATCTCCATGATATCTACAACATTGCTTTATACAACTTCTCTTGAATATGCTTGGATCTCAAGTTATGAATTCATGAAGTCATGACATTTTCATTTAACACTTAGAGAAATTTTCAGCAATTTTGGTTAGGTTTTTATCCCAAATTCTTGCCATTTTTTCATCAAGTTACAGTTTGATTTAACAAAGGTGGCCAACATGAAAGTTATAGAGGGTGTTTCAAGCTTTCCAAAACATCCAAGAGCATGAATTTATCATATTTGAGCTAGAAGATACAAGGATCTGAAGTTGAACATCCATTCTTGAATTACAAGCCATTTTTGTTGAAGAACACATAATCCAATTGGCATGATGTGCTGCATAATCTCACTTTGCAGGTCTTGTGACTTGCAAATCTCAACATAATTTAATTCTTACACCCACTTTTGAGCTATTACCCAAGTGTTTAAGCCCTTGCCCAAAGGATCTTTCCATGTATGGCATAAGGACATCATTGCTATTCTTGAAAAGCAAACTTTTTGTACAAAGTTTGTCTTGAGCCCATACTTTGTTTATTTTCTGACTTTACCCTACCATAAAACATGGAAGTCAACCCCTCTAAACCAGCAACTTTGGTACTTCATCTTGGAACCATGGAGTACTTGACATAGTTTGATACTTGCATCCCAACCAAACTATAGCAAGTGGTGTTGTAAACATATTCAGCCTTGGCACAAACCTCTTTCCTATAAATAGAAGAAGCATTTGCAAGAGAAAGAGGTTGGAAAAAGGTTAGAAAAAATAGAGAGAGAGAGAACAAGGAGAACAGCCAGTATTTTTATTGATAAACCTTCAAAAAAACCATAACAGTCCCTAAGACTTCCACTCTTGAGTTTTGAAGTCTAAACCTTAAAACCTCTCACACTTTGCATATTCCATCTAAAAACCATCCAAACATTTCATACCATACAGAAGTTGTTTAGTAACCTTCAACAAAAAAGAAGTTTAGCAGTCTGTTGGAGCTTCCTTAAGGTTCATACAACATCTTGAAGGGTATTTGGAATCAAAAACCTAAAGTGTAGTTTTAAGGTAAGTCATCTTTACCTTGCCTTTTCCATACATCAACTTTTCTGTTTATAGGATGTAGTAATCACTATTTTTGAAGTTAATCATTTTTTCATGCTATTCATTTATATGTTAAAAACTAACTGATGTATGCAAAGAATGGTGTTTAAGACAGAAAAAGGCAATATGTATCGACACATATCCACATGTGTCGACCCATCTTAGTGAAAATGCAGGGTATTAGTCGACACATGACCCTCATGCATCGACCCATACTGAGTCCAAGTCACAAAACAGAAACTGGAAAGGACTATGAGTCGACACATACGCATTTCGCGTCGATGCAAAAAGGTGTATGAGTCGACACATCCCATTATGTGTCGACACATACTGAACAGATTTCACTTAACAGAAGCTGGAAAGGCATATGAGTCGATACATACGCGTTTCGTGTCGATGCAAAAGGCGTATGAGTCGATACATCCCATTATGGGTCGACCCATACTGAACTAATTTTGTTTAACAGGGGCAGGGAAAAGCTATGTGTCGATGCATAGCAGCATGGGTCGACACATAGCAGTTCAAAATGCATTTTTCCTTTATTCTACACTGTTTTCACATTCTTTTCATTATCATTCGATGTGGTTGTAATATTTTAGTTCCTACTTCATCCCCATTGTTAAATTGTATCCCCATCCCCCTAAAGTGATGTAATAGCTTAGATTTTACTTTCCGCTTTTTACTTTCTTTTCATATATTGCTAGTAAATAAGATGTATGGCAAGATGAAATCAACAAATAGATGACTTTCGAAAAAACAAGACAAAATGCATGCAAACTAACACACTATTCACACGTGCACCCTTAGGGTAATCCCATCTCGTTGCCCCTTTCGGAAAATAGTCATGTCCCTCGAGCATGGGCGTTTTAGCAACGACCCTCGATAAAAGGGTCGTAGTCCCTCGATGACCCTCAAAGTTGCCTTCGGTAAACTATCTAGTCCCTAAAACGACATTCCTAAAACGTCCCATATGTTGCCTTCTATGACTATACAAACGTCCAAACTCCCGTCCCTTTACATCCAACAATGGGGCTTCTTATCAAATCAATGGTAAGATAGCAACATCTAAAGGAGGAGGAAAAGCACATTTAAGACCTTTCAAGTAGGTAGGTTCACTCTCAGTTACTCGCTTGCTCACGACAAAAACATTTTGTACACCCACACTCTCACTTTTGAACTATTTTCAAAACAAACACTTTGTAGGCGTTCTTATAGAAACAAGAACCATTACGAAGTTCCATTTTCAAAATACTTTCAAAAACACATCTCACAAACACACTTTTGAACTATTTTCGAAACAAACACTTTGTAGGTGTTCTTATAGAAACAAGAACCATTACGAAGTTCCATTTTCAAAACACTTTCAAAAATCACCACCACAAGCACACATTCAAACCAAAGCAAGTGATCTAAGCAAGTAACTAAGAGCCCATGGAAAACCATGGATGAAAAGGGTGTTAGCACCTTCTCTTTTCATAACCTACCCCCCGAACTCAAGAAAACATCTCAAAGGTCTTTCCTGTGCTTTTTTACCTTTCCTTTTGGATAAAAGAAAAGTCGGTGGCGACTCTTGCTAAACCACAACATTTGCGATAAAACGCAAAAACCTCAAGTCAGTTCTCCCACTGTACCATAGAACTGGCGACTCTGCTGGGGACTATTTATAAAAGTTGGGTTACCTTAGGGCCAGGTCACATTTACTTGCTTACATTGTTTAACTTGTATGATTGACATTATGGTTCTTTTGTTTGGGTTTGAATCCTCTACCCGGATTTGGGAAATATTATAGGTAAATAGCAATACGTTGTGGAAACTGTGCAGGGTATACCGACATGGTCTAAGCAATAGCTATGTTAGTGCGACATATTTGTGGGTACCGGTAGCCTTTGAGTTAATCAAAGAGAATACGGGGCCGCTGAGTGATGTTATAAAGCACTAATGAACTTCTAGAACCTTTTACTTGACCAACTTGGCCTTTTAGGATGTAGTGAGATGACCGGCTTTGGTGCAGTCCGAAGTTGGTAGATACTCGATACTACACTCATTGAGGTTTGGTTTCTTGGGATATTTCGGTTTCCATTAAAGAGGATTGAGCTGAAACAATGACCAAGGAAACAAACTAGTGATATTGAGCTCCTTAGAACTTGATTACTATTAACTAGGACGGGTTGAGCCAACTAAACTTCAAGAGGGTATTTATCTATAAAACCCCATGCAAGCCTGAACCTAAGGACTTGTTTTCTTTGTGTGTACATGATTATTTGTATAAGCTTGCTTACTTTTCATCCCTATACATAACATCATAACATCATACCATAGCATTTTCAATAACCATTTCAAGGATCTCGAGGGTCTTTGATGCAGGTTCACAATGAACCAGATGTTTATCAAATGGCAAGAGGATTTATTTTCCTCTGACCAAACGCCGTCAAAGATCAAGTATAACAAACTTGAGTTAATGGCTATGACCCACTTGACATGGTGAGCTTGATTCTCGTGGAAGGACATCCTCCAATACAAAGTTTTCCAATAAGAGTTGTGGATCAACTCTCAAATTCTAACTATTTCTTGTGTTTACCCCACGAGATCCTTGAAAACATGTATCCACATATCATGCATCATATCATGACAGGTTTCTCCCATAACAGGTCTCCTTATCTTCCTACTGTTTATTTCAGTAGAGATTGCTCTAGAGCAGACTATCAAGGACATCAAGGCTCAAAACGCTCGACTTTAAGAGATGTTCTTGAACCTATCCAAGGGGCAAGGAGAGGTCAAGGCGCTCCTCACCAGGGGCATGATCATGGGAAATCCTGAGGACGACAGAGATGACCAGTTGGAGCGGCTACAAACTGAGATAGCCATAATGAAGGTCCAAATGATGGGACAGCTGGTGGGCCAGATGGCTCTTATCCAAGATCTGGCTCAAGGACAAGAACAGCTGAAAGTTCTTGTCAACCAACTTCGCCAAGACGGTTACAACCGTATGGGGCAAACAATCAGGATTGGAAATAAAGTCACTGCTCAGCCTCCCTTAAGACAAGAAGCCGAGAGAAGACCTCCCCAATTTGCTTCTGCGTCACGAGCCCAACAACGACTTCAACCAGAAAATCAGCAAAGGCAAAGCAAGCCCAAAAGACGCTTCATCGAAATCAACATGTCTTTGTCTCAAGCACTGCAACACATGTTGGAGGCCAAGCTGGTTATTTTAAGGGACCCCCCTCAGAATCCCAACATAGCCTCCCCAAGGTATAATCCGAATGCAAGATGTGCGTACCACTCCAACAGTCCTGAACATGACACCAACAACTGTTGGGAATTGAGAAATAAGATTCAAGATCTGATTGATGGAGGAATGCTGGAGTTCACACAAGATGGCCAGACTGAGTTCTTCTGTCATCCTTCAAAGGCTCACCACCTAAAGTGACAAGTCCAGACAGAGAGGCTTCTGTTCATTTGAATTTTCAGTTGTAATTTCTTTTGCTTGTTCAAACAATTATCTATTAATGTCAAACTTTGTTTCATTAATGCATTGCATATGTCTGTCTTGATTTGATTCCCTCATTTTCATTACATTTAAACTATGCTTTTTACTCACTTTATGAAATTTAACTCTTGCTAAAAGTTACAAGCCTTTAGAGGGAGGATGACGAAAACAATGCCATAATCTCATACAGTATGCTTTTGGACAGACCTTGCTAACGATGTACAGGCGTTCTTTCAAATCCTAAACACTGGAGTTATAAGGAAGATAATCCCTAGTCAACCCCTTCGAGCCAAAGAAGTAGAAGTTTTCCTTTTTACACAAATTGAAACCTTTAAACAAAACCAGGGACAGGATAGTCTCTCAGTTAATTCAAATGCGCGTTTAGTCGCAAACTCTCATCTTGTAATACAACGAATGACATCAAAACATTCCTCTGGAATCAAAAGACAATGATGGTTCCCAATCACATAGACAGTCATTATCTCTCAAAAAAGAAAAGCTCACTAAGTCAAAACCTACAAAGGAGACTTAAGAAAACCGGGGCATCTCGCTGACTGTAATCTCAAAACAAGAACAGTCAGGCAAAAATTAGGGATAACAAATCAAAAGAAAGAGGTCATTACAAATCCTCAACAACATGGAAGAAATGTTGCAAAAATGTCTGCCTTCCAACAAACTTAACTTGTCTGAACCATCACTAAAATGTCATTCCAGACTCAATTGGAGTTCAAAACGCACAATTAACTGAGCTTAGGATTGAAGAACATCACGAAGAACGGATGGGTACAAATACATTTGAGCCTTTATCCTTTGTTTCTTAAACCGTGAACCAAGCCACGTTACAATCCTTCAAAAGTCCTAATTGAAGCATGGGTTAGTTCGAAAGCATACTGTTATAAAAGGTATCCTGACTCCTGTAAGGCTTTACTCAAAATCCTGAGTTAAATTTTTCTTACAAAAAAAATAAATAAATAAAATAAAAATTAAAAAAATTTCTAAAAAAACGCATTTTCAAAATTTCAAGACAAGCATAAACTTTGCATTATTTGAATATCACTGCTTGCATATGGCTAATTGTTTGACAGCGGAGAAATTCACACAACGAATATCCAGTGAACGAAAGCTCTCTCAGTGAACAAAATCAGCTCAAGAAGGACGATACTTCCATTGACAAATCTCCTATCAACAAGGGGGACATGACATGTCACTATCTAGCATACCTGGGGCAGTCCAGTCAAGATTCCAGGAAATCTCTCAAGAATTGCAGAGTAACCAGGGTCAACCCTCTATCTTCGTCACTTAGGGCATTAAACATCAAATCTCAGCAAAGAGTTACGTACAATCAAACATTTTTGGCAATGCCACGAACATTCGCTACTAGGGGCAATGACAAGTCTCCCCAAATTCCTTCTCATAAGATGATTCCCCAGCAAGAGTATAATCTCTGAACACCTTTCCCCAGCTGAAACAACCTCAAGAATCCTCGAGGACTTCCCCCAACAAAGTGGTCACCTCTCTAGTGGACCGACAACAGGGTTTATTTCCCCAACAACACCAGGATTCCCCAGCTTGAGTTTGCCTCTCCGACTACTACAAATCAAAGGACCACAACTCCTCTTCCTCAATAGACTACTCTACAATCCCCAATAAGTTACTGCGAAACCTGGACCCGGCCAGATATCAGTTCAACTTTGACTCCCCAGTAGAGCAACGGACAACATAGACTCCTGAACTCTTTTCCCAAGCAAGAATAAACATTCTCCCCACAGAGTTTTCAATATTTCCCAGCGGAGTTCTCCTCAAACAACAAAACAGGAATCCCCGGTAGAAACATTCTAGGCAAAGTTTGAAGACACACATACTCTTCAATAGCAGTCCAGGATTTAACAAACTCCCCGACATTTGTCAAGGATTTATTTTCCCGGACAAAAATACATTCATTAAAAATTTCACATTTCATACATCCTATTCTCATACATGATAAGTGCATACGACACCATCTTATTTATTTTGAGAACATCATGACATCATGCATCATGACATTTCATACAAATAATGTTCTACCTTTTTCAGGAAAGATCGATCAACAGATGGTTACCATCAACCATTTTCAAGTTCCAGATTAATACATGTAGCAAGCCAGGAAAACTATTTATGGACGACTGATTATAGATTAACACCTGTAACAAGCCAGGAAAACTATCTACATGAAGAGATTGAAGATTAATACCTGTAGCAAGCCAGGAAAACTATCTTTCTTTCTCAGGTCAGAGATTAATACCTGAAACCAGCCAGGACAACTATCTCGTCGACCAACCTTTTCAAGTTCCAGATTAATACCTGTAGCAAGCCAGGAAAACTATCTGTGGATGACTGATTGTAGATTAATACTTGTAACAAGCCAGGAAAACTATCTACATGAATAGATTGAAGATTAATACCTGTAACAAACCAGGAAAACTATATTTCTCAAGTTGAGGATTAATACCTGAAACCAGACAGGACAACTATCTACTCGACCATTCAATTTCACCTTTGGATACAGTTCAGATACGCTCCAGATATGGATGCCATCCTGATACTCATTCAGATTCAACTTTTTGATACAGTTCAAGTACGCTCCAGATACGGATGCCATCCTGATACTCATTCAGATTCACCTTTTGATACAGTTCAGATACGCTCCAGATATGGATGCCATCCTGATACTCATTCAGATTCAACCTTTTGATACAGTTCAGATACGCTCCAGATATGGATGCCATCTTGATACTCATTCAGATTCAACTTTTTGATACAGTTCAGATACGCTATAGATACGGATGCCATCCTGATACTCATTCAGATTCACCTTTTGATATAGTTCAGATACGCACCAGATACGGATGCCATCCTGATACTCATTCAGATTCAGCTTTCAGATACAGTTCAGATACGCACCAGATATGGATGCCATCCTGATACTCATTCAAATTCAGCTTTCAGATACAGTTCAGATACGCACCAGATACGGATGCTATCCTAGTACTCATTCAGATTCAGCTTTCAGATACAGTTCAGATACGCACTAGATATGGATGCCATCCTGATACTCATTCATATTCAGCTTTCAGATACAGTTCAGATACGCACCAGATACGGATGCCATCCTGATACTCATTCAAAGACAGCTTTCAGATACAGTTCAGATATGCACCAGATACGTATGCCATCCTGATACTCATTCAGATTCAGCTTTCAGATACAGTTCAAATACGCACCAGATATGGATGCCATCCTGATACTCATTCAGATTCAGCTTTCAGATACAGTTCAGATACGCAATAGATACGGATGCCACCCTGATACTCATTCAAAGACAGCTTTCAGATACAATTCAGATACGCACCAAATACGGATGTCATCCTGATACTCATTCAGATACAGCTCAGATACATTCTAGACATGGACGCAATTCTGATACTCATTCTTCCAAACTTACAAATTACAATTTAACAAGCATTCTTGGATGGCATCTACAAGCCCATCTCCAACAAGATTCTATCACCTCTCCAAATGGCATATTTAATCCCATTCCTCCTATCATCGCATTGACGGGTGCAAATTTTTGGGCACTCTAGTGTCCAATCATCTTCCACCTTCGAGTCACGAATGGAAAAACTCGCCAATCTAACTCTTCAGGTATAAGAAGATTGAACAGGGGCAGCTGTTGTACCCCAAAATTTGCCCTCTCATTTCTCAATGATTTTCTCACAAGATCTTCTATGACACCAAGTTTGCGGCACTGATACATCAATTTAGGCTTGGAATTGGCAAAAGGGCAAAATGGTCAATTGCATACTAGAAAGTCAAACTTTGACTTTTTGGTCAACATTACATTCCAAGGATCAAATTTCATCAAGACATTCAAAAATATGAAACTTGATCATCAAGGAATCAAGAAAGTCAAAAGTCAATGTGAAAGTTCAAACCCTTCAAGACTTCGAAATTTTTCTAAGTGTTTTTTGTACGTGATAATCTCATTTCTTCATGCCAACTTTTCACCAAGATGCAAGACGGTTCAAGGGAAACTTTCAACATGAAAGTTGTAGATCTCCATGATATCTACAACATTGCTTTATACAACTTCTCTTAAATATGCTTGGATCTCAAGTTATGAATTCATGAAGTCATGACATTTTCATTTAACACTTAGAGAAATTTTCAGCAGTTTTGGTTAGGTTTTTATCCCAACTTCTTGCCCATTTTTCATCAAGTTCCAGTTTGATTTAACAAAAGTAGCCAACATGAAAGTTATAGAGGGTGTTTCAAGCTTTCCAAAACATCCAAGAGCATGAATTTATCATATTTGAGCTAGAAGATACAAGGATCTGAAGTTGAACATCCATTCTTGAATTACAAGCCATTTTTATTGAAGAACACATAATCCAATTGGCATGATGTGCTGCATAATCTCACTTTGCAGGTCTTGTGACTTGCAAATCTCAACATAATTTAATGCTTACACCCACTTTTGAGCTATTACCCAAGTGTTTAAGCCATTGCCCAAAGGATCTTTCCATGTATGGCATAAGGACATCATTGTTATTCTTGAAAAGCAAACTTTTTGTACAAAGTTTGTCTTGAGCCCATAATTTATTTATTTTCTGACTTTACCCTACCATAAAACATGGAAGTCAACCCCTCTAAACCAGCAACTTTGGTACTTCATCTTGGAACCATGGAGTACTTGACATAGTTTGATACTTGCATCCCAACCAAACCATAGCATGTGGTGTTGTAAACATATTCAGCCTTGGCACAAACCTCTTGCCTATAAATAGAAGAAGCATTTGTAAGAGAAAGAGGTTGGAAAAAGGTTAGAAAAAATAGAGAGAGAGAACAAGGAGAACAGCCAGTAGTTTTATTGATAAACCTTCAAAAAAAGCCATAACATTCCCTAAGACTTCCACTCTTGAGTTTTGAAGTCTAAACCTTAAAACCTCTTACACTTTGCATATTCCATCTAAAAACCATCCAAACATTTCATACCACACAGAAGTTGTTTAGTAACCTTCAACAAAAAAGAAGTCTAGCAGCCTGTTGGAGCTTCCTTAAGATTCATACAACATCTTAAAGGGTATTTGGATTCAAAAACCTAAAGTGCAGTTTTAAGGTAAGTCATCTTTACCTTGCCTTTTCCATACATCAATTTTTCTGTTTATAGGATGTAGTAATCACTATTTTTGAAGTTAATTATTTTTTCATGTTATTCATTTATATGTTAAAAACTAACTGATGTATGCAAAGAATGGTGTTTAAGGCAGAAAAAGGCAATATGTATCGACACATATCAACATGTGTCGACCCATCTTAGTGAAAATGCAAGGTATGAGTCGACACATGACCCTCATGCATAGACCCATACTGAGTCCAGGTCACAAAACAGAAACTGGAAAGGACTATGAGTCGACACATATGCATTTCGTGTAGATCCAAAAAGGTGTATGAGTCGACACATCCCATTATGTGTCGACCCATACTGAACATATTTCACTTAATAGAAGCTGGAAAGGCCTATGAATCGATACATATGCGTTTCGCGTTGATGCAAAAGGCGTATGAGTCGATACATCCCATTATGGGTCGACCCATACTGAACTAATTTTGTTTTATAGGGGCAGGGAAAAGCTATATGTCGATGCATAGCAGCATGGGTCGACACATAGCAGTTCAAAATGCATTTTTCCTTTATTCTACACTGTTTTCACATTCTTTTCATTATCATTCGATGTGGTTGTAATATTTTAGTTCCTACTTTATCCCCATTGTTAAATTGTATCCCCATCCCCCTAAAGTGATGTAATAGCTTAGATTTTACTTTCCGCTTTTTACTTGCTTTTCATATATTGCTAGTAAATAAGATGTATGGCAAGATGAAATCAACAAATAGATGACTTTCAAAAAAACAAGACAAAATGCATGCAAACTAACACACTATTCACACATGCACCCTTAGGGTAATCCCATCTTGTTGCCCCTTTCAGAAAATAGTCATGTCTCTCGAGCATGGGCGTTTTAGCAAAGACCCTCGATAAAAGGATCATAGTCCCTCGATGTTGCCTTCAGTAAACGATCTAGTCCCTAAAACGACATTGCTAAAACATCCCATATGTTGCCTTCTATGACTATACAAACGTCCCAACGCCCGTCCTTTACATCCAATGATGGGGTTCTTATCAAATAAATGTTAAGATAGCAACATCTAAAGGAGGAGGAAAAGCACATTTAAGACCTTTCGAGTAGGTAGGTTCGCTCTCAGTTACTCGCTTGCTCACGACAAAAACATTTTGTACACCCACACTCTCACTTTTGAACTATTTTCGAAACAAACACTTTATAGGTGTTCTTATAGAAACAAGAACCATTACGAAGTTCCATTTTCAAAATAATTTCAAAAACACATCTCACAAACACACTTTTGAACTATTTTTGAAACAAACACTTTGTAGGCGTTCTTATAGAAACAAGAACCATTACGAAGTTCCATTTTCAAAATACTTTCAAAAATCACCACCACAAGCACACATTCAAACCAAAGCAAGTGATCTAAGCAAGTAAGTAAGTAAGAGCCCATGGAAAACCATGGATGAAAAGGGTGCTAGCACCTTTCCTTTTCATAATCTACACCTCGAACTCAAGAAAACATCTCAAAGGTCTTTCCTGTGCTTTTTTACCTTTCCTTTTGGATAAAAGTAAAGTCGGTGGCGACTCTTGCTAAACCGCAACATTTGCAATAAAACGCAAAAACCTCAAGTCAGTTCTACCACCGTACCACAGTTGGGCTTACAGAATCATGTCCCTTGCTCATACGGACATTCTTTGGAGTTCTAAGGATATGGAAAGAGTAGCTATCATTGATCAATGTGGGGAATACCCTAATGTCCCGTTGCTTGGAATTAGAGGGGGTATAACTTACAGTCTTTGTTTGGCTTTCAGACAGTTTGGTCGCGCTCGGAGAGACGGTCCCCATGAGCTGCTTCTTACAGATATTATCTTTGACTATAAGGAGGACGTTAAGGAGCATCGCCAAAGGTTTATACGAGCCTGGAGCATGGTGAACAGGTCTGACCCTCAAGAGCTAGGACTAAATACTTCTCTCCCTATGCAACCTTATCTCCAGTGGGTCCGATCCCATGCTCAAAAGCTGGGGATGCCTTACAAAGTTGTGTTACCAGTGATTGTGGAGCATACTAACAAAGAAGGGGTTCCTTATACAATGCTTTATCCCTACATGCCTACTGATCTTGAGGCGTTAAAGAGATCCTAGACTCAGCTGAAGGAAGAAAGGGATACCTATCGAGAGAAGTATCATGAGCAGGAAAGGAAGATCTTGAAGCTTATGAGGCAGCTCGAGAATGAAAAGACGATCAATGACTACGTCAGCACGAATGGAAAGCGACCACGGGATTTGTGATTTCTTCTTGTTTCTAGTTTAGATTTGTTTTCAGTTTATTTCTTTTTGTAACGCCTTAAAGGCATTGTTAAACATTTTACAAGTTTGAATCTAATAAAGTTTGTTTATTTCTTGGTTCACAAATTTAAATCTCCCAAAGTCTTTGAAATCATTTCATACGCATTCCATTATCATGCACCTCATCACAGGTACCATTACAGGTTTCTCATCTTCTTCGCTGTTTATTTCAGCATAGAATGTCTTCTGAAATACCTACCGATCAAGCCATCAAGGCTCTTCAAAAACATAATGCTCAATTCAAAGAGATGTTCCTGAACTTGGCTAAAGGGCAGGAAGATTTGAAGACTCTCATCATGAAGGAGAAGAAAAAGAAGAAGAAGAAGAAGAAGAAGGTGGTCCTCCTAAATATGGGTCACAAATTTGGGAATAGGTTGCGACAGGAAGCTGATTTGTCTCATTCATCTAAAGGAGGAGAGAATCAAGAGGAAGAAAAGGGTCATAGTCTTGTGGTCTCTGATAATGACACTGATTTTGATGAAGAACAGTATCCTCCCGCTGAGGATAGGTACAAGCAACTCGAAGACCGTCTGAGTGCAATGGAGATTCAAAAAATACCTGGTTTGGACTTTGGAGATCTGGGATTGGCATCTGGGGTGGTGATCCCTCACAAATTCAAATCTCCTGTTTTTGCTAAGTACGACGGAGTTTCTTATCCAAAGCTACATCTTCGCTCGTACGTCAGAAAAATTCAACCCTACACTACTGATAGAAACTTGTGGGTTCATTTCTTTCAAGATAGTCTGTCAGGGACTCAGCTTGAATGGTTCTATCAAATGGAAGGAGCTAATGTCTGCAACTGGGAGGACCTTGTTGTTGCTTTCTACAAGCAATACCAGTATAACGCCGACCTTGCTCCCACGCGTACTCAGCTTCAGGGTATGTCTATATATGCGGGCGAAGGCTTTAAGGACTATGCTCAGAACTGGAGAGATCTGGCTGGAAGAGTCCAACCCCCTCTATCTGATAGGGAGTTGGTGGATATGTTTCTTGGGACTTTGTTTGGTCCATTTTTCAATCATTTGATCGGTAGTTCATCATCTGGATTTACTGAATTAATTTTGACTGGGGAGAGAGTAGAAGTTGGCATCAAAAGTGATAAGATACAGAAAGGTGCTTCATCAAGCATAGAAAAGAAGCCTTTCAGAAAAGAAGCTAGTGCAGTTTACAGCTTGAGGAGCCAAAACCGACCTGAACGCTGCCAAGCAGTGAATGCGGTAGTAATATCAAGACCCATCATTGCCCCACAACGCAACAATCAGCAAAGAGTATAGAGACCGCAAAGATAGTACACTCGGCTCAGTATGACCTTATCTCAAATTTTACCGCAGTTGTTGAAGACCAACCTGATAACTCTGAGGGAAGCCCCGAAGAATCCGAGCACCACATCTCTGCTATATAATCCGAACGCCCGTTGCGCCTATCACTCTGATAGTCTAGGGCATGATACAAACAATTGTTGGGCCTTGAGGAATAAGGTGCAAGATTTGATTGAAGCTAAAGAAATTGAGTTTGACACACCGGAAAAGCCTAATGTTATGACTGCTCCTATGCCCAAGCATGGAGTAAATGTTGTGGACGATGATTCATTTGTGACCTTTGTGAAAGACATTTCTACTCTATTGATGACAGTGAAGAAGAATCTATTATCGGCCGGTTTATTTCCGGGTTGTGGCGAAGGTTGCCACCTATGTTAAATCCTGCCTGATGGTTGCCATTTACTGAAATCAGGTGTTCAGCGCCTGATGGATAACAAAGAGATCATGTTCGAGAAAACTTTGATCCCGTTGATTCCTGTTGAAGATGTTTCCATCATAACCATTTCCGCCAATCCTTCCAAGGCTTCCTCGAGAAAGCCTGTTAGGATTACATCCGTTCCAAGAGTTGCTCCATTGATCATTATTATTCCTGGTCCAATCTCATACACTTCGGATAAGGCTGTCCCGTGGCACTATGGGGCCGATGTGTATTATCATGGGATTAAACAAGACTTGAAGGTTGAAGAGGCTGATATTGAGGTCAGCAATATTTTCAGGGCTAGCAAGGTCACCCGAAGCAGAAGACTCTTCTCTTCTGAGATTTCCCCTCCGACTGTTCAAAAGCCTGTTGATATTCCGTCTGCCAGTACATCAGCTATTGTCCCGGTTCATATTCCAATTATCACCCCTGTTGTTGAGCCTTCTGACACTCGGGGCAAAGAAATCACAGGTGAGCCTTCCCGGATGGAGGCACCTAAGAAGATTGTTGTAGAAACCTCTAGACAGTAGATAGAGGAAATTCTAAAGATTATCAAGAAAAGCGACTACAACGTAGTCGAGCAGCTGGGGTAAACCCCGTCCAAGATCTCCATGTTATCCTTATTGTTGTGCTCAGAAGCCCATGCAAAGGCTTTAATTGCTTTCCTTAAAACTGCGCATATGCTGCAGGAAACATCTGCTGATCAATTCAAAGACTGTGTGGCTAGTTTGACCGCTGACAACGGGTTGGGTTTCTCCGACGTAGATCTGACTGCTAAAGGAAGGAATCACAATGATGTCATGCATGTCTCGATCGAGTGCAGGGGCACTACTTTGGCTCATGTGCTGGTGGATACTGGGTCCTCGTTGAATGTTTTACCCAAGAAAGCATTAGACCGGTTGGATTGTGAAGGGTTGGTTCTAAAACTGAGTAATATTGTGGTTAGGGCATTTGACGGGTCTAAAAGGATGGTGCACGGGGAGGTGGATGTCTCTGTTAAAGTTGGCTCTCAGATTTTTGCATCTACGTTTTATGTGATGGACATCCGACCATCCTATTCTTGTTTGTTGGGTCGCCCGTGGAATCATAAGACTGGGGCAGTAACTTCTACGCTCCATCAGATGTTAAAATATCTAGTAAAGGGGAAGATTGTTACAGTACAAGGAGAAGAGGAGTACATGGTGAGCCATTTAAACTCTTTTCGGTATGTGGAAATGGATGGGGAGTTCATCGAAACCCCGTGTCAGAACTTTGAAGAGGTCCCCCAGACTCTGGCGTCGACTAAAGTTGTTGTTGAAGAGCCTCCGATGAATATGGCTTCTCTCAAGGATGCTAGGGCTATTATTGAAAAAGGTGGGTGTGCAAATTGGGGTCAACTCCCCGACTTTGCACACAAAATTGACAAGTTTGGTTTGGGTTTTACTGCAGAAGCTCAAAGGGTTGTTCGGCGCGCGCGAATTGGAAGACCTCCTTTGCGCATCAGTAATCCGGGAGTGAACGCAATTGAAGATGATGAAGAAGATTCAGAGTTCGAAAGCTGGATTTACCCGACTACGAACGATGGACTGGACAATTGGACGACGAAGGACTTCATGCCCGTTTCTTTTATTACACAATAATAGACTTTTGTTTTGAAATTTGTAACAGACAATTTGAAACTTTACGGCCCGGTGCCTTGCTCGAGGCACTTTGGCTTTGTTTGTGAGGGCTTAACATTTGTCATTTTCATATACCATCAATAAATCATTGGATGTTTTCTTGCATTACAAATTTTGCGCTCCTTGTTTTTCTTTTCTATCTTGCACTTTATCAAAACAACTATTGTCTTGCACATACTCACATATCATAATGCAGATCCACATCCACTTTGGATCCCACTGATAACGACTCTGCTACTTCCAATCATGACTTCGAAAGTCCAATCAACCAAGCCGAGGACGAAGGTGAGGATGATTGTGAAGTGTCTGGGGAGCTTGCTAGACTGTTACTATAGGAAGAGAGGGCCATACTGCCCCATGAAAAGCCAGTGGAATCAGTAAATTTGGGTACAGAGGAAGACAAGAAAGAGGTCAAGATCGGTGCAAATCTGGAGCCTAGTGTCAAGCAACGGCTGATTCAGATGCTACGTGACTATGTTGAGATCTTCGCTTGGTCTTATGAAGATATGCCTGGGTTAGATATTGATATTGTGGTACACCGCTTGCCAACTAAAGAAGACTGTCCTCCGGTAAAGCAGAAAGTTCGTTGTATGCGCCCAGAGATGTCTGAGAAAATCAAAGCTGAGGTCATGAAACAATTTGATGCCGATTTTCTAGCAGTTACTTCTTACCCGCAATGGGTTGCCAACGTGGTTTGGTGCCGAAGAAAGATGGTAAGGTACGAATGTGTGTGGACTATAGGGATCTGAACAGGGTGAGCCCCAAGGATGATTTCCCACTCCCTCACATCAATGTTCTGGTCGACAACACCATGCAGCATAAGGTCTTCTCCTTTATGGATGGGTTTTCTGGTTACAATCAGATTAAAATGGCTCCCTAAGACATGGAGAAGACAACCTTTGTTACGCAGTGGGGTACCTTTTGCTACAAGGTCATGTCGTTCGGATTGAAGAATGCTGGGGCAACGTATCAGTGCGCCATGGTCGCTTTGTTCCATGTCATGATCCATCATGAGATTGAGGTATATGTTGACAACATGATTGCAAGGTCCCAAACTGAAGAGGAACATCTTGACCATCTCCAGAAGCTATTTGACAGGTTGAAGATGTACAAGCTGAGGTTAAACCCGAACAAGTGCACCTTCGGGGTAAGGTCTGGTAAGCTGCTGGGTTTCGTTGTTAGTGATAAAGGTATTCAAGTGGATCCTGCAAAGGTGAAGGCTATAGATAAAATTACAGTTCCCCAAACAGAAAAAGAAGTCAGAGGCTTTTTGGGACGTCTAAACTACATTGCCCGATTCATTTCACATCTGACTGCTACTTGTGAACCAATCTTCAAGCTACTGAAGAAAGATCAAGTGGTAAAATGGAATGATGAATGTCAGGCCGCCTTTGAAAGGATCAAATAATACCTCCAAGAGCCCCCTATTTTGTTGCCTCCAGTTGAGGGGAGACCTTTGATCTTATACTTGACAGTACTCGATAATTCGATGGGGTGCGTGTTGGGGCAGCATGACGAGTCTGGCCGAAAAGAGCATGTTATTTACTACCTTAGCAAAAAGTTTACCGACTGTGAGACCCGATACTCACTGCTTGAGAAAACTTTCTGCGCTTTGGCATGGGTTATTCGCCGGCTGAGATAGTATATGCTGACTCACACTACTCTATTGATATCAAAGATGGATCCAATCAAGTATATCTTCGAAAATCCTACCTTATCCGGAAGAATAGCAAGATGGCAGATGGTCTTAACTGAGTATGACATCCAATACACAACCCAAAAAGCAATCAAGGGAAGTGTGTTGGCATATCATTTGGCGCACCAGGCTATGGATGATTATCAGTCTATGAATTTCGAGTTTCCGGATGAGAGCATCATGTTGGTGACTGACTGTGAAAAACCTGGACCGGATGAAGGACCTGAGGAGGGATCTCGATGGTCTATGTATTTTGACGGAGCTTCAAACACTTTGGGTAATGGAATTGGCATCATGATCATATCTCTTGAAGGATGTCATACTCTGTTCACCACCCGATTATGTTTTAACTGCACCAACAACATGGCGGAGTATGAAGCGTGCATCATGGGCCTTCGAGCAGCTATTGACCTAATGATTAAGTTCTTAAGTGTTTTTGGAGATTCTGCTCTCGTGATCTGTCAGATCAAAGGTGAGTGGGATACGAAACACCCAAATCTTATTCCTTACAAAGAGTATATATTGGCGTTGCTTCCGCACTTTAAGGAGATAACCTTTGAACATTTCCCCAGGGAGGAGAATCAGTTAGCGGACGCGCTAGCTACTATGTCTTCTATGTTCAAGGTCAGGTGGGACAATGAGGCTCCCCAGATCACCATTGAAAGGTTGGACGAACCCGCACATTATCGTGACATTGAGACTGAAGAGGTAGCAGATAAACCCTGGTTTCACGAGGTAAAGAGGTATCTTAAGGCTCAAGAGTACCCCGAGGGGGCATCTGTTAACGATAAGAAGTTTCTAAGGAGATTCGCTGCAAAGTTCTTCATCAGCAATGGCATTCTTTACAAACGTAACCATGATTTAACCTTGCTGTGATGTGTGGACAAGAATGAGGCAGAAAGGATCATGGAGGAGTTACATGAAGGTACTTTCGGGACTCATTCCAGTGGACATACCATGGTAAAGAAGATCCTACGGGCAGGATATTATTGGTCTGCCATGGAAGCCGATTGTTATCAGCATTCTCGGACCTGTCATAAATGCCAAGTCTATGTTGATAAGGTGCACATACCTCCAGTTCCTCTGAACGTATTGACGGCTCCTTGGCCCTTTTCAATGTGGGGCATCGATATGATTGGCGAGATCAGACCTACTGCGTCCAACGGGCATCGTTTCATCCTGGTAGCGATTGACTACTTTATGAAGTGGGTTGAGGCAGCTTCCTTTGCTACAGTGACCAAGAACGTCGTGGAACGATTTATTCGGCACAATTTGATCTGTCGATATGGTGTACCCGAGAGGATCATTACGGACAACGGTACAAATCTCAACAATACGATGATCACCGAGCTCTGCAAACAATTTAAGATACAACATCACAACTCTTCTCCTTATCGGCCGAAGATGAATGGGATTGTTGAAGCAGCTAATAAGAATATCAAGAAGATTGTGCAGAAGATGATGGTGACATACAAAGATTGGCACGAGATGTTACCATTTGATCTTCATGGGTACCGAACCTCAGCACGAACATCAACAGGGGAAACACCCTACTCTTTGGTGTATGGAATGGAAGCTGTCTTACCCATTGAAGTCCAGATGCCCTCTCTTTGGATTATGAAGGTGCAGGTTTAAGTGAGGACGATTGGATCCAGACCCGGCTTGATCAGTTGAACTTAATCGACGAGAAGATACTTACTGCTATTTGTCATGGTCAGACGTATCAAAAGCGGATGATCAAGACGTTTAAAAATAAAGTCAGACGACAAGAGTATCAAGTTGGGGATCTGGTGATCAAGCACATCATACTGCCGCAAGGTGATCCCAGGGGAAAGTGGACCCCTACATATGAAGGGCCATTTGTGGTTAAGAACATTTTCTCGGGAGGAGCTATGATTCTAACCACCATGGATGGTGACGACCTTCCTCACCCCGTCAATGCAGACATAGTGAAAAAATACTTTGCATAATCAAAGACCCGCTAGGTTAACTGGCCTAGGCAAAAATCAGGGCTTCCCGACGAACCAAAAGGGTTCGGGCAAAAATAAAGGATGAAAATGAAAAAATTTGCACACCCGGCAAGTCGAAAACCTGAAAAGGCGGCTTGGGCAAAAAGGGGTATCCCGGTGGACTGAAAACCAGAAAGGGCGGTCCAGGCAAAAATTAGGGATTGAAGCGTAACACTATGTCTCATTGGATCATCTTGCAACCAGACTTCACTATCGACTATCAAGCTCGGACGACACTAATCAATCTGATCTACCTTCAACCAAGTAGCAAAGTGATGAGATGCTCGAAGATATAAAGGCAATATCAGAGTTGGAACCCAGTGGGATTATTCACATAGTTGTTTTTCTTTGTTTTACACAAATTGTATAATTTCTATCATTCGGCGGTGTTCTCTTACTAGGACGTCAGCCTCTTGTACAAAAACGCCTATTTACGGGCCAACTTCAAAATCAATACAATTCATTTTCACAAAGAAATTTCAAATTGTTTTTCTTTTTTCTGTCTTGTTTCGCAAGAACGTTCAATGGTTCATTTTTTATATATGAATTTGGCAATAATTGTTGCTCATAAATATTTACATGCAAAACAAAAGACGATTACTCGTAATATCAGGAACAGGGGAAAACAAGAAATGTCCAAACCTTACGGTTGCTCTGTCCACCAGGTATAGGGATAGACCTAGCTGGAGAATACGATTAAAGTTACATTCACTCCCCGCAGAGCAAAAGGTATCTAAAAACACTGATTCTCCCCAAGCAGAGTTTCTCTATCACCGGCACTAGAAAATTATCCCCGGTAGAGTTTATTTCTTCCACAGACAGAAACTCAATCCCCAACAGGTTTCATTATCTCCAGCAGCGGTAATTCATCCCCAGCCGAGATTGTTCCTCCAAATTAGCAGATCTTCTAGCAGAGTATCTCTTCCCTACAGAGTCATTCTCTCACCAGTTTATTCTCCAGCAGGATTATTCTCACAATCATCTTCGGTCGTTATCCCCAGCGAGAACGAAGAAATCAACTTTTACTCTCCACCAATAATCCGGGATTTATTTTCCCCAGCTAGAGAACATCATAAAAACATTGCATGCCCATACATCATGACATGTGCATACGCATCATACAGCACAATCTCATTTATTTTGAGAGCATCATTGCTTGATACATATCATGCATTACATACGACCAACATTTACCTTTCAGGAAAAGTACAATCAAATTATCACCAAGTTCAAGCTATGAAGCCCGGATCCGACTGGATAGTATCTTGATTTCTACATCATATTATGAAGCTCGGAGAATGACCTAATAACAGTATTAAACACCGTGAAGCCTGGAATCGACCAGATAGTGGTTTATCTTTAAGGTATGAAGCCCGGATTCAACCGGATAATAGTTTAATCCCCAGCAAGCCGTGAAGCCCGGATTATAACCGGATAACAGCTCAGTAAGTTACTATGAAGCCTGGATTACGACCAGATAGCAGTGCGAGACACCATGAAGCCTGGATTCGACCAGATAGTGGTATATCATAAACACAAGCCGTGAAGCCCGGATTACGACTGGATAACAACTCAGCAAATTTCTATGAAGCCTGGATCACGACCAGATAGCAGCCAAAGACACCGCGAAGCCTAGATTACGACCAGATAATGGTACATCTTTAATACAAGTTATGAAGCCCGGATTCAACCGGATAGTACCTTGATTTCTCCAATCACCATGAAGCCTGGATTTGACCAGATAATGGTATGAGACATCGCGAAGCCTGGGTTACGACCAGATAGCGGTAAAAGACAGTGAAGCCTGGATTACGACCAGATAACAGTGAGGGACACTGTGAAGCTTGGATTACGACCAAATAGCAGTTTACCCGACCAATTACTATGAAGCCTGGATTCGACTGGATATTAGTAGGCCCAAAGTCAAATGGAAGCCCGGAGACAACCGGATAACCATTTGATTTCTTCTGAAGCCTGGATTACGACCAGATAAGAAGCAAGGTATTCTGAAGCCTGGATTATGACCAGATGACAGTACAAGACACTGCGAAGCTTGGATTTCGACCAAATAGCAGTTTACCTGGACAAAAACTAAGAAGCCCGGAGTCGACCGAATATTAGTATGCCCAAAGTTCAAGTTGAAGCCCGGATGCAACCGGATAACAACTTAATTCCTTCGGAAGCCTAGATTACGACCAGATAAGAATCAAGAAATTGCGAAGCCTGGATCATGATCGGATAGTAAGTTTAATCTCATCTCCCCAGTAAGTCATTGTAAAGCCTGAATTACGACCAGATAGCAGTCGGTCTTATCACTATGAAGCCTGGATTACGACCAGATAGTAGTTCATTTTCACTTCTTCAACTAAGAGACGATTCCCCAGTAGAATAACGAACGATCGAAGCTCCTAAAATTCTATTTCTCTCAAGACAAAGATCAGCATTCCCCAGCGTAGTCTTCCTCAACAACAGGTATACTGACTCTCGCTAAGGAATCTCTTAGGCGATCGACACTCCTTCAGATGGCATCTTTAAGCCCATCTTCCGTCATCAATTTCAAAATGGCATCTGTAATCCCATTCCCGACATCACAAGACAAATACCACTTCATGCGAGTGCAAATTTCTAGGCAGTCTAGTGTTCAATCATCTTCCACCTTCGGATCACGAAAGGCAGAAAAGCCAATCTACATCCTCAGGTTTAAGAAGATTGAACAGGGGCAGTTGTTGTACCCCAAAATTTTCCCTCCCATATTGCTCAAAACATCTCAAGAGAGATCCTCAAGTTGCTCAAGGAAGTCCAAGGGTTGACCAGACAAGCTCTCTCCTAAGGCAGTCTACCTCAAATTAGGGTTTCATGTTGCATCAAGATACTTGAGTCCAAGGGATCCCAAATGCTCACCATTGTCCTAATATGTTCTCAAGATCATCCATGTCAAGTTTCAAGCCTTGCAGAGGAATTTTGCTCAGTCAATTGCTCAAAGGCCTGAAAATCGGTTGTGCTAGGGCAAAAGTCAACTATGGCCTACATACAGTCAAACTTCAAGATTTTTGGTCAACATCCTCATTTTGAAGTATATTTCATCATTTGATAAAGGGTTGATCATGATTCATCAAGGATTTCTCATAATTTATCAAGACCCAAAAGTTGCTAAATTAGGGTTTTATAGGAAAAGTCAACTCAACTTTGACCAAGCATAACTTTCTCATACTTTATGAGAAATGACCCATCCAAAGCTCATTTTGAAGAGGATGAAAATCTCTACAATCCATCTTCAGATCCCAAGTTCAAAATGTACACTCACAAGAAGTTATGAATTTGGACATTATAGGTCATTTTGAAAAGTCAACAAAAATACCTTTTTTGTCAAAGCTTCATACATGAACATGGAATACCAAATTGAGATGAGACAAAAAGGGTTGCTTAGAGGACATCTCAAGCTTTCTAAAAAGTCAAAGAACACATTCAAATAGTCAAAATTGAGGAAGTTGTGCATTGGTGAAGTTGACCTTTTTTGTAAAATTGCCAAAAGTCAACTTTGCCTCAAATTGGAATTTTTGCTAAATGGGCTCAATCTTTTGAACTTGTTTTGAGTTGGTAGCATGGTCCACGAGCTCTAGCTCTTTCAATTTGTCTTTATCCTATTTTTTATTATTTATTTTGATTTTTATTGTAATTAAATCAATTTAAATCAAAACAAATCATGAAAAATCCAAATCATTGAAATCTCAAGATATTGTGCATGTTTCAGGTTCTATATCCAGCTAGCAAAAGATTGAATTCGTGCAAGGCAAAAGTGGGAACAAAAAGATTGATTTTGGCCTATTTTGGAAATAATTTCAAGTGAATCAAATCAAGATCAAAATCAATAATTGGCAAAGATTGAATGGACTTTTGGAAACCTAATTCATTCTTCGATATATAGGGAACATTTGCAGACAAAAATCACAAGGTTTTGGAGGCGCACAAAGGCAGAACAAACTTGGAAAAATCACAAGAAAGTGCTGAGTTGATTTCATAATTCCAGGCGATTACAAGGCTCCCTGACAATCTCATTCACTTCCTGGGATCACAAGTAAGCTATACCAATCAAGAACAAGGACTTTCCAAGTCTAGAACTCACTGTAAAATTGGGCCACAAAAAGGGCACCGTCATGTTCAGCAGGCCAAGACGAGTTGATTCATGGCATTAGATTTTGTTTATCATGCTTGTGTTTAATTTTGGAACAAGCCAGGGTTATAGCTACGGCCATATGTATGTAGGTAAAAGTCTTTGACTTTTACCAACGGAGAGAGGATAGGGACGACATGCGTGGCTCCGTCTCATTCGTCCATTCAAAATTCTGGCGCGTTTTTTTTTATATTTTCTCCACTAACTTCTTTTATTACATATTATTGTTTGTTATTATTTCATATACAAAGCAAGCGCGTAGCTCAGTTGGTGAAGAGGCTATTGGAAAAGGTCACAGGACCTGGGTTCGAATCCCAGGTCCCCCCATTATTTCATATCATTTTCATTCAGGTAATCAAGTGTGCACAATAGGCCAAAGGATCACCATACATCCTCAAGGCTCCACCATTGGATCTCCAGATGGCCAGATCTAAAGGCCGTCACATGAAGGACCATGATACACTCTAGTCAACAGGCAGCATGGAATCTTGAAAGTCAAACGTGGACTTTTGATCTTTGGCCCATAATTGCTATCCACACCTCCATAATTACTTACAAGCAGGCCCAACTTTCTTTTCCTCTTCTTTTATATTTCTTTAATTTATTTATTTATTTATTCTTACTAACATAAAAAATTAATATTTTTTTAATAAAATCACAAAAAAAAAAAACAATTCTTCATCCAATTAGATTTAGGATATTTATTTTTTATACAAAAAATTAATTGAATTAGGTTATTTAATTTAGGTAACTTTAATTTCTTTTGTAAATAAATTAAAAACAATTAGAAATTAGGGTTTTGTCTAAATTAAAATTCTATATTCCTTTTCCTTAAAAATGACCAAAAATACAAAAATAGGCCATGTAAATTATTTTCTTTAATTTAATTTAATTACTAATTAGATTTGTATTTAATTTTAAAAACTTAATTCTTTTTCTTAAATATAATCAAAAACAACAAAAAATAATTTCTCTTTCAATTAGGTTAGACGGGGTCAAAACCCTAGTTCTCTCTCGTTCTCGATTCGCGCATTTATTATTGTTTTTACCATATTAATGTAATTGCTCACAAGTTGTAATAGATTAATTAAGGTTTTTCTCCTTTTCATTTATCGTTTTGACGGGTTTGTTTTTGGCTATGTAAATACCCGAAGCCTTGTAATAGCGTAGCTTTACTTTCCGCCCTTTAATTTCCGCAAAATATTAACTGTTAGATGTATGAATAATAGGGATGCATGACGAGAATGTATGTAAACTTTAAAACGGTTAGCTAACCCTAAATGTGCAAAGATAATAATCCTAAATTGAATCACTCGCACATGCGCACTCCTAGGGTATACTCTCACTTCGGTTGCTTTCGATAAACGGTCATTAAGTATAGGATGCTTTAGTGGTCGCTCTCTTGTCTAAACAAAAGATCAAAGTCCCGTTCGGAAAAGTTGCCTCAGAAAGGTTGCCTCGGATACCTTGCCTCGAATATTGATCTTAAGACATTAGGGTTATTACTAAGACATCCTAACATTGCTTTAGTGATCGTACGTCCCTTTCGAATTGACCCTTTAAACTCCAACGACGGTGCTACCTACTCACTAATAGTGGGATAGCACTGTCTAAAGGAAACAAGAATAGAAACATTCTCTTTTTCGAGTAGGTAGATTAGTTCTTAAGTAGTTGCTCAAACAAAATAAACATTTTTTACACCAAACACTCTTTTCAAACAAAGTTTTCAAAACGACTTCGTAACACTCTTGAAGACAAAAGCAAGAGTTAAATCGAAGTAAAACAAAAAACTTTTTTCAAATCAAACACACAAGCAATTTTAAAATGATGAGAAAGTACCTAAGAGCCTGTGGAAAACCACAGATAGAAAGGGTGTTAATACCTTCCCTTTCTATAATCTACCCCCCGTACTCAAAATCTCAAAAAAGGGAATTTTTCTGTGCTTTTTTCCTTTCCAGTTGGATAAAATAAAAGTCGGTGGCGACTCTTGCTTACCGCGATATTTTGTGAACACAAACGCAAAACGTAAACTAGCATTTCAAAACAGTCCAGTTCTGGCCATTGTATCACACTATGCAGCCTTATCTCTAATGGGTCTGAGCTCGTGCCCAGAATCTTGGGATGCCCTATGAGGTCGTATTACTAGTGATTGTGGAGCCCACTAATGAAGAAGGCATCCCTTACACGGTTCTCTATCCTTACATTCCCACTGATCCTGGGGAGTTGCAGAGATCCTGGATTCAGCTGAAGAATGAGCGGGATACATACTAAGAATAGTACCATGAGCAAGAAAGGAAGATTTTGAAGCTCACCAGGCAGCTCGAGGAAGAAAGAGTGATCAATGACTACATCAGCACAAAGAGGAAGCGACCATGGGACTTTTGATTTTTCTTTTTCTAGTTTTTGTTTTATTTACTTCTTTGTAACGCCTTAAAGGCATTGTTGAACCTTTCAAAGTTAAAGCTAATAAAGTTTTGTTTATTTTTGGTTTACAAATTTTAATCTCCCAAAGTCTTTGAAATCATTACATGCGCATCCCAATATCATGCACATCATTACAGGTACCATTACAGGTTTCTCATCTTCTTCGCTGTTTATTTTTCAGCAGAAATGTCTTCCGATCAAGCCATCAAAGATCTTCAGGCACAGAATGCTCAATTCCAACAGATGTTCATAAGTCTGGCAAAGGGGCAAGAGGATTTGAAGACCCTTATTCTGAAAGAGAAGAAGAAGAAGAAGGTCGGTATTCTAAACATGGGTAGAAGATTCGGAGAAAGGTTGAGACAACCAGTTGATCTGACCTCCTCATCCAAGGACGGAGAGAACCAAGAAAGAGCAAAGGACCCTAGTCCTGCAGTTTCTGATAACGATACGGATTACGACGATGAGCAATATCCTCCTGCTGAGGATAGGTACAAGCAGCTAGAAGACCGCCTGAGTGCTATAGAAATTCAGAAAATACCTGGTTTGGATTTAGGAGAATTGGGGCTGGTATCAGCAGTGGTCATCTCTCATAAGTTCAAAGCTCCAGTTTTTTCCAAGTACGATGGAGTATCCTGTCCAAAACTCCATCTCCACTCATATGCCCGAAAGATCTAACCCCACACTACTGATAGAAATTTGTGGGTGCATTTCTTTTAAGATAGTCTGTCAGGGACTCAACTTGCATGGTTCTATCAGTTGGAGGGGGCCAGTGTCCGAAACTGGGAAGACCTTGCTGCTGCTTTTTACAAGCAATATCAGTATAACGCCGACCTTGCTCCCACTCGTACTCAACTCCAGGGTATGTCTATGGGTGCAGGTGAAGGTTTTAAGGACTATGCTCAAAAGTGGAGAGACCTGGCTGGAAGAGTCCAACCCCTTTTGTCTGATAGGGAGTTGGTTGACATGTTTCTAGGGACGTTATCTGGTCCGTTTTTCAATCACTTGATTGGCAGCTCGTCATCTGGTTTTATTGAGTTTATTTTGACTGGAGAAAGAGTAGAAGCCGACATTCGAAGTGGTAAAATACAGAAGGACGCCTCTTTGAGTTCGGTGAAGAAGCATTTCACTGGTAAGAAGGAAGCTAGTGCAGTCTATAGCCCGAGAGGCCAAAGCAGATCTGAACACCGTCAAACGGTAAATGCTGTAGTGATACCAAGACCCACAGTTGCTCCACAATACAACAATCAACAAAGGGTGGAAAGGCCGCAACGACAGTTTACCCGCATCAACATAACTTTGGCTGAAGTTCTACCTCATCTGCTGAAATCCAACTTGGCAACCTTGAGAGAGGCTCCCAAGAATCCAAATACTGCTTCTCCCAGATACAATCCCAACGCACGGTGCGCCTACCATTCTGAGAGTCCAGGCCACGACACAAACGATTGTTTGGCCCTGAGGAATAAAGTACAAGATTTGCTGGAAGCTAAGGAGATTGAGTTTGACGCTCCAGAAAAGCCAAATTTTATAACTGCTCCCATGCCCAAACATGGTCATGGAGTTAATGTTGTGGACACCGATTCGTTTGTGACCTCTGTGGAAGAAATTTCTACTCCTCTGATGACGGTTAAGAAGAATCTGTTTTTGGCCGGTTTATTTTTGGGTTGTGCTAAAGGTTGCCACATGTGTTCAATTCTTCCTTCCGATTGCTGTTTGTTGAGGTCAGGTGTTCAGCGCCTGATGGATAATAAAGAAATTTTGTTTGAGAAGACTATGATTCCATTCGTTCCAAATAAAGATGTTGCCATCATAACCATTTCCGCCAATTCTTCCAAGGTTTCCTCGAGAAAACCTGTTAGGATTACACCTATTCCAAGAATTGCCCCGCTAATAATCACCGCTCCGGGTCCCATCCCATATACCTCAGATAAGGCTATCCCATGGCATTATGGTGCTGATGTATATTACCATGGTGTTAAGAAAGATCTACGGACTGAAAAAGTTGATACTGATATCAGTAATATTGTTGGGACCAGTAAGGTTACCCGAAGTGGAAGGGTCTTCTCTCCTGAGATTTCCCCGAAGACTATCATCAAGCCTTCTATTTTTCCAATTGCTGTTCCAACCAGCACTCCTGACAATTCTCCTGTCCCTACTCCAATTATTACACCTGTTGCTATTCCTATTCTTACTCCAGTTGTCACCCCTGCTGCTGAGCAATCTGGGACTCGGGGCAAAGAAATCATAGGTGAGCCTGCCCAGACGGAGGCACCTAAGAAAATCATTGTAGAAACCTCTAAACAAGAGATAGAGGAAATATTGAAGATTATCAAGAAGAGCAACTACAATGTGGTCGAGCAGCTGGGGCAGACCCCGTCAAAGATCTCCATGTTGTCCCTATTGTTGTGTTCTGAAGCCCATGTGAAAGCTTTGATTTCATTTCTCAAGATTGCGCATGTGCCGCAGGAAACTTCAGCCGATCAGTTTAAAGATTACGTGGCCAGCCAGACTGCTGACAATGGGCTAGGTTTTTCAGATGCGGACCTGACCCCTAAGGGGAGAAATCATAATGATGCTCTGCACGTCTCGATCGAGTGCAGGGGCACCACTATGGCCCATGTGCTGGTAGATACTGGGTCCTCATTGAATATTCTGCCAAAGAAAGCGTTAGACCGTCTAGATTGTGAAGGTTTGATTCTGAAGCCGAGTAACATTGTGGTAAGGGCTTTCGACGGATCAAAGATAATGGTGCACGGGGAGGTGGACATCCCTGTCAAAGTGGGTTCTCAGACCTTTGGGTCCACCTTCTATGTAATGGATATCAAGCCATTGTATTCTTGCTTGTTGGGTCTCCCTTGGATTCATAAGGCTGGGGCAGTTACTTCCACACTCCATCAAATGCTGAAATATCCGGTGAAGGGGAAGATTGTCACGGTGCGAGGTAAAGAGGAGTACATGGTAAGTCATCTCAATTCCTTCCGCTATGTAGAGATGGACGGGGAGTTCATAGAAACGCCTTGTCAAAACTTTGAAGAAGTCCCTCAGACTTTAGCATCAACTGAAGTTACTACCAACAAACCTCCATTGAAGATGGCTTCTCTCAAGGATGCCAGGGCTGCATTTGAAGAGGGTGGGTGTACCAATTGGGGTCATCTCCCTGGTTTCACTCACAAAACTGAAAAATTTGGTTTGGGATTTACTACAGGGGATCAAAGGGCTGTTAGGCACGCACGAATTGGAAGACCTCCTCTACATATCAGCAATCGGGGAGTTAATGCAATTGAAGACAGTGAAGAAGATTCAGACATCGACAACTGGATCTACCCAACAACCAACGGTGGACTGAATAATTGGACGGCGAAGGACTTCATACCTGTTTCTTTTATTTTGCAGTAATTGACTTTTGTTTTAAGATTTGTAATAAACAGTTTGAAACTTTATGGCCCGGTGCCTTGCCCGAGGCATTTTGGCTTTACTTGTGAGGTCTTATTGTTTGTCATTTCATATATCATTAATAAAACATTGGATGTTTCTTGCATTACAAATTTTGCGCTCCTTGTTTTTCTTTTCTGTCTCTCACTTTATCAAAACAACTATTCTCTTACACACACTCATGTATCATACTGCATATCCATATCCACTCTGGATCCCATTGATAACAACTCTGCTACTGCCAGTTGTGACTTCAAAAATCCGATTAACCAAGCTGAGGACGAAGGTGAGGATGATTGTGAGGTGCGTGGAGAACTTGCTAGACTATCACAGCATGAGGAAAGGGCCATACAGCCTCATGAAGAGCCAGTTGAGTCAGTGAATTTGGGTACAGAGGAAGACAGGAAAGAGGTTAAGATAGGTGTGAATCTGGAGCCTAGTGTCAAACAACGGTTAATACGGATGTTGCACGACTATGTTGAGATCTTTGCCTGGTCCTATGAAGACATGTCTGGTTTGGACACTGATATTGTGGTACACCTCCTGCCGACTAAGGAAGACTGCCTTCCGGTAAAGCAGAAGGTTCGTCGTATGCGCCCTGAAATTTCAGAGAAAATCAAGGCAGAAGTCATGAAACAGTTCGATGCAGGGTTCTTAGTTGTCACTTCTTATCCGCAGTGGGTTGCCAACGTCGTTCTGGTACCTAAGAAGGATGGTAAGGTACGGATGTGTGTGGACTACAGAGATCTGAATAGGGAAAGCCCCAAGGATGACTTCCCACTTCCTCACATTGATGTTCTAGTCGACAACACCGCGCAGCATAAGATCTTCTCTTTCATGGATGGTTTTTCTAGCTACAACTAGATCAAGATGGCTCCTGAGGACACGGAGAAGACAACCTTCGTTACACAGTAGGGAACTTTCTGTTACAAAGTAATACCTTTTGGGTTGAAGAATGTTGGGGAAACTTATCAACGCGCCATGGTCGCTTTGTTCCACAACATGATTCACCATGAGATCGAGGTTTATGTTGATGACATGATAGCCAGGTCCCAGACTGAGGAAGAGCACCTTGATCATCTCCAGAAACTGTTTGACAGGTTAAAGACATACAAGCTGAGGTTAAATCCGAACAAGTGTACCTTTGGGGTAAGGTCTGGTAAGCTTCTGGGTTTTGTTGTCAGTGACAAAGGTATTCAGGTAGACCATGCAAAGGTAAAGGTCATACAAGAGATGTCGGCTCCCCGCATAGAAAAGGAAGTTAGAGGTTTCTTAGGACGTCTAAATTACATCCCCCGGTTCATTTCACATCTGACTGCTACTTGTGAGCCAATCTTCAAGCTGCTGAAGAAAGATCAAGTGGTAAAATGGAATGATGAGTGCCAGAACGCTTTCATCAAAGAACACCTTCAAGAACCACCAATTTTGATGCCTCCAGTCAAAGGAAGACCTTTGATATTATACTTGACAGTGCTAGACAATTCAATGGGGTGTGTGATGGGGCAGCATGACGAGTCTTGCCGAAAAGAGCACCCTATTTACTACCTTAGCAAAAAGTTTACCGACTATGAGACCCGATACTCATTGCTCGAGAAAACTTGCTGCACTTTGGTATGGGCTGCTCGCCGGCTGAGACAGTATATGCTGACTCACACTACCTTGTTGATATCAAAGATGGATCTGATCAAGTATATTTTTGAGAAGCCCGCTCTCTCCGTAAGGATAGCAAGATGGCAGATGATCTTAACCGAGTACGACATCAATACACAACCCAAAAGGCAATCAAGGGGAGTGTATTGGCGGATCATTTGGCGCATCAGGCCGTGGATGACTACCAGTCCATAAATTTCGAGTTCCCGGATGAGAATATCATATTGGTAACCGACTGTGAAGAACCTGGACTGGATGAAGGACCCGAGGAAGGATCCCGATGGTCTATGTATTTTGATGGAGCCTCGAACGCATTGGGTAATGGCATTGGCGCTATCATCATATCTCCCGAGGGCTGTCATACTCCATTCATCGCCCTTTTATGTTTTAACTGTACCAACAATATGGCAGAGTATGAAGCGTGTATCATGGGTCTTCGAGCTGCTATCGACCAGAGGATTAAGTTCTGAAGTGTATTCAGAGATTCCGCTCTGGTGATAAGTTAGATCAAAGGCGAGTGGGATATGAAGCATCTGAATCTTATTCCTTACAAAGATTATGTACTGACATTACTCCCACACTTTGAGGATATAACCTTTGAACATTTCCCACGAGAGGAGAACCAGCTGGCGGACGCGCTCGCTACCATGTCTTCTATGTTCAAAGTCAGGTGGGACAATGAGGCTCCCCAAATTACCATTGAAAGGTTGGACGAACCCTCACATTGTTGTGACATTGAGACCGAAGAAGTAGCAGATAAACCCTAGTTTCACGAGGTGAATAGGTATCTTGAGGCTCAAGAATACCCCGATGGGGCATCTGTTAATGGCAGGAAGTTTCTGAGAAGGTTCGTGGCGAAATTCTTCATCAGTAATGGTATCCTCTATAAGCGTAACCATGATTCAACCTTACTGCGGTGTGTAGACAAGAGCGAGGCAGAAAGGATCATGGCAGAGTTACATGAAGGCACCTTCGGAACTCACTCCAGTGGACATACCATGGCAAAGAAAATCCTACTGGATGGATATTATTGTTCCACTATGGAAGCCGATTGTTATCAGCATTCGTGAACCTGTCATAAGTGCCAAGTCTATGCTGATAAGGTGCATGTGCCTCTGGTTCCCCTGAATGTTTTGACAGCTCCTTGGCCCTTTGCAATGTGGGGCATCGACATGATCGGCGAGATTAGACCTACTGCATCTAACAGGCATTGTTTCATCCTGGTAGCAATTGATTACTTTACGAAGTGGGTTGAGGCAGCTTCCTTTGCTACGGTAACCAAGAACGTCGTGGCGCGGTTTATCCGACATAATCTGATGTGTCGATATGGGGTACCAAAAAGGATTATTACGGACAATGGTACAAATCTCAACAACACGATGATCACCGAGCTCTACAAACAGTTCAAGATTCAGCATCATAACTCTTCTCCCTATCGGCCGAAGATGGACGGAGCTGTCGAAGCGGCTAACAAGAACATCAAGAAGATTGTGCATAAGATGACAGTGACATACAAAGACTGGCACGAGATGTTACCATTCGCTCTTCATGGGTACCATACCCCAGCACGGACGTCGACAGGGGAAACACCCTACTCTTTGGTGTATATCATGGAGGCAGTCCTACCCATCGAAGTCCAGATACCCTCTCTCAGGATTATGAAGGATGCGGGTTTGAACGAAGAAGATTGGATCCAAACCCGACTTGATCAGCTGAATCTGATCGATGAAAAGAGACTTACTGCTATCTGTCATGGTCAGACGTATCAAAAGCGGATGATCAAGGCTTTTAACAAGAAAGTTAGACGTCAAGAATATCAAGTCGGGGATCTAGTGATCAAATTCATCATACTACCGCAAGGTGATCCCAGGGGCAAATGGACCCCTACATACGAAGGGCCATTTGTGGTTAAGAATATTTTCTCAGGAGGAGCTATGATTCTAACCACCATGGATGGTGACGACCTTCCTCACCCCGCTAATGTAGACATAGTGAAAAGATACCATGCATAATCAAAGACCCGCAAGGTTGACTGGCCTGGGCAAAAATAAGGGCTTCCCGACGAACCAAAAGGGTTCGGGCAAAAGTAAGGGATGAAAATGAAAAACTGTACACCCGGCAAGTCGAAAACCTGAAAAGGCGACTTGGGCAAAAAGGGTATCCCGGTGGACTGAAAACCCGAAAGGGCGGTCCAGGAAAAAATTAGGGATCAAAGCGTAACACTATGTCTCATTGGATCATCTTACAACCAGACTTCGGTATCGACTACCAAGCTCAAACGGTGCCAATCAATCTGATCCACCTTCGACCAAGCAGCAAAGTGATGAGATGCTTGAAGATATAAGGGCAATAGCAGAGTTGAAATCCAATGGGATCGTTCCACATAGCTGTTTTTCTTTCTTTTACAAATTGTAATTTCTTTCGGCAGCGTTCTCTTACTAGGACGTCAGCCTCTGTGTACAAAACGCTTATTACAGGCCAATTTCAAAAATCATATAATTCAATTTCACAAGAAATTTCCATTTGCTTTTATTTTTCTGTTTTATTTTGCAAGAACATCCAATGATTCATTTTTGATATATGCATTTGAAAATGATTGCTGCTCACAAATATTTACATAAAAAACAAAAGATGATTACTCGTAATTCTAGAAACAGGGGAAAACAAGAAGTGCCCAAACCTTACAGTTACTCTTCCCATCAGGTATCAGGATAGAGCCAGATTGAGAACATGAGCAGTAATACATAAACTCCCCACAGAGTAAAAGGTATCCAAAGGCAGATGATAGCTTCCCCGAACGGGACATAACTCTCCCTTACTGAAGTTCACAATCGCGAGTGAGTCGGTAAATTTTTCCCCAAGCAGAGTTTATTTCTCTCACAAGCAGAAAGTTAATCTCCAGCAGAATTCATTATCAGCGGCGACGAAAATTCATCCCCAACTGAGTTATTTCTCCAAGTCAGCAGATCTAGCAACAGAGTATCTCTTCTCCAACAGAGTTATTCCCCACAGAATTATCCTCAGACAGAGTCTCGTCCGGCAGAATATTTTCCAGCCAAGGGGCAGATCCCCAGCATAGTCATCGTTGTTCAACATCCCCAACAGAAGCAGAGGAACTGTGGTTCTTTACAAGCAGACAAGAATATTATTTCTCATACTCTCCAAACAGCAGTCAAGGATTTATTTTCCCGAACTCTGATTATAACGTCAGCATTTCATGTTCATACATCATGACATGTGCATACATTACATAATCTCGTTTATCTCGAGAACATCATCTCACAATGCATTTCATGTATCGCATATAACTAACCCTATATTTCTTTCAGGAAAGACAATTGTTATCAAAAGTTTCCAACAGGTCCATGATCAACACTCGAAGTTAAACAGAGTAATCATCGGTGCATCAAGAACAACCTTACCCAGGTTCCCTCTGCAGTTTTTCCCAAACTCATCCCGAAACAGCCCTACTATCCCGACTTTCATTTCGAAGTAACCCGACTATCCAGGTTCCTTCTCACAGCCCTACTATCCAGGCTTTCATATCGAAGTAACCCTACTATCCAGGTTCCTTCTCACAACCTTACTATCCATGCTTTCATCTCGAAGTAACCCTACTATCCAGGTTCCTTCTCACAGCCCTACTATCTAGGCTTTCATCTCAAAGTAACCCTACTATCCAGGTTCCTTCTCACAGCCCTACCACCCAGGCTTTCACATCGAGGTAACCCTACTATCTAGGTTCCTTCTCACAGCCCTACTATCCAGGCTTTCATATCAAGGTAACCCTACTATCCAGGTTCCTTCTCACAGCCCTACTATCCAGGATTTCATATCGAGGTAACCCTACTATCCAGGTTCCTTCTCACAGCCCTACTTTCCAGGCTTTCATATCAAGGTAACCCTACTATCCAGGTTCCTTCTCACAGCCCTAATATCCAGGCTTTCATATTAGGGTAACCCTACTATCCAGGTTCCTTCTCACAGCCCTACTATCCAGGCTTTCATATCAGGGTAACCCTACTATCCAGGTTCCTTCTCACAGCCCTAATATCCAGGCTTTCTTCTCGAAGTAACCCTACTATCCAGGTTCCTTCTCATAACCTTACTATCTGGGTCCTTCCTCTCTTATCCCCGGGCAGCAGTCCACAACACTGTAAGACCGGGACCCGATCAAACATAATTGATTTCACATTTCCCCAGAAAGTCGCGGTGCAACATATACCCCGACCAAACACACAGTTCACTTCCGCTTCCCAAACCGGAATTATTCCCCAGTAAAGTAACGGACAACTGGAGCTCCTAAAACTCTATTTCTCTCAAGACAGAGACCAGCATTCCCCAGCGGAGCCCTCCTCAGACAACAAGTATATGGGTTCTTGCAAAGGAGTCTCTTATGCGATCGACATCCCTTCAGATGGCATCTTTAATCCCATCCCCTACAATTCTCTAGCAACTACCAAATGGCATCTATAAGCCCATTCTAGATATCACAAATCAAGTATCACATCATGCGAGTGCAAATTTCTGGGCACTCTAGTGTTCAATCATCTTCCACCTTCAGATCACGAAAGGCAGACGAGCCAATCTACATCCTCAGGTTTAAGAAGATTGAACAAGGGCAGCTGTTGTACCCCAAAATTTTCCCTCCCATATTTCTCAACACATGGCAAGTGAGGTCCTCAAATTGCTCAAGGAAGTCCAAGAATTATCCTCAGACAAACTCTCTCCTAAGGCAGTCTACTTCAAATTAGGGTTTTACTTTTCATTAAGATGCTTAAGTCCAAAGGGTCCCAAATGCCTAAAATTGTCCTAATATGTTCCCAAGATCATCCATGTCGAGTTTCAAGTCTTGCAGAAGAAGTTTGCTCAGTCAATTGCTCAAATGCCTGAAAAATCGACTATGTTAGGTCAAAAGTTAATTGTGGCCTACATACAGTCAAACTTCAAGATTTTTGGTCAACATCCTCATTTTGAAATATCATTCATCATTTTATCAAGGTTCGATCATGATTCCTCAAGGATTGCTCACAATTCACCAAAACCCAAAAGTTTCTAAATTAGGGTTTTGCAGGAAAAGTCAACTCAACTTTGACCAAGCATAACTTTCTCATACTTTATCAGAAATGACCCATCCAAAGCTCATTTTGAAGAGGTGCAATTCCTTACAATTCATATTCAGCTCCCAAGTTCAAAATATGCACTCACAAAAAGTTGTGAATTTTGACATTATAGGTCACTTTGGAAAGTCAACAAAAACAACTTTTGGGTCAAAGCTTCATACATGAACATGGAAGACTCAATTGAGATGAGACCAAAAGGGTTGCTTAGAGGACATCCTGAGGTTTCTAAAAAGTCCAAGAACACCTTTCTAAGGTCAAAATTGAGGGAGTTATGCATTGGCCAAGTTGACCCTTTTTGCAAAATTGCCAAAAAGTCAAATGTGCTCAAATTTTCATTTTTTGCTAAATGGGTCCAACTTTTTATGCTTGCACTTCAATGATAACATAGTCCACGATCTATGGGACCCTCTATGCTTTATTTATTCATTTATTTAATTTATTTTGATTTTTATTCATTTAAAATTCAAATAAAATCAAAAAAATCTAAATAAATCATATAATGTGTTTTAGGGATGATTTTTGCATTGAAAGAAGATCTTATATGCTGTCAATTGAGAATCAATTCTTGTAAGGCTAATTTGGTTGGAAAAAGATTGAATTTGAGCAAAATTGGAAAGATATCATATGCCATGAAAGACCAAATCAAATCTTGATAATGGGCAAGATTGAAGTCGTTTTTGTTGACCTAATACATTATATTACATATACAGAAGCAGTCCAAGGTGTGAGAGGAGGTTGAGCAGTCGTGAAAGAGGCAAACAAAACTGAAAATATCAAGAAAAAGTGGTGATCCAATTCCAAATTATAGGTCATCCCAAGCAATCTTCACCTTGCCAATCGATTGCTAGACGTCTCAAGATCGTGTTCCAATCATTAGCAAGCCTTCCCACGTCCTGAAACGCGTTGTAGCACTCACACGGTTAGCTTAAAATTTGGGTTTCGTTTTCATCAATTTATACATCATTTGCACGTTTTGATTGCATATTCTTATTCCTTAACATGTTTGCAAGCTATTCATTTTATTCAATTGCGTTTTTGTTGATTGCATGTGAAATTACCATAGCTAGGTTTTCTTGTTTGGTTTTAGGGCTTTGTAATACAGGTAAAATTGGACATTGATTCTGGTACCATGAGACTCGTGAGGACGAGATGAGTTGATTGGTACCAGCCATGGTCATTTATATTGCCTATGGAAAATTTTTGAAATACACAGGGTTGTAGCTACAGCGCCATGTCCGTAGGTAAAGATGTTGTTACCTAAAACGACAATTGGGAGGAAGAAGATGGATGCGTGGCATTCACTGATTGGGTTATTTAAATTTCAGCGCGTTTTTTATTAACCATGCTTTTTTCATATATTAGATTTTGTTTTCATTATATATTCAAACAAGCTAAATAGCTCAGTTGGCAAGCGTGTATTGGGAATAGGCCTAAGGACCTGGGTTCGATCCCCAGGTCCCATATTTGCTTCATGATATTTTTCAATAGGTAATCCAGCGTGTTGCAAATCAAGAAGTCCACCATGCAACTCAAGATCTAGCCGTCCCATTCATCAATGCTCCAGATCCAATGTTATTCCACTGAAGGCCCACCATGCGCCTCAAGTCAACAACCACACTGGATTAGGCAAAGTCAAACAGGCCTGGATCTTCTGGGCTCAGAATCTCAACAGCACCCCCCATAATTGCTCATACAGACCCATTATTCCTTTCTTTCTCTTTTAGTTTATTTTTCAATTTTTATTTTTATTTTCTTTAATTCATAAATTAATCTTTTTCATTAAAAAAAATCATAAAATCAATAACTCACCAAAAAAATTAGGATTAGTTTTTTTTATTATTGTCAAAATTAATTTAATTTAGTTTAACTTAGAAAATTGCAATTTATTTTCATAAATAAAATCAAATAGAAAATTAGGTTATCTTTTGATTTAATTTTATTTTGCTCTTTTTCTCAAATAAAATAAAAATACAAAAATAGGTTTTAGAATAAATTAATTTACTTTTCCTTAACTTAAAATTAATTAGAATTGGGGTTTTTCTTTTTAGTTTAATTGTTTCTTTACTTTCTTACAAAACAAAAAAAATTAATCAATCGCAATTAGGTTTAAGCAAGGGTCAAAACCCTAGTTGTTTCGTACTTGACTCATCGCACGCGTGTTTATTATTTTCACAATATTGTTGTAATTGTTCATGGATTGTAATAGTTTAATCTAGGGCTTTTATTTATCGCTTTTCCCTAGTTTTTTTGGCTATGTAATTAATCCCCCTCCCCGAAGCCTTGTAATAACGTAGATTTACTTTATCGCATTTTAATTCCCGCAAATATTTAACTGTTTAGATGTATGCTAATAGGATTGTATGACAAGAATGCATGACAAATTAATCCAGTTAGAAAACCCTAATGTGCAAAGACTAATTAATTGAAAGCAGATCACTCGCACATATCACTCTTAGGGTATACTCTCACTTCAGTTGCCTTCGGTAAACGATCATTAAGTATAGGGTGTTTTGGTGGTTACCCTCCTGTCTAGCAAAGATCAAATGTCCCATTCGAATGTTGCCTCGGAAATGTTGCCTCAAATATGATCTTAAGACTCTAGGGTTATTACTAAGGTGTCCTAATATTACTTTAGTGATCGTACGTCCCTTTCGAATTGAACCTTACAACTCCAACGACGGTGCTACCTATTTCTCAATAGTAGGATAACACTGTCTAAAGGAAACAAGAATAGAAACAATATTTTTTCGAGTAGGTAGATGTTAGTAGGTACTTGCTCAAATCAAAACTTTTCACACTTACACCTTTCAAAACAATTTCGTCACACCCTTGAGGACTGATACAAGGGTTATCACGAGATAAAACATTCTTCAAAAACAAAGCACACAAACACAAGAAATTTAAAAATGAGCAAGTACCTAAGATCCTATGGAAAACCATGGATAGAAAGGGTGTTAACACCTTCCTTTTCTATAATCTATCCCCCGTACTCAGAATATCTCGAAAAAGGATTTTTTTTCTGTACTTTTTTCCTTTCCGGTTGGATGAACTAAAAGTTGGTGGCGACTCTTGCTTACCGTGACATTTTGCAAACAAAAAACACAAAATGCAAACTAGTATCAAACAGTCGGTTCTCCTACCGTATCACAGGTATACATAGGAGTCCCTGTCGAAGGATATACCTTACTAGCCCATTCGAAGGACACATTTGGCCCTTTCAAATATACATAAGTGACCAATTCAAGGGACATGTCTGGGTGTCCCATTCAAAGAACATGTTTAATAGCCCATTCGAAGGACTTACAAGGCCCACCTTAAGGCATACTTTGGTGACCCATCCAAGGGGCACACATTTGGCTCCTTCGAAGGATGCACAAAAGTGACCCATTCGAAAGACACTTTTTGGGTGAAAATCAAATAATGTTGTTTGAAGGAGAATCTGGTCGAAGGGGGGTCAAAACGAAAGGATGGAATATTTAAAAGATGCTTGCTGCCAAGTTCAGGCCTGGTACACTGGCCATAACACTCCAAAAATGCTGCACAACAGTTCTGAAACACTGCCCATTTCTTGCACCGATGTGGCATACGAACACTGCCCCTCGAAAGCTACAAAAAGCAGTTTACTCAAATTGTTCAAATTGTTTTGTTTTCCCTCCAAAACCTCAGCCAGCTTTGCCTATAAATGAGAGGCCCCATAACATGTATAGGGGGTTGGACAACACATCCAAAGACTTTGGGGCATGGAGAAAAATCATCAAACACTCTCAAACACTTAAACACATATTCAAACCCAGAATCTAAACACTTCCTTATCTGAAGAAATCCCCACGCTTTGTTTTCCTTCGAATCCAGTAGAAAGAACATCACACTTATTCTTCTACTTAGAATCTAGCATTAGAAACGTCACCTTCGTTCCTTCCCTTCAAATCCAGAAGCATCTAGGCAGCCACTCAAGGTACAACCCACACGTTCCATCCTAAAGCAAGGTAAGTTTCTCTAAACCTTGAACCTTTCGTTTCTAACATAACATATGAATAGTCATTTCCTTCGTTTGAAACATGTACATAACATTTGTTCTCCTTTTCGTTTGCACCCTTTTAATTTGTTTCCATGGCTAATCCTTTTGGTTTTGTTTCTTGATTTATTAAATATGCTTTAAGAACTAACCTGGCCATAAGACAATGCTAGCATGGCCTCAGACCATGTTGCTATTTAAAATCTCAAACGAAAGAAACAGGAGGAAGGAAGTATGAAACGGAGCTTTAGGCTTCCACACTAACTTCCAGGTCCAAACGAAAGAGGTAACCAGAAGGATAGCCACACTAACTTCCAGGCCCCAATCGAAGGAAGCAGAAAGGTGAAGAGTGCACTTCATGCTGATTCCAGGCCCAGTCGAAAGGCACGCCCACACTGACTTCCAGGCCCCAATCGAAGGAAGCAGAAAGGGTGAAGAGTGCACTTCATGCTGATTCCAGGCCCAGTCGAATGGCACGCCCACACTGACTTCCAGGCCCCAGTCGAAGGAAGCAGAAAGGAAGACAGCATCTCATGCTGATTCTAGGCCCAATCGAAAGGCATGCCTTTACTACTTCCAAGATAAATCGAAGGGAGCCAGAGAAGCAGAATTTAAGGGTTCTGCTGCCCAAATCGAAAAGCCTATTTTCCTTTCTTTATTTTGTTTTGTCTTTATATTCTCTTGCTATTCAATATGGTTGTAATAGTGTAGGATTTATGTTTCTGCATTTTTATTGCTTTTGTACAAATGTTAGTAATTAGGATGTATGGCAAGATAAAAACCAACAAGTAGATAACCTAAAGTTCAAAGACAAAATGCATGCAAATCAAACACACTGTTCACACATGCACCCTTAAGGTAATCTCACTTGTTGCCTCGGAGAAATAGTCATGTCCCTCAAAAATGGGCGTTTTAGCAAAGACCCTTGATAAAAGATCGTAGTCCCTCGATGACCCTAAATGTTGCCTTCGGTAAACGATCTAGTCCCTAAACGACATTGCTAAAATGTCCCATAGGTTGCCTTCTATGACTATACAAACGTCCCACGCCCTTCCCTTCACATCCAATGATGGGATTTCTTACCAAATCAATGGTAAGATAGCAACATCTAAAGGAGGAGGAAAAGAACATTAAGACCTTTTGAGTAGGTAGGACGCTCATAGTTGCTCGCTTGATCACAACAACAAAAATTTATGCACCAACATTTTCAATTGAAACATTTTCAAAAGTTAAAACACTTTGTATGCATTCTTATAGAAACGAGAATAATTACAAAGACACCTTTTCAAAATCACTTTCAAAAACATATTCCACAAACACCTCTTTGAACTATTCTCAAAATAATACTTTGTACGCGTTCTTATAGAAACGAGAACCATTACAAAGACGTTTTCAAAAATACTTTCAAAATCTACACCACAAGCACATTTTCAAACAAAAGCAAGTGATCTAGCAAGCAACTAAGAACCCATAGATAACTACGGATGGAAAGGGTGCTAACACCTTCCCTTTTCATAACCTACCCCCCGAACTCAAGAAATAATCTCTAAAGGTCTTTCCTGTTCTTTTTAACCTTTCCTTTTGGATAAAAGAAAAGTCGGTGGCGAATCTTGCTATCTGTAATAATTGCGATCAAACATAAAACACCCAAGTAAGTTCTCTCACCGTGTTACAAAATGTAAATAAAACAGTCGTTTGATGGTTCCTTGAGAGACTCGGTTGAGTCAGAATTTTAAATAAGACTTTGGTTGCGGACATAGTAGATGAAATCCTGGTAGGGGATTCTATTGGGTCAATCATAGTCATATCTCAAAGGGGACTGAGTGAAGGTCAGCCTTATGAGATCACTGATAGATATCATTGGAAGGAAATATTGATAGAAGATTCTGGAGAATTATATTTTGTTGGGTCAATGAATGTTATATCCGGTTTGGATCCCTGAATGTTTCATTGGATGTTAGTTACTGGCGTTTCTCGTGTGATTGTAATCAGATTGATTATAGTGGATTAAGTCCTTGAGTTCAAGGCGAAATCAGCTCGGAAGGGTGGACTGGGTTAGCTTGGGGGTTTCTCAAGTGAACCATGAAATATCGTGTGTTCTTTACTTTTGCTTATGCTTTAGATTTTATGTTTTTTGAACCAAATTAGAAGCATTAATTAGAAGCAACAATCAGAAGAATTATTTAACGAATAATGCTTAGAAGAAAAAGTTTTACAAGAAAGGAAAACCCAACTCACCCCCCCCCCCCTTCTTGCGTTTTCTTTACACCTTCAATTCGTATCAGAGCCTGATTTTGTTATTGATGGATATTCAAACACCTAATAGTGTTAGATAAAGATCCAAATGCTTTGTGAAGAAATACTCTAAGGTGATAGTTACTCAACTTTAAACTATTGTCTAAATACAAAAAAAAAATGAAGAACATGTTAACAGGAAAAGATTCATCAGGTAAAAGTTATATCTGTTGAATGCTTTTGATTAAGTTCCATTGAGAAATATGAGATGTTTTTTAGAAACGGATTAGTCCACCCTTGATTTTCTCATAAGACCTCATTCAGAATCTTTTCAAAAGAAGAAAGATTGTTATCTTATGATATATAAGAACCTCATGATAAAACGTCTATTCAAGCAGACAGAAGATCTTATGCATAAGATCTAATCATTTATTCTGTCAAAAGAGACTAAGTAGAAGTCAAGACATTGGGTGATGAAAGAACGCTCATTGATTCATGTGAAGTATGATTAAAGAACTAACTCTAAACAAGTTAGCTCAGCATTGTAAAAAAATATTGTCAGTCAAAATCATCAAAATTTAATGATATTTGTATTAGAACATATTATGCAATTCGTTCAAGGAAATAGAGATTTCATAAGACATTAAGCAATGATAGTTAACTCTCTCTATCACACAGTGTGATCCGGTGGGAGAACTGACTTTAGGTTTTGCGTTTGTGTTCACAAATGTTTTGGTTTAGCAAGAGTCGCCACCGACTTTTTATTTTATCCTAAGGAAAGGTCAAAAAGCACAGGAAAGACCTTTGAGATGTTTTCTTGGGTTCGGGGAGTAGATTATGAAAAGGGAAGGTGCAAGCACCCTTTTCATCCATGGTTATCCATGGGCTCTTAGTTATTTGTTTAGATCACTTGATTTTGCTTTTCAATTGTTTGAAATGGTGCTTTGTGTGTGGTTTTGAAAATGTTTTGAAAAGAGGCCATCGTTGTGGCAACCTTTGTAATGATTCTTGTTTGAATATATACAAAGGTGTATTGTATTTTGAAAAGATTTCAATGTTTGAAAGTTTGTTTTGGGAAATGTTTTGAAATTGTGTTGTGAAGTGTGCTTGAAAATAGCAAGGATGTTTTTGCAAGTTTTGATCAAGTAACTAAGAGTTATCTACCCTATTTTACTCAAAGATCTTTCTTATATGTTTTTAACCCTTTTGACAGTGTTGTTTTACCATTGCATTTGGTAAACAACCTTGTATTAGGATGTTAAACGGGACAGGCGCGGGTCATCGTATTGACCATGATAGCAATATTGCCAAGTATCTTTAGCAAATTTTTTGAGGGACTAGATCATTTTGTATAGGCAACCAAGATAGCGTCATCGAGGGACTATGATCTTTTGTTTTGTTTTTGTTTTGCCAAAGTACTCAACATGCATAACATGGCCAATTTAAAAAGGCAACAAGTGGATGAAACCCTAGGGGTGCAAGTGTGCATTGGGTGATCATTTTCATGCATTTAGGTCTTGTATTAGGTCAAGCTACTTATTGATTTTTGGATTTTTTTTTTTTGCATACAAACCCTAATCTCTAATCATGGCATAATTGGAAGTATAAATGCGTAAAAGTAAATCTACCACTATTACAACATGATTATGGGGAGGGGATACAATTTTTGAATGGGGATTATTCGGCAAGAAATTAAAACCCTAATTTTACTATTACATCCAAATTGAATATGGCATAAATAATAAATGAATAATATTTAAATAAATAAATTAAATAAATATACAAAATATTATGAATATGCAAAAATGTTTATGTTTATTTTTTATGTATGTAAAAAAATATTTAATGCACAAGAAAGAAATAAAAAAAAAGATTATTTTTTTATTAAGGGTAAAACCCTAATTTTCTTTTTTAAGAAAGTAAATATATTAACTATATTATTTATGTACAATAAAAAATAAAAATAAAAATATATTCAAGTGTAAAAAATATATTAAAAAAGTATTATTTTTAATAAGGGTGGAAACCCTAGTTTTTTGTTTTAAGATAACATATATTATATTAATTATTTTATATATAAAAAATAAAATATAAATATACACAAATATTTAGATAAATAATAGTATATGAGAAAAAATATTATTTTTATAGGTATAAATGATAAAGAAAATAAATATATAATATTTCTATAATGTTTATAAGTTTTTTATTAAATAAAATAAAAGTATATACTACTTTAATAATTATTTCACGTCTAAAAATAATAATAAAATAATAAAAATAAATTTGAAAATTTATGAAAATATTTTTGGATATTTTTTATGTTTGAAAAATATAAAATAAAATCAGAAATGAAAAATAAATACAAAAATATAAAAATGTAAAGAAATTAGGCCAGGGGGTGTATTCAGTAAAAGGGGGGTGTCAATAGTGAGCCAGGACCAAGTCCAGCCCAACAGACTTCATCTTCAACCTCTGTCTTTAAAATTTCGTGCGCCTGGTTTCAAACACGAACAACCTGCATACGTGCTCTAACGCAAAAACCCATAACATCAAAGTTGTAGCATTTTTCAAGACGAATCCAACCATGTAAAGAACTCATTCTAACTCTCAAAGACTAGAGAGAATTTCTCTGGCCCTAAACCCTAACCTAATTTTTTCAGGAAGTTCATGGATCAAATTTTCTTAGCATGCTTAACTAAAATGAAAACTGAGCATATGTACAGCTTCATGGCTATGAATACTACATTTTTTATTCACAAACCTAAGCCTAATTATTCCTAAATAGAGAGATAGGAAGTTGATAAAAACCTGTTTCAGTTGACTTCGTGTATGGCAATCAGGAGCTTTTCAATGAGGCCTGAGATGTTTGGGAGCTTGCTTGAACTTCCTCTGACCTTCCTCAATACTTGGCTTGCCTTGAATGTGCTTGAACAAGCCTGTAGCACTCAACCTACACGAGCTGAAATCAAAAATGGAAAACCTTGTAAATGGAGTTACAGTCAGTGTTTAAGGGTTGGGATAGCTTGGATGGGTTATGTGGAAGGTGTTTGAACCAGTTTGAGGCAAAACGCGCGAGGGATTTGTGCTATGGAAATCAAACTGCAGGGAGTGCCCTGTTTTGCCAAATGAAGATGATTTTGTGCTATGGGAGGTTTGAGGGCTCAAAGGCTCGTTTTTCTGGCTCAAGGGGGTGTGAGAAACTTGTTCCAAATGCTTGCAAAGGTTGGTTCTATCTGATGTTCAAGTTATGTGATATTGGACAACTTTCTTGGTTAAGAAGCAAAACATGAGAAGTGATGGAAGACAAGCCTGTACAGGCTATCTATCAGATTGCACACTATGCCCTTGGCCCCTCCAGTTGGTGGATTTGATTTTCTGCATAAGATATGGCTCAATGCTCAAGGATGCAGTTTTGACATAAAGCAAGATTTAAGCAAAAATGGTAATGTTGCTTTTTCTATTTAAGGATTAATCTTGTATGCAATCCTCTTATGACAAAAACAAAACCTTAGACCAATGGATTTGCATTTAATTATTTAGTATGAAATGGTTTTGAGGCCTGTAATCTAGTGCAAAGCAAGCTGATTAGAGTTTGTAACTTGTATCAATATGAACATGCCATGGATAAAAAGTGAGTTTTTGCCAACTTCAAGCCTTCGATTCTCCCTAACCACAAATGAGTTTGGAGAGTTCTTGGACATTTTGGAAATCTTACAACATGCTCTACATTCTATATTTGAAATGAAATTTGAGATTCCAAGTGGAACTATGTGAAAAATGGCCATGAAGATAGGTCAAAATCCTGCCTAAACTAGGGCAAAATTTCACTAAGTTAAAAGTTTCATGGACCCTTGTTCCAAAAATCATAACTTGAGATCCAAGCTTCTTTTGAGAAAACTTTGTTAATCAAAGTTGTATATTTTTTGGAGGACTATAACTTTCACGTTGGAAGTTTTGTTTGAATCCAATTTCATCATGGTGAAAATGTTGGGCAAAGTTGGGAAAAATTAAGGAAATTTCATAACTTTGAAAAATTCTAAGTTATGAAATTTTTCAACTTTAAACCCTAATTTGCAAAATTGGGTTTCTTAATGAATAAGTTTCATGTTTTGACATATCTTGATGAAAAATGACCCTTGGCACTTGATTTTGACCAAAAAGTCAAAGTTTTCCTTTTCAGTGCACAGTCAAATTTTGATCAGTTGACTGAAAAATTCATCTGTCAATCCAATGCATTTGGGATTCTTTGAACCTTTTGAATAGGTAAAGATGATTCCATTGAGTCCTTGAGCCCATTCTTGAACCCAATTTTCCATTGGCTAGGTGAAAAATTAGAAATTGCCCTTGTGCAGTCAAAACCCTAAAAATGACCATTTTGCCCTTTTGATGATCTGATCAAATTTCTTGAGGAGTTGTGGTCCAAACTTGATCAAATGGTTCATAGGATCCTATAATGTTGATGTGGATCAAAATTTATGAGGTTTGACTATAAATTGGCCATAGTTGACTTTTTCCCCAATACAGTTGATTTCTAGGTCAACTGTCTAATTTACTGGGCAAAAATTTGATTCAAGGCCTGAAACTCGGTAGAGGCAATCTTAGGGATCCAAGATGATGTATGAGAGTCACTTTGAGCATTGAAAGTCCAAAAATCCCTGTGCAAACTTAAACCCTAATTTAGGTCATCAGGGCAAGGGGATGTCTTGAGCAGAGCCAAAACCCTAATCCTGTCTTGAGTTCAAAGAGTCTTGTGAGGGGAAATCTTGATAAAATGAGAGGGAAATTTTGGGGTACAACAGCTGCCCCTGTTCAATCTTCTTGAACCTGAAGAGTTAGATTGGCGAGTTTGCCTTTCGTGACTCGAAGGTAAAAGATGATTGGACACTATAGTGCCCGTAAATTTGCACTCGTCAAAATGTAAGTTGAGGGAATGGGCTTAAAGATGCCATTTGGAGATGATAGAATTTTGTTGGAGATGGGCTTAGAGATGCCATCCAAAGTGTTTTTTGAATGTCAGGAGAATGAACATCAGAATGGTATCCGTGTCTGGAATGTATCTGAGTTGTATCTGGAGATTGGATTCGTATGAGCAAAGGAATAGCGTCCGTGTCTGGAGCGTATCCAAGCTGTAACTGTATTTGATTCTTGAATGAATATCAGAATGACTGCCGTGTCTGGAGTGTATCTGTATTGTATCCGAAATCTAAAATTTGAATAAGCGACAGAAAGACATCCGTGTCTGGAGTATCTCTGGGATAGGGAATAGGTTTGAATGAGTGACAGAATGGAAACCGTGTCTGGAGCGTATCTAGACTGTATCTTAAGTTGAGATCTGTATGAGTAGCAGAATGACTCTCGTGCCTGGAATGTATCCGTACTGTAACTGGGATCCGGACAGGTGACAGAATGACTTCTGTGTCTGGAATGCATCTGAACCTGAAATTGACATTTGAATCTGAAATGAGAAATAGAATGGCTTCCGTGTTTGGAGCGTATCTAGTCTGTATCTGATTGTTGAAGTCTGAATGAGTAGTAGAATGACCGCCATATCTGGGGTGTATCCGTATTGTATCTGAAATACGAGACCTGAATGAGTAGCAAAATGACTTCCATGTCTTGGAGTGTATCCGTACTGTATTTGAGATCTTTGAATATTTTTTAGAGGTAGCTTTTAATCTTATCCTGAAAAAGGTAAAATGTTAGCTAAAAACACACAAAGTTATGTTGCATGACATGTATGATGCAATAAAATATGCTTTATTTATGTTTATGATATATGAATGTAATGGATGTGTATGTAAGCCGATTAGTTGTCTTCCTGAGGAAAATAAATCCTTGATAGCTGGAGATAATGAAATCTTTGATTGCTGCCGGGGAAAATAAACCCTTGACTGCTGTTGGGGATTCAAAACCTTTGATTGCTGAGACTTAAAAATCCTTTAGACTACTGCTGGGGATTGAAAATCCTTGGTGACTTGTGGGGATTAACAAGAGCTTTGACAACTTCTATGGGGAATTGAGAATCCTTCATGACTTTCCTGGGAAATAAGGAAAACTCTGACGATCTCTACTGGGGAATTAAAACCTGGGAGGTTTCGACTGGAGAAATGAGAACAAGAATCTTCGTTCTGCTGGGAAATAACTCTGTGGGGAGAATGCTTATCATGTTGGAGAGTTTTCAAAAGCTTCAGTTGTATGCCAATCTATTGAGGAAGCAAGAATGAGAATCTGCATTCAGGCGTTTGGGTCAGGAGGTTGGGTGTATGCCAATCTTCTGGAGTTTTAAGAATGAGAATCTTCATTCTGTTAAGGGTATCAGGAGGCTAGGAGTATGCCAATCTTCTGGGGTTTTAAGAATGAGAATCTTCATTCTGTTAAGGGTATCCGGAGGTTGGGAGTATGCCAATCTTCTGGGATTTTAAGAATGAGAATCTTCATTCTGTTAAGGGTATCAAGAGGTTGGGAGTATGCCAATCTTCTGAGGTATTATCCTTGGTTGGGGATAAAACAAAAGTTAACTGTTATCTGGTTGATTTCCAGGTTTTAGAGGTTGAATTTTTGGACTCCGTTGGGGAATAAAGTTTCATCTTCACTGAGGATTTGTAGTTCAAAGTCTTCTGGCTTTGCTGGGGATCAGGAGTTTAGAAACTTAGCTCTGATGGGGATTTTGAAACTTAACTCCGCTGGGGATATGTATTTCAAGGTTTTAGCTCTATTGAGGATCTGAATGACATATTGCAGGGGATTTCTTCTGGAATAGCCTAAAGACGTTTTCCTATACTTTCAACCTATCAGTAATTATCCTTTCTCATTTCGTTTTATTTGTAAGCAGTGATTATATTCAAATGCATATGCTCATTTAATAAATCATTGGACGTTTTCAAATAAAACACAAGTGTAAAAAGAAAGAAAAGGCAAACAAATTCCTGCACTTTGAAGTATCTTTGTATTAATTTTGTGTAAGTATTTTTTACAAAGGAGACAGACATCCTAGTAAGAGAATGTTGTCATAAAAAATGAGAAAAATTTATACAAAGAAAGATGGCTATGTGTAACAATTCCATGGGGTTCCCATTCTGCTATAGCCTTCACAACTCTGAGTATCTTGTCCATTCGTTGCTTCGTCCGCAGATGATTGGATTGATCAGAAGCTTGGAGCTTGTCCGTGAAGAGATTGTCCTTAAAGTGATCCGACGAGACATAGTCATACGCTTTTAGTTCCCTAACTTTTGCCTAGACCAACCTTTCGGGTTTTCAGTCCACCGGGAAACCCTTTTTTGCCCAAGTCGCCCTTTCGGGTTTTCAACTTGCCAGGTGTACAGATTTTTTTATTTATCCCTAATTTTTGCCTGAACCGCCCTTTCGGGTTTTCGATTCACCGAGATGCCCATTTTTGCCCAAGCCGCCCTTTCGGGTTTTCAACTTGTCGGGTTGTTTATGCGTAGTATCTTTTGATTATGTATGCGTTCGCAGGGTGTGGCAGGTCATCGCCGTCCATGGTGGTCAGAATCATTGCCCCACCAGAAAAGATGTTTTTGATCACAAATGGTCCTTCGTAAGTAGGAGTCCATTTTCCCCTGGGATCACTTTGCGGTAAGATGACCAACTTGATTACAAGGTCCCCGACTTGATATACTTGTCTCTTGACTTTCTTGTTGAAAGCCTTGATCATGCGTTTTTGATAAACCTGACCATGACAAACAGCAGTAAGTCCTTTTTCGTCAATTAAGTTAAGTTGATCAAGCCGGGTTTGAATCCAATCGTCTTCACTTAAACCATCATCTTTCATGATTCTCAAGGAGGGAATCTGAACCTCGATGGGTAAAACAGCTTCCATGCCGTATACCAAAGAAAAGGGTGTTGCCCCTGTTGAAGTGCGTGTCGTGGTACGGTATCCGTGCAAAGCAAACGATAACATCTCATGCTAGTCCTTGTAGGTGACTGTCATCTTTTGAATGATCTTCTTGATATTTTTGTTTGCAGCTTCGACAGCACCGTTCATCTTAGGCCGATAGGGAGATGAATTGTGATGTTGAATCTTGAACTGCTCGCACAGAGCAGTGATCATAGTATTGTTCAAATTTGTACCGTTGTCAGTGATGATCCTGTCGGGGATACCATACCGGAATATGAGGTTCTGCTTGATGAAACGGGCAACCACATTCTTTGTAACGGAGGCGAAGGAAGCTACTTTGACCCACTTAGTAAAGTAATCAATGGCCACCAGGATAAAACGGTGTCCATTGGATGTTGTAGGCTTGATCTCTCCAATCATGTCGATTCCCCACATCGCGAATGGACAAGGAGCTGTTAAGACATTGAGAGGAACTGGAGGAATATGTACTTTGTCATCGTAGACTTGGCATTTGTGACAAGTACGGGAATGTTGATGACAATCAGCTTCCATGGTAGACCAGTAGTAGCCTGCCCGTAGAATCTTCTTAGCCATCGTATAACCGCTTGAGTGGATGCCAAAGGTGCCATTATATAGTTCGGCCATGATTTGCTCAGCTTCAACCTTGTCTATACAACGGAGTAGGACACAATCAAGATTGCGCTTGTATAGGATACCATTACTTAGAAAGAACTTGGCAGCGAACCTCCTTAAGAACTTTTTGTCGTTGACTGAAGATCCTTCAGGGTATTCTTGTGCTTCGAGATACCTTTTAACGTCATGAAACCACGGTCGGTCCACTACTTCTTCGGTATTAATCTCGTGACAATGTGCAGGTTCGTCCATCCTTTCAATGGTAATTTGGGGAGCCTCATTATCCCAGTTAAGTTTAAACATGGATGACATTGTAGCTAGTGCATCTGCTAGCTGATTCTTTTCTCGTGGGAAGTGCTCGAAGGTAATCTGCTCGAAGTGTGGTAACAATGTCATGACATGTTCTTTGTAAGGGATGAGGTTAGGTTGCTTAGTATCCCACTCTCCTTTGATTTGACTGATAACCAAAGCTGAGTCCCCAAATACAATTAAAGATTTGATTCCCAAGTCAATAGCGGCCTTGAGACTAAAGATACAAGCTTCATATTCGGCCATGTTGTTGGTGCAGCTGAAGCAGAGTCTAGCGGTGGAAGGTGTATGGCAACCTTCTGGAGAGATAAGTACCGCGCCAATACCGTTGCCAAGTGCATTTGAAGCACCATCAAAGTACAGGGTCCATCGGGATCCTTGTTCAGGTCCGTCATACGGTCTGTTACCTTCAATGTTGTCCAATGTCATAATGTCCTCGTCAGGGAAGTCGAACCTCATAGATTGGTAATCTTCGACAGCTTGATGAGCCAGATGATCGGCTAGCACACTCCCCTTTATAGCTTTTTGGGTTGTGTACTGTATATCATATTCGGTGAGGATCATCTGCCATCTAGCGATTCTTCCGGATAGAGCAGGCTTCTTGAAGATGTACTTGATCGGATCCATTTTAGAAATCAGTAAAGTGGTATGTGTCAACATATACTGCCTTAGCCGGCGAGCATCCCATACCAAAGCGCAACAAGTTTTCTCGAGCAGTGAGTAGTGAGTCTCACAGTCGGTAAACTTTTTGCTAAGGTAATAAATGGCATGCTCTTTTCGGCCAGACTTGTCATGTTGGCCCAATACGCACCCCATTGAATTATCTAAGACAGTCAGATACATGATTAAAGGCCTTCCTTCGACGGGTGGCATCAAGATAGGAGGTTCCAGCAAATATTCCTTGATTTTATCGAAAGAAACTTGACAATCATCATTCCATTCAACCACCTGATCTTTCTTCAACAACTTGAAGATTGGTTCACAGGTAGATGTTAGGTGAGAGATGAACCTTGCAATGTAGTTTAGGCGTCCCAAGAAACCTATGACCTCCTTCTCAGTGCGAGGGGCAGGCATTTCTTGTATAGCTTTGACTTTGGCAGTATCAACTTCGATGCCTTTGTTACTGACGATGAATCCCAAAAGTTTACCGGACCTGACTCCGAAAGTGCACTTGCTAGGGTTCAGTCTGAGCTTATATTCCTTCAACCTAACAAACAGCTTTTGCAGATGGTCGAGGTGTTCTTCTTCTGTTTGTGAACAGGCTATCATGTCGTCTACGTAGACTTCGATCTCATGATGTATCATGTCATGAAACAAAGCTACCATGTATCGCTGATAGGTTGCCCCGGAATTCTTCAGTCCGAATGGCATCACTTTATAGCAGAAGGTACCCCACTGCGTAACAAAAGTAGTCTTCTTCATGTCTTCGGGGGCCATTTTGATATGGTTGTACCCTAAAAATCCATCCATGAAAGAGAATACATTGTGTTGAGTTGTGTTGTCGACCAAGATGTCAATGTGTGGTAGTGGAAAGTCATCTTTAGGGCTAGCCCTGTTTAAATCTTTGTAGTCCACACACATTCTGACTTTTCCGTCCTTCTTAGGCACGGGCACAATGTTAGCAACCCATTATGGATAGGAAGTAACAGCAAGAAAGCCAGCATTGAACTGCTTCATTACTTCAGCTTTGATCTTTTCAGACATATCGGGCCTCATGCGGCGTACTTTCTGTTTGATTGGTGGACAGTCTTCTCTTGTAGGGAGACGGTGAACCACAATATCTATATCCAGTCCCGACATATCTTCATAGGACTAGGCGAAGATCTCAACATATTCATTCAACAGCTGAACTAAGCGCTCTTTGACACTTGGCTCCAGGTTGGCACCCACTTTAACCTCTTTTCTGTCTTCCTCTGTTCCCAAATTGATAGTCTCTAACAACTCTTCATGGGGCAGAATAGCCCTTTCTTCTTGTTGCAAAAGTCTAGCCAACTCTCCAAACACTTCACAGTCTTCATCACCTTCGTATTCGGCATGATTGACCAGATCTTCAGAGTCACTGAAGGCCATAGCAGAATTGTTACTCATGGAATCCGGAGTGGATGGGTACCTGCATTTTGTGAGTGTGGGTGTGTGTAAGGGATAGCCACCTTTAAACAAAATGAAATGTAAAAAAGAAAGAAAATGAACACAAAAGTTTATAGATGAAAACGTCCATGATTCATTAAAAATGGCATATGAAAATGAAGAATTAAAGCCCTTACAAATGGAACTATATGCCCCGGGTAAGGCATAAGGCAAAAAGTGTACGAATTGTTTAAAAGTTATTACAAATCAAACAGGAAATGTTCAAAAGATAAATTACTGATTGATGAAAGTAATGGGAATGAAGTCTTTCGCCTCCCAGTTGTTCAGTCCTCCTTCAATGGTTGGAAAGATCCAGTCTTCAAAATTTCTTCCTTCTTCATCATCTTCTAAAGCATGAACTCCATGATGAGTGATTTTCAGTGGCAGTCCTCCAGCCCGGGAGCGACGCACAGTTTTCTGACTAGCAACAGTGAAACCCAAACCGAACTTATCTGTCTTGTAAGGAAAATCTGGCAGTTGACCCCATATTGTGCTTCCTCCTTCTTTGACTACAGCCTCTGCATCTCTAAGGGATGACATCTGGGACACAGACTTGGTAATGATGGGCACATCAGTCATTGTCTTGGCTACCGCAACTTCAGGAGAAACCTCTTCAAAGTGTTGGAAAGGTGTTTCTATGAATTCACCATCTAACTCTACGTAGCGGAAAGAGTTAAGGTGGCTTATCATATACTCCTCCTCACCATGAACTGTTATGATCTTACCCTAGACTGGGTATTTGAGCATCTGGTGTAGAGAAGAAGTGACTGCTCCAGCGTTGTGGATCCATGGTCTTCCCAATAAACATGAATATGAAGGACGTATGTCCATCACATAAAATGTAGAGTTGAAAATTTCAGTTCCCACCTTAATTGGGATGTCCATCTCTCTATGAACCATCCGCTTTGAATCGTCGAAGGCTCTAACAATGATATTATTGGGCTTTAAGGTCAAACCTTCACAGTCTAGCTTGTCCAATGCTTTCTTTGGTAGGACATTTAAGGATGAATCAGTATCAACCATAACATGAGCAAGTGTAGTTCCTCTACACTCTACCGAGACATGCAGCGCATCATTATGCTTTCTTCCCTTAGACGTCAGACCGGCATCAGAGAAGCCAAGACCATTGTCGGCTGTAAGGCTGGCTATACACTCTTGAAACTGATTCGTAGAAGTTTCTTGAGGCACATGCGCCATCTTTAGGAATTTAATCAAGGCTTTGGCATGAGCCTCGGAGCAGAGCAATAGAGCCAGCATAGATATTTTTAAAGGGGTTTTCCCCAGCTGCTCTACGACGTCATAGTCGCTTTTCTTAATTATCTTTAAAATCTCCTCCATCTCCTTTTGGGTGGTCTCGGGGATAACCAAAGCCTGAGCCCTCGTCCTGACGGGTGCTTCTTGGATCCCCTTACCTTTATCAACAGTAACAGCAGAGGGTACAACTTTAGGAGTAACAATTTCTTCAATTACTGGACTTCGCACAGATATCTTGACTGGCACAGGAGTACTCGAGGGTCCGAAGATTGCCCTTGGAGGAGCAATCTCCGGAGAGAAGATTCCCCCGCTATGAGTGATCTTACTTGTCCCTGCAATGTTTCCTATATCAGGAGTTTTTTCATCGGAGCCTTCTTCAACTGATTCGATCTGCTTAACATCGTGGTAGAAGATCTCTCCTCCATAATTCCACGGTATTGTCTTGTTAGACTTATATGGGATAGGCCCCGGCATAGTAATCTTCAGCGGTACAAACTTTGGATCGGGTGTAATCTTAACAGGTCTTTTAGGGACCTTGGAAAGATTGTCGGAAATGGTGATTATAGCAACATCATTGATATGAGTAACATGAGTAATAGTAGCAACAGGAGTTTTCTGAAAGAGGATCTCTTGAGTATCCATCAAGCGTTGGATGCCTGACTTCAACAGCGGACAGTTGGATTGCAAGGTCGAACAAAGGTAACAATCTTTTTCACAGCCCGGGAAAATCCCAGCTTTCAACAGATTCATCTTGATCATTAGCAATGGAGTCATTAAGTTATCAACAACGGTAAGATGAAGATCTTCTACAATAGCGTGGACATTATGACCATGTTTTGGCATAGGAGCAGATATCACATTAGGTTTTTCGGGGGCATAAAACTCTACCTCCTTAGCATCTATTAAATCTTGGATCTTGTTTTTAAGAGCCCAACAGTTGTTGGTGTCGTGCCCCACACTGTCCAAATGATATGTACATTTTGCATTTGAATGATAATAGGGAGAAGAGGTATTTGGGTTTTTCGGCGCTTCTTTCAAGTTGGTAAGGTTTAACTTTAACAGATGAGGGAGGACTTGAGCAGGTGCCATATTGATCCGGGTGAACTGCTGTTGTGGCCTTTCTACCCTTTACTGGTTAGCTATGGGTTAACTGCTTCGAGGTTAATCGGCTGAGGAGTTCTGAATCATCACAGCCCCTACCGCTGGTCGGCGCTCCATTCTTCCTTGATTTCTCAGGGTGTGAATAGCAGAAACTTCCTTCTTGGCTGGGAAGGTCTTCTTGATAGCAGTGGAAGCAGAGGTATCCTTCTGAATTTTACCACTCTTAATGCCAGCTTCGACTCTTTCACCCGTTAGAATTAATTCGGTGAACCCTGCAGGTGAGCTCCCGATCAAGTGATTAAAGAATGAACCTGACAGGGTCCCCAAAAACATATCAACCAGCTCTCTTTCAGACAATGGTGGTTGCACCCCTTCCAGCCAAATCCCGCCACTTCTGGGCATATTCCTTAAAGCCTTCATTAGAAACCATACCCATACTCTGTAATTGAGTACGAGTAGGCGCTAAATCTGCGTTATATTGATATTGTCGATAGAAAGCAGCAGCCAAATCCTCCCAGTTATGTATATCAGATCTCTCAAGTTGATAGAACCAATCCAATTGCGTACCCGACAAACTATCTTGAAAAAAGTGGACCCACAGATCCTTATCAGAAGAGTGGGGTTGGATCTTTCTGACGTAGGACCGTAGATGCATCTTCGGATAGGACAAACTGTCGTATTTAGCAAACGTAGGCACTTTGAATTTAGGGGGAATGACAATCCCAGCAACCAACCCTAGTTCTTCGAAATCTAGCCCAGGTACTCTTTGTACCTCCATGGCTGCCAGTCGATCCTCCAGATTCTTATACTTATCGTCCGCAGGGGGATATTGCTGCTCAGAGTAATCTTCATCCATTTCCTCTTCTTCTTCTTCAGCCTCAGATTCAGAAGGTATTGCAGCTCCTTTCCCTTTACCAACCCCTTCATCAGACGTCGAGGGAAAATCCAGGACTCTTCTAGCTTGATTCTTAAATCTTCTTCCCTTAGTGACCATACCAACTCTTTTCTTTTTCTTTTTCTCATTCTCTTTTTCCTTTTCCTTCTCTAACAATGCTTTAAGGTCCTCTTGACCCTTTGCCAAGGTCATGAGGAGTTGTTGGAACTACGAATTATGTGCTTGTAGATCTTTGATCGTCTGCTCTATATCCATCTTGCTGAAATAAACAGCAGAAAGATAAGGAAACCTGGTGTGGAGACCTGCTTATGCATATGATGAATGATATGTTATTCATGTAATGCATTCAAGGATTCAGAAATTCAAATTTGTTGTAAATAAAAAAAGAACGCACGTCATATTAATAAGAAGAAATTTATTAGTACATAAATGCTCCATGGGCAAAATATTACAAAATTCTAATGTAAAAAGAAGTTATGCATCCTCTTCGGTGCTATGTAGGTGTTGAGATTTTGCTCTTCATGGAGTCGACAAGTAAGCTCCAAAACCTTCTTCTCACTGGTGTAGAAGCTGGCTTCAAAAGTATTCCATTCTTCCTTGAGCTGTATCCAACTCTTTTTCAGTTCTTCCAATGACGTTGGCATGTCAGGATGTAGGAGGGTGTATGGAACCTCTCCTTCCATAACAGGCTCTTTGATCATAGGCAGAATGTAGGGGTAGGGCATCATAAGACTTTGGGTGCGGGTTCGTACCCACTTTAAGTAAGGCTCAAGCGGAATGGAATTCTTGTGACCCAGTGTCTTATTGTCCACCTTGTTGGGCATCCTCCAAGCTCGGATAAACCTTTGTCAAAGTCCTTGAGCATCGTTGTCGAAGTCAAAAACCAGGTCTGGAATCAGCATGTCATGTGGGCCATCCCTTCGGGCATACCCATATTATCTCAGAGCTAAATAGGGGTTGTAGGTAATGCCTCCCCTAATGCCAAGCAATGGGACATTAGGGAATTCCCCACAACGATCAATGATGATGACATTTTCTCTGGACTGAGAACACCAATGAACATCAGAATGTGAGAGAGCCATCAATCGTTGTAACCACGTCAAGCCTTGTTCATTCTTCAAGACTGTTTGGGGAAGGTGAGAAATAAACCACCTTGCTAGAAGAGGAGTACTGCACATGAGAACCCCTCTTTTCCTCATTGTTCGTGTGTGAAATGAGTGTAAGATGTCCCCAAGCAATGTGGGCACAGGATTCCGAGATATGAAAATATTGACAGCATTCACATCTATAAGCTGATCAGGGTTTGGGAACAAGACCAACCCATAGATGAGAAGTGCTACAATCTCCTCAAAAGCTTGTAGATATAGAGAATTCCAGCAGTCTTGTGCCTTCTCAAACAGGAACTTTGCCAAGAAACCCTTGACACCACTTCTGGTTTCCCAATGACCTTTGATATCGAATGGTTGCAAGTGTAAGGCTTGAGCAACATCTTCAGGCTTTGGTTCTCTTTCTGTACCGTTGTAGCGTAGTTGATGGAGAATAGGAATCCTCAGGAGTTGAGAAAATTCCTCCAAAGTAGGCACTAGTTGGTAATCAGGAAATGTAAAGCAGTGGTGTAGGGGGTCAAAGAACTGGAAGATAACTTTCACCATGTCTTCTTCAATGTTGGAGTTGACCAAGTTGAGAAGTCTACCATGTCTTTCACTGAAGAGAGAATTCTCTGGAATCTTGGAAGTAAGCTCCTTGAGTTGAGGAGGGATTCTCACAAGGTTGACCTGAATGGTCTTTCTGCGAAGTGATTCCATGACCTATAAAACAAGAACAAAGATGAAGATCCAAACCCTTGAAACGGTTAGTGGATGCATATGATGCTTTATGATGTTCATGATGTGTGCACAAGTATATGTACAAGCAAGTCACACAAGTTCCTAGTTTCAGGCTTGCATGGGGTTTCATAGGTAAGTACCCTCTTGAAGTTAGTTGGCTCCACCTGTCCTATAAATAGTAACTGGGTTCTAAGGAGCTCAATATCACTGGATTATTTTCGGTGTTCATTGTTTCAGTTTAGCCACTTAACTTGCGACCAAAATATTCCAAGAAAACAACCCTCAATGAGTGTAGTATCGAGTATCTACCAACTTTGGACTGCACCAAAGACGGTCACCTCACTACCCCTAAAAAAGGCCAAGATGGTCAAGTAAAGGTTCTAAGAGTTCATTAGTGCTTCATGACATCACTCAGCGGCCCCGTATTCTCTTTGATTGACTCAAAGGCTACCGGTACCCACAAATATGTCGCACTAATATAGCTATTGCTTCAACCATGTCGGTATACCCCGCACAGTTTCCATAACGTATTGCTATTTACCTATGAATGTTTCCCAAAAATCCGGGTGGAGGATTCAAACCCAAACAAGAGAACCAAATGTAAAGCAATCAAAGCAAACAAGATAAGCATGTAAAGGTGATCTAAACCCTAAGGTTACTCCACTTTTAATTATTATTTCCCCAACAGAGTCGCCAGTTCTGTGATGCGGTGGGAGAACTGACTTGAGGTTTTGCGTTTGTGTTTGCAAATGTTTCGGTTAAGAAAGAGTCGCCACCGACTTTTTATTTTATCCTAAGGAAAGGTCAAAAAGCACAGGAAAGACCTTTGAGATGTTTTCTTGGGTTCGGGGAGTAGATTATGAAAAGGGAAGGTGCAAGCACCCTTTTCATCCATGGTTATCCATGGGCTCTTAGTTACTTGTTTAGATCACTTGTTTTTGCTTTTCAATTGTTTGAAATGGTGCTTTGTGTGTGGTTTTGAAAATGTTTTGAAAAGAGGTCATCATTGTGGCAACCTTTGTAATGATTCTTGTTTGAATATATACAAAGGTGTATTGTCTTTTGAAAAGATTTCAATGTTTGAAAGTTTGTTTTGGGAAATGTTTTGAAATTGTGTTGTGAAGTGTGTTTGAAAATAACAATGATGTTTTTACAAGTTTTGATCAAGTAACTAAGAGTTATCTACCCTATTTTACTCAAAGATCTTTCCTATATGTTTTTAACCCTTTTGACAGTGTTGTTTTACCATTGCATTTGGTAAACAACCTTGTATTAGGATGTTAAACGGGACAGGCGTGGGTAATCATATTGACCATGATAGCAATATTGCCAAGTATCTTTAGCAAATTTTTTGAGGGACTAGATCATTCTGTATAGGCAACCAAGATAGCATCATCGAGGGACTATGATCTTTTGTTTTGTTTTTGTTTTTCCAAAGTACACAACATGCATAACATGGCCAAGTTAAAAAGGCAACCAGTGGATGAAACCCTAGGGGTGCAAGTGTGCATTGGGTGATCATTTTCATGCATTTAGGTCTTGTATTAGGTCAAGCTACTTGTTGATTTTTGGATTTTTTTTTGCATACAAACCCTAATCTCTAATCATGGCATAATTGGAAGCATAAATGCGTAAAAGTAAATCTACCACTATTACAACATGATTATGGGGAGGGGGATACAATTTTTGAATGGGGATTATTTGGCAAGAAATTAAAACCCTAATTTTACTATTACATCCAAATTGAATAAATGGCATAAATAATAAATGAATAATATTTAAATAAACAAATTAAATATACAAAATATTATGAATATGCAAAAATGTTTATGCTTATTTTTTATGTATGTAAAAAAAATATTTAATGCACAAGAAAGAAATAAAAAAAAGATTATTTTTTTATTAAGGGTAAAACCCTAATTTTCTTTTTTAAGAAAGTAAATATATTAACTATATTATTTATATACAATAAAAAATAAAAATAAAAATATATTCAAGTGTAAAAAGTATATTAAAAAAGTATTATTTTTAATAAGGGTGGAAACCATAGTTTTTTGTTTTAAGATAACATATATTATATTAATTATTTTATATATAAAAAATAAAATATAAATATACACAAATATTTAGATAAATAATAGTATATGAGAAAAAAATGGTAATGTTGCTTTTTCTATTTAAGGATTAATCTTGTGTGCAATCCTCTTATGACCAAAAAAAAACCTTAGACCAATGGATTTGAATTTAATTATTGAGTATGGAATGGTTTTGAGGCCTGTAATCTAGTGCAAAGCAAGCTGATTAGAGTTTGTAACTTGTATCAATATGAACATGCCATGGATAAAAAGTGAGTTTTTGCCAACTTCAAGCCTTAGACCAAATGATTTTGGAGAGTTCTTGGACATTTTGGAAAGCTTGAAACATGATATACATTCCATCTTTGAAATGCAATTTTATATTCCAAGTGAAACTATGTGAAAAATGGCCTTGAAGATAGGTCAAAATCCTGCCTAAACTAGGGCAAATTTTCACTAAGTTAAAAGTTTCATGGACCTTTGTTCCAAAAATCATAACTTGAGATCCAAGCTTCTTTTGAGAAAACTTTGTGAATCAAAGTTGTATATTTTGTGGAGGAATATAACTTTTATGTTGGAAGTTTTGTTTTAATCCAATTGCATCATGGTGAAAATGTTGGGCAAAGTTGGGAAAAATTAAGGAAATTTCATAACTTAGAAAAATTCTAAGTTATGAAATTTTTCAACTTTAAACCCTAATTTGCAAAATTGGGTTTCTTGATGAATAAGTTTCATGTTTTGACATATCTTGATGAAAAATGACCCTTGGCACTTGATTTTGACCAAAAAGTCAAAGTTTGACTTTTCAGTGCACAGTCAAATTTTGATCAGTTGACTGAAAAATTCATCTATCAATCCAATGCATTTGGGATTCTTTGAACCTTTTGAATAGGTCAAGGTGATTACATTGAGTCCTTGAGTCCATGCTTTAACCCAATTTTCCATTGGCTAGGTGAAAAATCAGAAATTGCCCTTGTGCAGTCAAAACCCTAAAAATGACCATTTTGCCCTTTTGATGATCTGATCAAATTTCTTGAGGAGTTGTGGTCCAAAATTGATCAAATGGTTCATAGGAGCCTATAATGTTGATGTGGATCAAAATTTATGAGGTTTGACTATAAATTGGCCATAGTTGACTTTTTCCCCAATACAGCTGATTTCTAGGTCAACTGTCCAATTAACTGGGCAAAAATTTGATTCAAAGCCTGAAACTTGGTAGAGGCAATATTAGGGATTCAAGATGATGTATGAGAGTCACTTTGAGCATTGAAAGTCCAAAAATCCCTGTGCAAACTCAAACCCTAATTTAGGTCATCAGTGCAAGGAGATGTCTTGAGCAGATCCAAAATCCTAATCCTATCTTGAGTTCAAAGAGTCTTGTGAGGGGAAATCTTGATAAAACGATAGGGCAAATTTTGGGGTACAACACACAGCTTCTTAGAATTTCATGAAACATTGACCTTTTAAAAAATAAGCTTCTGCTCAAATAAAATCTTGACACGCAAATGGAGGATTCTGATAATAAAAGATCAGAATATCATTGCTATGAGGATTCTCTCAAAAATCTTAGACTGATAATTCTAAACAGAAGAATGACAAGACCGTCTGAAGAGAAAACTATGATTCTAGTTCTCAGACTACACATTAGATTTCACAAGAAGATTACTCTTCTTAAATTAGAAAACTAAGAATAAGAGGAATCAATATGAAGATAATTCAGAACCTCTAGAAGACTGCTCTGAAGAAATCATAAGAAGAAAGAAGTAAATCAGAAGTTGTATTTAAGAGAAAAGATTAAATTTAAGAAAAGGTTAAAGACAAATGGAAAATCTTCAAAGACATGAAAAGTTGATCAAAAGCTCTATCAGGGACAATTTAAATTTAAAAATAGAATGGAGAGCACTCAGATAAAAGAATCATTGTAAAGATTTCAAAATCACAAAGGTATGTTTTCTTTTATATATAACTAACTAGAACTTCTGATAAAAATATTTCTACAAGTTAGAAGATGTTTTTAAAAACAGAAGTATTCCAAATGATAATGCAACTCAAAGTTGTGAAATATCTGATTAAGAGAAAATTTTATGATCTGGAACTTTCTCTCATCCAAGAGAAATATCCTTTAATCAATTTTATAAACAATATGAACTTGTAAGTTCTCTTGAGAAGGAGCCAAATAATTTATGCATGATGTATGTGACGATAGCCTCTCTTTCAAGCAGCTATGTTCAATGTTCTGCTACCTCTGCTCCAGTACGTCACCTCTAAATGCTAGTTCACTCAAAGTCCTTATTTAGAACCTGTATGGTATTCTAACTTTATAAAGACTGATTCACTCCATTCATCTTTCTTTAAATTCTTGTCATGTGTTAGTTATCTATGTCATTCTTGGAGATTAGTACAACTTCTATCACCCTCTTAAATGTGTGTGTGTGTGTGTGTGTGTGTGTGTGTATATATATATATATATATATATATATATATATATATATATATATATATATATATATATATATATATATATATATATATATATATATATATATATATATATATATATATATATATATATATATATATATATATATATATATATATATATATATATATATCCCAACAGTAATTTATCATATTTATTTTATCCTCTCACAAACTAATTCCTATCAAGATTCTTCCTCTCATCTGATTCATCATGCCACAACCAACCTTTCTTGAAAATGAAGATCTTCTTGAAATCACCATCGAAAAAAATTGAAATTTCCTCTCTTGAAAGTAGCATTGCTTCCAGCATCTCAGATGTGTTCTATTTTCAGCAATGGACAAAATACTTTGGCATGCTGAAGAAACCTGTTTATGTTAATCTTGTTAAAGAATTCGAGAAGCATGTTTATCTTGACTATGAGAATGGTTCCATTCACTCATATATTTGAAATTCCCATCACCATTACTCTCTTATCTATCATTCTTGCCACTGGATGTGAGAATGTAAGTGTCACAGTTGACTATGTCAAGTCTAGGTTTGTGATGTCTAACAAATTTGATTCTCTTCATGACATGTCATTAGGATATGAACCTATAAATCCTGAAAATATACTTCCCATTCCTAAAGCTTGGTTCAAGCTTGTATTGTCCAAATTTTTTCCCAAAGGGGATAATCAAGAACTTCTGAGGTATGATGACCAAGCACTCATCTTTCTTCCGATGAATGATAATCGTGTAAGCTTGCCACAATCAATCTTCATTTGTCCTTGGAAATTTATCTCTGAGTCCAAGAATCACATAAAGTCTTGTATTCCTTATGGAATAATTTTGTCTGGAATTATTTTCCAAGAGGGAATAGTGGATATGTTCAAAGAAATGATAGCAGAAGTTGGTCCACAAAACTGTCCTGAAGATTGCTTGTTAAAATATAAGTGCGATATTTTCATTAGCTAGGAAAGTATGACCAGTCTCTTCGAAAGTAGAATCATTTTTCATATCATTTGTTTAGTTTTTTTTTTAAATTTAAAAACTTATATTTGTTAAAGTGTCTTAATTAATGAAGTTCTTACTTTGCGTTAATTTGTTGATGTTAATTATGCACTATTATGATATCACATGTAACAAGACAATATACTCTCTTATACATATCTGAGAAATAGGTTTAAAAATCTTTGGTGTATGTCAGTTACCTTTCCCACAGATTAAAGGGTAACTCTCAAACTTCTCTTCGTTATAAAGTTATCTTCATAAATAAGATTAATTACTCGTTGTCCTTCCCAATATATCTAGGTTCTCTAATTGTCGCCTAGATAATCATAGCCTATCTAATGGATGTCAGACCTAGGATCTCTATCAGTTTCTATAAAAATTTGAAGTATCCTTTTTCACCTTTCATCACCCTCAGTCCAAATAGAAAACCCTTTAATTATTTTCCTTTGCTTGTTTTTACAATGTCTGCTATAACTTTTCATGGCAATGAGGAAACTCTTGAAATTATTCAAGAAAAACGACCCAATCTTCCCGGACTCAAACACCATGGTTTGGACCTAATAAGAAGCATGCAAATCCAATCTTGGACAAACTACTTTAGTCTGCTTAGAGGTCCCATCTTCCATGTCCTTGTGAAGGAATTCTGGAAGCATGCCAAAATTAGTGATGATGGTAACACTATTCTATCTAAAATATTTAGACTTCCCATTACTGTCACCATCTCTTCCATTGTAAGAGTCACTGAGTATGTCTCATCTGGAGTCACCATCGATGACTATCAATCTGACCTAAGTTTTATTGAAAGATTTAGGGTTCTTCATGACAATTCAGTACCATATGAACCAACAATTCCTGGAACCCTTTCAGCAAAAAATTAGTTTAAGTTATCCCTTTCTAACCTTCGTCCTTGAGCCACAACAAGAAGCACTCTGTCTCATGATGAAAAAACCTTTGTTTTCCTCTTGATCCATCATTTCAAGATCAACCTTCCCAAAACCATATTTAATCATCTGAGACACTCCATTAAAATATCAAGAACTCAGACTCAATCCTATATTCCTTATGGAAGGATACTATCTGAAATAATAATCCAAGACAGGGTGTGGGAGTTGATAAAAAAAAGGACCAAATAATGCATTGGTTGAAGAATATTGCGCTAGGATTGATACTATTCAAGATTTTGATAATTGAAATCTTGTCTGTAATGGTTTAGAAAATCTAAAGTCTTCTTCTAATTTGTGTTTCTTTTCTCTTAATGTACTCTGAAGTTTTCTTCTATCTGATATAATAGATGAAATTATATTTTTGATGATATCAAAAAGAGGGAGAAGTGTAATAATATTTTGATGAACTCAAAGAAATGCAAAAACTCATTATAATAATAAATTATATAAGATATGCATTTACCACTAACGTGTGCTTGTCTGTTTGATGGTTAACCGAGGAACTCTGAACAAGTTAACTAGGCATTCTAAGACAGGTCAAAATTAAATAACTCTGTTAAATTTCTTAAGAACTGATTGTTCATATATTAGAAGATGTATACTCTATGAACATACGTTCAAGAATCAGATAGACACAATAATGTTCAGAAGTTGAGAACTTTCTGAAAGTTAAAGTTGTCTTGATTTTGGTGTCATAATGTTTAGAAGATGTATAATGTCTGAGTATGTGATAATCAGAACATAAGAATCAAAAGCAGAAGCATATGTCTTCTAGAAGAACAGAGAAAATCAGAAGTTGAAGACTGTCTGAAATTCCTGAAGTCAAGAATCTTAAGATCTGAATATCTGATCTATTGGAACCATGGGGAGTTTTACTCTAATGGTTCAGAGTCAGGATATTCGATCTTCATCAAGTCATTGACTCAGGGGGAGTATCAGAAAAATGATAAGAATTTCTTACTCTTCTAATTTCACTTATTATGATTATATGTACAAAATTGTGTCAAAAAAATATATGGTTTTGTCATCATTAAAAAGGGGGAGATTATAAGAATAAGATTTGGTTCTGCAATATTATCTCTGAGTTTTTGTTCTGGACTGGCTCGATAGCTAGAATGGGCCCAGTCTAACCCTTTCTTTAGGTACGATCCATATGTCCATGGCCTGAACCTCCCCCGCTCTCTATCGAGCAATATCGACCCTTTACCCTCCATACGGGCACTGACCTAAGATGATCGACGAGCACCTCTCAGTCTGCCGGACCTCAAGTCATGCAGACAACCAGGAACCGACCAGATCACTGCCTGTAACTTACCCCTCCTCGGAACCAACGGCTAGTTACGAGTACATCTGCCTAATTTGACCAAGTCCTGGAAGTTACCTATTTTTGCGGACCCGCATGTCCAGGCCCAAAAACAGGAACGAAGGGCCATGCGGAAGAGGAATTATATAAACCCTCACACTTGTAATGGTCAGGTATCGAATATTCACTATTCATCACAAATACCTTAACACTTTTCTTGTATCTCTTTGTTCCCACTCTTACTTGATCATCAGAGTGCCTTGCAGGTACAACCCCTTTTTTTCCTTCTCGACATCACAACCCGACTGCAGATCATCAATCGATCACCTTGCAGGTTCTGATGAACTGGTAAGATCAGTGGCACCATCTGTGAGAACCTTCTCTCCCCATCTTTATTTCCTTGAAACTCAAAGATCAAAGCAAATTTTCAAGATTCCTTTCACATATCATGGTTGACCATGATGATCTCCACCCGCTCGGAAAGGTTATTATTTCCCCTGCGTACAAAACCGGCGGAAGCAAGGAACATCCCCATCTCGAGGGCAACCTAGGTTTCTGAGACTGTCAGACTGCGTCTCCAGATTCAGCTAACATCCAACACGGAAACAACCAATTCTTGGACAAGGGACATCTCAAGAATCCTACTGAGGAACTGCCAGAGATCCTGCAACCAGTTCCCATCCCTCTCAGCACCGACCCAACCATTGCAGCGTTACTCGCTTCCATTAACCAGACGAACGCCCTTATCCTACAGTAGAACCAAATGATAAGGGCCTAAGAGAAGAAGCAGTCAAGGTCTCCCCCTCAGAGAACTCGATGATGAAACTCCCCCAACATATCTCCACCTAGGCATGGCCTTCTACCAAGAAAGGAGAAGCGCGACGTTTATTTCTTCAAGAAACACAATCGTACACCCCCCACGAAAGATCAAGACTTTCCTTCATCCAAGAATAGGAAAGAAGACCATCAAATCGACCGTGCTTGATTACCTTCGCTCGAACCAAGATAGAAACGGAGGAGTCCCTCCCCTCGATGAGACCGCGATGATCGACAGGGTAGAAATTATCACTCCCCTTCTCCATCCCCCATAGATAGTAAAGACGACGAGCCCCGTGGCCTGCTATCAAGGGAAATTGCATAAGCCCAACTCCCTATCGGCCTGGAGAAGCCACCTCCATTAGGAACCTACGATGGAACGACGGACCCCGACGAGCATATTGAGAACATTGACGCTCTCCTCGGCTATCGAGGAGTCAGAGGGGACATCAAGTGCAAATTATTCCAAACCACTCTCAAGAAGGGATAAATTTCTTGGTACAAGAGTCTCCCGTACGAGTATATCACCTCCTAGAAGCAACTTGGGAGGATATTTTCGAGACATTTCATCACCTTTTGTCGACACCCAAAGTCGGAGGCTTCGCTCGAAGCAATCATCCAAGGAAGAGATGAATCTCTGCGGGCATACATCGAACGCTTCAATAATGAAGCAGTGCAGGTCTCCACGATCGACAACATGAATAAATATCTCCTCGAGCGCGGGCTCTGTCCCTGCAGCGACTTTGCCAAAGCTGTGGGTATTGAATCACCGGCCACGCTCGACTCCCTCCTCCTCAAGGCCCAGGCATACATCCAATACGAGGAGAAGGAAGCCTCCAATAATGCTAGGAAATCGAGGCACGGAGAGAGTGCCAAGACCTCGAGGAATGGCGATCCCAAAACATTCCTTCGGGGAGAAAAGAAACGGGAAGGCAGGTCCCAGGACTCCAAGAACTACAAGGGGCCAACTGGTCGTTTCCATGAGTACACCCCTCTGACTACCTCAAGGAAGCGTATTCTATCTGAATGCACCAATTCTGAATTTAAGCAGGTCGGGGTGCACTTCCCCCGACAAACACCTTCCACATCAGGAACCGACAAGAGAAAATATTGCAGGTTCCACAAAAGCGACGGGTATAATACCAAGGATTGCATTCATCTCAAGGATGCAATCTAAATACTGATTTGAGATGGGCACCTTAAACAATACAAGAGGGAGGAGGGCGCCTGCGAAGAAGCAACAGAAACTAAAAACATTGAAGAAGGGAAGGAGCCCCCCGACATCGGCATCATATCGGCCGCCTTGAGCATCTCACAGCCAAAAGGTTTCTATTACCCGGACATGGAGAACGTCCCGTTGTACTTCTCCTCTCACAACCCTTAGGAATTGTTCCTCGTGGCCATGGTTATCTCTGGCGGGGGATTCAACAGGCACACGGTTGGGTCGGTAAAAAGAAGATTCAACCAGCTCATCGAAGCTAACTCGAACATGGACGCCATGCTGGATAAATTCCGAGGAGGCTCTCATCCCCTTGCTTTCTATAAGGAGGAACTACCGGGAGGAGCCCCGAATTCGACCATCTCACTACTCGTGAGAGCTTGCATGGCGAACTTTGACGTGCGACGAATACTGGTCGATCAAGGAAGCTCGGTGGACATCATGTACACCCAGTTGTTCACCACCTTGCAGCTGAATGAAATCCATCTGACACCGTACGTAGGATCAGACCTTTAGGGCTTCAATGGAGCCAGCACAAAACCATGGGGATATGTTGAGCTGCTTGTCACCTTCGGGAGAGGGGTAACGGCCAGAGCCATCAAGACCCAATTTCTGGTGGTGGATTTCCTGTCTCTCTACCAGTGCATCTTCAGGAGACCCACTCTCGTCGAACTCATCACAGTTCCCTCCACCGTGCATCTCAAAATGAAGTACTACACCGCCGAAGGCTTTGTAACCACCCTCCACGGGGATATCCAAGCAGCAAGAAGGTTCTTTGAAGCTTCAGCTATGGGCCTAGGTTCCATCAATGTTAAACCTCAAACGACCATCGGAGCCGCAATTCCCTCTAGCTCTGAGGAAGTCAAGCCACTGCCGAGGGTCGACACCATCAACCTTGACATACGCTTCTCCAAGGAAGATCGTGTCGAGCAAAGAAAAAAGGGAAAGGAGCCCATGGTCGAAGGCAAAGGTTAGACCCCCTCTGCAGATTGCGATGAACTCTCGAATCACGCACGGCCAATCCCAGACGACGACTTCGAGCTCGTTCCCCTTGGAGAAGATCCCACCAAAGGAGTGAAGATTGGAGCAAACCTCCCAGACTTGGAAAAAAGGCAACTCAAAGCTTTCCTAAGGGAGAATGACGATCTATTTGCCTGGAGTGCATGCGAGATGCCTAGATTAGATCCAGAAGTTGCATGCCATCACTTGAATATAGTTCCTACCCTTAAGGAGGTCGCCCAACGTAAAAGAAAACAATCCTTCGAAAAAGCAGAGGCTGTAGAACTAGTTGTAAAAGATCTCCTAGAGGCACATTTTATTTCTGAAGCCTAGTACACAATCTGGCTCTCAAATGTAGTTCTAGTGAAAAAATATAATGAGAAGTGGCGCATGTGTATTGATTATTGTAATACAGTGGGATAACTGACTTGGGTGTTTTGCGTTTTATCGCAATTGTTGCGGATAGCAAGAATCGCCATCGACTTTTCTTTTATCCAATAAAGGAAAGGGTGAAAAGAACAGGAAAGATCTTTTGAGAATTTTTTTTGATTTCGGGGGGTAAGTTATGAAAAGGGAAGGTGTTAACACCCTTTTCATCCATAGTTATCTATGGGCTCTTAGTTGCTATCTCACTTTGAAAATTCTTTGTGAAATGTGTTTGTGTTTGTTTGGAAGTATTTTTGAAAAGTGCCTTCGTTTAGGTGAACTTTGTAATGATTCTTGTCTCTATAAGAATGTATACAAAGTATTGACTTTTTAAAATATTCCATAAAAGTGTTGGTGTATTTGAAAGATGTTTTGTTTTGAAATGTTTATGAGCAAGCAACTACGAGTGTTCTACCTACTCAAAAAGTCTTTGTTATTTTCCTCCTCCTTTAGATAGTGTTATCTTACCATTGATTGGTAAGAAGCCCTATCATTGGATGTGAGGGACAGGTATGGGTCATCATACAGTCATAGAAGGCAACATTGTGAGATACCTTAGCAATATGTAGTAAGGGTCTAACATCGTTTACCGAAGACAACATCAAAGGGTCATCGAGGGACTACGATCTTATAATCGAGGGTCTTTGCTAAAATATCCCACGTTCGAGGGACATGATTGTTTTATTCTAAGGCAACAAGTCTGGGTTGACCCTAGAGATGCAAGTGTGCAAAGTGTATTGTTTTCATACAAATTGTCTTGAATTAGGGTTGTCTACTTGCTTGATTTTAGTCTTGTCATACAAACCCTAATTACTAGCAATAATATTGAAAGCAATAAATTCCAGAAATTTAAAGTCATACGCTATTACAATACTTTAGGGGAGGGGGATACAAATTACAAATGGGGATGGAAGCAATTAAAAACTAATTACTATTACAACTATATTGAATAATAGAATGTAAAATGTACAAGAATATAGAGATAGTGTAAAAGAGAAGAAAATTGTTTTTTTATGGTTTTGTTATGAAAAGATTTTAAAATTAACCTAATTAACTAAAGAAAGAAGTTAATTAATTAAATTCTTAAATTCTAAGTTAACTTAATTTAAAAGGTCAAATTAAAATAAAACCTGAGTATAAATTTGTTTTAATTAATTTAAGAGAGAAGATATATTTTTTAGGGTTTTTGTTTAAAAGAAATGAAATAAAAATATGAAAAATCTTTAGTCTAAGTATTTAGTAAAATATATATATTTTTTGGTATTTTTAATTAGAAATAATAATAATAAAAATGAAATAAAATAAAGAAAATAAAATAAAATGAAAATATGAATTAAAGGGTAAGAGGGGTCTAAAAATGAATTAAGGGGTTAGTAAGTAAAACAGTTTTTATGTTAGGTCCAAACAAATTTTTTTTATGTAATCAAAAAATAAATAAAAAAATGAAGTGGGCTTGGTGTTGTGAAGTAAGTAAGGAGGTGAGGGAACAAAAAATAAATAAGGCTCAGGGTTGAGAGGCCCAACCACGCTACAAACAAAAAAGAAATAGAAACAAGGAAAATGTGGAAAAAAATGCAAAAGGTCTTGTTGGGGCTTGAACCCAGAACCTTATAGAGGTATGCCTTATTAGCGCGCTTTCTACCACTGGGGTAGCTATTTCATCCGGTATAAAAACAACTTGCAATAAATATAAGATAAAACAAGTTCATGACTATACTTCATCTTCTTCCTCGCGCCACCCATAACTCTATAACTTTCTCAACTCTCAACCATTTCAGGAATTATAAACATCAAACTTGTTAGAAATTTCACCACGATTTCAAATATGTACATAACTTAAGCAATAGATCAAAGATGAGCACAAATTTTAAATGGCACCAAATTTAACCTAATTTTTTCAAAAAGTTCAGGCTCAAAATTCTCACTACTCAGGCAACATAAATGAATTCTAAGGACATGGTTAGTTTCAGGGCTATGATGTCTACATTTTATCTTTTAAAATGGAAGCCAAATGATTCTTGTATGAAGAGTTAGAATTTCAGAAAACTTACCTTGCAGGTGGAGATCGTGTTTTGAGTTAGAGATCACTTCAAGGTGCTGCAATGATCTGGTTAGCTTCCTTGAACTTCCAGGAAGCTATTTTAATAGTTACTTTGAGCTGAGAGTGTCTGAAATGTTCTAGAGAAGTCAAGGTGCAAGCAACTATTTTTGAAAATGGAAGATAAGGAAAATGGTGTTGCAGTTGTTTAGATTGTCTCTATATGTGTATTAGAAGCTTGGTGATTGATAAAAATGGAAAACGCACGAGGGGATTGTGAGATGGATGTTCAAAGGCAGAAATGACACAACAATGGTGTCTTTAGAGCAATCTCTGGTTTTAGGGAGTTTTAGGGAGTTTCAAGGCTTCTAATTTCGTGTCCCTGGCTTGTAACTGAAGGCTCAGTTTATAGGCAAATGTTTGGAATCTTGGAGGGATCATAAACAAGAGTTCACATGTTATGGCCATTTGATTTGTTTTTGAAGCAAGCTTGACAAGCATTGTTCCAAGGCAAGGTACATGGCTTGTAGGGGGTCTAGCAAACTTTAAACATGTTTATCTGACTTTGTAGAGGATGCTTGTTCATAAAGAATAAGTGCAATGCTCAAGACAAGTTGACTTTGTGATTAAAGCCACTTTACTAGAATGGTAATGTTACTTTGTGCCATTAATGGAAATGCAACTTGGATAAGGGCTCAAATGCTTGGATAATGGCTCTATCAGTTTTGTAATCAATTAATTATGGAGTGAAACACAAGTTAGAAGTCTGCAAAGTGAATTTATGTAGCATAGGCTAGGGTTTTGCTCAAGTGTTCATCACAAAAATGCCTTGTATTTCAAGAATGGATACCCAACTTCTTCTCTTCGATTATCTTAGCTCAAAAATGATCTCTTCAAGTTCTTGGACATTTTTGAAAACTTGAAATATCCTCTACAACTTTCATGTTTTCCGTTTTTTCTAAATCAAGTTGGAGCTATGTGAAAAATAGCCAAGAAGTTGGGACGAAAAATCTGCCTAAACTAGGTCAAAATTTCACTAAGTGTTTAAGAAAAAGTGCATGACTTCATGGGCCTATAACTTAAAATCTAAGCATTTTTTGAATATGAGCCCTCTAATAAAAATTTGTATATTTCATCAAGATCTACAACTTTCATGTTGAAAGTTTTCATTGAATCATCTTGGATCTTGGTGAAAAGATGGCATGAAGTAGTGAAATTATCATGTACAAAAACACAAAAATACTTCTAAGTCTTGAAAAGTTTGACTTTTCAAATTAACTTTTGACTTTATTGATTTCTTGATGATCAAGCTTCATATTTTTGAATGTCTTTATGAATCTTGACTTTTGAAACTCAATTTTGATCAAAAAGTCAAAGTTTGACTTTTGATGCATCATTTGACTTTTCATCAATTGACCAAATTTCATCTATCAATTGTTTGATCTTGAGAGGTGAATTGAGTCATGAAATTAGGTCAAAATTATTTACTTGAATCCTTGAGATCATGTTTCAATCCAATAAGTCATGTATTAGCTCAAAAGTCAAAAATCAGTCATTCTAGTCAAAAACCCTAATTTTAACCATTTTGCCCTTTTGATGATTTGTACACTTTTCTTGAGGAATTATGATCCAAACTTGATAAATTAATGAATATGACTTCAAGTTTTTATATTGGTCAAAAATCTTGAAGTTTGACTATAAGTTGACCATAGTTGACCTTTTAACCAATACAGTTGATTTTTCAGTCATCTGATCGTTTAATTGAGCAAAATTGTGATTCAAGACTTGAAACTTGACATGAGTATTATTGGAGGTCTATAATGATCCATGAAAGTCACTTGAGGCATTATAAATCCATTTTTCCTTGTGAAAATCAAAACCCTAATTTGGGGCATCAGTGTTTAGGAGGTGGTTTGACCTAGTCAATACTTGTGCAAACTTGAGCTATTTAAAGATCTTGTGAGAAATGTCTTGAGAAAAGAGAGGGAAAATTTAGGGGTACAACAACTTCCCCTGTTCAATCTTCTTAAACCTGAAGAGTTAGATTGGAGTGTCCATCATTTGTGACTTAAAGATGGAAGATGATTGAACACTATAGTGCCCAGAAATTTGCACTCGTTGATGCATGAGGTAATATGTTGGTTGATTGTATCGGGAATGGGCTTTTAAGATGCCATTTGGAGAGATGATAAAGAGTTATCGGATATGGGTGTATAGATTCCATACATAGGTGACAAAAAATTGTCCGGGATGGGCTTATAGATGCCATCCAGAGCGACTATTGGTAGATATTGGAAGAAGTACCAGAATAAATCTTTGGTCGATTTATACTGAAACAGCAGATGTCCTTCGCCTGTTTTTAATTGGAAGAAATAAATCTAACCCAGAAGAGGTCTTTTGTTCGCCTGTCTTTAACTGGAAGAATTAAATCTAAACTAGAAGAGGTATTTTGTTTGCATGTCTTTAACTGGAAGAAGTAAATCTAAACCAGAAGAGGTCTTTTGTTCGCCTGTCTTTAACTGGAAGAAAATAAATCTAAACCAGAAGAGGTCTTTTGTTCGTCTGTCTTTAAATAGAAGAAGTAAATCCAAACCAGAAGAGGTCTTTTGTTCGCTTGTCTTTAATTGCAAGAAGTAAATCTAAACCAGAAGAGGTCTTTCGTTCGCCTGTCTTTAATTGGAAGAACTAAATCTAAACCAGAAGAGGTCCTTTGTTCACCTGTCTTTAACTGGAAGAAGTAAATATAAACCAGAAGAGGTATTTTGTTCGCCTATCTTTAACTGTAAGAAGTAAATCTAAACCAGAAGAGGTCTTTCGTTCGCCTGTCTTTAACTGGAAGAAGTAAATCTAAGCCAGAAGAGGTCTTTTGTTTGCCTGTCTTTAGCTGGAAGAAAATAAATCTAAACCAGAAGAGGTCTTTTGCTCGCCTGTCTTTAACTGGAAGAAGTAAATCTAAACCAGAAGAGGTCTTTCGTTCGCCTGTATTTAACTGGAAGAAGCAAATCTAGACTAGAAGAGGTCTTCCGCTCACCTGTCTTTAACTGGGAGAAAATAAATCTAAACCAGAAGAGGTATTTTGTTCGCCTGTCTTTAACTGGAAGAAGAAAATCTAAACCAAAAGAGGTCTTTTGTTTGTTGATTGATTATTTCTTGAATAGGAAAAGAGTTAACTATATGTGATATCATGATGTATGAAATGTATTTCATAGTGATGTTCTCGACATAAATGAGATTGTGTTATATGTGTTTCGTATGCATATGATATGATGTATGAATGTGAAATGTGTGTCTAGGAAAAATAAATCCTTGATTGTTGCTGAGGATGAAGAATATGTATATCTTCGAATTTGTTTAGAATACTTCCGTTAGGGATTCCTGCTGATTTGTTTGAGGAAACTTTGTAGGGGATATTGGCTTCTGGTTGGGTAGTAGAGTTCATGAGCTTTAGTAGACCATTACTCTATTAGGGAATTTGATTTTTATATACCTTGATTGGGGATAAAGAGATGACTAAACTTCTGATTTATCTGGGGATGCTAAAGTTAACTGGTATCTGGTCGGATTCCAGGTTTTGCAGTAACTTTCTTGGGATAGTATCAATCTTTACTAGAGAAGAGGAATTCTTCCAGTGAGTGGTTTGAATAATAGACTCAAGTTGGAGAGGTTGTAGTCCGTTGGAGAAATAAACTTTGTTGAGGAAAGTATTCTGGCGACCTTATTGGGGAAGTGAATTCCTCTGGGGAAGAACTTTTGCAAGGTTTCTTTCTCAACTTTGGAAGACCAAACTCGACTAGGGAAGAGAATTTTCAGGAGATATGTTGATTAGAACTCTGGATGGAGAATGTATGAATTCACTCTGTGGGGATAATCCAGTTGAAGTGACTCTATGGGGGCATCCCAAATCCTCAAGTAAACGCTTATTATTGTTCTTGTGTGTATATTTGTTAACAGTTAATCAATGTTCATATGAATATATTCATTCGATTTTAGCCATTGGACATTTTTGCAATCAAAACAGAAAAACAAACAGTAGGTACTTTAAAGTACATTTTTATTGATATTTTGCCTATAAACAGGCGTTTTTTTACAGGGAGACATAAATCCTAGTAAGAGGAAGTCGTCGAAAGAAAGAAAAGAATACAAAGTGAAAACAAAAATGTATAGCTATGTGGAAGTGATCTCATTAGGTTCCAACTCTGCATGTCTTCGAATATAATCCCTTGCCGTTGAAAGAAGTTGATTTAATTGATCTTATACCATTTGAACTTTGACCTTGGTAATAAAAATTGGTTGTAGTAATCCAACTGAACATAGTCGTACGCTTTAATCCTTAACTTTTGCCTAGACCGCCCTTTCGGGTTTTCAGTCCACCGGGATACCCTTTTTTGCCCAAGCCGCCCTTTCAGGTTTTCGAATTGTCGGGTGTGCAATCTTTTGTATATATCCCTAATTTTTGCCCAAACCTTTATGCTTTTCCGGGATGCCCCTATTTTTGCCTATGTATGTCAACCTAGCGGGTCATTCTTATGCATAGTAATTTTTAACTATGTTCGCATTCACCAGATATGGGAAATCTTCATTGTCCATAGTGGTTAACATCATAGCACCGCCAGAGAATACTTTCTTGACAACAAATGGTCCTTCGTAAGTGGGAGTTCATTTTCCCCTGGGATCACCTTGTGGTAAAATAAAAGATGACCCAAACAGAGAAGTTTATCAGTAAACATGCAAACATAAGTTAAATATTCGGAACAAACGACCACCATGGCCGGAAAACTAAAAGAAACGACCACCTGGGCCGCTATTGTGTGAATATTACTACAGAGAAGGCATTTAATGCCCCATCCAAAAGAATAAATTTGTGGCCAGAGACCACGCTTGTTCAAAAATTACATAAAACGGGCGAGAGACCAAAAAATCATAATTACAACAATATGGCACGCAGGCCGAAACAAAACAAAACTGACAATCATCCTTCAGCCTCTTCTTCGACGACAGGCGATAGCTGGGACGGACCCCCGGTAGGCTGAGCAATGAACTCTTTGAGATGATCGGAGACCAGAATCTTACCAGCAACCACGTAATAGTTGACTCCCAGGCCTGGAGTGTTAAGTTCAACCCCGGGGTTCAGCACATGGATCTGCTTCACGGTGTTCTCAAAACTCCCCTAGGAGGCATCCTGGGAATCGTCCACCACCAGTTGAAAATGAGCAACAAGCTCGGCCTGAGTCTTTAAATATTTCGTGTCCTCCGGCTCGTCTTCAGCAGGCGTCACCTTGGAGGTCAGGACCGTTACCTTCTCTTCGAGATCATTTTTCTCGAGCAACAAGATCCTGCGTTCCTCGGACAGTCTCCCTGATTCTTCCTCGGACAGATTTTGGGCCCTTTCCTCCTCAATAGGGCCTTCTCACTCGCAACCAGCTTAGCCCGAAGGTTCTTCAACTCTGCCTCCTACAAAGAACTCCCCGTGGTATAGGCGGTGACCATCTCCAAAATCCATATTAAACCACCAGCATCTTCTGTCAGCATCGCCCTCTTCTCCAGACGGCCCAAACCCTCGAGGTGAAGGGATTCAACCCCGGGGAAGGCGAAGAGCTACCCTTTCAAAGAAAGCCTTCTCTACCCAGCAAGGGGGCAAGTTATACGTCCTTTTTCCCTTCTTGGTGGTCAGGTCGAAGCTTCCCTCAGCACGCGGTCTTTTCACTTTCGAGGATACAAGGGCAGGAGAGAGAGAGAGAGAGAGAGAGAGAGAGAGAGAGAGAGAGAGAGAGAGAGAGAGAGAGAGAGAGAGAGAGAGAGAGAGAGAGAGAGAGAGAGAGAGAGAGAGAGAGAGAGAGAGAGAGAGAGAGAGAGAGAGAGAGAGAGAGAGAGAGAGAGAGAGAGAGAGATAGAGAGAGATAGAGAGAGAGAGAGAGAGAGAGCAAATGTAGCTTGTGCCAAAGACGAGTCGCCCGACCCTGAAGTAGGAGAAAATCCCAAGCTAGTATGAGCATCCTTCTGAGCCTTCCTCGCTCTAGCAACAAGAGTCTTAGCTATGCGCTCTTGGGCGGGATTCATGCTATCTGTAAAACAAATAAAAAAGAAGCATAGTTAGCAAACAAGGACTCAAAAAAGTGACGACCACGCGTAACTATTCAAAACATAAATACCCAAATACTTGATGAGATACTCGCTCCTGAGGATCTCTTTGATGATTATAAGGCCCGACTCATATACAACCTCCCCGTTCTTGTCGATCATCGGCCTGCCTCCCCAGCCCACTCGCTGGACACGAGGTATTCGGGCCACTAAAGCCTTCAAGACGACAAAGCTCTCTTGGTCCTCGACTCCGAGCTCCCCCTCCCTCCAGACGTAGGAACCCAATTCGTTATCGAAGTGCTTCCTCGTCCACTGGAACGAGAACTTGTAAACCAGTTTTACCATAGGGTCTCCTAGCTCGTTCAAACGGGGAGTACCATCCTCGTTATACACTGGTATAATGCTAAAAATGTTTAGCATCGTCTTACTCGAAGAAGGCTACACCAGTATATATTAGTCCTTGAAGTGACGAACGGACTCCAGATAGGCTTTAAACAGCTTCTTGTTGCCTTGCTTCAAGGTAACCCATCCCAATTTGCCATCAATCTTGCTCCTTTGGAGGTGAAAGAAATAGAAAAACAAGGGAATGGTAGCCCTTATCTTCAAGTAATCACAAAAAATCTCGAACGCTCGCATGAACACGATTCCATTCGTGTGCAATTGGGAAGGAACTAGTCGTAGATGCCTGAATATGGCCACCTCAAAGTCCGAGAAAGGGAGCCGAAGACCCATTTCTTGAAACACGATGTCATACATGGGAATCTGCCTTCTGTCGTATTTTGAGCAGATCCTGCTCTCTTTCCCGGGAATATACAACGACCACTCTCCCCAGTTTCCTTCCTCGTGAGTATACACCTCAGTAAAAACATCATCCTGATGCTCGAAAAAATAAGAGGGTTAGTCCCAAGGATGGTTCGCGATCCAAGCCCGCTGATCCTCTTTGTCCCCGGGGGGGAAACAAGCAACCTTGATCAGCAAAGGTCATCTCCACATCGCCTCCCCCAACTTGTTGTTCCGGCTGATTCAGCTTGTCCCCGAAAATCTCCATAATGCTCGACGAGCTACTCGCCTCGTCCGAAAGAACTTCATGAAGATCCAGAAGACTCGCTCGAGAAATCAACCCGGGCGTTGTCAGCCATAGTACCTACAAAGTAGAGGATGAAGATGAGTTTGACATCAATGCCAAAACCACCCTTCCACCGCTAGATCAAGTGAAATGGAGCTGATAAACAAGGATCGTGCCCTCGACTAGAAACCATCACTAAGGCACATAAACACACAGAAGTCAAAGGAAGAACCCTAGGCCCTAACAGACCATCTACGAGAAAGAGAGAAAAGTCCAGAAAAACGGCCTAGATCCTAAAAGAGTTGTCTACGATGCATCATGAAATGCCCAGGGAGGATCCACGACGGCTCCAGTGATTCTAAACTATAGAACCACCGCATGCCCCCAACACTCCCCAAGGGAGTTGTCATACCCCAATTTTTGACCTAAGATCCCATTTTTATTTTTGCATTTTTATACAAAAGTCAAGGTCACTAAATACAGTTGGTTTTAACCTCTCACCTTCGAGCATTGATTATGCAGAAATTGTCAAGTGTTTTGAACATTCTCAGCCTATGTATCACTAACTTCTAATCAAGCACGAAATGTGTGTTTTTTGTTTCTTTGATTTCATGTGCTGACAGGTCTCCTTCGATTCAGCCTACTTCGACTGGACAAGTTTACTGCCTGCTAACATGCTTCGATTGGGCAACATTGCTTTCTTCGAACACGGACTTTCGTTTGGGCAATATGTTTGTTTCGATCCACATGCTTCGATTGGGAAACATTGCTTCCTTCAAACACGGTCTTTCGATTGGGAAATATGTTTGTTTCGATCCACATGCTTCGATTGGGCAACATTGCTTCCTTCGAACACGGGCTTTCGATTGGGCAATATATTTGTTTCAATCTAAGATTCGTTTGGGTATGTGGCTCCCTTCATGCAAGTCTTTATTTGAGCATTGACCTTTTGTGTGCTTGCTTGGAGTCACAAAGTTTAGACCTCCTCCATGCAGGCTTCGACAAGACATTGACTATGTTTGTACTAGCTTCGACTGGACAACATTTCTCTTTAGTATGCTGCATTTCCATCCTTGACAAACTTCAGCACATGGTTGATTGCCCCCCTCAAAAGACATATAGTGGTGGACTTGAGGGGCATACATATGAGTCCCTGTCGAAGGGTACGCCTTACTAGTCCATTCGAAGCACACATTTGGCCCCTTCAAACGATGCACAAAGGTGATTCGTTCAAAAGACACTTGTTGGAGGAAAGTCAAACAATGTGTTGGAAGAAGAATTTGGTCGAAGGAGGGTCAAAATGAAAGGATAAAATATTCAAAGATGCTTGCTGCCAAGTTCAGACATGGTACACTGGCCAAAACTGCTGCATAGCAGTCCTGAAACACTGCCCTATTCTTGCACCAAAACAGCATACAACCACTGTCCCTCGAAGGCTGCAAAGAGCAGTTTACTCAAATGGTTCAAATTATTTTGTTTTCCCTCCAAAAGCTTCAGCCAACTTTGCCTATAAATAAGAGGCTCCAACACATGTTTAAGGGAGGATCTTGGGACCAGAGGAACGAATCCCCCAAATTTTCTCAAACACAACAAAACTCTCAAGTTCATCAACACTTGAGAAATCAAAACCCAGAATCCCAAACACTCATCTCTTTCGATTCTGAAGAACACCCTACACATAGAAGTTTGTTCAAACTCAAACACAACCTTCTGTGACAACCCTTCGAACCAAAAGCAAACCCCCTGTGACTACTCTTCGAATTCCAGAAACATCCAGGTAGCATTTTAAGTTCGAAACCCACATCCATTCAAGGCCTGAAGAAAGGTAAGTCACTCTTACCCTTGAACTTTTCGTTTCATGGCATAACATGTAAATAATACTTTTGTTCGTTTCAAGCATGTATATACCATTGTTCCTTTCGTTTCCACCCTGTTAACATGTTTTTAAAAGTTAACCCTTTCGTTTTACTTTCTGTTTACCTGAACTAGCTTTAATTATTAAACTGTTTGAAAGATAAATACTAGCATGACCTCAGGCCATGTTGTCATTTAATGCTTGAAATGAAAGAAATAGGAAATAGGAAACGAAGCTTCTGGCTTCTACCCTATTTCTCCAGGTCGAACAAAAGAGACAACCAGGAGGGAAACCATGTCCAATCGAAAGGCATTCCCTCACTGCTTTCAACCTCTAGTAGAAGAAGGCAACAAGGCAGAATTAGAAGGCTTCGCCATACACTGACTTCCAGGCCCCAGTAGAAGGATACAACTTGCTGCTGCCTTTGCCCAATCGAAGGACAGGACCTCGCCCCTGCCAAGGCCCAATCAAAAGACGTGACTTTGTTGTTGCCAGCCCCAATCGAAGGAGGCCAACAGAATGCAAATCGAAGGATGCTACTGCCTGGGTCGAAAGACACTCATTTTTCTTACTTTTATCTTATTTTTTCCTTCATATTTTTTATGCCTTTCAATACGGTTGTAATAGCGTAGGATTTTATCTTTCTGCATTTTATTTACTTTGTACAAATGCTAGTAATTAGACGTATATGGTAAGATAAAATCAACAAGTAAACAAACCAAAAAATCAAAAAACACTCTTTAATCATTACTTGAATATATCTTAAAACCCACTAAAAAACACTCAACAAATCAAAACTCCCCCCAAGGGCATGTTATCTCCGTTCTACCGCGATACCGGTCGTGCCTATTGCTAGAATGCGTGCGTTAATGTCGCCCACTAAAAAACACAAACAAATCAACTTTTTTTTCTAGAGGAACTACGGTGTTTTGATTCCTTCATTGGATACGTAGGCAAAGGGTCGCGAAACCCTCACGAACGCAATAATAAAAACTCATTTATTTCCCCTAAAGCAAACATAGTTGTAGATAAATACACCCTTGTATATAACAAACAATTTTAACCAAAAATAGATATTCCAAAAGGTTCCTGCGGAGTACCGCAGATGCATTGGGTGCTAATACCTTCCCATTGTATAACCAACCCCCGAACTCTTGATCTCTTTCAAAAACGCATTGTATTTTCATTACTTTTAAGTATTATTTTACATTGCATGTTTTAGGGTTTTATTTCGCTCTTTTCCCTTTCCCCTTGGAAATAATAAAGCGCGGTGGCGACTCTTGCTATTTGCTAGTCAAGTTAATCAATAGCTTGATCTCCGATTTTCACCGCTACAGAATTGGCGACTCTGCTGGGGAAAGATTGACCTCTTGCTAGTCCATCCCTAAGTGGGTTAAGCCTAGTTTGTTTTATCTGTTTTATTATTATTTGATTTGTTTGGTTATGTGTTTATATTGGGGTTGTTTGGGTTTTTTGCAAAGGACGAATCCTATACCCGGATTAAGTTACACTTAAGAATAGGACAGGCGGTATAGTCATGTTAACTTTGAGGGAGTAATCCCAAAGAAGGAGGCATGAGATCCCCCACTCAGTGGAAGGCCCTTTTGAACGTAATATTTGTTTACCGAGTAATCAGGAAGACATTATTATTTTCGACCTGGGATCCAGAGAAGCTGAGAACCGTAGAACCCTAACCCATCTTGGCCTCTTAGGTGTAGTGCGGAGATTATAACGGAGTAATCCGGAAGTAGTTGTCACGTGATGCTGCACTCAGACGAGTTTCTCTTGAGAATATTGCTGATTACCGAGTAATTGGGACGTTGGTAATATCCGAAGGAGGAATGTAGACTCTGGAAACTTTTAGAACCATGTTTTACAGGTGTGATTAAACCTTTAGTACATACCTTGGGGATGTTTTTTACCTTTGACTCCATGCTCGTGACGTTGAACCTTTCGACTTTTTTTGTGACCTTACTTGTGGTTGTTGCCTAGCCATGCCTTCATGCGTCCATGAAACACTTTTTCATTTGATTTTCAAGGAATTTGGAAGTCTTTCTTTGTAAACATCACAAGTTTCATCAAGCTCAATGGATCTTGGGTGTTGATGGGGTGAAAACCCTAATCCATCAAAATGGATGATTGATCTTGATGATAACTTGATCCACGCTTTGGAGCCAATTTAAAATTGATCTTCTATCTTCATACCTTGATGTTTACAACTTAATACCTTGAAGATCAAATAAAACTCTCTTTTACATTCACATATCATGCATCATTCTACATTTTTTGTTTCACTTTCAAAGGTCTTTTTCCAAGTCTTAATTTTTCCTTTGGTCTCACCAGTACAACACTCGCGCTAAGGGAACAATGGAGAATATCAAGCAAGAGATTTCTGAACTCCACAGAGAGTTGACTAATTTGAAAGTTAGTATGGAGCACTTAACTGGTCTGGTTGAAATTTTGGCTGCCTCCCAACTCAATCCTTCTAGGAGGAAGGAAGCGATGGAAAGTCTTCCCAGATTATTAACTTATTTCTGCTTTTTGTAATTTTTCTTATTTATCAAAACATTGTTTGCATGTAAGAACTTGTTTACATCTGAATGATTATCTTAATACAATGAGTATGTTTGTCTTGAAGAAATTCATTCGTTTTACTCATATTTGTTTTCAAATTTTAAATTTCTTTTTGCATTATGATACCAACTTGTTGCCCATTCTCTTGCCTAGGCAGAGGTTGAAGGGAGGATGATGATCTGAAAAACACAAAATCTATGGTTGTATGCTTTTTGAATAAAATCTTGCTGACGATGTACATGCATTGTTTCAAATCCCTAAACACCGGAGATATAAGGAAGATAATCCCTTGCTAACCCCTTTTGAGCCTTTGAAGTAGAAGTTTCTTTTCTATACAAAAAACCTCGAATTTTAACCTGGGGTAGGGTAGTTTTCAGTTAATCTGATTGAGTGTTCAAAATTCATAAGAAAGATATTTCTGAAGAGAAACTACGAGGGCTATCCTTCATGTATAATGAATCCAGAAGATGTGGAGCCATAATGTTATCCCTCATTCATCAAGAAACGAGGCAGTCATAATCCTCTCAACAAGTAAAGACAAGCTAATGTCACACATTTTGTTCAAAAGTCAAAAATCAAGAGAGAAAAAAGCCTGCTAAGTCGAAAACTTGAAAATGTGCGGCTTAAGCAAAAATTAAGGCATCCCGTTGGACTATCAATTCAAAAGAATTAGTCCAGGCAAAAGTTAGGGAAAATAAAAATTGCAAATAAAGGACTACAAAGAAAAGTCCTCAGCAAAGAACAAATTGGTGACTACAAACAAGAAGACATAAGGGTGGTTGCTACTCTGAAAGCCTCGTCGTTTCCTTAACCGTCACAAAATCCTTTTGAGATATGAACGCTCATGTTGAATTAACTGAACATAGGGTTGGAGAACATCATGAAGAATGGGTAGGCACCTATAAATTTTGAGCCTTAAAAATCTTTTTTCTAAAAACCATGAACCAGGCCACGTTACAACCTTCAAAAGTCCTAATTGAAGCAAGGTTATTTTGAAAGCATACTTCAATGAGATAGTGTTCCTGACTCCCATGAATGCTCTAAATAGTTATGTTGGTATCATATGTTTTTCCTATACAAAAATAAATGGTGCTCTAACTCGCAAAATTTGTGCAATATCTTTTCAAAATATTCAAGACTTACATAACTGTTGCATTAGAATTTTCATTCTCATAATAAACTTTTTCTAACTGCAAAACATTTGTTTGATATCAAGGAAGCTTACATATAAGCACTAGTGATGAGTTTATTCTTTTAAGGCCTGAAACTCTGTTGAGTAATTAGAGAATCATTTCAAGAAAAAATCATATCAGGGGGCATGTCACATGAAGACCTTAAGCACGAGCATGTTGCTTCTCCTAGTTAATGCTTTCCCAACTTGTTTACTCTTTTGGGGCAAAATTTGAAGACTTTGTTGTGCCAACTACAGTCAATCCAGGGCAATCACGTCGAGATTTGATGAATCTCTCTAAGAGTTTGAAGACACCAGAGCATGGTGAATTCCAGGTCTTTTATAAAATCCTCTTGAGACGATTTCTCCTCATCAACCATATAGCTTGGGGCATTTCAGAAGTGAAGTTATTCGCAAGAATTGTCGTGCAACATGCAGCTTATCAGCAGTAAACTTGGGGCATCCAAGATTAGTCCCAGGGGCAATCCAGATTTGTTAAGATACGTGATATTTTTGCACACATTATCAGAGGGTGGTGTTCCCAGTATCTCCAGCTAAGTATGACTTTTTCCAGCTGAAACATTGTTTGTGTTGTTATCCTTTCAATGGATTGTTTGTGATAGAAGACTGGACTTTGGGTTTTCTACCTGAAAATATCTTCCCTCTCCAGAGACATTTAAGCCTTGTAAAAGGACTTTGCTCCAATGATGGTCTGTGTTCTATCTCCAGTAATGTTCCCATCTTGTTGAGATTAGCTGAGTGTCAGTTTGTGCTGGGACATCTTATCATCTTCTGTCTATCTCCTCTATTTGTTTTGTCAGCATATACATGACATTCATTTATTCATTCACACTTGCATTATGCACACACATTGATATTTGTTGATGTTCTTGATCTGTATACTTTGGTTATCATATTTCCTCTCCCCAAATAGAGTGTCAACTTAAGCATAAAGTGCGCCTCCTTTCTAATTCCCCACTGAGTTAACTCTCGTGGAAGAATCTTGCTTTAGCTTTCCTTTTCCATCTCTGGATAGGATAAATCCCCATTTGAGTTATTTCCTCATTAGGTGGAGTCTTGTTTGACTATTTTCTCTCCAGTTTATTCTTGGATTGAGCTTTGTCTCTTGTGAACGATACCCTGTGGATCTCTCTAGACTGTGAAACCTAGATAAAGAGTGCATTGATCTTGCGTATGTAAATACTTGGTCTCCTCGGGAAGAATTTATTCATGGTTCCCCATTGAAGATGAACTTTATTCCCTAGTAGTGTTATCATAACCTTCTTCTGGAATATCGACGTGACAACAAGCGACTGACTCCTTATTTGAGCAGTTTGATTATTTCTGAATTTCTTTATGTTATGACAAATGGCGGTCTCTTCATGAGCAGTTTGTCCATCCCCGATGAAATTATTGATTCTCACCTCCAGCAATATCTTCACGATATTTTATGGGTATCCTTTGAAAATAGCAAGCGGCGGTCTCTTCATGAGCAACTTGTATGTTATTGTTACTGTTGTATCCCAAAATTTGCCCTCCCAGTTCCTCAACATTTTCTCATCACAAGACCCTTGAAGATCAAGATCCAGTTAGGGTTTCCTCTGCTCAAGACTTCTCCTTGCACTGTAGACTCAAATTAGGGTTTGTGTTTGCCCAAGGATGTTTTGACCTAAAATGCCTAATATGACTTTCATGCTTCATGTTGGACTCCCAAGTTGACCCATGCCAAGTTTCAAGTCTTGATTCCAAGTTTTACCCAGTCAATTGGACAGATGACCTAGAAATCAGCTGTATTGGGGAAAAAGTCAACTGTGACCAATTGACAGTCAAAACTCATGATTTTTGACCCACATCAACATATTAAACTCATATGGACCATTTGATCAAGTTTGGATCACAATTCCACAAGAAATTTGATCAGATCACCAAAAGGGCAAAATGGTCATTTTTAGGGTTTTGACTGCACAAAAGCAATTTTTGACTGTTTGACCTAGCCAATGGCAAATAAAGCTCACATATGGACTCAAGGACCCAATGAAATGGTCTTGACATATTCATCAAGCTCAAAAGATCCCAAGTACACAAGATTGACAGTTGAATTTCCCAGTCAATTGATCAATTTTGACTGTATACTGAAAAGTCAAACTTTGACTTTTTGGTCAAAATCAAGAGTCAAGATTCATTTTTCACCAAACTTGCCAAATCATGAAACTTGTTCACCATGAAATCACAAAATGCAAATTAGGGTTAGAAAATGGAATTTTTCATAACTTAGAATTTTTCTAAGTTATGAAAAACCCTAATTTTTTCCCAACTTTGCCCCATCTTTTCACCAAGATCCATTTGGATTCAAACAAAAGTCAAAACATGAAAGTTGTAGCTTGTTGCATAATCTACAACTTTGATTCACAAAGTTTTCTCATTTGAAGCTTGTATCTCAAGTTACAATTTTTTGAATAAGGGCACTAAACCATTTTTAACTTAGTGAAATTTTAACCTATTTTGACAAGGTTTTCTACCCCATTTCAAGGCCACTTTTCATACCCTTCCACTTGGAATTTCAACTTGCATTTCAAAGACGGATTGTAGTACACATTCCAAGCTTTCCAAAATGTCCAAAAACTTCTCAAACAACCTCATAACTTGAGAGATTCGAATTTCACAAGTTGGCAAAAATTCACTTTTGTTCTTCATCAAAACATGTCCATAACCTTACCATTTGAAACTCAGCTTGCTTTATGCTTGATTACAGGTCCTTGAACCATTCCATACTCAATAATTTAATGCATATTCAATGTGTTAAAGTGTTGTTCTTTGAGTGCAAGCATTGTATGCAAGATTAATCCTAAACTAGATAAAGTGAACTTTCCATTTTTGAAAAGATTAACTTTATGTCCAATTGCAAATCAAGAAAGTACATGGAAAATCTGCTTGGCACAAGATTATGTGCATAACACACTGATCAAGAGAGGATTATGCAGCACATTAGGAGGCCCCCTACTGACCTAAATCATCAAGTGGCATTTTGTTGCTTCACATAGAAGAAAGGTCCATAACTTGTACCAACTCTCTCTTCAGCTTAGAAACACAAGAACAAATCTATCAAACACCTTACACATAACATATCCAAGCTAACACACGAGCCCTTGGCCTCTCAAACACTCCCATTGCCATAATCACCTTGAAACTGCTCAAACAGGGCAACCCCTGCAGATTGAGTGCTATCTCTCAATCCCTTCAAGCATTCTTGCCCAAACCTGTTCCTCTACCTTCCTTACAACTTATGCAAGCTAACCATGACTTGAAACCTGACCTGTAACACCTCCAAGCCACTTCACCATTTTTAAATTTCTGTTTTGCAGTTGGAGTTCACTAGCTCGATTCAGGGAGTTTCAAGACAAAGTAGGACTTGGAAAAGCATCCTTACACTTCAAGGAAGCTATACAAGTCATCATTTCACTCTGAAACATCCTCCATTGCAAAGCTCGATTCCAACTGAACAGGTACATTCATGAAGTTCCATCTCCCTTATTAGGCATTGTTAGCTTTAGGTTTGTGAAGAAAACATGTCACAATCATAGCCCTGAACATGCTCATATGATTAGATTTCATTTATATTTCGTGTGCTTAGAGAATTTTATGTCTGAACATTGATGAAAAGTTAGGTCAGAAATTGGGGGAGGAGAAATTCTCCCTCATCTTAGAGAGTTAGGTCAAGTTCTTTACATGGTTGAAACCGTCTCTTAATGCTCTACACTTTTCATGTTATGAGTTTTGCTTGAAAGTCCAGGAATCCAGAGATAAAAAACGCGTGTTTGCTTGAAGGATATTGTTCAGAGGTTGAAGAAGACAGGTCTTCTGGGCTGGGCCTGGAATTTTTTCTTATTTGCACCACTTCATTACTCATGAACCCCCTGAGCCCATTTGCTTCATTTTTGACTCTTTTTGACTTTTTCTTTTTTGATTGACTTTGTTTATTTTTTCTCATGACATTAAAAAAATAAAAATATTTTTTCCATCATTTTTTGAATATATGGCATATTTATTTGATTTATTTCTTTTGTTTGTATATAAATATTATATATATACTATTACTAGAATAAATAGAAAAATAGTGTAAATACATTTTTATTTTTATTTACCTTCTGAAAATATTTCACATAAAAATATTTTTTTCCTTTTTATTTATTTTGTTAAAATATTAAATAAATATTATTTTGTGTATAATACATATTTAAGACTTAATATATATATATATATATATATATATATATATATATATATATATATATATATATATATATATATATATATATATATATATATATATATATATATATATATATATATATATATATATATATATATATATATATGTTTATCAATATATTTAAGTTAAAATATAAAAATACTTGAATTTTTCACTTTTATTAATATTTGATACAAAAATACTTTTTTCATAATATACTTCATTTTATTTTATTTTTATAGATAATAAATAAATAGTTGTATTAAATCAATTAATATCCATTTTCTTTAAAATTAGGGTTTTTGCCCTAAATTCAAAATACTCCAAAAAATAATATATTTTTATTTTCTTTTCTCTTTTACATAAATAATATTTTTTCATACATATACAAAACATTTCTTTTGCATCTTGCATTTTTATTTAATTTTTGTACATTGATTATATTGCAAATACTCAAAATGATGTAATAATTTTAGGTTTACAATTACTTGTCAATATCCCCATTTGAACATATGTACCCCCCTTCCCATATTTGGTTTTGTAATAGCTTAGTAAATTTATTTTCGCACTTTATTGCTTTCTAATGATAACATGTTAGAATTAGGGTTTGTATGCGAAAAAACGATAAAAAAATAGTTATGACCTAATCTCAAGATAAACAAGCATGAAAATGGACACACAAATCACACTTGCACCCCTAGGGTACTCCACTTTGTTGCCTTCAAATAAATGGGCCATATTGTATGTTGAACATCTTTGGGCAAAGCAAACAATTTGAATGATCATAGTCCCTCGATAAAACCTTTCAAAAACAAACAAAAACAAATGATCAAGTCCCTTAAGGAAAATTGCCCAAAGACATTTAACGTCGTTGCAATTATGGTCTAAACGATGACCCGCGCCTGTCCCTTTCACATCCTAACATAAGGTTGCCCACCAAATACAATGGTGGAACAAACTTGTTAAAAGGGTTAAAACATAGCAATAATATTTTTTTGAGAAATTTAGGAGTAGATAACCTCTTAGTTACTTGAATCAAACTTGCAAAACAAAACACTTGCCTATTTTCTAAAACACACCTCACAACACTTTCAAAACAACTTTCAAAAACAAATGAAAACCTTTTCAAAAGACGTACATCTTTGTATACATCCCCACATGGATCATTACAAAGGTTGCCACCACATTGGCCTCTTTTCAAAACATTTTCAAACCCACACACACAGGCACCATTTCAAACAATTGAAAACAAAAGGCAAGTGATCTAAGCAAGTAACTAAGAGCCCATGGATAACCATGGATAGAAAGGGTGCTAATACCTTCCCTTTCTATAATCTACTCCCCGAACCCAAGAAAACATCTCAAAAGGTTTTTTGCTGTGCTTTTTAACCTTTCCTTAGGATAAAATAAAAAGTCGGTGGCGACTCTTGCTAACCGCAACATTTGCGAATACAAACGCAAAACCTCAAGTCAGCTCTCCCACCGTATCACAGAACTGGCGACTCTGCTGGGGATAACTTAAAAGTGGAGTAACCTTAGGGCTTAGATCACCTTTGTTTTCAATTGTTTGCTTTATTTGCTTTTATATTTGTGGGCTTTGCATCGGAGTTTCATAGATCCTAACCCGGATCTGGGAAATACCCTTTTAGGTAGCATAATCTGTGAGGGACCTGTCCGGCGTAGACCGACATGGGTGAAACAGTGGCTACGTTGGTGTGGCATCTTAGTCTGTACCTATATCCCTTGTGTTGCAACAGGGAGAATATAGGTCTTCTAAGGGGTCATTAAACACCAACCAACCTTAGAACCCTAAATTGACCAACTTGGCTATTAGGACAGTAGCAGTATGCTACACTCATTGAGGCTAAACTCTCGAGATGGTTCTGGCCGCGAGAAAAGATTGCGATGCTGGAGTTATGACCGATTGAGGGTAGCCAATGATTTGAGATCCTCTAGAACCCGGTTACTTTTGATAGGACAGGTTTTAACCAACAAAACCAAAAGAGGGTAATACCTGAAACTCATGCTGGCCTGAAACCTAAGGGTGTCTTGTGTGACTTGTGTGCCTTATTTGCCTATGTGAATACTTGTGGTGTGCTTCATCATAGCATCATGCCATCATACCATTGCATGCATCCTGTATAAAGGACTAACCCATTTCAAAGACAAAAAAGGTTTCATCTTTGCTCTGTTTTGTAGGACATCATGATGCCCGTGCGTAGGAATACTGTCCGGCTCAACTTTGTTCAACCACCAGTGTTACTCAAGGATTTGGTTGGAAGGATTCCAAACACTTCTTCCTTCATCAACAGACATGGGTCTCTCCTTGGCTTGGTCACTGCAAAATGGGACCAACAACTGATAAGTGTTCTGACCCAATTTTATGACCCTTTGTATCATTGTTTCACTTTTCAAGACTTCCAGCTGGTTCCTACCCTGGAAGAGTTCTCTTATCTGCTTGGGATCCCTGTCTTGGAACAAACTCCATTTACTGGTTTGGAAAAGACTCCTAGGCCTGAAGAGATTGCTGCAATTCTCCCCTTGACCAAAGAAGAGGTTTTGTCCAACTGGGAAACTAGAAATGGGATCAAGGGCTTTTTGGTCAAATTTCTGGTTGGCAAGGCTAATGATTTCTAGAATGACTTGGACTTCAAGGCATACGAGGATATTCTGGCTCTTTTGATCTATGGTCTGGTGTTGTTTCCCAATCCCGACACCTTTATCAGTATCCATGTCATAAGGATCTTCATGTCTCGGAATCCGGTACCCACTCTTTTGGGTGATATTCTACAACAACTCTATGCTCGTACTGCTCGAAAACGGGGAACTCCGTGGTGTTGTGCTCCTTTGCTAGTAAGGTGGTTTATTTCGCACCTTCCTAAGTTCGTGCTGAAGAATGAAGAAGGAAAAGGTTGGGCTCGGAGGTTAATGTCTCTCACTGATAATGACATCACCTGGACTCTCAGAGGTTTGGATGAGGTAGCTGTTATTGACCGTTGCGGAGAATACCCTAATGTTCCATTGATTGGTATCCAAGGAGGAATCTCTTACAATCCGTGTTTAGCTCTCCGTCAGTTTGGAAGAGCCAGAGGAGATGGGCCTCATGAAATGTTGGTTCCTCACTTCCATTTTGAGTTTCAGGCAGACAGTGACAAACTACGCCAGGGATTCATCAGAGCCTGGGACAGAATCCACAAAGCCAACCCACATGAGTTGGGACCAAAGACTTCCCTGCCTTTGAGACCCTATTGCAAATGGGTCCGCATCCGTGCTCAGAAGTTAGGAATGCCCTACGAAGCTGTTAGACCTCTCATTCTTGAGTCTCCTATTGAAGATGGGGTTCCTCCAACTATCCTCCCTCCTCAGATACCTACTGATTTTGACACCATGAAGAGATCTTGGGCGCAGCTAAAGGAAGAACGGGATTTCTATCGGGAGAAGTTCAACGAGCAGGAACGGAAGATCCAGAGGCTGACTAAGCAATTGGAGGAAGAGCGGGTCCTGAACAACTACATCAGCACTGAAAAGAGGAGGCCATGGGAGCATTGATGAGCCTTGGATGTTTCCTTTTATAGTTTATTTCCTTTCAGTATTTTTCATTCCTGTAATGCCTAAGGGCAAATTGTTGAACAATTGGAAATTTTAATCTAATGAAGTGTGTTTCCCTTTTTTGTCTACAAAGTTGAATCTTGTTTGTCTTTGAAAACATAAAACATACGCATTCCATTGCACCATATGCATAGCAGGTACCCTATTTCACAGGTTGCTTAATCTCCTTCGCTGTTTATTTTGAACAGTCATCATGAATCCAGACTCATCCAGTGAGCAAGCAATCAAGGCCCTTCAGGCCCAAAATGCACAGTTTCAAGAGATGGTCCTAAGCCTAGCCCAGGGTCAGCAAGAGTTGAAGACTCTACTCCTGAAGAAGAAGAAGAAAAAGAGGACTGCGTTGTTCAACACCGGGCGCAGATTTGGGAACACACTCCATAATGAAGCTGATCCAACTACTTCTTCTGCTGAGAAAAACAGTCCCCAAGGGGGAGGAGCTCCTAGTCCCGCAGTCTCCGACAACGAGACGGACTATAACGACGAACAATACCCACCTGCTGCTGACAAATACAAACAATTGGAGGACCGCTTGAGCGCCATGGAAATTCAGAATGTGTCGGGACTGGATTTCGGAGATTTGGGGTTATCTTTTGGGGTAGTAATCCCACACAAGTTTAAGGCGCCTGCCTTCTCCAAGTATGATGGGGTCTCCTGCCCAAAGCTACATCTGAGGTCGTACGTAAGGAAGATCCAACCTTACACGGCGGATAAGAACCTCTGGATTCACTTCTTCCAAGATAGCCTCTCGGGGTCACAACTTGAATGGTTCTACCAATTGGATGGAACCAGCATCCGACACTGGGAAGATTTGGCAACCGCATTCTACAGACAATACCAATACAATTCTGATCTCGCTCCTACGCGTACCCAACTTCAGGGTATGTCTCTAGGAACGGGTGAAGGGTTCAAAGAGTACGCTCAAAAATGGAGAGATTTGGCTGGCAGGGTGCAGCCTCCATTGACTGATCGAGAGCTGGTTGATATGTTTCTAGGGACGTTGTCTGGTCCGTTTTTCAATCATTTGGTTGGTAACTCCTCCGCTGGGTTTACAGATTTGATATTGACGGGAGAAAGAATCGAAGCTGGCATCAGGTCAGGAAAGATACAAAAAGCTGCCTCCACAAGTGCTGAGAAGAGGCCGTTTAAGAAAGAAGAAAGTGCCGTCTATGGTACTAGGAGACAAGTCAAGCCCGAAAGTCGCCAAGCCGTCAATGCTTTGGTCATCTCAAAGCCTGCTCCTCCTCCTCAGCAGTACAACCAACAAAGAAGCGAAAGGCCCAAGAGGCAGTATACCCGACTGAGTATGACCTTATCTCAAATTTTACCCCAATTGTTATCCACCAACCTGGTGACCCTCAAAGAAGCTCCTAAGGTCGTCAACACTGCGTCTCCTAAGTACAACCCAAATGCCCGGTGTGCTTATCATTCTGATAGTCCCGGGCACACTACTGATGATTGTTGGGCCTTGAGAAACAAAGTACAAGATCTGATCGACGCAAAGGAAATTCAGTTTGAAGCACCGGAGAGACCAAATGTTGTAACTGCTCCTATGCCCCAGCATAGAGTAAATGCCATTGAGGAAGAAGTGTATGCTGTTTCGGTAAATGAAGTTGTTACCCCTCTGAAGACCGTCAAGAAGAACCTACTGCGGGCCGGTTTATTTCCGGGTTGCAGTGAAGGTTGCCTGTTCTGTGCTGTTTCCCTATCTGGTTGTCCCTTGCTGAGGTTAGGCGTCCAAAGCCTAATGGATAGCAAGGAGATTCTATTCAAGAAGTCTGCTGTTCAGTTGGTTCCGGTAAAAGAAGTTTCTGTGGTTACCATCTTCAATAATCCAATCAAGGCTCTCCCGAAGAAGCCTGTTCAAATCATGACTGTTGCACCTGTGGTTATTACTGTTCCAGGGCCTCTCCCCTACGTATCTGATAAAGCTGTCCCCTGGCATTATGGGGCAGACGTATATGTAAATGGAATCAAACAAGAATTCGACACTGGCGCCAGTATCTGCGATATCACTGGTCCAGCCAAGGTCACCCGCAGTGGCAGGCTCTTCTCGCCTGACATTGTACCGCCCGCTATTCGAAAACCCCTCCTTATAACACCTACAAGTTTACCTGTTCCTGCTACTGATCAAGTTGTTTCCCATGCTGCCGAGTCATCTAATGCTCGGGGCAAAGGGATTGAAGAAGAGCCTGTCGGGATGGAGGCACCGATACCTATAAATGCTGAGGCCTCCCAACAAGAAGTGGAGGAGATCCTGAAAATAATAAAGAAAAGTGATTTCAATGTTGTCGATCAGCTGGGGCATACGCCCTCCAAGATCTCCATGCTCTCCTTATTGCTATGCTCCGAGGCCCATGCTAAAGCCTTAATCTCATTCCTCAAGACGGCCCATGTGCCGCAAGAAACGTCTGCAGTCCAGTTCACTGATTGCGTAGCAAATCTGACAGCAGACAATGGCTTGGGTTTTTTCAGATGCTGACCTGACTGCGAAGGGAAGAGACCACAACGATGCCCTGCATGTCTCCATCGAATGCAGGGGCACTACTCTGGCGCATGTATTGGTGGATACTGGTTCTTCCTTGAATGTCCTACCGAAAAAGGCTTTAGACCGTTTGGATTATGAAGGCCTAGAACTGAAGCCCAGCAATATCATCGTCAGGGCCTTTGACGGTTCAAAAAGGATGGTTCATGGAGAGGTTGACATCCCTATTCGTGTGGGCTCTCAAGTGTTCGACTCTACGTTTTATGTGATGGATATACGTCCATCATACTCTTGTCTATTGGGTCGACCTTGGATCCATAAAGCTGGGGCAGTGACCTCTACCCTGCACCAGAAGCTGAAGTACCCTGTCAGAGGGAAGATCGTCACTGTGCAAGGAGAAGAGGAGTATATGGTGAGCCATTTGAATTCCTTCAGATACATTGAGATGGACGGGGAGTTTATTGAAACCCCCTTTCAGCATTTCGAGGAGGTGCATCCAATTTCAGCAGCAGCAGAAACAGCGGTCGAAGAGAATGTTTCCTTGAAGATGGCTTCCCTAAGGGATGCCCGGGCTGTGGTTCAGAAAGGCAATCGTGCAAACTGGGGTCAGCTTCCTGACTTCACTCAGAAGAATGACAAGTTTGGGTTGGGCTTTACTGCAGAGGCTCAGAGGGATGTGCGCAAGGAGAAGATCAGAAAGGCTCCGGTGTTTATCTCCAGCTCAAGGGTGAATGCTATTGAGGAGGATGTAGAGGAAGCAGAGTTTGACAGTAGGATCTACCCGACTACCAGCGACGGACCAAGCAACTGGACGGCAAAGGATTTTACCCCTATCACATTTGTCACGCAGTAATTAATTTCTTTTGATTTCCAATTTGTAACAAACAATATGTTAAAACTTTGTTGGCTCGGTGTCCTACCCGGGGCATCGTAGCTCCATTTGTGAGGGCTTTTTGTATGACATTTTCATATATCATCAATCAAAACATTGGACGTTTGTTGCATTTCAAATCTTGTGCTCTTTTCCTTTCTGTGTTATATATATTGCAAAACAGCTATATTTACACACACTCACTTATACAGGTTTCAATCCACTCTGGATCTCACTGGTAACAGCTCTGCTACCGCCAGTTATGACTTCGAAAATCCGATCAACTTGGCCGAGGACGAAGGTGAAGATGATTGCGAAGTGCCTGGTGAACTCGCAAGACTGCTGCTCCAGGAAGAGAGAGCTATTCAGCCACATGAAGAGCCGGTGGAGATAATTAACCTGGGTACTGAGACGGATAGGAAAGAGGTCAAGATTGGTGCCAATCTAGAGCTCAGCATGAAGCAACGATTGATCCAGATGCTACAAGACTACATGGAGATTTTTGCTTGGTCCTATGAAGATATGCCTGGTTTGGATGCCGACATTGTAGTTCACCATCTGCCAACCAAGAAAGATTGCCCTCCGGTAAAGCAAAAAGTCCGACGGATGCGTCCAGAGATGTCTGAAAAGATCAAGGCCGAGGTTATGAAACAGTTTGATGTCGGGTTCCTTGCGGTGACTTCTTACCCTCAGCGGGTTGCCAATGTGGTGCCAGTACCGAAGAAGGACGGTAAAGTCAGAATGTGTGTTGACTACAGGGATCTGAACAGGGCTAGCCCCAAGGATGACTTCCCCCTACCTCACATTGATGTCCTTGTTGACAATACAGCTCAACACAAGGTGTTCTCCTTCATGGATGGTTTTTCAGGGTATAATCAAATCAAGATGGCTCCAGAAGATATGGAGAAGACTACATTTGTGACTCAGTGGGGCACCTTCTGTTATAAGGTCATGCCATTCGGATTGAAAAATGCTGGGGCAACCTATCAACGTGCCATGGTTGCCTTATTTCATGATATGATCCATCATGAGATTGAGGTATACGTTGATGACATGATTGCAAGGTCTCAAACTGAGGAGGAGCACCTTGACCATCTGAGGAAGTTATTTGACCGACTCAAGTTGTACAAGCTGAGATTGAATCCCAACAAATGCACCTTTGGGGTAAGATCCGGAAAATTGTTAGGTTTCATTGTGAGTGATAAGGGTATCCAGGTGGACCCTGCCAAGGTAAAAGCCATACAAGAGATGCCGACTCCAAGAACAGAGAAAGAAGTCAGAGGCTTCCTGGGACGACTGAATTACATTGCCCGATTCATCTCACATCTGACTGCTACTTGTGAGCCAATCTTCAAATTGCTGAAGAAAGATCAAGTAGTACGCTGGAATGATGAATGTCAGGCCGCCTTTGAAAGGATAAAGGAATATCTCCAAGAGCCACCCATTCTTATGCTACCGGTGGAAGGAAGACCTCTGATACTATACTTGACAGTACTTGACAATTCGATGGGGTGTGTGCTGGGGCAGCATGACGAGTCTGGCCGAAAAGAGCACGCTATTTATTACTTGAGCAAAAAGTTTACCGACTGTGAGTCTCGTTACTCACTGCTTGAGAAAACTTGCTGCGCTCTTGTATGGGCTGCTCGCCGGCTGAGACAGTATATGCTGACTCACACTACTTTATTGATTTCAAAAATGGATCCTATCAAGTACATATTTGAAAAGCCCGCTCTGTCTGGAAGAATAGCGAGATGGCAAATGATCTTGACAGAATATGATATCCAGTATACAACTCAGAAAGCAATTAAGGGAAGTGTACTGGCGGATCATTTGGCACACCAACCTGTGGACGATTACCAATCATTGAACTTTGATTTTCCGGACGAAGACATCATGGTGGTAACTGACTGTGAAGTACCTGGACCGGATGAAGGACCTGAGGAAGGATCCCGATGGTCTATGCATTTTGATGGAGCCTCCAATGCTTTGGGTAACAGCGTCGGCGCTGTAATCATATCTCTCAAAGGAACTCATACTCCACTCACCGCCCGATTATGTTTCGGCTGCACCAACAATATGGCAGAATATGAGGCATGCATCATGGGTTTACAAGCTGCAATCGACTTGAGGATAAAATTCCTAGGTGTCTTCGGAGATTCCGCTCTCGTGATCAATCAGATCAAAGGCGAGTGGGATACGAAACACCCGAATCTTATTCCTTACAAGGAGTATGTGTCGACCTTGCTTCCCCACTTTGAAGAGATAACTTTCGAACACTTCCCTAGAGAGGAGAATCAGCTAGCGGACGCACTAGCTACGATGTCTTTAATGTTCAAAGTTAAATGGGACAATGAGGCTCCCCGAATCATTATCTGGAAGTTGGATGAACCGGCATACTGCTGCAAGCTCGAGGCTGAGAAGGTTATTGAAAAACCCTGGTATCATGAGGTGACGAGGTACTTGGAAGCTCAGGAATACCCTGAAGGTGCGTCTGTCAATGATAAGAAGTTCATGAGGAGGTTTGCCGCAAAATTCTTCCTCAGCAACGGCATTCTCTACAAACGGAATCATGATTCAACTCTGCTACGTTGTGTGGATAAGGCTGAAGCAGAGAAAATTATGATAGAACTGCATGAAGGTACATTTGGAATACATTCCAGTGGACACACCATGGTTAAGAAAATCCTTCGGGCAGGATATTTCTGGTCCACAATGGAATCCGATTGTTACCAACACTCCCGAACTTGTCATAAATGCCAGATCTATGCTGACAATGTGCATATCCCTCCGGTTCCTTTGAATGTCCTGACGGCACCTTGGCCTTTTGCAATGTGGGGCATCGATATGATCGGTGAGATCCGACCGACGACATCCAATGGGCATCGCTTCATCTTGGTGGCGATCGATTACTTCACGAAGTGGGTTGAGGCAGCTTCCTACGCCACAGTAACCAAGAGCGTCGTGGCACGTTTCATCCGGCATAATCTGATCTATCGGTACGGCGTCCCAGAAAGAATCATTACGGACAATGGTACCAATCTCAATAATTCAATGATCACTGAACTCTGTGAGCAATTCAAGATACAGCACCACAATTCTTCTCCCTACCGGCCGAAGATGAATGGGGCTGTAGAGGCAGCCAATAAGAATGTCAAGAAAATTGTGCAGAAGATGACAGTGACCTATAAAGATTGGCACGAGATGTTACCGTTCGCTCTTCATGGGTACCGTACCTCAGCAAGGACGTCAACCGGGGCAACTCCTTTTTCCTTGGTCTACGGCATGGAGGCAGTCTTGCCAATTGAAGTCCAGATACCCTCTCTCCGGATAATGAAGGATGCAGACTTGAATGAAGATGATTGGATCCAGACTCGACTTGATCAATTAAATCTGATTGACGAAAAGAGGCTCACTGCTATCTGTCATGGTCAAACGTATCAGAAACGGATGATCAGGGCATTTAACAAGAAAGTCAGACCGCAAGAGTATCAAGTTGGGGACCTGGTAATCAAACGCATCATCCTTCCTCAAAGTGATCCCCGGGGCAAATGGACCCCTACATACGAAGGGCCGTTTGTGGTTAAACGTGTGTTCTCAGGAGGAGCCATGATCCTAACCACCATGGATGGTGACGATCTTCCTCACCCCGCCAATGCAGACATAGTGAAAAAATACTACGCATGAATAAAAGACCCGCTATGTTGACATACCTAGGCAAAAATAAGGGCTTCCCGGCGAACCAAAAGGGTTCGGGCAAAAATAAGGGATGAAATGAATAAAAATCTGTACACCCGGCAAGTCGAAAACCTGAAAAGGCGGCTTGGGCAAAAATGGGTATCCCGGTGGACTGAAAACCCGAAAGGGCGGTCCAGGCAAAAGTTAGGGATAAAAGCGTAACACTATGTCTCATTGGATCGCTTCGCATCCGGAATTCGGCATCAACTGTCTGGCTCAAGATTTTGGCATCGACCAATCAGCTTCATCTTCAATTAGGCAGCAAGGCGATAAGACACTTGAAGACATAAAGGCGATAGCAGAGTTGGAACCCAGTGGGATTGTTCACATAGTTGTTTTGTTTCCTTTTCAAAATTGTAAATTCTATGTTATTCGGCGGCATTCTCTTACTAGGATGTTAGCCTCTTGTACAAAAACGCCTATTCACAGGCAAAGTTTAAATCAATACAAATTCACTTGTCTATACAAATTACCATTGTTTTCTTTTTTCTGTTTTGTCTTGCGAAGAATGTCCAATGTTCATTTTTGATATATGCATTTGACATTAAATTGCTGATTCGTAAATGTTTACACATAAAACAAGAGATTGATTACAGGTGACATCAGAGACTGGGGCAATGTGAAGTTGTCCAATGCAGTCTGGTTGTTTTGCCCGCCAAGGTACCAAGGTAGGTTCAATTGAAGAATGTGGCCAAATCGTCTCAACTCCCCGCAGAGTAAAACAAGGTTCAGTAGTACTTCCCTCAAGCAGAGTTGGTTCCCCGTCAATCCTGAAAAGGCACAACATTCCCCAGAGAAGTATAGGCATTCATCAGCAAGCGCCTCCGACAGTCTTGATCTAAGATGGTTCCCCGGCAGAATATCAGTACCCCAGTGCAATTCCAAAAGTTTCCCCAGGAAAGTGGAATTCTCGTCCCCAGCAGGTCTTAAAGCTTATCCCCAGTAGATTCCGGAAGCTTGTTCCCAGCAGAATACGAACGTCTCTCCCGAGCTTTATTCAAAGTTATTCCTCACAAGGGCTTATAACTGGGTTATCCTCAGCTAATTTCCACGGAAGATCGCCCTCGGCAAAGTTCCTTCAATCCCCAGCGGAGTTTATCATCGTTATCCCCAGCGGAGTTTATCATCGTTATCCCCAGCGGAATTCATCATTAAAGTCCTCAACAGGCCTCTCAGCAAAACTTCGACCAAGTACCTCTTCCACGGAGCAACTCCCCGGCCGTTCGTCAAGGATTTATTTTCCTAAGACGAAATTACATTCATAAACATTTCACATCTTCATACATCTTGCTTACATATATGATAAGGTGCATACAACACCATCTCATGTTGAACATCATGACATCATGCATATCATACATCATGACATTGCATACAACTTACGTTTTTGCCTTTTCAGGAAAAAGACAATCCCAAAAACAACTATCTTCAACTGTCACAATTCCAGATTCGATACATGTATCTAGCCAGGGCACATCTGAGAGTGATCAGTTTCCAGACTTGATTCCTGTATCTAGCCAGGGCACGTCTGAAGAGTTCGAAAGATTCGATTCCTGTATCCAGCCAGGGCATATCTAGCAACTATCGCAACGCCAGATTCGATTCCTGTATCCAGCCAGGGCATATCTGTTGACCACGTTTCCAGACTCGATTCCTGTATCTAGCCAGGGCACGTCTGAAGAGTTCGAAGATTCGATTCCTGTATCCAGCCAGGGCACATCTGTCAACTACAACATTTCCAGATTCGATTCCTGTATCCAGCCAGGGCACATCTGTGAGCAACCAATTGTAGATTCAATACCTGTATCCAGCCAGGGCATATCTGCATAAGGAGACTGAGGATCAAACACCTGTAACAAGCCAGGAAAACATCCGTCTTTCTCAAATACACAAGTTCTCGCTAAGGAATCTCTTATGCGATCGACACTTCCAAATGGCATCTATAAGCCCATTCCCGACAAAGTTCTGTCACATCTCCAAATGGCATCTATAAGCCCATCTCCCTATCCGCCACCTCTCCAAATGGCATCTATAAGCCCATTCCTGACATCACACTGTTGAGACTCAAACATGCGAGTGCAAATTTCCGGGCACTCTAGTGTCCAATCTCCTTTTACCCTCGAGTCACGAAAGGCGAACTCGCCAATCTAACTCTTCAGGTCTAAGAAGATTGAACAGGGGCAACTGTTGTACCCCAAAATTTGCCCTCCCATTTCCTCAACATTTTCTCATCACAAGACCCTTGAAGATCAAGATCCAGTTAGGGTTTCCTCTGCTCAAGACTTCTCCTTGCACTGTAGACTCAAATTAGGGTTTGTGTTTGCCCAAGGATGTTTTGACCTAAAATGCCTAATATGACTTTCATGATTCATGTTGGACTCCCAAGTTGACCCATGCCAAGTTTCAAGTCTTGATTCCAAGTTTTACCCAGTCAATTGGACAGATGACCTAGAAATCAGCTGTATTGGGGAAAAAGTCAACTGTGACCAATTGACAGTCAAAACTCATGATTTTTGACCCACATCAACATATTAAACTCATATGGACCATTTGATCAAGTTTGGATCACAATTCCACAAGAAATTTGATCAGATCACCAAAAGGGCAAAATGGTCATTTTTAAGGTTTTGACTACACAAAAGCAATTTTTGACTGTTTGACCTAGCCAATGGCAAATCAAGCTCACATATGGACTCAAGGACCCAATGAAATGGTCTTGACATATTCATCAAGCTCAAAAGATCCCAAGTACACAAGATTGACAGTTGAATTTCCCAGTCAATTGATCAATTTTGACTGTATACTGAAAAGTCAAACTTTGACTTTTTGGTCAAAATCAAGAGTCAAGATTCATTTTTCACCAAACTTGCCAAATCATGAAACTTGTTCACCAAGAAATCACAAAATGCAAATTAGGGTTAGAAAATGGAATTTTTCATAACTTAGAATTTTTCTAAGTTATGAAAAACCCTAATTTTTTCCCAACTTTGCCCCATCTTTTCACCAAGATCCATTTGGATTCAAACAAAAGTCAAAACATGAAAGTTGTAGCTTGTTGCATAATCTACAACTTTGATTCACAAAGTTTTCTCATTTGAAGCTTGTATCTCAAGTTACAATTTTTTGAATAAGGGCACTAAACCATTTTTAACTTAGTGAAATTTTAACCTATTTTGACAAGGTTTTCTACCCCATTTCAAGGCCACTTTTCATACCCTTCCACTTGGAATTTCAACTTGCATTTCAAAGATGGATTGTAGTACACATTCCAAGCTTTCCAAAATGTCCAAAAACTTCTCAAACAACCTCATAACTTGAGAGATTCGAATTTCACAAGTTGGCAAAAATTCACTTTTGTTCTTCATCAAAACATGTCCATAACCTTACCATTTGAAACTCAGCTTGCTTTATGCTTGATTACAGGTCCTTGAACCATTCCATACTCAATAATTTAATGCATATTCAATGTGTTAAAGTGTTGTTCTTTGAGTGCAAGCATTGTATGCAAGATTAATCCTAAACTAGATAAAGTGAACTTTCCATTTTTGAAAAGATTAACTTTATGTCCAATTGCAAATCAAGAAAGTACATGGAAAATCTGCTTGGCACAAGATTATGTGCATAACACACTGATCAAGAGAGGATTATGCAGCACATTAGGAGGCCCCCTACTGACCTAAATCATCAAGTGGCATTTTGTTGCTTCACATAGAAGAAAGGTCCATAACTTGTACCAACTCTCTCTTCAGCTTAGAAACACAAGAACAAATCTATCAAACACCTTACACATAACATATCCAAGCTAACACACGAGCCCTTGGCCTCTCAAACACTCCCATTGCCATAATCACCTTGAAACTGCTCAAACAGGGCAACCCCTGCAGATTGAGTGCTATCTCTCAATCCCTTCAAGCATTCTTGCCCAAACCTGTTCCTCTACCTTCCTTACAACTTATGCAAGCTAACCATGACTTGAAACCTGACCTGTAACACCTCCAAGCCACTTCACCATTTTTAAATTTCTGTTTTGCAGTTGGAGTTCACTAGCTCGATTCAGGGAGTTTCAAGACAAAGTAGGACTTGGAAAAGCATCCTTACACTTCAAGGAAGCTATACAAGTCATCATTTCACTCTGAAACATCCTCCATTGCAAAGCTCGATTCCAACTGAACAGGTACATTCATGAAGTTCCATCTCCCTTATTAGGCATTGTTAGCTTTAGGTTTGTGAAGAAAACATGTCACAATCATAGCCCTGAACATGCTCATATGATTAGATTTCATTTATATTTCGTGTGCTTAGAGAATTTTATGTCTGAACATTGATGAAAAGTTAGGTCAGAAATTGGGGGAGGAGAAATTCTCCCTCATCTTAGAGAGTTAGGTCAAGTTCTTTACATGGTTGAAACCGTCTCTTAATGCTCTACACTTTTCATGTTATGAGTTTTGCTTGAAAGTCCAGGAATCCAGAGATAAAAAACGCGTGTTTGCTTGAAGGATATTGTTCAGAGGTTGAAGAAGACAGGTCTTCTGGGCTGGGCCTGGAATTTTTTCTTATTTGCACCACTTCATTACTCATGAACCCCCTGAGCCCATTTGCTTCATTTTTGACTCTTTTTGACTTTTTCTTTTTTGATTGACTTTGTTTATTTTTTCTCATGACATTAAAAAAATAAAAATATTTTTTCCATCATTTTTTGAATATATGGCATATTTATTTGATTTATTTCTTTTGTTTGTATATAAATATTATATATATACTATTACTAGAATAAATAGAAAAATAGTGTAAATACATTTTTATTTTTATTTACCTTCTGAAAATATTTCACATAAAAATACATTTTTCCTTTTTATTTATTTTGTTAAAATATTAAATAAATATTATTTTGTGTATAATACATATTTAAGACTTAATATATATATATATATATATATATATATATATATATATATATATATATATATATATATATATATATATATATATATATATATATATATATATATATATATATATATATATATATATATATATATATATATATATATATATATATATATATATATATATATATATATATATATATATATATATATATATATATATATATATATATATATATATATATATATATATGTTAAAATATAAAAATACTTGAATTTTTCACTTTTATTAATATTTGATACAAAAATACTTTTTTCATAATATACTTCATTTTATTTTATTTTTATAGATAATAAATAAATAGTTGTATTAAATCAATTAATATCCATTTTCTTTAAAATTAGGGTTTTTGCCCTAAATTCAAAATACTCCAAAAAATAATATATTTTTATTTTCTTTTCTCTTTTACATAAATAATATTTTTTCATACATATACAAAACATTTCTTTTGCATCTTGCATTTTTATTTAATTTTTGTACATTGATTACATTGCAAATACTCAAAATGATGTAATAATTTTAGGTTTACAATTACTTGTCAATATCCCCATTTGAACATATGTACCCCCTTCCCATATTTGGTTTTGTAATAGCTTAGTAAATTTATTTTCGCACTTTATTGCTTTCTAATGATAACATGTTAGAATTAGGGTTTGTATGCGAATAAACGATAAAAAAATAGTTATGACCTAATCTCAAGATAAACAAGCATGAAAATGGACACACAAATCACACTTGCACCCCTAGGGTACTCCACTTTGTTGCCTTCAAATAAATGGGCCATATTGTATGTTGAACATCTTTGGGCAAAGCAAACAATTTGAATGATCATAGTCCCTCGATAAAACCTTTCAAAAACAAACAAAAACAAATGATCAAGTCCCTTAAGGAAAATTGCCCAAAGACATTTAACGTCGTTGCAATTATGGTCTAAACGATGACCCGCGCCTGTCCCTTTCACATCCTAACATAAGGTTGCCCACCAAATACAATGGTGGAACAAACTTGTTAAAAGGGTTAAAACATAGCAATAATCTTTTTTTGAGAAATTTAGGAGTAGATAACCTCTTAGTTACTTGAATCAAACTTGCAAAACAAAACACTTGCCTATTTTCTAAAACACACCTCACAACACTTTCAAAACAACTTTCAAAAACAAATGAAAACCTTTTCAAAAGACGTACATCTTTGTATACATCCCCACATGGATCATTACAAAGGTTGCCACCACATTGGCCTCTTTTCAAAACATTTTCAAACCCACACACACAAGCACCATTTCAAACAATTGAAAACAAAAGGCAAGTGATCTAAGCAAGTAACTAAGAGCCCATGGATAACCATGGATAGAAAGGGTGCTAATACCTTCCATTTCTATAATCTACTCCCCGAACTCAAGAAAACATCTCAAAAGGTTTTTTGCTGTGCTTTTTAACCTTTCCTTAGGATAAAATAAAAAGTCGGTGGCGACTCTTGCTAACCGCAACATTTGCGAATACAAACGCAAAACCTCAAGTCAGTTCTCCCACCGTATCACAGTTACCTTTGAGAAAACAGTAAGCGGCGGTCTCTTCATGAGCAACTTGTGTGTTATTGTTCTCTTGAAAAATAACAAGCGGCGGTCTCTTCCTGAGCAACTTGTATGTTATTGTTACCTTTGAAAAAATAGCAAGCGGTGGTCTCTCCATGAGCAACTTGTGTGTTATTGTTCTCTTGAAAAACAGCAAGCGGCGGTCTCTTTATGAGCAACTTGTATGTTATTGATACCTTAGAGAAAACAGCAAGCGGCGGTCTCTTCATGAGCAACTTGTGTGTTATTGTTATCTTTGAAAAAACAGCAAGCGGCGGTCTCTTCATGAGCAACTTGTATGTTATTGACACCTTTGAGAGGAAGCAAGTGGAGGCCTCTTTATTTGAGCAGCTTGTGTATCCCCAACAATAATGCAAATGACACCTCTTCGGAAAAGTTCCATGGGGAAATTTGTATTTTATCCTTTTCAAGCGATATCTTGGTAAAATTCAGAAGTCAGAAATGTTTATTTCCAGTCTCAGTACTGATGCCAATCATTTTCCAGTCTCAGTACTGATGCCAATCATTTTCCAGTCTCAATATTGATGCCAATCATTTGCCAGTCTCAGTGCTGATGTCAATCATCATCTGCCAGCCTTAGTGCTGATATCAATCATTTCTTTTCCAGTCTCAATACTGATGTAAATCATTCAAGAGTCTCTCATTTGAAGTCTATGACTCTTGTTTCCCCAGTTGAGTTATAATCTCTTCCCCTATGTGATTACTGTGCTTGGTTTCTCCAGTAGTAGTTTGTCTCATACGACATTATTCCTTGTTAAATTCAAAATCTTACATTCATACCATATCATAAACATAATTGCGGTATCTTAAAGCCAAAAATTGTGTATTCTATATTTAAGTCCCTTCAATCTCGTCGGAATGAAGATCCCAATCTTCATATCTCCAGATAGAAGAAACTTAAATAGGGGCAGCTGTCATACCCCAATTTTTGACCTAAGATCCCATTTTTATTTTTGCATTTTTATACAAAAGTCAAGGTCACTAAATACAGTTGGTTTTAACCTCTCACCTTCGAGCATTGGTTATACAGAAATTGTCAAGTGTTTTGAACATTCTTAGCCTATGTATCACTAACTTCTAATCAAGCACGAAATGTGTGTTTTTTGTTTCTTTGATTTCATGTGCTGACAGGTCTCCTTCGATTCAGCCTGCTTCGACTGGACAAGTTTACTGCCTGCAAACATGCTTCGATTGGGCAACATTGCTTCCTTCGAACACGGGCTTTCGATTGGGCAATATGTTTGTTTCGATCCACATGCTTCGATTGGGCAACATTGCTTCCTTCAAACACGGTCTTTCGATTGGGCAATATGTTTGTTTCGATCCACATGCTTCGATTGTGCAACATTGCTTCCTTCGAACACGGGCTTTCGATTAGGCAATATATTTGTTTCGATCCAAGATTCGTTTGGGCATGTGGCTCCCTTCATGCAAGTCTTTATTTGAGCATTGACCTTTTGTGTGCTTGCTTGGAGTCACAAAGTTTAGACCGCCTCCATGCAGGCTTCGACAAGACATTGACTATGTTTGTACTAGCTTCGACTGGACAACATTTCTCTTTAGTATGCTGCATTTCCATCCTTGACAAACTTCAGCACATGGTTGATGGCCCCCTCAAAAGACATATGGTGGTGGACTTGAGGGGCATACATATGAGTCCCTGTCGAAGGGTACGCCTTACTAGTCCATTCGAAGCACACATTTGGCCCCTTCAAATGATGCACAAAGGTGATTCGTTCGAAAGACACTTGTTGGAGGAAAGTTAAACAATGTGTCGGAAGAAGAATCTGGTCGAAGGAGGGTCAAAATGAAAGGATAAAATATTCAAAGATGCTTGCTGCCAAGTTCAGACATGGTACACTGGCCAAAACTGCTGCATAGCAGTCCTGAAACACTGCCCCATTCTTGCACCAAAACAGCATACAACCACTGTCCCTCGAAGGCTGCAAAGAGCTGTTTACTCAAATGGTTCAAATTATTTTGTTTTCCCTCTAAAAGCTTCATCCAACTTTGCCTATAAATAAGAGGCTCCAACACATGTTTAAGGGAGGATCTTGGGACCAGAGGAACGAATCCCCCAAATTTTCTCAAACACAACAAAACTCTCAAGTTCATCAACACTTGAGAAATCAAAACCCAGAATCCCAAACACTCATCTCTTTCGATTCTGAAGAACACCCCGCACATAGAAGTTTGTTCAAACTCAAAGACAACCTTCTGTGACAACCCTTCGAACCAAAAGCAAACCCCCTGTGACTACTCTTCGAATTCTAGAAACGTCCAGGTAGCATTTTAAGTTCGAAACCCACATCCATTCAAGGCCTGAAGAAAGGTAAGTCACTCTTACCCTTGAACTTTTCATTTCACGGCATAACATGTAAATAATACTTTTGTTCGTTTCAAGCATGTATATACCATTGTTCCTTTCGTTTCCACCCTGTTAACATGTTTTTAAAAGTTAACCCTTTCATTTTGCTTTCTGTTTACCTAAACTAGCTTTAATTATTAAACTGTTTGAAAGATAAATACTAGCATGGCCTCAGGCCATGTTGTCATTTAATGCTTGAAATGAAAGAAACAGGAAACAGGAAATAGGAAACGAAGCTTCTAGCTTCTACCCTCTTTCTCCCGGTCGAACGAAAGAGACAACCAGGAGGCAAACCATGTCCAATCGAAAGGCATTCCCTCACTGCTTTCAACCTCCAGTCGAAGAAGGCAACAAGGCAGAATCAGAAGGCTTCGCCATACACTGACTTCCAGGCCCCAGTCGAAGTATACAACTTGCTGATGCCTTTGCCCAATCGAAGGACAAGACCTCGCCCCTGCCAAGGCCCAATCGAAAGACGTGACTTTGTTGTTTCCAGCCCCAATCGAAGGAGGCCAACAGAATGCAAATCGAAGGATGCTACTGCCTGGGTCGAAAGACACTCATTTTTCTTACTTTTATCTTATTTTTTCCTTCATATTTTTTATGCCTTTCGATACGGTTGTAATAGCCTAGGATTTTATCTTTCTGCATTTTATTTACTTTGTACAAATGCTAGTAATTAGGCGTATATGGCAAGATAAAATCAACAAGTAAACAAACCAAAAAAATCCAAAAACACTCTTTAATCATTACTTGAATATATCTTAAAACCCACTAAAAAACACTCAACAAATAAAAACTTCCCCCAAGGGCATGTTATCTCTGTTCTATCGCGATACCGGCCGTGCCTATTGCTAGAATGCGTGCGTTAATGTCGCCCACTAAAAAACACAAACAAATTACCTTTTTTTTCTAGAGGAACTACGGTGTTTTGATTCCTTCATTCGATACGTAGGCAAAGGGTCGCGAAACCCTCACGAACGCAATAATAAAAATTCATTTCTTTCCCCTTAAGCAAACATAGTTGTAGATAAATACACCATTGTATATAACAAACAATTTAAACCAAAAATAGATATTCCAAAAGGTTCCTGCGGAGTACCGCAGATGCATTGGGTGCTAATACCTTCCCATTGTATAACCAACCCCCGAACTCTTGATCTCTTTCAAAAATGCATTGTATTTTCATTACTTTTAAGTATTATTTTACATTGCATGTTTTAGGGTTTTATTTCGCTCTTTTCCCTTTCCCCTTGGAAATAATAAAGCGTGGTGGCGACTCTTGCTATTTGCGAGTCAAGTTAATCAATAACTTGATCTCCGATTTTCACCGCTACAGGAGTCCTAACAAACAGATTCCTAAACCCTATCCGCATGCATTTCTAGGAAGGAAATTGCGAAAATATGAACTACTGAAAGCAAACAACAATGGAAAACTGAAATCTTACCAGTTAAAGGAGAAGGAAGGCTGGAAATAGCAGCAACGAGCAACGAATCTCAAGAAATAACGGTGGTCGATAGGCGAGTGATTATGAGCAATTGGGAAAGAAAATGAAAAACACTAAACTCCCTACTCCTCTCGTATTTATAGTTGGGACCATTTGCGCGTGTGAAACACACGCCTGGAAAACCCTGAGGTCGTCATCATTACACCCTAGTATCTAGGAAATCATTGTGCCACTTCGCTAGTACGCTACCCAAAACACGCTACCTCTTCAAGTTCAAAGCTCCTAACGACCAACTCCTCATCTCCCCGCGAGAAAGGTGAAACGGGCGACACTCATTCTCCCTGTAAGACGCGCCCCGTTCCATGAGTAGGTGTTAAAGTCATCACTCATGTGCCGAGAAGCAATGAATTATGGGTCTACTGTTCTGGACTGGCTCGACAGCTAGAATGAGCCTAGCCTAACCCTTTCTTTCGGTATGGTCCATACGCCATGGCCCAAACCTCCCCTGCTCTCTGTCAAGCAATATCGACCCTTTGCCTTCCCAAACCAACACTGACCTAAGATGATTGACGAGCACCCCTCAGTCTGCTCGACCTCAAGTCGTGCAGATAACCAGGAATCGACCAGACCGCTGCCCGTAACTTTCCCCCTCCTCGGAACCAACAGCTAGTTACTGGCACATCTGCCCGGTTTGACCAAGTCCTGGCAGTTACCTATTTTTGCAGACCTGCATATCTAGGCCCAAAAACAGGAACCAATGGCAATGCACCAGGGCATTATATAAACCCACACACTTGTGAGGGCCAGGTATCGAATATTCACTATTCATCACCAATACCTTAATACTTTTCTTGTATTTCTTTGTTCCCACTCTTACTTGATCATCGAAGTGCTTTACAGGTACAACCTTTTTTTTCCTCCTCAATATCACAACCCGATTGTAGATTATCACCCGTCCACCTTGCAGGTTCTAGTCAACCGGTAAGATCATTTTTGATGATAACAAATGAGTATGATTGTATGAAAATTTTTGTTATACTAATATTTGTTATTGTTGAGTACTTAACAAACAAGTTCTGATTGTGATGAATGGTGTGGACAAGACATTAAAAGAGAATTGATTCTGCTTCTATGCTACACAAGTTCTATTGAACAGTAGCAAGACACTATAGAAGGCTCTGACGTGTAAGCCCTGATATTTGTCTGAAGAAACCAGTCAAAAGATCTGAAGACAGAAGTTGTTACTTATGTTAAGATGCTGAAGACTCAAGCTTCTAAAGACAATGTGTTCTAAGGAAACCAGTCAGAAGATCTGAAGGCAGAAGTTGTTACTTACGTCCAAATGTTGAAGACTCACGTTTCTAGAAGACAATGTGTTTCAAGAAACAAAGATAGAAGATTTGAAGACAAAGTTTCTACTGAAGTCCAGATGCTAAAAACTTATTTTCTAAAAGACAACTTCTTCCAAAGAAGACAAAGTTAAAAGATCTGAAGACAACATTTCTAACTGAAGTCCAGATGCTGAAGACTTTGTGTTTCTAGTAACAAGGTTCTGAAGATAAGGATTCTTAAAAAACAAAGTGCTAAAGATTCTAAGACAAAAGGTCTGAATATTCCAAAGACTTTAAGTTTTAAGGTCCAATGCTATCTACAAACAGGTTCTAAAGACCAATTGTTGAAGACTCTAAAGACACAGTTCTTAAGACTCTGAAGACTTGAAGCTCTTCTAATATAAAGGTTCACTACAACGGGTTCTCATGACCAAGTGTTGAAGACTCTGAAGACGCAATTCTGAAGACTCTGAAGACTTGAAGTTCTTAAGACCTTATGTTATGTTTTCGCTTCTAATCTCATGCTCACAGAAGCCTCTGAAGTTCATAAGGAAAGAATATAACGGTAACATGGTACAATAGTACAAAGCACGAAAAGCTTTATGCCATTACCTCTCCACTAACTTAAAGTGTGGAAGAGATAAGGATGTCGTAGTACTATTTGTAATGAATCTTTTTCAAATAGCCAACGACTCTATTTTGCTTGGTTATATAAGAAAAGAATCGTATGTTTAAAATTGTTGGTTGGTTAGTTGTTGCTCAACACATGATGTTGAATATTGATGAGCTTGCCATGGGCTGCTTGGATGGGTGCTAAAAGCCGCAAGTTGCAAATCACAGGTTGTTGATGTTCAAATGTTAAAAAGGAAAGTTGTCATTATTGAAACACAACCAACAATATATCAACTGCTATAACAACAACCAAAACAATTGTTATCAAAATGATTCTTCAATCATGTTGATACTTATTACAATGAAATCATAGATTTATAATATGCTTAATCTCATATGCTTCACAAAGCTTGCTAAGCCGCAAAAGATAAAAAAGATGATCATGAAAGCTCCAGTTACACATCCACAACATAAATGTTGTGCTTTAAGGTGATCATTGAAGAAAGTAGAACAAGGGTTGCTGTCCAGAATGTTCTAAAGTGAATCTAGATGAAGAAGTTCTTCTCTTTACTACCTCAAGATCAACAAAGCTTTCAGAAGCTTATGAAGAAGAAGACTTCAACAATTCAAGTGCTTTGGGTTGTTGTCCGTGAAAAAGCTACTTGAAGAAAAGAAGACCACACATTGAAGCTACCATAAAATGTGATATATTTTAGTGTGTATTAGGTTCTTCTAATGTACTTAATTCTGTTTACATCCAGCTTGTGTAGAAGAATTATTATCGTAAACAAATGTAAATCAAAATATTGTTTGATGGTTCCTTGAGAGACTCAATTGAGTCAGAATTCTCAAGAAGACTTTGGTTGCGGCCATTGTAGATGAAACCCTGGTAGTGGATTCTATTGGGTCAATGGTAGTCATATCTCAAAGGGGATTGAGTGAAGGTCAACCTTCTGAGATCACTGATGGATATCATTGGAAGGAAATCCTAATAGGAGATTCTAGAGAATCAGATTCTCTTGGTTCAATGAATGTTATATCAGGTTTGGATCCCAGAATATTTCATTGGATGTTAGTCACCGGAGGTTTCCTGTGTGATTGTAATCAGATTGATTATAGTGGATTAAGTCCTTGAGTTCAAGGCGAAATCATCTCGGAAGGGTAGACTGGATTAGCTTGGAGGTTTCTCAAGTGAACCAGGATATATCTCGCGTTCTTTACTTTTGCTAATGCTTTAGAGTTTATGTTTTCTCAACAAAATTAGAAGCATTAATTAGAAGCAACAATCAGAAGCATTGTTCAACAAATAATGCTTAGAAGCGAAAGTTTTACAAGAAAGGAAAACCCAATTCACCCCCCCCCCCCATTTCTTGCGCTTTCTTCACACATTTAATGTATAGGAAGAATAAAAGCAGCTTCCGACTGAAATGACTTTAGGATTTTTATTCTTGGAATTATTGTACAAAATGAGCTTTAGTCAAATGTTATGGATTTATTATGCAAAATGAGTTTTAGCCAAAATTTTCCAAAAAGGGGAGATTGAAAGCTCTAAAGATTTGAATAATTTTGGTAAAACAAGATGCTGAACAAGATGTTAAAATATGTGAAGAACAACATGTCGAACAAGATGTCCTACCATGAAGACTCGACATGTTGGATTGCTACAACAAGATTTTGGTAAATCTCTTCCAAGATTTAAGGAGCGTTTATGAGTGGATGAAGGAATATTTTAACAGAAGATTCGAAACCCATGGACAGATGAAGATTATAAAAGGAAGACTTAGACATAGAGAGTTTTAACTAATCCTTCTGTAAAAACTTCGAAAAAGAAAAATAAGGGTTTAGTCTTTTTAGAGTCGTGTACTTTCTTGTGTTGTTAGTCACCCTTTGTATCAATATGATACATTGTGGTAGACAAAGTTTTGTTATGCAGATTCAGAAACCTTTAGGTAATGAATTGTGTATTGTTCTTGGATAAAGATTTGAAGCAAATACAAGTATGTTTGTTAGTCAAGAGTCTTGGTTGGACTTTAAATTGAGAGGGGTGTCTTCCAAGTAGTTTGATATAGTTAACAGAGGCTGTGACTGTTAGATATCACTGAGGTGATTTAGGGATTGAGATGAGTTTCTCTTATCTTAGACCGGGTTCTGAGATAAAGATTGCATTGGGTAATGATTAGGTAAGATGGAGGTTATTTACCTGTAAACCTAAGGTTGTTTACATAAAGTAATACCACTGATAATGAAATCTTCTTTCTGGCTTGGTAGCCCCCAGAGTAGGTGTTGTTGTACACCGAACTGGGTCATCATATCTTTATGTTATTATTATTCTGCAAATTTATAGTTCAATATTTTTCTTGATTGATTGACATGTTGTAATAGATGTTGTAACATCTGTCATGACTTTATACTGATAAAGATTATATCAGTATGCTTTATCCTATCTTTGTTTTCTCAGCAGAGATCTGTGTCTTGACATGTGTTAGGATATTAGTTATCTGTACACCAGAATTTCAGAGATGTTAAGGACATGATGGAAATATATGATGATGAGTGAGGGCATAATGGGAATAACATAGAAAGGGTCTAATGAGTAACAAAGTAAAATGAGAAAATTAGAGAAGGAACGATTCATTCTGTACGACCAGATAAAAGGGAGAACGTGAAAGAAGAGCTAGGGCACATAGAACTAAGAAGGGAATTCAGTAAAACTCGATGGGATAATCAAATCGCTAGGAATTTAAGTTAAGAGGTGTAATATCAGTTTATTATGATTGATAGGGGGTTAAGGTAGATGTAGGTTGTTGGTTTGTATGATTATTCTGATGAAAATCATGACGAAATTATCGATTGATGATGTTGGTATACTATGATTTATATTCATAATGTTGAGACGATGTGTTTTGATGGTAATACGTGATATATGATGCTTATAATGTGTTTTGGACTGAGTATGATGCCTAGAATCAGAGTTAGGATGGTATGGACAAAAGTGAAATCGCAAATGAGAAGTTGTTGATTCGCTAGCGTCGTCGGACGAGCCAACTGCCGAGCATGATGGTGAAAAGGTGAGCTCCTAGAAAATGTATGGGAGGGGAATATCGCCCCAGCGTCTTCGGGCGAGCGAGGCAGCGATGGACTCAATCATGCTATTATCCGGGCAAGCATCAGGCGAGAGGGAGGCGAGTAGAGCGTTCCTAGGGTGTCGGGCATGGCTTAGCCGAGCAAACATGGCAATAACTTCAAAGTGTCGTAACTTGAGTTTTAGGACTCTATTTGACACGCCGTTCGAAGCATTGAGGAGATGACGCACAAATCCATTTCATGGAATAATAATATGAGTTATTGTTGTTTTATTCCAAGACCTATGTATTTTATGAAATGGGGTTATTAGTTTCTGAATATGCAAATATGTTCTATATTGATGATGAACTTGATGTTGTTGTGAAGTTTCTATGATGTTGCTGTGATGTAATTGATGTTACCTGTGGTGATATTTTAATGTTGTGAATGTTTAATATGTATACATGCTATGTAAAGATGATCATGTCATGGTTTTGTGAATGATGATGCAGTTGACTAACTGTGGTCGAATTTATCTGAGACGTTGTTGTGCATCATGATTTCATGGAATTTTTAGACGTTGGTCCGCTTGTGATGAGCCTTAATCCTATTGTGTAGATTGGGTGCGAGTAGCTAGATCCTCTCCCGGGGATTTAGTGAAGCATTATTATAATAGTAGTAACGATTTATATTGTGCTCCGATTCTAAGAAGGAATGAATCATATGGTGGGAATCTTTGCAGGGTGATGAACCAGGTGTTTATAAATTTGATACCACATGCATTGAGTCAATATTGTTGCATGAACATCCTATGTGACATTGCATGAATTTTGCTGATGAGTTGTGTTGTGGTGATAATTGTGATTATATGATGATTTGATGATGAAAGATATCTAAGTGCTATTATGATGTATCAATGAGTATGAATTGTTGATGAACGATATGTGTTGATTATATGATGATGTTATTTATAACTACTATTTTTCGTTATATCTTTTATAATAAATTGTGATTACTCACCTTTATGTTTGAATGTTGTCTCCACGTGAGTAACGTGCAAATGCTCAGGAGTAGCTTGTAGGAGTATTGGAGATAGCTTTAAAGTATTTTATGATTTCTGTTATTTTAGTGGTGTCTTACTCTGATATGTAACATCAAGTTGAGAAAGTTTGTTTTGCGAATTCTATGCTTCTTTAGTTAACACATTTTATGAGAATTTTTGGAGATGTTAAACTAGTTTTAACTCTAACTTTTGATGAGACTACTATGGAACTTTGATTTGTGAAGAATTTTATTTATGATGATGTATCTGCTGTGATGATTTAAATGATGTGTTGGTCTATAATAAGATGTTATTTTTACTTAATGTAACCCGTGTTACGGAGCAAGGTTGTATTATGACGTTCTGGAATGAACTGTGGCACCCTTGTGTGGTGACTTTATTTAATTTATTTCGTAAAATATATAATAAATACACGCGGGGTTAGAAAGATGTTACACATTCGACCCGCTCCGAGGGAACTAGGCGACAAAGTCATTCCGAGTGTATATTGACCGATTGGTGTTTGAAGATATACACTTTCATACCTACTTCAACCACTATGTCACAATTCCATTTGACGATGTTACACTGTATTCTGGATGGTTGGCTTGTGGGTCACAGAAGATGGATGCTCATCTTCCTGAGCGCGTCATGCGTCAATTCGGGTACATGCAATATATTCCCCAAGATCATGTTGCGTCTGCTCCTCCCCTAGTGAAACAGAGGGATATGAATGCTTTATTTTTATGATTATGTTAATCATCTTGTACCAGATGAGACCCAAAGTACTTTAGCACCAGACAACTGGAGCTACATGGACGATTATATCATATGGTTCTTCAGGGTGTTCCATCCATATTTAATACAAGATGCTCCAGGAAACCCACCAAGACCAGCTTATCAGGAGATTCTAGAGAAAGAGCAAGTTAGAGCTGATCGTGCCACTAATGTGTAGCCTAGGTGCCATTGTATCATGGAGATTGCACAAACGGGTATTGATGAAGGTTTGTTTCTTGATGGCCTTTATGTTAGAGGTGTTCTAGATGCCATCATGGCGGATGCTCAACGATACAAGAGGCGGCGGAGGAATGACATGAGGGTGACAGGTCGACTCATAATCTGCCATACCCAGTAGTCTTCCTTGTTGTATATGTATTTTGGTTTGTATAATATTTTGTTTATCGATTTTTTGATTATATTTGGATAATATTTTGGGTCACTACCTTTATCGACTTTGAACATCTTTTGTATTGAAAATTGGTTACTGCATAACTTTTTTTATTACTGTCTATATAAAAATCAGAAATTAAAAAACTAGTGACATGCTAGGCTTCGGCAATCTTGCTCAACAAAAAAAAAAAAGACTAGTGGCATGAAGCGTCGCTTTCAAAACCAAAACTAGTGTTTCACTTCCACTCAGATGTTAATTAGTCTTTTTTACTTTTTATCAAATCTTGCAAGTGGTTGAAAAACCCCAGTAATGTGAGAGTGAAACACTTGCTTGTGTTGTGTTAGGGTTCTAAGAAATGAAGAAACAAGAATCTGAACAAAAACTAACTGAACCACACCACAGTTCAGACCACAAACAACCAGAAAATGAAGAAGAAGAACAAGAAGTTAACATAGAGCAAAAGCAAAGTACTAGCAAATCCCCTTCACCACCGCTTCATTCTCTCTCAGACTCCCCAATTTCCGATGACCATCGCTCCCTCCCTCTAGTCGTGCAACCGCCGGTGGTAACTGCTCACCGATTCCAGGTTGAGCCAGCGGTCATCACCAAGGTAGATCCCGGTGCAGAAGAGGGTTTCGTCGGCGTAAAAGAGGTTGAACGAGAACACTCTGCCACCGGTGGTGGCGATGGTGGTGGTAACCGGAGATTGAGACCGGACGTGTCGAGTTTGTTGAGGTCGGAAAAAGTTGTGAATTTGAATAAGTTTTTGTTGGGCCTTAGAATTGCAGGGTTTGTTTTCTGCTTGGTTTCTTTTTCTGTGTTGGTTGCTGATAGAAAAAAGGGTTGGGCTCTTGACTCTTTCTATTTGTACAAGGAATTCAGGTTAGGTACTTTCTTTTTTATATGCTCTAAGACTAAGTAAGAAAATAAGTGTTTTACTTAGGAGAATAATTCTGTGTTTGGTTTGGTTTGGTTCTATGATTGTGAAAATTGATTTTGGCTTGTGATTTTGTATTGCAGGTATAGCTTATCTGTGAATGTGATTGGGTTTGTGTATTCGGGGTTGCAGATATGTGATCTAGTGAAGTACTTGATCAGCCGAAAGCATATAGTGGAGCATAGACTAAGGGGTTACTTCACTTTTGCATTGGATCAGGTAACTAAGGTTTTTCACTAGTCATGTTAGAGGAGTCAAGTTTGTTAATTTTTACTGTCAATGGTCCAAAAGTATTTTACCATCAATTTACACTTCTTCTGCAAACCTAAGAAACCTCATATTTCACAATATGCAATTGCGTTCGGTGAAAAATAGTGTTTAACTTTAACATGCTTTGCAATTTTGCTTTTGTATTCTATACGATGGGGACACATTAGATGCTATTGGTAATGTAGATAACTGAGCCATGGTTTCGAAGGTTACCTAACACCACATCATCATAAAGTTTTCTTTTGCTAATGCTGGTTATCGAGATAATTGATCTTAGGTTTCAAAGATTACTGAACATCACAATTTCAGTGAATCAAGAATTAAATACTTATTTAATTGAGAAATTGTAAATTAATTCAAAGTAGGCCTTTCAGTATTTGTTGTTCTTCACTCCTTCTTCATGATCTGAAAAATGTGTGTTCTGTAGTTTGATACATGCTTACATATCCTAACTATACCATTAAACAGCTGTTGGATTGCTTGTTTTCAATTGCAGATCTTGACATACCTTCTAATGTCCGCATCTTCATCGGCTGCCACTAGAACTTATGACTGGGAGTCCAACTGGGGTCACGACAAGTTTCCGTTCATGGCGAATGCATCAGTGGTTTTGTCCTTCATTGCTTTTGTGGTATTTGCCTTCGCCTCTCTAGTCTCGGGTTCTATCCTCTGTAAGTTCTGATAATTTATACTTTATACGAATGTTGCAAATGGATTGGAAAGTGTTCAATGTTCTCAGAAAAAATACTTTGTACAGAGAGGTATATATTCACATCCTCACGTGATTGCTTACAACTTGTGGAGCTAGCATTACCATATCTTGTACTTTTTGTATTTATTAAGATGATATATGCTATGAATGCATGTTTATTAGTGAGAACAATCTTCATCAAATAGGTTTTGTAGTGATGATATGTCAAACTCAAATTTTTCACCTTCATAATTGAACTCATTCTCCACATCCATATTATGAGAAGCAAGAATAGGACTTTACACCTATGAGAAACATAACCATACTTTCACACCTATGAGAAATTGATTTAGCATATTGGTGAATTTGAGGAACATAACCATACTGCAGTGAAATTGATTTAGCATATCGATGATGTTGGCTTACAACAAAAGAAATAATTTGATGAGTAAAGAGGTAGAGCTAGAACTAACTTAGAATTTATTGACTTGATCAAAAGAACTATCTATGAAATAGAAAACAAGGATTTGGTAAATGAGGAAACCAATTATTTTTGCAATACTTTCGGAATAAATCCATTGAAAATCCAACTTCATACCATGCCCTATCAAATTGATGTCGAAGATCAAATAACCAATGTATTTTGGGTAGATGCAAGGGTGATTATTGATTATGATTATTTCGATGACGTGGTTTCTCTTAATTCAACGTATTGTATAAATAATTTGCATATACCACTAATAGTATTTTCAGGATTTAACCATCATTGAAAAACAATCATATTTGAGACAGCGTTATTATATTGTTCAAGTGACTACTTGAGAAATTTTTAGAGGCACTTGAGCAAAAATTGCTTCAAAATCAAGGTCATGCCATAGCAGAAACACTTGCTGAGATTTTATCAAATACTTATCGCAGAGCCTATATGCATGATACTTGATGCAAAATGGCATCAAGCACTTGGACAATTTAATGAAGGGTGAATCTCACATTTTAAGAGTTTTAAGAAATGTATGAGATTTATACTCTCATGATGTTTGATCTATTCTAAAGTGAGTATGAGTTGTTAGAAACATATTTTATGAAAGCATGAATATACACATACATCACTATTTGATTTTGTTATTGTCATGGCAAGGGATATAGGAGAGTACGAGTGTCATTTGATTTCGATAAGAATTTAATTTGTTGCTATTGTTGCAAATTTGAGAATTTTGATATACTTTGTTGGCAGAACTTCAATAAAAGGAAAAAAGAGAGATACAAAAGAGAAAGAGGGGGATCAAATCAAAACCCTCTTAAATGTTAGAGAACTTAAAGAAAGGCAAACCGAGTATGTTGTTAACAAAATTTGTTCTCGGGAATAAAGGCAGCACGTCAAAAAAACAGAAGTTTGTAATCGTGAGACCGAGGTTAGTAAGGGAGTCTGCAGAAGTATTCCCTTCTCTATAGACGTGAGAAACAACAAAAGACATATGTGAGGTTATATTAACACAATTAATTCATCTGGTTCGAATCTGCCAAGAAATCGCATATGGAGACTATTTTGTATAGTGCCAACAAAGTGTTAAGCAAGCGAAACAGATGGTTCCTTGGTTATGCTCACTGTAGATTTCTCGAATGCTTTTAACATGGTAGATCGATCAGTCTTATTGTGCGAGGTGAGGGTGAGATGCCCATCTATTTCTTCGTGGGTTGAGTTTCTTTATGGTCAAGCATCAAGGTTGTACCTTGGGGATGGATATATTATGTCCTCCACTGGTGTGCAACAAGGTGACTCGTTAGGGCCACTCCTTTTTGCTCTTGTGTTACACCCATTCATTCATCAGGTTAAGGACAACTGTAAGCTTCTTCTTCATGCAATAAGGAATTCACACGAGGTGGCTAAAGCCCTTGATATCATTCGGGAGATAAGTCCAAGATTAGGTCTTGAATTGAATATTTGTAAGACTGAGATCTTGTCCTTCATGCGATGATAGTAAACTTCGTGAGGATCTGTTCTCGCAAAAAATTGGGAGGCCGCTGTTAGGGATGAAGTTGCTTGGTGAGGATGTTCGTCGGGATGACAGTTTCATTAAGGAGTTGTTCAAGAAGAGAACTTCCAAGACTATTGATTTAATGCGCCTTCTACCACAACTAAGAGATCTTTAGAGTGAGCTTCTTCTACTTCGATGTTGCATGGATATTGCCAAATTATTTTTTGGCCTAAGAACATGTCAATATACTCATATGAAGGAAGCAACTGTTTGGTTTGATAAAGAGTTGCAGAAGGCGGTTGAAGACACTGTGGTTGGTGGAGATCCTTTCTTCGGGGATCTTCAATGGAGGTTGGGTTCATTATCCATTAGAGTTGTGCTCGGCTGTAGAGGCTACCTCATACGCCTTTCTAGCTTCTAGGGCCCAATTTTGAGTGTTACAGGATCATATATTGAGATACAATGGAGTGTATGGTATGAACTCAGATTTCGACAGAGCTTTGGATGGTCTTAGTGTTGCGATTTCAGATTTTGACCTTAGCAATTTTACTAGTAATGACACTGTCCCTCCTAAAGAACAACATGTTTTGGCGAGTGCCCTTTTTAGTAAAATTGTTAAGGACATGGATGTGAAGTTTGACATGACCATAAGGCAGAAGGCAACTTTTGATTGTTTGCAAGCCGCACATGCTCAAGACTTTCTCCTTGCTATTTCTATTGATAGGATAGGTTAACATATGTCACTTGTGGAATATCGTACTATCATAAGATACCGTCTTATGGTTCTTTTATTTCCTATTGATGAGGTTTGTCATGTTTGTCATAAGGTGTGTTTGGATATATTTTGGGGAACACACTATTCATTGTAGGGAGCTTTCAGACTTTAAATACCGACATGACCTTGTTAAGGATGTCTTGTTTGATATATTCCAATGTGCTGGAGTATCTGTGAAGAAAGAGATGCCTGTGAATTTTTTGATTGACCCACTTGAGGGGAGATCGACACTTAGGCTGTCAGATGTTTTGGTGTATGGGTGGGTAAGAGGGAAACATGCTTGTGTGGACTTGACGAGAGTTTCTCTATCGATGGGTTTAAGGGATGGTGGTTTTACTGTAGGACAGACAGCTCTCAAAGCCGCTTCCATTAAAGTGGTCAAACATGAAAAAACGTGTTCTAAAAATCAACACATTTTTATACCATTTGTCTTTGACACTTTTGGTTTCCTAACACCAGAAGCAGTTGTCCTCACTTTAATAGGATAACTACTTAAGCCATTATTATAAATAATATATTTTATAACAAAATTTTTACTTCAGTCAATAAATAATTTAAATATATTTTTAGGGTGTGTCATGTTTAATTTTTTTTTTTAAATTATAATATATTCCTTCGATGTTTTGAACCAATCGAGGGGGTAGACCTATCGGGTTCACGCTTCGATTTTTAGTTTCTGCATTTTCTATTTTTTATTTATTTTTTAATTAGCTTAGGAATTAAGCGTTACATTATTTCAGTTGGTGGTTTTTCCTTTTTTAATTTATTTTAACATTAATCTTTGTTGGATAAAAAATAAATACTTGATAAAAAAATCACAGTAATTTTTATAAACAAAAATATTAATTTTATTCAATTAATTATTTAAATTTCTCATTGTTTCAATTGATCCTTATTTTTTTATTAATGTTTTTTAAATTTTAAATCGGTCTATTCCCTATATTAGATTGTCCAACCAAAGAAAAATATCATTTGCATCAATTTTTTAGAATGTGGCGCTTTTGCATGTATACTTCGTAAAAGTAAACTATAACTTTTCATTTACTTTTCAATATTCATTTCATCTTTATTCTCCTACGAAACACGACACCCTAACATATTTATCTTAAAATCTTCATCAAAACGCCCTAACATATTTCTAAACTCAGATTCCATTATCGTTTTTGAAACAGTGTCTCTTCTAACACATGTATGTGTTCGAACATCATCTCTTCCAACACACGTACATGTTTGAACACCATCTCTTCCAACACACAAACACCATTAATGCCATTGAACGGATTTTGAAACAAAGAAAAGATAATCAAACTCGAACGAACCTTCCTCAACCATTTTCATCATGTTTTTAGTACGTAAATCACTTTATCCATGCACATAACTTAGAAATATTTGTTTTTGTTGTTGTGAATTGCTTATTGCTTATAGATTATATTGAGAGAAGTTATTATGATTATGTTTATAAAAATATAAATATAATTTTCCTCTTTAGTGTTGTTGGTAACAAAAGTCCATTTGTATCTTTAGTAGTATAACTTATATGCATGAGTTAAATAAAATATATTTTCTTGGTTTTGTGTCAAGTTAAATGTTAGGAGGCTATTCTTATGAAGTTCTCTTAGAAAGTGTTGATATTGAGTTGAATAAAATATAACATATGCATCATAAATCTCACACCAGGCGCCTTCGTTGATTTGTGTTAAGTAAAATATTTATCGTTGTTCTTGTTTAAATATAGATGAGTGATTCGACCTCCACCTTTCATAAGTATAATGTTTACGGAGAAAATACTGAGAATTTTAAGAGTTACGTGACAGAACTTGGTAGAAGCAAAGTTAATATTTTGATAGATCATTAGATCGATGTTTTAGGTGAATTGAAAACAAAATTATTGACCGATATTGGGATATTTATTTTAAACTTCATGATTTGTTTTACAGGTATATATGACCATTTATTTATTTTTTAATATTAATACCAACTCTATTATGTAAATGTAAGAAGTGTTTATTATTCCAAACGAAGATAAGCTGTCAAAGAAATAGATTTCATATGCTGTTGAGCGTTGGAGGGGCTTTAAGCCACAACTCACAAGAGATTATATTATATATCCAAAGTATAACTTAAGGTATTTATATAAGTGAGATAAGTTTGTCCAGTTTCATGCACTCCAAAATTCTTTAGCTAAGAACCAAAGAGGAAAAGAGAATAGAGAAATAAATATCTATTCACATAAATTGTCTCGTGGAAGATTTGATAAATTGGAATAAATAATGATTTAATAAAAAAGAAAACAAAGATAACTAAAGTTGGGATATCCTTATATAAGACTTAATCACAACCCATCTCCATCATGACACTATGAGAAATGAAAGAGAGCACGTCAAATACCAAGAGACGAGTTCACATTAGAGGCTACACGTGAAGTTGCTGAAAAGATTATAAATAGATATTTTTTTCAACACTACTTATTTTAGTGTATTCAATTTTGTAAAGATGAACTTTTATTTGTGTTGTAGGATTTGTCGGCTGATAAATCCAAGGATGGTACCTTTATTCCACAACAACATTGTGATATATTGGTAGAATAAATTGCAACATATGAGCTTGGTGGGTGTGTCTATGGTCTTGGAAGAGGCGTCGACTTGAGGATATTTTTTGGATCATCACCAAAGAGTAATGAAGTAATGTGCTAGAAAGAAATTGAAGAGTTAGTTGATCAAAGGGTGGATGAGAGGATACAAGAAGCATTAGAAAAGGAGCAGGGTAGGGTGATCTAGGAGGTGAAAGAGAGTTTGACTCAAGAGGAATTAGAAAAGGTGATCCAAGAGAAGCGAGAGATGGTGCATCAAGAGGAACGAAAGAGGGTGATTTAAAAGGAGCGGGAGCGGGTGCATCAGAAGGAGCGTGATAGGTTGATCTAGGAGGTGCAGGAGAGGCTGATCCAATAGGAGTAAGAGAGGGTGCATCAAGAGGAGCGAGAGAGGTTGACTGAGAAGGACCGGGAAAAATTGACCAAAAAGATGCAGGAGAAGTGTACATGGAATGTGATTGAGGTAAGTATACGTTTGGTTTACAAAATTATTCTAAAATATTTTTAATGTCAAGACTCGCATCAAGATTTGACTTATGGTGCACGCAAATACATATTTTATGGCGATTTCTATTTATATTCATTATTCTAAAATACTTTTAATGTCAAGACTCACATCAAGATTTGACTTTTTTGTTAATATTTAGGTACATACATTAGATGTGTTCATTAAGAGACTTAAGAAAATATTGTTTTGTAGACCCATTGAATATTTAATTTAAACAACAGGGAACAATCACTGTCCAGACGTACATAAAAAATAAATTAATTCAAGAGAAAAGAGAATATTACTTAGGACTATTTATCTATTCGTAATTATATATGATTTTTTTTCTTTTATAAATCAATTTTTATACACATTATTAATTATTCTGGATGTTTATGCAATGGACATTGACAACTAATAATTATGTTTTTTAAACAAAATAGTGTAATTTTGATATTCTCGTTACAATATAATCTTGATTCAATGATAAACATATGTTTTGAGCGCATAAGTGGTAGTATTTTTAATACTCAAATTTTACCTTTAGTTTTGAATAATTTTTATTCATGTTTAATTTTTTCCAACATGTAGAGCTATAGAGAGATACAATTTAATGACTCGTAATGTAACAAATAAAAAGACAAAGTTATTTTTCCAAAAGTAAGTATTACTTGTGTTTTTTGACATTTTTTCCCCCGCAATGTATTACTTGTATTTTGTGTGTATTAATAACTATATGAATATTATTTGTAGTCGCGAAAAATAATCCAACGAATGTTCGTGTGGATACTATGTTATGAAACATATGCTAGATATTGTCTCCGAAGACATTAGTGATTCATGAGCTAAGGTATTCACTTTATCCATATGCATGTAATTTGCTTATCTTTGCTGTTAAGTTAATGTTATTGTTGTTAGCTAGTAAAATGTTTATGTTAAAAGGTTTATGTTGTTATTGAGGAGACTAAATCTTTAATGTTGTCGTTGTAGGGTTAACCTAACTTAAAATTTGTTCAAGTTATAGGGGTTTAACGAACCAACACCATTCCTACAAGAAGATATAAATGAAATTCATTCACGTTCGGTCAATTCCTTCTTATCATTTTATGAACCTCAATAACGCTAGTTTTTCTTGGATGTTGTAAACAATGTGTATAGATTTTCTATTACACATATGTATTTGGTTTTGTCATTCTGGTTCTATTATCAAATATGTATATAGATTCTCTTAGTGTACTATTTTGGATATGTATATATTAGATTCAATTACAAATTTTTTAAACAATGTAATTTGGTATATATAAAATAAAATGTTCTAGTTCTGTTACAAATGTGTATATAGATTCTATCACAAAATGTGTATATAGATTCTATCACAAAATGTGTATACAAGTTATGTCTAAAAAAATACTAGTCAAAATAAAATTTAAAACAAATTAAATTTAAAGAAAAAATGTTTTTCTGCTCAGTTTGAAATTCAAACTGAGGTAAATACACACTTTCTACCTCGGATATTAGCAGAAATCGAGAGGTAAAGTGGTGCGAACTTTCTAGTTTTGAAAATACAAAAATACTGTTGTTGGGGATCAAATCTGTTCTAGACTGGCCAAAGGCCCAAATGACCAAGGTTCAATTCATCTCAAGTCCCCTCCACTTGACCCAAAGTATAAAAATTAGTTCATACATAAAGAGCAATGTACAATCTTCGATCTCCATTTTTCACTACACTCTTCTTGAATCTTGAATTGACTTGGGCGTTTGAGTGCCAACCATGTAGGTCCACCCTGAGCTGTCGTAAATAATATCTGAGCCGCAATTAAAGATTATTAGTTCTTCAACTACATTCATTTTGGTTCTCAAATGGAATAGTGGCGACATTTGTAGGAATCAAATTCTGATTCCCGCGAATTTTCATCTTCGGGTTAATATCCATCTGAAATCAGATTCGTAATAACAATAGAAGAAGCAGAGACGATAATTCTGGTAACCATGTCCAAGATCTCCAATACATCTCCCGAATCGATCATTCATCAAATATCACAGATTGATGATTCTCGCGATATCACGTCATCTAGTGCATATCCTTCGTCAGATTGTTTTCTACTCGTAATGGGAGTTAGCACTCGGCGAGACGTAGATCGATTAGAGTTAAGATTTCTAGATCGAGACAATATCGATGAAATTTTAAACTTTTATTTGCCTTTGATTCTCCTAATCACCATCACCGATTGGAACTTAATCGAATTCTTTATAGACAACAATAGTTCTTGTAACATCCTATACACATATATTCTGGATCTGTTAGGAATCTAACAAGCAGATCTAAATCCGTATAACAGAGGAGATCTGTTAGAATTTAGAGATTCAGTAACTCTCCCTCAAGGAACTACAAATCTGATAGTGGAAATTGGAGAAGAAGCTCATGAAAGAAAGGTAACCCTTAACTTTCTGGTAATACCATTTTGTAGTACCTTCAGAGGTATCCTAGGGAGACCCTTCCTAGAAAGGCTAGCTGTAGTAGCATACCCTGTCCACTTATGATGCGAAAGTAAGGCCGACCTTAGTTAGTGCCAACGTGAGCAAAGCAAGGAAAATCAAAAAAGTCATCAATAAGGATCTTATGGAATCACTCGAGGCTTTAGAGGCAGAAGCAGTAAGAGATCCAAGGGCATATGATCTGGATGCTCACGAGGACAAGGTTTGGCCGGTGCCATATAATGATTTTGTCTAACTCTAGGATAATCCCTCCAGGTCGATAAAAATAGGTTTCGAACTTCCTCTGGAAGTATAGACTATAATGATTTAATGCCTCCAAACTAACGCTGATCTTTTTGCTATAACCTCGCATGTGATGCCCGACATTAATCCCAACGTAGCATGCCACCGACTGAATATGGACGCAAACGCTCGATATGTCTCTCTACGTTAGAGGGTGAAACCCCTAGAGAAAGCTGAAGCCACTGCCAACATGGTTAAGGCCCTATTAAACACCAAATTTATTTCCAAAGCCAAGTATATAAAGTGGTTGTCCAATTTTGTTCTAGTAAGGAAAGCCTCGGGGAAATGGAGGATGTGCATTGATTATATGTAACTTAACATTGCTTGCACAAAAGATTTCTACCCAATTCCAAAATTGATAAACTTGTAGATAATTCAGTTGGATATCAGTTGCCTTCATCTATGGATGCCTATTCGGGGTATAATCAGATTCTTATGTATGGATCTGACCGAATAAAGAGAAACTTCATGGTCGAGCATGCCAATTATAAATACATTCTACCGAGAACCACTCCAATTAATCCAAAATATCTCCAATAAAGGGCTCCACTTACCAAAAATACATTAATTCCACAAAATGACCACTAACAACACCATTATTTTATATGACACCTCACTTGTCAATGTTGATTGCGGTCAGTTAGAGATAAAACACTGACATCAGTTCGAGAACAATTGAGATTTCAAAATTAATAATGTATTTTAGTTCTATAATGTGAATGAGGGAGTGGTTACCTTCATCTTCAGGAACTAGGTTAGAACTTGTGTACCCTAAATTGAATAAGATAAACTTGACGGTGATGATGATAGTGAATGATAGAGTTTGAATCTTACTTGACCCTTGTTAATATTCTCCAGACATTGCTGCTGATTTAGGAGACTTCAAAGAGAGATCTTCCCCTTGGATTAGCAATCGAAGGAGGCCAGTACGAATATCGCCAGAGGATGTTTGGTGCTTTCGATTGGAGCTCTCAGATCTGACACGCAATCGTCTTCATGTACAAATGGGTTTGTGATTCTGAAAAGAAAAATAAATTGCGTATTATTTGAGAATCTTAGCGCGTGAATTGAAAGAACATTATGACAGGTGGAGAACGGTCATGAAACTTGAGTGAGGTCGGTTCTTGAACTGTCGTGGAGCCAAAGGTACAGTGGAGGATGCGAGATGAAGATTTTCTGTTTGAGCGTGAAACGTGATGCGTTAAAAAGCTTTCTTGTTTTTTTTATAAATATATTTGTATGCTATAATTCTATTTGTTATTGAATATCTATTGATATTGCTATCATATTATATAAATACCACTAATGTTAATATAATTACTATTATATTATATAACTACTATTAATATAATTAATAGTTAGTAAGTAATATTATAATAATAAATATTATAATTAATTAATTAATTACTATTATTATATTTAATTAATAAAAGTGAAAAGATGGGAAAATAAAATAATGAAAAAAGTGAGGAAATAAAAGAATAACAAAAGTAACGATTATGATTGGTTAAAGTAGTCGCGACATCCTGTCCTAACGGTCGTGAGTGTAGAAAGAGGACGATTCTTTGGTAACTGTCGTAATTATGTTACTCAACATGCCTAAAAATCTATGACGGTTGGCTCTAACTATCGTGACAACTATCACATTTCAAGAATTTTGAAGGTGGAAGGAATTTATGTTTTGTGGTCGACAAGATTTAAGACAATTAGTGGGAATTCAAAGGAATTTGAATCGATATTTTAACGTGGAGACAAACCTTTTAATTTTTGTTCATGAATCTAGAAGATTTGGGATGAGAAGAAAATATGAGTTGAATGGCTTATTTACGAACACGTATCGGCCTGAATAGGTTATGTGACGACACGTATGACTTATGTGTTGGCTTGTACTGAAGGACGTGAAGGCAGAGAAAACACAAGAAATGGGCGTTTGAATTGTGTTCATAGAAAACATTCCTCTTTATAAATTCTAAGCACTCAAATAATAATAGCGATAAAGACAATGAAGAGAAAATGACACAAGTGATTTATCCAGGTTCACCGTTAACTAGGCTACTCCTGTCCACCCCCTCAAGGATGATTTCTCCTAATCCAACGACTTAATCCATTATAACTAAACTGATTACAAATGCACGGGCAATAGCCGGTGACTAACACACAATGACACATTCAGTGATCCAACCATATATAATGTTCATTGACCTAATAGAATTAGATCCCTCAAGACCATCTACCAGGATTTCTCCATAATGATATCCATCAGTGATCTCACAAGAGTCTGACATTCACTCGGTCCCCTTTGAGATATGACTACCATTTACCCAATATAATCTGATCCCGTAAGATCTCCTATCAAGATTTCTTATAATGACTGCATCCATTATCTTCTTGAGATCAGACCTTCACTCAGTCTCCCAAGGAATCAATCAACAATAGTTGATGGGGTTCTTGTGTTTATATTATTGCCTATTCTAAGCAGATTACATAAGTGCTTTAAGCACATATTGTTTAACACTTTTCCGAGCAACAACTCAAGTGTTAAAACAATTTACATGAAGAGATTCGAACATAAACACAATACGAGCAACAACTCTTGTGTTCATTAAAATGTTCTACAAAGATGTATATGATCAAAAGTTGAATAACATCTTGTAGTGTTCTTCTTCATCTTCTTGTGGAGAAAGTACCGAGCAATAACTCCTTGCTTCTTCTGAGATCTACCAAGATATATGTGATGATAGTTGGTTAGCCTCTTGTAGAATCTTCTTCTTCTTGAGCAAGCTACGAGCAACAACTCATTGCTTCTTCTGTTTCATCCAAGATGCATATGATGATAGTTGAATAACATCTTGTTGAAATGTTATTTCTTTCTTTTCTCTTTTCTTTGGTGGTCTTCAGAATGTGTAGCATTGTAAATTTAACATCTTCAACGTCCACTGCTTTCCTTTCACAGGTTAAAGCTCTATTTGGCCAAAGGCAACTTTTCCTTGAATCTTTGATCTTCTTTTATAGCCTTGACAGAGAGAGACGTTGTGTGGATAGAGAATTCTTTTCCTACATCAACGGTTAGTTCCTAATGGATAGAATAAGGTGTACAAGTTTAGATAGTATAAAATAATATTTTCTGTATCCTGTCACTGTTCAGTGATAGCTTTCCATCTTTCCTCCGGATAATGTTTTTCTATTAAGCTTGTACACAAAGATCTATTAAGTAAAGAAAGATAGCTGTAAATCCAGTCGTTTTTTCCCAACAGTCACAATGAGAGTGGTTGACAATACAATATAAAGGACTTTCCTTATGCCACATAGAGGGTAAAGGTCACAAACACATTATGTATCTTTTGTACAACATCACACATTAACCATTTGAACTTCTTCTTAGCATCAGAGGCTTCAGATATTTGAATGTTAAATGTTGAAGCTTGTTGTAGAAGAATCACTCTTAAGTTAGAACCTAAGTATTGGAGTCTTCAGAACTTGTCCCATCAGAACCTTGTCTTCAGAGTCTTCAACTGTAATACGGTAGGAGAACTGACTTGGTGTTTTGCGTTTGATCGCAAGTGTTGCAGATAGCAAGAGTCACCACCGACTTTTCTTTTATCTAATAAAGGAAAGGGTGAAAGAACATGAAAGACATTTTGAGAATTTTCTTGAGTTCGGGGGCTAGGTTATGAAAAGGGAGGTGTTAGCACCCTTTTCATCCATAGTTATCTACAGCCTCTTAATTTCTAGCTCACTTTTGAAATACTTTATGTTTGTGTAAGTTTGAAAATATTTTGAAAATACCTAAGTTTGGAAAACTTTGTAATGATTCTCGTATCATTGAGAATGTATATAAAGTGTTGGTTTTGAAAATATTTGTTGTTTAGAAAGTGTTTGAAATATGTTTTGAAAGTGTGAGGTGTGAAGATTATTTTTGTTTATATCAAGCGATTACGAGTGATCTACCTACTCAAAAAAGTCTTTGTTCTTTTCTTCCTCCTTTAGATAGTGCTATCCTACCTTTAGTTAGTAGAAAGCCCTATTATTATATGTGCAGGACAGGCACAGGTCATCGTACAGTCATAGAAAGCAACTTGAAGGATGCTTTAGCAACTTTTGTAAGGGATTAAGATCGTTTTACCGAAGGCAATATCGAAGGGTCACCGAGGGACTATGATCTTTTTCTATCGAGGGTATTTGCTAAAGCGTCCCATATTCGAGGGACATGACCGTTTTTCCGAGGCAACAAGCGAGGTTACCCTATAGGTGCTTGTGTGAAAAGTGTTTTGATTTCAATTAATTTGTCTTGATTAGGGTTATCTAGCGATTGATTTTAAATCTTTCCATACACGCCTAATTACTATACAGTTATTTGTACATACATGCATAGTTATAGGTGCGGAAAGTAAAGTGCAGGAAGTAAAATCTATGCTATTACAATGCTTTGGGAATGGGGGTACAAATTTATGAATGGGGATCAGTCGAATCGACAATACAATTAAAAGTCTAAATAAATAAATCAATACAACCCAATCGAATTAAAAATAAACAATTAATTAAACTAAAACAATATTTTTAATAAAATTAATTAGCAAAATAATTAATAATATAAAAATAATATTTTTTAGTTTAATTATTTAGTTAAAAAGTGTTTATATATTTTTTTGTATTGATATAAATCAAAATAATTAAACAAAATAATACAATACAAACAAATGTAAAAGAATATAGAGAATGAGCCTGAAATGAAGTAATTCAGGGGGTAAAACAAAGTAAAACATGCATGGGTAGCAAAATATAAGCCCACTAAAAATATACAAAACAAAAAAATGATAAATAAATATAAAAATCTGGGCTGAAGGAAAAAAAAAACGGAGCGGGTCAATTGGAGTAAAAGCCCGTTCAAAAATTGCCACTCAATGGAACCCTAGGGAGATTAGTATAGCCCCCGTTGTCTTCCTTGTTTCTCTCAAAAGTCAAATAATTTAGGCTACTATTATTTAATAATATTGAAAATTAGAATAGAAGTTAAAAGGGATTAAAAAAAACATGATTGAAAATAAAAACTTCTCTCACTTTCTTGGAACCACATGACTCTCTCTTTTGGAACAAATCATCACAAATCAATTCTTTCTCTTCCCATCGTTCCTCTTCATCACCCTCACCACGACCATGCAAATCCTCCTCCTTATCAGCAGCAGCACGACCCTTCGCCTTCCTATCAAGCAACAATTTTCGATCCTTATCCAATCTCAGCTTAGTGATAACAAATTTGGAAGGGTTAACACCAACATTAACAGTGGAACCATTAACCTTCTCACGTGTAATACGTTCTATGTGAATCACCCATTTTCGGCGATAAAATTGAATGACCTTTCCCTCACGACCCTTTAAGGTTCCTCTAACAACCTGCACCTCGTCGTCTTTCCTCACCGTCATGGAACGAACGTTGTATTTCAGAACCATCTCCCCGATCTTGGTCTTTTCTTCTTCGATGAACTCCAATTTGGAGGCATCAATTTACTTGTCACCTTATTCTTCAAGGCTTAAACCTTCATCTGACCAACTGAACAACAACATACATCATACGCTAATAAGGGAGATAAAAAAAAGCTTACCTTCCGGAGGCGAGTCCGGAGCTTCTTCGAGGCGACGAAGATAATGAGAAAACTAGAGAAACTCTCAGAAATTCTGGTATGCACTTTTGTTCCTTGCTTTGAACATCTTCTTCTCTGATTTCTGCACGCGCGTGAGTTGTAGTTGCTGTTACGTTGATATGTATGGAATTGTTGTTGAGAGGTTGCGGACACGTGAAGTGTGCATGTTGTTGTTGATGTTATCACAAATTGAATGTTGATGTTATTGCGTTGCGGTGATGAAGATGCAAAAATGTTGATGAAGAAACATTGAGGATGAAGATGTTAAAGGTGCAGTGATGTTGGAGATTCGGTTATGAAGCAAAGAGAAATTGAGAGGAAGCTTGAAGGTGAAGGATGAAGGTTTGAGGAGGTATTGAAAGATTGTTGAGGGAATGAGTGAGGATGGAGTTGTAGTGTAGTTATGGAAGTAGTTGAAGAAGAAAGGATGATATTGATGATGTCAGTATATTGAAGATGCAATGAGCTGATAAGGTTGGATGTTGAGGATTACAGTGATGCTGTAGGATTGTGGATGGTTGTTGAGAGTTGTAACAGATTGAAAGAACTTTGTTAGGAGTGTTTTTTTAGTATCCTCCTTCTTTTCTATATGCATAGTGATTATATAAGTGATATCAAGGTGAAAATGGATGGAGAATAGGAGCCAAGAGTGAGTTGAAATTTGAATGGTAAATCCTTTTGGTGTAACTATTTTTATGCTTTCTTGATGTGGGAATTGGTTTAAACATTTTGAGAAAGTTTTTGTCTGTTTTTGTGGACTCGTATAGCAGGTTAGTGCAACAAGGTGCAATAGGTTTTGTGATGGTTTTTGGATAATTTTGCAGTTTGGACAACATGCATATGGATTGTTGTATGCAGGTTTTGCAGGCTGGTTTTTCTATGTATATGGCAGCAACAACATGGCTGTTTTTGTGCAGGTTGTTTTAGCTATTTTGATGTAAGGCTTTGGATTGTTTTGACAGTTTTTTATGGACTGTTTTGATAGGTTTTGTAGCAGAATTTTGGACATCAATGTGCAGTGGACAACAGGGTGTTTTGGGCCATTTTATGCAGGATTTGAGACAAGGCATTTGGCAGCAGGTTTTGTGGCATCTTGTGAGCAGTATGGGGCAGCAACATGTTCTGTTTTTGGAGGTATGCAAGTTTGGGACAACAACTTGTCATGAAAGTCAAAGCATGAAGATGGTTCAAGTTTTGAAAATTGAAGTTTAGGCTTAAAAAAGCATCCATGTAATCTTGTAGTATTATGAAAACTAGACTTGAATGTAATTCTATTTCAATTTCTTTGTAATTGTATGAATTTTGGATGAATGAAAAACACTCGAATCACTTGACATTTGAATCCTTATATTTTGTCTTGATGAAACTTGAAATCCCCCACTTGAATGGTTTGGATGATTGACATGAAAACTCTTGTGACTTTGTAGACTTGGTGATAGAAAAATAGGCATATAAGTATTGAAATTCTTGTGATGTAATTTGGAATTATGAGCACAATTTAATTCTTCTTTGTAACCTTAGAAATTGAATAGTATGTGATTTTGGATTCCACAACATGAATTTTATTTGATTTGAAATGTAATCCTTTCCTTGCATCCAAAACATTCAAAAATGGAAATTGATGAATATTGAATGTACTTGAATAGTCATTGTGATACGGTGACAGAACCGACTGTTAATACTAGTTATGTGTTTGCATTCACAAATGTGCGGTAAGCAAGAGTCGCCACCGTCTTTTATTTTATCCAACAAAGGAAAGGTAAAAAAAGAACATAAATAAACCTTTTCTGAGAGTTTTCTGAGTAAGGGGGGTAGATTATAGAAAGGGAAGGTATTAGCACCCTTTTTATCCATGGTTTTCCACAGGCTCTTAAGAACTTTGCTCATTTTGAAATTGCTTTGTGCGTGTGTTTTGAAAAAAAAAATTGTTTTACTTCGTGCGTTGTTTTTGAAAACTGTTTTGAAAGTGTTTGTGTGAAAAGATTTTGAGATTTTTGAGAAAGTACCTAGGAACTATCTACCTACTCGAAAAAAAGGCCGTTCGTTTTTTCTCATTTCCTTTAGACAGCGCTATCCTACTATTAAGGAGTAGGTAGCCCCATCGTTGGAGTTTAAGGGACAATCGAAAGGGACGTTTTTATGGTCACAAAAGCAATGGTTAGGAAACTTTAGTAATTATCCTAAAGTCCTAAATATCTTTCCGAGGCAACATTCGAATGGGTCATTTTGACCTTTTTTGGACTGGAGGGTGACCACTAAAACTCCCTATGCTTCATGACCGTTTACCGAAGGCAACCGAAGTGGTGATACCCCAGGGGTGCGTATGTGCGAGTGTATTTGATTTCAGATATATTAGTATTTGTGTTTAGTTTTCTAGCGATTGGTTTTATCTTGTTCATGCAATCCTATTAGCCATACATCTAACAGTTAATATATGTACAAAAATATAAAGTGCGGAAACGTAAATTCCTACGCTATTACATGCCTTCGAGGAGAGGGATTTAATTACAAGTCCAAAACCGGGAGAAATATAAAGGAAAACAATAAAAATGCCTTATAGTTTGGCTACATTGATATGTACAGGAATATAAAAGTGCGAAAGAAGAAAATGCGCGCGAAATAGGAAAATGCGTAAAGGAAACTTTTTGATGTTTTTTGAATTAGTTTTAAGAAAAGAAAAGGCATGTTTTTTTGTTTGGTTTTTAATTTACGAAAATATTAAATTAAAGTCTAATTAATAACATAAAATAAACCTAATTAATATTTTTTGATTTTTAAATATTAAAGAAAATAAGAATTATGAAATATAAAACCTAGTTCTACTTAATCATTACTTTAGGAAAATATTAACTAATTAATTAATTAATTAATTAATTAATGATCTATTTAAAAAAAGTTAATTATTATTTTTTGTGATTTTTTGGTTTTAAGGTTAATTAATAAAAATAAAATCAAAAGAAGAAATAAAACATAAAGAATAGAACAAAAAAAACAAAATAAATGGGCCTGTATCCTGCGTTATGAGCACGAAATGCAGACCGTGTCCTAGCTATGGCACGATTGGATTTCAGGCTCAAACCTTGTGATTCGCACGCCCAAACCTCATAGTTTTATGTCCTGTGCAACATTCAAACAAACCAATGCATTAAAATGTACAAATAAATGAAATTAGAATTAATTTTTTATACCAAATACACAGGTTCGAATATGTAGTGTTCTTGGTCGTGCAAGGGCCTAGGGATGACCTGGATCAATTCCTGGGAATGCTGAGAGAATGATTATAGTGTTAGTTTGCCACGAAATAGCTTGTAAGTGCGGTTGCAAATATTTGACGAATTTATGAAAATGGAGAGTTTGAGAGAGGGCTTCTGTGCGTGGTAAGTGTCTTTTTTTTTCTTAATGATTGCAAATGGTCCAATATATATAGGAGGGAAGGAATGAATGTTCTTGAATGCAAAATCCATGCCATAATGTCTTGTAATAAAGTATTGATATAATATTCAAAAACTTGTCAAATTGATGTTTTAAAGAACCATAATACAAAATTCGAAAACTTGCCCAAAATGACTTTTGCGCCATTTCTTGAAGGGGATGAACCTATACATCATTTTAAGCGTGGATTGGGCCCTTGTGCAAGATAATTCCAAGCCCATTTGTGCTATACACCTCCCTTTGTTATTTAAACCACTTATTTCATGTTTTATTGAAAATAAATCCAAATAAATAGAAAATAAATGGATAAAAAGTAATACCACAAGGGGAAGAGCTTATGGGTCCTATAATATTCCATGGAGAAGTTTAAAACTCAAAGAAATGAGTTAATGCCTTGAAAACTCAACTTTGCTCGATGTAGGATTTTTGAATTTTCCAAAAATTTCCCAACTTCGGAAAACCATAACTTGCTTAATTTTTATCCAAAGGAGATGATATTTGACTTTTTGGAAAGATTAATATGTCTACTTAAACCCCTCTTTTGATGATTTTTTTCATTTGAAGATGTTATCTTGATGTAAAAGGTCTGGACAAAAAGTGTCTTCTGTCGACTTTCTGAAAATGACATGTAATGTATGAGTTTTAATATTTCAAATGGTGCACTTCTTGCACTTGAAGATAAAATATGGATTATAGGGAATTAGATTCTCTTCAATATGGGCTTTGGTTGGGGCCAAATGGATAAAGTATGGGAAAGTTATGCCCAGTCAAAGTTTAGTTGACTTTTCCCATAGAAACCCTAATTTTGCAAATTTGACTTTTGACGAATTAGGAGCATTTCTTGAGGAATCATGGTCAACCCTTGATCAAATGATGATTATCACTTCAAAACAATGTTGTTGATAAAAAATCTTGAAGTTTGACTGTTTATAGGTCACAGTTGACTTTTGACCTAGTATAGTTGATTTTCAGGCATTTGGGCAATTGACTGTGCAAACTTGTTATGCAAAGCATGAAATTTGTCATGGACATTCTTGGAGGCATAGTAGGACCATGGAAAGCAATTTAATTCTTTTGAGTTGACACATCCTGATTCAAATGGAAACCCTAGTTGGGGGTTCATTGCCTTAGGAGGAGAATTTGTCTGATCAATTCTTGGGCATCCTTGGGCAAGTTGAGGACCTCAATAGGCATGTGTTGAGTAAAATGAGAGGGAAAATTTTAGGGTACAACAGCTTCCCCTGTTCAGTCTTCTTAAACTTGAGGATGTAGATTGGCTTGTCAGCCTTTCGTGATCTGAAGGTGGAAGATGAACACTAGAGTGCTCAAAAATTTGCACTCGCATGAAGTGAATGTCAATCGATAATATCGGGAATGGGCTTACAAATGCCACTTGGAAGGCGATAGAGAATCGTCGGAGATGGGCTTAAAGATGCCATCCAGAAAAGATATCGGTTGCATAAGAGATTTCTTTGCGAGAATTCCCGTACCTGCTGTTGAGGAGGACTTTGCCAGGGAATGTTGATTTATGTCCTGGGAAATAGAGTCTAGGAGCTTCGGTAGTCCATTACTCTACTGGGGAATTAACTATTGATTGATGAGACAAAAGTGAGCTGTTATATGGCCGAGTCCGGGTTTTATGACGACTTACTAGGGAATATGAAATCGACCGTATCTGGTCGGGTCCAAGTTTTACGGTGTTCTAAACTGTTGTCCAGAGATAAAAGAGAAGGAACCTGAATAGGGCTTTCTCGGGACACGTCCATGTAAAATTACGTCAGGTAATTCATGAAAAGGAGCCTAGATAGTAGGGCTATGAGAAGGAACCTGGGTAGTAGGGTTACTTCGAAATAAATCCTGGGTAGTAGGGCTGCTTCGGAATAAAGCCTGGGTGATAGGGCTATAAGAAGGAACATGGGTAGTAGGGTTACTTCGAAATAAAGCCTGGGTAGTAGGGATGCTTCAGAATAAAGCTTGGGTGGTAGGGTTGTGAGAAGGAACCTGTGTATTAGGGTTACTTCGAAATAAAGCTTGGGTAGTAGGGATACTTCGGAATAAAGCCTGGGTGGTAGGGCTGTGAGAAGGAACCTGGGTAGTAGTGTTACTTCGAAATAAAGCCTGGGAAGTAGGGCTGCTTTGGAATAAAGCCTGGGTGGTAGGGCTATGAGAAGGAACCTGGGTAGTAGGGTTACTTCGAAATAAATCCTGGATAGTAGGGTTGCTTCGGAATAAAGCCTGGGTGGTAGGGCTGTGAGAAGGGACCTGGGTAATATGGATACTTCGAAATAAAGCCTAGGTAGTAGGACTGCTTCGGAATAAAGCGTGGGTGGTAGGGCTGTGAGAAGGAACCTAGGTAGTAGGGTTACTTCTAAATAAAGCCTGGGTAGTAGGGCTGCCTTATTTGATCACGTAGATTAGTTGACCCATTTGGTTTCGGGAACTGATTTTCCATTAGTTGTCTGCAGATATGACATGTATAGCTTCATAGATTTAACCTTGAACTGTTGGAGTTGTTGATGGTAACCATCTTTCCTGAAAAGGTACAAGATTAATTATATGCGATGCATGAAATGCATTATGTGATGATGTTCTCAAAATAAATGAGATTATGTTGTATGCAATATGTATGCGCACGTCATGATGTATGAACATGAAATGCTATTTTAACATATCCGAGTCTGGGAAAATAAATCCCTGAGTGCTGCTGGAGAGTACTGAAAATTGAATTCCTGACCGTTGTAGAAAAAGTGGTTCTTCTACTTCCGCTGGGGATGATGAGTAGAGATGATTTGTCGAGGATTTCCTCTTTCTGTTTGAGAATACTCGGTTGGGATTTTTTTGTCTTCTGTTTAAGAATGAATATATGGGGAGACAAGTACTTCTGCTTGCAAATATTCCACTGGGGAGAAGATGCTCTATTTGGGGAGTGCTCCGCTGAGGGAGAAGAATTCTTCTATTGGAATATTCCATAGTGAGAAAAGAATTCTGTTGGAGACTCTACTGGGGAACATTCAGTAGCTAGGGAAAAGGAACTCTGTTGAGAATGATCTTCTGCTGCCAGAGAAATAAACTCTAATGGGGATGAAGATTTGAAAGCTGTCGAAGATTATAAAGCTCTGTGGGGAATGAGTTTCCGTAATTAGAGGAACAAACTCTACCTGGGAGGAGGTTTTATAAACTTTTTAAGCTTATAAAGCTCGGCTGGGGAACACATATTTCAGCTCTCTGAAGGAACTTGGCTGGAGGAAGTAATTCCTGCTTTGGGAAGAAGAGGTCAAAACTTTGGTTGTTTCTACTCTACAGGGACGAGGCTTCATAAACTGCTGGGGACAAAAATATACTCAGCTAGAAAACATGGATTTCAAATCTCTGAGGAATTCTGTTGGAGAAGGTAATTCCTGCTTGGGAAAAAAAACTATAGAGACTAGGACTGGCTTTCAGACACTGCTTCGTTCCTCAAGCCATTAGCAATTGTCTTTCTGTTCTTTATGTAAATATTTGCAAATAGTAATCATATTCACTATGCATATGCCACAAATAATCACTGTACGTTTTTTCAAAACAAAACAGAAAAAATAGAAAACAAGTAGTTTTGAACTTTCAAAAACTGATTTGTATTGATTTTTTGATGTTTGCCTATAAAAGGCGTTTATGTACAAGGAGACAAACATTCTAGTAAGAAAATGCTGTCACAGAAAGAATTTATACAAAGTTATATACAAAGAGAAAACGGCTATGTATAATGATCCCATTGAGTTTCAATTCTGCTATTGCTCTTATGCCTTCGAACGTCTCATTAATTTGTTGCTTGTCTGAAGTTGACTGGATTGATCGGTACCCCTTGAGTTTGATAGTATGATACTGAAGTTTGATCATAAGGTGATCCAACGGGACATAGTTATATGCCTTAAATCCCTAATTTTTTCCTGGACCGCCCTTTCGGTTTTTCAGTCCACTGGGATGCCCTTTTTTCCCAAGCCGCCTTTTCAGGTTTTCGACTCGCCGGGTGTACAAATTTTTTGTTTTTATCCCTAATTTTTTCCCGAACCCTTTTGGTTCTCCGAGATGCCCCTATTTTTTCCTAGGCCAGTCGACCTAGCGGGTCTTTATTTATGCGTAGTATGTTTTCACTATGTCCGCATTCACAGGGTGGGGAAGGTCGTCACCATCCATGGTGGTTCGAATCACGGCTCCACCAGAAAATATGTTCTTAATTACAAATGGCCCTTCGTATGTGGGGGTCCATTTGCCCCTGGGATCACCTTGCGGCAGGATGATGCGTTTGATTACTAGATCACCCACTTGATATACCTGACGTCTGACTTTTTTGTTGAAAGCCTTGATCATCCGTTTTTGGTACATCTGACCATGACAGATAATAGTAAGCCTTTTCTCATCAATCAGATTCAGTTGATCAAGTCGAGTCTGGATCCAATCGTCTTTGTTTAAACCCGCATCCTTCATGATCCTCAAAGAAGGGATCTGGACCTCAATAGGTAGGACAACCTCCATACCATATACCAGAGAATAAGGTGTTTCCCCTGTTGACGTACGCGCTGAGGTGCGGTAACCATGAAGAGCAAATGGTAATATCTCATGCCAGTCTTTGTATATCACCATCATCTTCTGTATGATCTTCTTAATGTTCTTGTTAGCAGCCTGCACAGTGCCATTCATCTTCGGCCAATAAGGGGAAGAATTACGGTGCTGGATCTTGAACTGTTTACAGAGTTCGGTGATCATTGTGTTATTGAGATTCATACCATTGTTAGTCATGATTCTCTCTGGAACACCATACCGACAGATCAGGTTATGCTTGATAAACCGCGCCACAACATTCTTGGTAACAGTAGCAAAAGAGGCAGCTTCGACCCACTTCGTGAAATAATCAATGGCCACCAGGATGAAGCGATGCCCATTGGAAGAGGTAGGTCTAATCTCTCCGATCATGTCAATGCCCCACATTTCAAAGGGCCAAGGAGCCGTCAAGACGTTCAAAGGAACCTGAGGTACATGCACCTTATCAGCATATATCTGGCATTTTTGACGAGTTCGGGAATGCTTATAATAGTCTGCTTCCATAGTAGACCAATAGTATCCTTCCCATAGGATTTTTTTAGCCATGGTATGTCCACTAGAATGGGTGCCAAAGGTACCTTCATGTAATTCTTCCATAATCCTCTCTGCTTCACTCTTGTCTACGCACCGAAGTAAAGTAGAGTCTTGGTTGTGCTTATAGAGGATTCCATTACTGAGGAAGAACTTTGCAGAGAACCTTCTCAAAAACTTCTTATCATTGACAGACGCCCCCTCGGGATATTCTTGAGCCTCGAGATACCTCTTTACTTCATGAAACCAAGGTTTGTCTCCTACTTCTTCAGTGTCAATCTCATAGCAATATGCTGGTTCATCCAACCTCTCAATAGTGATCCGAGGAGCCTCGTTATCCCATTTGACCTTGAACATGGATGACATAGTAGCTAGCGCGTCCTCTAACTGATTCTCTTCTCGTTGGAAATGTTCAAAGGTGACCTCTTCAAAGTGCGAAAGCAATGTCAACACATGTTCTTTGTAAGGGATGAGATTCGGGTTCTTCGTGTCCCACTCGCCTTTGATTTGACTTATTACCAAAGCCGAATCCCCGAATACACTCAAGAACTTGATCCTTAGGTCAATAGCTGCTTTGAGACCCATGATGCATGCTTCATACTCCGCCATGTTATTGGTACAGTTGAAACATAGTCTGACAGTGAAAGGAGTATGACAGCCCTCAGGGGATATGATTACAACACCAATGCCATTACCGAGTGCGTTCGAGGCTCCATCAAAAACCATAGTCCATCAGGATCCTTCTTCAGGTCCTTCATCCGGTCCAGGTTCTTCATAGCCAGTCACCTGCATAATATTCTCGTCAGGGAACTCAAAATTCATGGACTGATAGTCATCCACGACCTGATGAGCCAAATGATTAGCTAATACACTCCCCTTGATTGTGAAGAAGTGAAAAACACAAGAAGGGGGGGGGGGGGGGGGTTGAATTGAAACCTTGAAATCAAAAGCAGTAATGACACAGTATTTTTATCCTGGTTTGTTTGATCTCAAACTACTCCAGTCCACCCGCCAAGGTGATTTCGCCTCTCTCCAACGAGGACTTAATTCACTAATCAACCTGATTACAAATCTACTTTAACAACTGTTAAAGTCTTCTTGAGTCCAAAACCACAACCCGGTTTTCTCAAGGAAATTCACTAAACAGTTAATTGAATAAAAGTGTACAATGATGTTTTTAAATAAACAGTATCACAAACTTGTGATGCATTACACAGTTTAATATTGAATTGTTGAAGATGAAGAATGATAGCTGCGTTGCTGACTTTTCACATGAGTTTTTCTCTTTGAGCGCAGTTGTTCATCATCTTGAAATCTTCTTCTAGTCTGCTTTATATAGGCCTTGCAATAGTGACATAAGAAGATACTTTTGGTATGTTCATAACACGCGTTAATGAGCTTTCCAAATCAGGAGATCCTTGTCTATTTGTAGCCGTTACTTATGATCTTGCATTGATAGACTGTAATGCTTCAGAGCTTCTCACATCAGAGGATGAATATTATCGTTGAGAGTTCTTTACATCTTGATCAGAACTTTGCACATCAGAGTATCAAAGATTCTATTTTGCAGCGCTAGTGCATTCATAAGTTCAATCAGAACTTCTTCATATAAGTGTGTCATGCATATTTGATGCGTCTGAATCTTTCATAGTCCTTTCAACTTCTGTGCTCGCATAATCAGAACTTCTGGTGATGTTCTGGTAGAAATTCCAGTTGCATCAGAACATCTTTTTAACCTCAGAACATCCTGCATGTAAAGATACTTTTTATTAGCGAGCATATTTGTTCTTTATATCATGTGTTTGTTATCATCAAAACTCTTGCTGGGATGTAGAACCAAGTTATGTTCTAACATATTGCTTTCTGGGCCGTGTATTGGATATCGTATTCGGTTAAGATCATTTGCCATCTCGCTATTCTTCCGGAGAGAGCGGGCTTCTCGAAGATGTACTTGATCGGATCCATATTAGATATCAACAAAGTAGTGTGGGTCAACATATACTGTCTTAGTCGGTGAGCAACCCATGCCAAAGCGCAACAAGTTTTCTCGAGCAGTGAGTATCTTGTCTCACAATCGGTAAATTTTTTGCTAAGGTAGTATATTGCATGCTTTTTCAACCAGACTCGTCATGCTGCCCCATCACACACCCCATTGAATTGTCTAACATTGTTAAGTACATTATCAAAGGTCTTCCTTCAATCAGAGGCATCAAAATTGGTGGTTCTTGAAGGTATTCCTTGATTCTTTCGAAGGCAGTCTGACATTCATCATTCCATTTTACTACTTGATCTTTCTTTAGGAGCTTGAAGATTGGCTCACAAGTAGCAGTTGAATGGGAAATGAACTTGGCAATGTAGTTTAGGCATCCCAAAAAGCCTCTGACCTCCTTCTCAGTACGAGGAGCCGGCATCTCTTGTATAGCCTTTACTTTTGCAGGGTCCACCTAAATGCCCTTGTCACTAACAATGAAACCTAGCAGTTTACCAGACCTTACCTTGAAGGTGTACTTGTTCGGATTTAACCTCAGCTTGTACGTCTTCAACCTATCAAACAACTTTTGTAAATGATCAAGGTGCTCTTCCTCGGTTTGAGACCTGGCTATCATGTCATCCATATATACCTCTATCTCATGGTAAATCATGTCATGAAATAAGGCGACCATGGCTCGCTGATAGGTTGCCCCGACATTCTTTAATCCAAACGGCATCACTTTGTAGCAGAAAGTTCCCTATTACGTGACAAAGGTTGTCTTCTCCATATCTTCGGGTGCCATCTTGATCTTATTGTAACCAGAGAAACCATCCATGAAGTAAAAGATCTTGTGTTGTGTGGTGTTGTCAACCAAGACGTCAATGTGGGGGAGCGGAAAGTCATCTTTGGGGCTTGCCCTGCTCAGATCTCTGTAGTCCACACACATTCGTACCTTACCGTCTTTTTTAGGCACTGGCACCATGTTGGAAACCCATTGGGGGTAAGAGGTGACAGCTAAGAACCCAATGTTAAACTGCTTCATAACCTCTGCTTTAATCTTCTCATACATTTCAGAGCGCATGCGACGAACCTTCTGCTTTACCGGAGGGAAATCTTCTTTAGTTGGCAGTCGGTGAACCACAATATCCGTATCCAGTCCTGGCATGTCTTCATATGACCAGGCAAAGATCTCGACATAGTCATGCAACATTTGTATCAACCGCTGTTTGACATTAATCCCCAGATTTGCGCCAATCTTGACTTCTTTTCTATCTACCTTTGTACCCAAGTTTATTGTCTCAACTGGCTCTTCATGAGGCTATATAGCCCTCTTTTTCTGCTGTAACAGTCTAGCAAGTTCTCCAGGTACCTCACAATCTTCCTCACCTTCGTCCTCGACTTGGTTGATCGGATTTTTGAAGTTATAACTGGCAATAGAAGAGTTGTTATCAATGGGATCCAGAGTGGATATGGATCTGCAGTTTGATATGTGAGTGTATGTAAGAGCATAGGTGTATTGATAAAGTAAAAAGCAGAAAAGAAAAACAGAGAGCGCAAAATTTGTATGCAAAAACGTCAAATGTTTTATTGATGACATACGATAATGACATATAATAACCCTCACAAATAAACCATTGTGCCTCGGGTAAGACACAAAGCCATAAAGTTTATATTGTTTATTACAAATTTGAAAAACAAGCAAGACAATTACTGCTGAACAAAAGTAATCGACACAAAATCTTTGGCCATCCAGTTACTAGGTCCACCGTTGGTAGTAGGGTATATCCAACTGTCAATATCAGAATCCTCATCATTGTCTTCTATAACATTGACCCCATGATTGCCAATGCGTAGGGGAGGTCCTCCAGCCCGAGCACGTCGAACAATCCTTTGAGCTCCTGAAGTAAAGCCCAAACCAAATTTATCAATTTTGTAAGGAAAATCAGGGAGCTGTCCCCAAATGGTACACCCACCTTCTTCAACTACTGCTCTGGCGTCCTTGAGAGAAGCCATCTTCAAAGGAGGTCTGGTGATCTTTGGCACATTGGTAATAGTCTCGGTTGATGCCATAGTCTGGGGAACCTCTTCAAAATTTTGACAAGGGGTCTCTATGAACTCACCATCCATTTCCACATACTTGAAAGAGTTCAGATGGCTTACCATGTACTCCTCTTCACCTTGCATGGTGGCAATCTTTCCCTTCACTGGATACTTCAACATTTGGTGCAACGTAGAAGTAACGGCTCCAGCTTCATGTATCCAAGGACGACGCAACAAACAAGAATAAGATAGACTGATATCCATCACGTAGAAGGTTGATTCAAAGGTCTGGGAACCCACTTTGACAGGGATGTCCACCTCCCCGTGCACCATTCTTTTTGAACCGTCGAAAGCCCTCACCACAATGTTTCTGGGCTTTAAGGTCAAACCTTCACAATCTAGCCTATCAAGAGCCTTCTTAGGCAAAACATTCAGTGACGATCCAGTGTCCACTAGCACATGGGCCATAGTAGTGCCCCGCATTCGATCGAGACATGCAGAGTGTTGCACCCCAAAATTTGCCCTCCCATATTCTTCAAGAAATTGCCAAGTCAAGTCACAAAATTCCCCAAGGGTTGTGCAGTTCAACTGTCTCCTATACAGTCAAAACTAGGGTTTGTGTTCTGATCAAGAAAAGGAAGTTTTCAGAGGCCCAATCAAGTCTCACATGCCTACAAAGATGGTCAAGTATCTTCATATCAAGTTTCAAGGCCTTCAGCTCAAAATTGCACAGTCAAAACCCTAAATTGCACTACAGTCAACTGTAGGGGCAAAATGGTCATTTGACAGTCAAAAAGTTCAAATTTTTGGTCAACATATCATTTTGAAGCCACAAACATCATTTGATCAATGCTTGATCATGATTCTCAAAATTTGGCTCAGAAATCATCAAGATGCAAAAGTTACTATATTTGGACAGTTGAAAAAGTCAACTGAAATTGACCAGGGCATAACTTTCACATGGATTATCAGAAAAATTCCATCCAAAGCTCATTTTGAAGAGAAAGACATTTCCTACAACTCATCTTCATACTCCAAGTCCAAGAAATGCTCTCACAAAAAGTTATCAATTTCAACATTATAGGTCATTTTCAAAAGTCAACAAAAAGGGACTTTAAGTCAAAGGCCATAACTTGAGATTGGTAAATCAAAATGACATGGGACCAAAGGCACTGGTTATAGGACTCAAAGACCTTTCCAAAATGTCCAAGAACATGTGAAAAGCTTAAAAATTGAGCAAGTTATGCCTTGTGGAAGTTGGGAAATTTTTGGATATTTTGAAAAGTCAACAATGGTTCAAATGACCTAAAATTGCTAATGGGCCCATTTTTCTTCCATGATTCATCATTCTAAGCATATGCACGACCACTTGGCCCAAAGGGAAGTATTTTCTCATTTTTTATTTATTTATTTGAATTTTTATTTATATTAATTCAATTAAATCAATTAAATATGTGAAAAATATCTAAATGAACCAAACAAATCTTTTTGTGCACATTCTAGACTCAATATTTCGTGCATAGGTTAATATGGCAAGATTTGGTTGATTTGAGCATGATTGAACAAAAATGCACATGAAAAGATATGGAAAAGATCCTTAAGAAATCAAATATTGAAAACCATTATGGCCATGGATTTTATGCAATTTTCTTAACCTAATATGCTCACTACATAACCAGGAATCAAACCCTAATGCTAGGACACTGAAAGCTGCGCTCAAGAATACCTTACAAACTTGGAAATTTTGTCAAATAAAGCAATTCTGAAAACGTGGTTAGAGGAGGATTCAGGTCTTAATTCTTGTTTCAAAGGCTTCCTCAAGGCTCCCAGAAGCGATTCCAATCGTTAGCATCCATTCAGACTCCAAGAATTGGTAGAATGAACATGAACTGTATAGAAAAATATTGATCATCGTGTTTCATATTTTAAGCATTTTTTTAACATTTGATTCATGGATTCTTGTTCCTCATAACGTTCTGATGCTAACCAATGCCTTTAATTGCATTTTCATGCCATACACGCGATTTCACCATGTTCATGTTCTAGGGTTTGCAAGATTTTAAATTGGGGATTTCTGGGTACTGTAAAATTAGCCAGTCGTAATACCATTATCAAAACCAGGGAGCTTGGACGAAGAGATTGCAATGGTCGCGCTTAATTTATATATACATGTGGCCTATTCGCTATTATGTAAATAAGCCTATTTTGGGGGGGTTTAAAACCCCCGTTAAATATTTGACAAATTTGTTTCAGGCAGACACGATGAAGAAGATGAGTCCGTGGCACGCATTGGTTGGTTGCTTTTGAATTTCGCGCGTTTTCCAGTACTAATTTTGTTTTTCTATCATATTATTTGTTTGTTAATTATATTACAAAAATGCGAATTGGCACAGTTGGTTGGAGAAAGCGCTGGTAACCCTCATGACCTGGGTTCAAGTCCCAGGTCTTGCATATTTCCATATTATTTTGCTATAATAATTCCCATGCAGTTTCAGTGCTATGGTTCACCATACGCCACCATCATCCAGACGTCCACGTGCCCCCTGAAGATTAAACCAATGGCATGGATCTGAAGAACACGTACACTCCAGTCAACGCACCACATGCTTGCACAAAAGTCAATGGATTTCATGCTTAATTGGGCCAGATTTGCTAAGTCCACACCTCCATGTTGGGACAGAAAACCCCCCTGGTTTGCTTCTCTATACATTTTTTTTATTTTATTTTCAATAATGATTTTATTTTCTTTATTTGTTTAAAGTAATTAATTATTTCTTTACAAAATATAAAAATATACAAAAAAATCAAAAAAAGACAAAATGTAATAAATATTTTTATTTTAATTATTTTCATAAATAAATTGTATAATTGAATTTAGTATAATTAGGGTTTTTTGCAATTTTAATTCTTTTCATAATAAAATATAAAAAATATAGAATTTAGGTTTAATTGTTAATTTTATTCCTTTTTAATTTTCCCTTTTCACAATAATATTGCTTATTTTATTTATTTTATAATTAAATTGTACAATAAAATTAGGTTTAAATTAGGTTAAAAACTTTAATATTTTCCTAAAAAACATAAAATACCAAAAACATTTAATTTTAATTCCTTATTAATTTTAATTTTGCAAAAGGGTCCAACGCCCATGTTTTTAATTGTTTAATTTGCGTATTTATTTTATTGCTTAAATAATTATGTAATTCTCCCAAAGCGTTGTAACTTAACTTCTCGCACTTTTATTTTATTGCTTTATTTATTTTCCGTCAAATCGGGTCCGGTTTAATTTTGGCGATGTGGACCCGCGCCATTTGTAATAGTTGTAGATTTATTTTCCCGCAACTTTTAACTGTTAAATAAGCATGAAAGAATGTATGGACCTAATTAAAATCAAGCGTAGATCACAATGAACATGACAAGACAAATATCAATGAAAACGAAACACGAATCGCACACACCACCCCTAGGGTACGCCTCACTGTTGCCTTGCCTCGAAAGGTGATCGTCGAGTAGAGGATGTCTTAGTAAGTCCTCATGATCCGGGAACCTGGCATGAGGGTAGCTTCTAAGGTGTCTTCCCATTGCTCTGGTGATCACCATGTCCCTAACCTCGAATTGACCCGAACACCTCCAACGGTGGTGCTACCTACCTCTCAATGGTGGGATGGCACTACCTTAAAGGACATTTACACAGACGAATTCCTTAGGGTAGGTAAGTTCTCATGGATACTTGCTCTCTTCAAAACAAATCAAAATCTTTTCACACCGACACTTTTCAAAAGCTTTCAAAGCAAATTTTTCAAACACTCTGACGTACGAGTCGAACTGAAATTTTTTCAAAGAAACTTTTTTTAACCCACATTGAAAAGCAAGCAAACATTTTGAAAACACATTGAGCAAGTATCTAAGAGCCCATGGATAACCATGGATAGAAAGGGTGCTAACACCTTCCCTTTCTATAATCTACCTCCCGAACCGAGAGCAATCTCTATAAGGAATTTTTCTGTGCTTTTGTCCTTTCCATTTGGAGAAAATAAAAGACGGTGGCGACTCTTGCTTCCGCGACATTTCGCGAACCAGCTTTAAATAGTCAGTTCCAGATCCACCGATCACAGAACTGGCGACTCTGCTGGGGACCTAAAACTTAAAGTGGGGTGTACCTTAGAGCTAGCTTATAACTATGTTTTCAATTGTTTTCCTTGTGTGCTTTAAATTGTGGGTTGCTTGGGAGTTCTATAGATCCTAAACCCGGATCTGGGGGATACCTTTCTTAGAAAGTAGCAACAAGGCTGTGAGGGAACTGTGCGGGGTATACCGACATGGTTGAAACAGTCTGCTACGTTGATGTGGCACTTTGGTGTGTACCGGTAACCCTTGAGTTCAGTCAAGGAGAGTACGGGGCCTCCGCGTGGTGTCGTGAAGCATCAACAGACCTTAGGAACCTTAATTGAACTATCTTGGCCTCTTTAGGGTAGTGAGATAACTGACTTTGGTGCAGTCCGAGGTTGGTTGATACTCGATACTACGCTCAATTGAGGGTTGCTTTCCTGGAATATTTCGGTCGCCAGTTCAGTGGCTAAATCGAAACGATGAACAATGAAAGCAATCCCGTGATATTGGGAACCTTAGAACCCGGTTACTTTGATTAGGACAGGTTGAACCCACCAACTTCAAGAGGGTACTACCCAGACCCCATGCTGGCCTTAAACCCTAAGGGCTTGTCTTGTGTGCCTTGTGTGCCCTACATGTTTGTCTTTGTAAATATCTGTGGTGTGTTTAATCATAGCATCATGACATCATCCAGCATCATATGCATTGACTAACCATTTCAGGGGTTCGGATTTTCATCTTTGTTCTTGTTTTGTAGGACATGGAAACTGTTCGTAGAAAGACAATTCAGGTCAATCTTGTAAGGATCCCTCCTCAGCTTAAGGAACTTATATCCAGGATTCCCGAGAACTCTTCATTCAGTGAAAGGCATGGAAGCCTCATCAGCTTGGTCAACACCAACATTGAGGAAGATATGATAAAGGTCCTGTTCCAATTCTTTGACCCTCTGCATCACTGTTTCACCTTCTTGGACTATCAGTTGGTACCTACATTGGAGGAGTTCTCCCGGCTCCTGAAGATCCCTATCCTTGATCAGCTACCTTTCAACGGTACAGAAAGGGAACCTAAGCTTGAAGAGATTGCTAAAGCCTTGCACCTACAGTCATCTGACCTCAAGGGACATTGGGAAGTTAGAAGTGGTATCAAAGGGTTCTTAGCCAGGTTTCTGTTTGAGAAGGCCCTTGAATGTTGGAATTCCCTTGACTTGCAAGCTTTTGAAGAGGTTGTGGCCCTCCTTGTTTATGGTGTGGTGTTGTTCCCTAACCCAGATCAGCTCATTGATATCAGTGCTGTCCAAATCTTTATGTCCAGGAATCCTATACCTACGTTGCTGGGGGACATCCTTCACTCATGTTACACTCGAACCATGAGAAAAAGAGGTGTCCTTATGTGTTGCACTCCTCTCCTGGGAAGGTGGTTTATTTCGCACCTTCCACAATCAGTCTTGAAGAATGAGCGGGGTTTGAGATGGTCACAACGGTTGATGACTCTTACACATGCAGATATACATTGGTGTCCTAGGTCCAGAGAGGATGTCACTATCATCGATCGTTGCGGAGAGTACCCTAATGTTCCTTTACTTGGAATCAGAGGAGGTATTACTTATAGCCCATGCCTGGCTTGGAGACAGTTTGGTTATGCTCGGAGGGATGGTCCTCATGACTTGTTAATTCCTGACATAGTTTTTGACTTCGACAATGATACTCAAGGACTTCGCCAGAGATTCATCAGAGCCTGGAGGATGCCCAGTAGGATAGACAGCAAGACACTGGGGCATAGGAATTCCATCCCATTGGAGCCTTATCTCAGGTGGGTACGAGCCTGCTCCCAGAAGTTAGTGATGCCTTATCCTCACATGCTCCCGGTAATCAAAGAACCTGTCTTGGAAGGGGAAGTGTCCCACATTATTCAGCACCCTGATATGCCCACATCCTGGGAAGAGATGCAGAAGAGCTGGATCCAGCTTAAGGAGGAAAGGAATTCTCTTGAGACTAGTCTGCATGCCAGTGAAAAGAAAGTCTTGGAGCTCACCCGCCTGTTGCATGAAGAGAGGAATCTCAACACCTACATAGCTCCGAAGAGGATGCGCAGTGTATTTTGGGATTGATTTGATTTTTGTATTTTTTGCCCATGAGGCCTTGATGTATTAAACAATGATTTCTTTAATGATAACGTGTGTTCCTTTTTGTCTACAACAAATTTGAACTTTCGAACCCTTGAATGCATTGCATACGCATTTCATACATCATGTGCATAGCAGGTTTTTCCCTTTTCAGGTTGCTTACAGTTCTTCGCTGTTTATTTCAGCATCATGAATCCCGAATCTGCATCAACTGAGACATCAATCAAGGCTCTTCAGGTGCAGAATGCACAATTCCAGGAACTAATCAAGGGTCTGGCTAAAGGCCAAGAAGAACTGAAGGCTATGCTCCTGAAGAAGGAGAAGAAGAAGAAGAGAAGAACTGTTCTGTTCAACTCGGGCCGAAGGTTTGGCAATACTCTGCAACATGAAGAGGATGGTTCTTCTGTTGGCAAGAGTCCTTCTCAGGCAGAAGTAAAGGTTCCTAGTCCGGTCGTCTCCGACAACGAGACAAATTTTGATGAAGAGCAGTACCCTCCTGCAGATGACAGATACAAGCAACTGGAGGACAGGTTGAAGGCTATGGAGGTGCAACAGGCACCTGGGCTGGATTTCGGAGATCTGGGTTTGTCGACTGGTGTGATTATCCCGCATAAATTCAAAGCACCATCCTTCTCCAAATATGACGGGGCATCTTGTCCCAAGCTGCACTTAAGGTCCTATGTTCGGAAGATTCAGCCGTACTCTGCGGATAAGAATTTATGGATCCACTTCTTCCAGGAGAGTCTTTCAGGGACTCATCTCGAATGGTTCTATCAGCTGGATGGGACCAAAGTTCGTAACTGGGAGGAGTTGGCTACTGCTTTCTATAAGCAGTATCAATATAATGCCGACCTTGCCCCCACACGTACCCAACTCCAGGGTATGGCGTTAGGTGCAAGCGAAGGTTTTAAGGAGTACGCTCAGAAGTGGAGAGACCTGGCTGGTAGGGTGCAGCCACCATTGACTGATCGGGAGTTGGTAGACATGTTCTTGGGGACCCTATCTGGGCCATTTTTCAACCATCTCATTGGGAATTCTTCTGCTGGTTTCACTGATTTAATCTTGACTGGAGAAAGGATTGAAGCTGGGTTGAAGTCTGGGAAGATTGCGAAGGGCGCATCCTCTAGTTCGGAAAAGAAACCATTCAAGAAGGAGTCTAGTGCCGTGTATGGTTCTAGGAAATCAGAGAGACCTGAGCACCGCCAATCTGTCAGTGCGGTGATGATTGCTAAGCCTGCTGCCGCTCCTCGGCCAAACAATTCCCAAAGGGCTGAAAGACCCCGGAGGGAGTTTACCCGGTTAAACATGACCCTATCGCAGATCCTGCCACAGTTGCTCTCAACCAATTTGGTGACTGTCAGGGAGGCTCCAAAGTTCCCAAATACAACATCTCCCAAGTATAATCCGAATGCTCGTTGTGCCCACCATTCAGAAAGCCCGGGGCACTCTACTGATGACTGTTGGGCACTAAAGAACAAGCTACAGGACCTCATTGACGCTAAGGAGGTACAGTTTGAGGCATCTGACAAGCCTAATGTGGTGACAGCTCCCCTGCCTGCTCATGGAGTTAATGCTATTGGGGATGAAGAGGAAGTTGACGAAGCTGAGTTTGATAGCTGGATTTACCCGGCAACTGACGAAGGACTTAACAATTGGAGCGCAAAGGACAATCTCCCTATTTCTTTTGTTACTAAGTAATGAATTCCTATGTTTTGTTATTTTGTAATAAACAATGATAAACTCTATGGCCCGGTGTCTTACCCGAGGCACCGTGGTTCTATTTGTGAGGGCATACAAACTGTCATTTCATATATCATGAATGAAAATCTTGGACGTATTTTTCGCATTGCAAATATTGTGTTCCTTTTCTGTCTTTCCTTTCCTTTACATAATTTTCAAAACAGCTGTATTTACACACACACTCACTCATACAGGTTCCAATCCACTCTGGATCTCACTGATAACAGCTCTGCTACTGCCAATTATGACTTCGAAAATCCGATCAACTTAGCCGAAGACGAAGGTGAAGATGATTGCGAAGTGCCTGGCGAGCTTGCAAGACTGTTACTTCAGGAAGAAAGGGCAATTCAACCCCACGAAGAGCCAGTGGAAATCATAAACTTGGGTACGGAGGCAGACAGGAAAGAGGTAAAGATTGGTGCCAACCTAAAGCTCAGCGTGAAGCAACGGTTAACCAAGATGTTATATGATTACATGGAGATCTTTGCCTGGTCCTACGAAGACATGCCAGGGTTGGATACCGATATTGTGGTCCATCACTTGCCGACCAAGGAAGACTGCCCTCCAGTTAAGCAAAAGGTCCGTCGGATGCGTCCAGAGATGTCAGAGAAGATTAAGGCCGAGGTTATGAAACAGTTTGATGCCGGGTTCCTTGCAGTGACTTCTTACCCTCAGTGGGTTGCTAATGTGGTGCCGGTACCTAAGAAGGACGGTAAGGTCAGAATGTGTGTCGATTATAGGGATCTGAACAGGGCCAGCCCCAAGGATGACTTCCCCTTACCTCACATTGATGTCCTTGTTGATAATACAGCTCAGCACAAGGTATTCTCTTTCATGGATGGCTTTTCAGGTTACAATCAGATCAAGATGGCACCTGAAGACATGGAGAAGACTACATTTGTTACTCAGTGGGGAACCTTCTGTTACAAGGTCATGCCATTCGGATTAAAGAATGCTGGGGCAACCTACCAACGTGCCATGGTTGCCTTATTTCATGACATGATCCATCACGAGATAGAGGTGTATGTGGATGACATGATCGCAAGGTCCCAGACTGAGGAAGAGCACCTAGATCATCTGCAGAAGTTATTTGACCGGTTGAAACTGTACAAGCTGAGATTGAACCCTAACAAGTGTACCTTCGGGGTAAGATCTGGGAAGTTGCTAGGCTTCGTGGTCAGTGATAAAGGTATTCAAGTGGACCCTGCTAAGGTCAAAGCTATTCAAGAGATGCCAGTTCCTAGGACAGAGAAGGAAGTCAGAGGCTTTTTAGGACGCCTGAATTACATTGCTCGATTCATCTCACATCTGACTGCTACTTGTGAGCCAATCTTCAAGCTGCTGAAGAAAGATCAGGTAGTACGTTGGAACGATGAATGTCAGGCTGCTTTTGACAGAATCAAAGAGTATCTCCAAGAACCACCTATCCTTATGCCACCGGTTGAAGGGAGACCTCTGATACTATATCTGACAGTGCTCGACAATTCAATGGGGTGTGTGCTGGGGCAGCATGACGAGTCTGGCCGAAAAGAGCACGCCATTTATTACCTTAGCAAAAAGTTTACCGACTGTGAGACCCGATACTCACTGCTTGAGAAAACTTGCTGCGCTTTGGTATGGGCTGCTCGCCGGCTGAGACAGTATATGCTGACTCACACCACTTTGTTGATCTCGAAGATGGATCCTATAAAGTACATATTCGAAAAGCCTGCTCTGTCTGGGAGAATTGCAAGATGGCAAATGATCTTGACGGAATACGACATTCAGTACAAAACCCAGAAAGCCATCAAGGGGAGTGCATTGGCAGACCACTTAGCTCATCAAGCTGTAGATGACTATCAATCAATGAACTTCGAGTTTCCGGATGAAAGCATTATGATAGTAACTGATTGTGAAGTACCTGGACCAGATGAAGGACCTGAGCCAGGATCCCGATGGTCTATGTACTTTGACGGAGCCTCCAATGCTTTGGGAAATGGTATCGGCGCCATCATCATATCCCCTCAAGGTACTCATACTCCACTCACTGCCCGACTATGTTTCAACTGTACCAACAACATGGCGGAGTATGAGGCGTGCATCATGGGTCTTCAAGCCGCGATCGACCTAAGGATCAAATTTCTAAGTGTTTTCGGAGATTCCGCTCTTGTGATCAATCAGATCAAAGGAGAGTGGGATACGAAACATCCAAATCTGATTCCTTACAGAGAATGTGTGTTGACCATGATTCCCCACTTCACAGAGATAACCTTTGAGCACTTTCCAAGAGAAGAGAATCAGTTAGCGGACGCGTTAACTACAATGTCTTCTATGTTCAAAGTCAAATGGGATAATGAGGCTCCCCAGATCATTATTTGGAAACTGGACGAACCGGCATACTGTTGTGATCTCGAAACTGAATTGGCGACTGAGAAGCCTTGGTACCATGAAGTGAAGAGATATCTGGAAGATCAGGAACACCCTGAAGGCGCCTCTGTCAATGATAAGAAATTCCTGAGGAGGTTCGCAGCAAAATTCTTCCTAAGCAACGACATCTTGTACAAGCGAAACCATGATTCAACCTTACTGCGTTGTGTGGATAAGACTGAAGCAGAAAGGATCATGGAAGAGCTGCATGAAGGGACCTTTGGTACACATTCCAGTGGACATACTATGGCTAAGAAAATCCTACGGGCAGGATATTATTGGTCCACCATGGAAGCTGACTGCTACCAACACTCCAGGACATGCCACAAGTGCCAGATTTATGCAGACAAGGTGCATGTTCCTCCGGTTCCCCTGAATGTTCTGACTGCGCCTTGGCCGTTTGCAATGTGGGGCATAGACATGATCGGTGAGATAAAACCTACAGCATCTAATGGACATCGCTTCATCCTAGTGGCGATTGACTATTTTACGAAGTGGGTTGAGGCAGCATCCTATGCTACAGTAACCAAGACTGTTGTGGCACGGTTCATTCGGCACAACCTGATCTGTCGGTATGGCGTCCCTGAGCGGATTATTACAGACAACGGTACTAATCTGAACAACAAGATGATCGCTGAGCTCTACGAGCAGTTCAAGATACAACACCACAATTCTTCTCCTTACAGACCGAAGATGAATGGGGCTGTAGAAGCAGCGAATAAGAACATCAAGAAAATCGTGCAAAAGATGACAGTGACGTATAAAGATTGGCACGAGATGTTACCGTTCGCTCTGCATGGGTACCGTACCTCAGCTAGGACGTCAACCGGGGCAACTCCTTTCTCTCTGGTTTATGGCATGGAGGCAGTCTTACCGATTGAAGTACAAATTCCCTCTCTCCGGATAATGAAGGATGCAAATCTGAGCGAAGATGATTGGATCCAGACACGACTTGACCAACTCAACCTCATTGATGAAAAGAGACTTGCTGCTATCTGTCATGGTCAGACGTACCAAAAACGAATGATCAGGGCATTTAACAAAAAGGTCAGACCACAGGAATATCAAGTTGGGGATCTGGTAATCAAGAGAATCATCCTTCCTCAGAGTGATCCAAGGGGCAAATGGACCCCTACATACGAAGGGCCATTTGTGGTTAAGCATGTGTTCTCAGGAGGAGCAATGATCTTAACCAACATGGATGGTGACGACCTTCCTCACCCCGCCAATGCAGACATAGTTAAAAAATACTACGCATGAAAAAAGACCCGCTAGGCTGACATGCCTAGGCAAAAATTAGGGCTTCCCGTCGAACCAAAAGGGTTCGGGCAAAATGAAGGGATGAAAATGAAAAATCTGTACACCCGGCAAGTCGAAAACCTGAAAAGGCGGCTTGGGCAAAAATGGGTATCCCGGTGGACTGAAAACCCGAAAGGGCGGTCCAGGCAAAAATTAGGGATAAAAGCGTAATACTATGTCTCATTGGATCACTTTGCATCCAGAATCCGGTATCTACATCAAGTTCAGACGGCATCGATCAGTCAGCTTCACCTTCAACCAAGGTCATCAAGTGATGAGACGCTCGGAGTTATAAAGACGATAGCAGAGTTGAAACCCAGTGGGATCATTCATATTTCACACAGCTGTTTTATTTTCTTTTGTACAAAACTTGTATAAATTCTATTGTTCGGCGACATTCCTCTTACTAGGACGTCAGCCTCTTGTATACAAAACGCCTATTTTCAGGCCATCCAAAATCAATACAAATATATCTTCAGTTAAACGTGCCAAGTGTTTTTCTTTTTTCTGTTTTGTTTTGCGAAGAACGTCCAAGGTTCAATTTGTGATATATGCATTGACAATAATTTGCTAACTCATAAATATTTGCATACGAAACAAGGGAATTAATTGCAGGTGACATTAGAAACAGGGGCAATAAAGAGTTGTCTAAGCAGTCTAATTGTTCTATCCTCCAAGGTACCAAGGTAGGTTCAGCTAAAGAGCATGACCAGCATACCTGAATTCCCCAGAGAGTGAGCCAACAAAAGTGCATTCTTCTCCAAGCGAAATTATCAAATATCAAGGAAATTGAGTACTCTCCCGTAGATCTCAATACTTCCCCAGCAGCAATACATATATCCTTAAACAAGCATCCCCGGCAGTCTTGGCCTAAAGATTGTTCCCTGGCGGTATCTCAACATTCAAAGGGATTACTTCCCCAGCATAACAAAACTTCCCCAGGAAAGTTGGAATTTATCCCCAAGCAGTAAGCTTATCCCCAGTAGATTCTGGAAGCTTATCCCCCCGCAGAACACGAACACGTCGTCCGGCTTGATTTAAAGAGTTATTTCCTTAACAGGATATAACTGGGTTATCCTCAGCCAAAAGCCACGGAAAGGTCGTCATCAACGTAGTTCTTTCCTATCCCCAGCAAAGTCTATCAACACTTCCAACAACAAGAATATCCCCAGCAAAGTCTATCAACACTTCCAACAACAAGAATATCCCCAGCAAAGTCTATCAACACTTCCAACAACAAGAATATCCCCAGCAAGTTATTATCTACATTCAGCAAAGCATCTCTATCCCCACAGAGTATTGCTTCCCAGCATGGTCGCTAGAATATCTTGTCTCCCTGTAGAGTCCATTTGCCAAGTTTATTCCGCAACGGAGTCATCTTCTCCTACCGGTATTCTTGCAACTATTATCCCCAGCGGAAGTAAAAGCTTATTCTTCAACATCAGCCCAGGATATGACTTCCCGGCACCCGTCAAGGATCTACTTTCCTAGACAAAAACATTCATAAAACATCGCATACATCATTATAGCATGCATAACGCATCATATCATACAAATCTCATTTATGTTGAGAACATCATTGCTTGATCCATATCATGCATTGCATATGACTGACCTTTACCTTTCAGGAAAGACGCAGTTAAAATACTCAGACATATTTCAAAGCCTTCTCTAGTCCAGCTAAATCGGCTCCCAACAGATTTTTCTGATAAAGACTCAGCAGAAATGATGGTCCCCTCTCCGGCAAGTGCGTGAGGTGGTAATTCCTTCTTCAGATGTTTCCCTCTCCGACGATGAGTGTGAGGTGATAATCTCTTATGGTCCCCTCTCCGGCAAGTGCGTGAGGTGGTAATTCCTTCTTCAGATATTTCCCTCTCCGACGATGAGTGTGAGGTGATAATCTCTTATGGTCCCCTCTCCGGCAAGTGCGTGAGGTGGTAATTCCTTCTTCAGATGTTTCCCTCTCCGACGATGAGTGTGAGGTGATAGTCTCTTATGGTCCCCTCTCCGACAAGTGCGTGAGGTGGTAATTCCTTCTTCAGATGTTTCCCTCTCCGACGATGAGTGTGAGGTGATAGTCTCCTATGGTCCCCTCTCCGACGGTGTGTGAGGTGGTAATTCCTTCTTCAGATGTTTCCCTCTCCAACGATGAGTGTGAGGTGATAGTCTCCTATGGTTCCCTCTCCGACGGTGTGTGAGGTGAAAATTCCTTTTCCTATGATTCCCTCTCCGACGGCGAGTGAGGTAATTCCCTTTCAGATTATAATTTTCTATGGTTCTCTTCCCGATACTGCAAAGATGGTAATTCCCGCCAAGATTTTTCTCAACGAGCGTTGTTGAAGTTAAAATCACCCAAGGTTCTCTTACCATTCATGCTAAGGCAGTAACCATACCTGGTTCATTCATCTCTGCTTGAAGCTCCAGACTCAGCTCCTGTAACCAGTCAGGACACGTCTATACCAAGCATTTAAAATCAGCTCCTGCAACGTGTCAGGTACTCATTTTTTCTTTTGCAGGTATGCAGGTTCTCGCTAAGGAATCTCTTACGCGATCAACATCCAGATGGCATCTATAAGCCCATCATCCTGTCCAACAATCTCCTAAATGGCATCTATAAGCCCATTCTCCACCATCACTGTTACTATGTGAGCGCAAATTTCTGGGCACTCTAGTGTTCAATCATCTTCTACCCTCGGATTACGAAAGGCACGTCAGCCAATCTGCATCCTCAGGTCTAAGAAGATTGAACAGGGGCAACTGTTGCACCCCAAAATTTGCCCTCCCATATTCTTCAAGAAATTGCCAAGTCAAGTCACAAAATTCCCCAAGGGTTGTGCAGTTCAACTGTCTCCTATACAGTCAAAACTAGGGTTTGTGTTCTGATCAAGAAAAGGAAGTTTTCAGAGGCCCAATCAAGTCTCACATGCCTACAAAGATGGTCAAGTATCTTCATATCAAGTTTCAAGGCCTTCAGCTCAAAATTGCACAGTCAAAACCCTAAATTGCACTACAGTCAACTGTAGGGGCAAAATGGTCAATTGACAGTCAAAAAGTTCAAATTTTTGGTCAACATATCATTTTGAAGCCACAAACATCATTTGATCAATGCTTGATCATGATTCTCAAAATTTGGCTCAGAAATCATCAAGATGCAAAAGTTACTATATTTGGACAGCTGAAAAAGTCAACTGAAATTGACCAGGGCATAACTTTCACATGGATTATCATAAAAATTACATCCAAAGCTCATTTTGAAGAGAAAGACATTTCCTACAACTCATCTTCATACTCCAAGTCCAAGAAATGCTCTCACAAAAAGTTATCAATTTCAACATTATAGGTCATTTTCAAAAGTCAACAAAAAGGGACTTTAAGTCAAAGGCCATAACTTGAGATTGGTAAATCAAAATGACATGGGACCAAAGGCACTGGTTAGAGGACTCAAAGACCTTTCCAAAATGTCCAAGAACATGTGAAAAGCTTAAAAATTGAGCAAGTTATGCCTTGTGGAAGTTGGGAAATTTTTGGATATTTTGAAAAGTCAACAATGGTTCAAATGACCTAAAATTGCTAATGGGCCCATTTTTCTTCCATGATTCATCATTCTAAGCATATGCACGACCACTTGGCCCAAAGGGAAGTATTTTCTCATTTTTTATTTATTTATTTGAATTTTTATTTATATTAATTCAATTAAATCAATTAAATATGTGAAAAATATCTAAATGAACCAAACAAATCTTTTTGTGCACATTCTAGACTCAATATTTCGTGCATAGGTTAATATGGCAAGATTTGGTTGATTTGAGCATGATTGAAAAAAAATGCACATGAAAAGATATGGAAAAGATCCTTAAGAAATCAAATATTGAAAACCATTATGGCCATGGATTTTATGCAATTTTCTTAACCTAATATGCTCACTACATAACCAGGAATCAAACCCTAATGCTAGGACACTGAAAGCTGCGCTCAAGAATACCTTACAAACTTGGAAATTTTGTCAAATAAAGCAATTCTGAAAACGTGGTTAGAGGAGGATTCAGGTCTTAATTCTTGTTTCAAAGGCTTCCTCAAGGCTCCCAGAAGCGATTCCAATCGTTAGCATCCATTCAGACTCCAAGAATTGGTAGAATGAACATGAACTGTATAGAAAAATATTGATCATCGTGTTTCATATTTTAAGCATTTTTTTAACATTTGATTCATGGATTCTTGTTCCTCATAACGTTCTGATGCTAACCAATGCCTTTAATTGCATTTTCATGCCATACACGCGATTTCACCATGTTCATGTTCTAGGGTTTGCAAGATTTTAAATTGGGGATTTCTGGGTACTGTAAAATTAGCCAGTCGTAATACCATTATCAAAACCAGGGAGCTTGGACGAAGAGATTGCAATGGTCGCGCTTAATTTATATATACATGTGGCCTATTCGCTATTCTGTAAATAAGCCTATTTTGGGGGGGTTTAAAACCCCCGTTAAATATTTGACAAATTTGTTTCAGGCAGACACGATGAAGAAGATGAGTCCGTGGCACGCATTGGTTGGTTGCTTTTGAATTTCGCGCGTTTTCCAGTACTAATTTTGTTTTTCTATCATATTATTTGTTTGTTAATTATATTACAAAAACGCGAATTGGCACAGTTGGTTGGAGAAAGCGCTGGTAACCCTCATGACCTGGGTTCAAGTCCCAGGTCTTGCATATTTCCATATTATTTTGCTATAATAATTCCCATGCAGTTTCAGTGCTATGGTTCACCATACGCCACCATCATCCAGACGTCCACGTGCCCCCTGAAGATTAAACCAATGGCATGGATCTGAAGAACACGTACACTCCAGTCAACGCACCACATGCTTGCATAAAAGTCAATGGATTTCATGCTTAATTGGGCCAGATTTGCTAAGTCCACACCTCCATGTTGGGACAGAAAACCCCCCTGGTTTGCTTCTCTATACATTTTTTTTATTTTATTTTCAATAATGATTTTATTTTCTTTATTTGTTTAAAGTAATTAATTATTTCTTTACAAAATATAAAAATATACAAAAAAATAAAAAAAAGACAAAATGTAATAAATATTTTTATTTTAATTATTTTCATAAATAAATTGTATAATTGAATTTAGTATAATTAGGGTTTTTTGCAATTTTAATTCTTTTCATAATAAAATATAAAAAATATAGAATTTAGGTTTAATTGTTAATTTTATTCCTTTTTAATTTTCCCTTTTCACAATAATATTGCTTATTTTATTTATTTTATAATTAAATTGTACAATAAAATTAGGTTTAAATTAGGTTAAAAACTTTAATATTTTCCTAAAAAACATAAAATACCAAAAACATTTAATTTTAATTCCTTATTAATTTTAATTTTGCAAAAGGGTCCAACGCCCATGTTTTTAATTGTTTAATTTGCGTATTTATTTTATTGCTTAAATAATTATGTAATTCTCCCAAAGCGTTGTAACTTAACTTCTCGCACTTTTATTTTATTGCTTTATTTATTTTCCGTCAAATCGGGTCCGGTTTAATTTTGGCGATGTGGACCCGCGCCATTTGTAATAGTTGTAGATTTATTTTCCCGCAACTTTTAACTGTTAAATAAGCATGAAAGAATGTATGGACCTAATTAAAATCAAGCGTAGATCACAATGAACATGACAAGACAAATATCAATGAAAACGAAACACGAATCGCACACACCACCCCTAGGGTACGCCTCACTGTTGCCTTGCCTCGAAAGGTGATCGTCGAGTAGAGGATGTCTTAGTAAGTCCTCATGATCCGGGAACCTGGCATGAGGGTAGCTTCTAAGGTGTCTTCCCATTGCTCTGGTGATCACCATGTCCCTAACCTCGAATTGACCCGAACACCTCCAACGGTGGTGCTACCTACCTCTCAATGGTGGGATGGCACTACCTTAAAGGACATTTACACAGACGAATTCCTTAGGGTAGGTAAGTTCTCATGGATACTTGCTCTCTTCAAAACAAATCAAAATCTTTTCACACCGACACTTTTCAAAAGCTTTCAAAGCAAATTTTTCAAACACTCTGACGTACGAGTCGAACTGAAATTTTTTCAAAGAAACTTTTTTTAACCCACATTGAAAAGCAAGCAAACATTTTGAAAACACATTGAGCAAGTATCTAAGAGCCCATGGATAACCATGGATAGAAAGGGTGCTAACACCTTCCCTTTCTATAATCTACCTCCCGAACCGAGAGCAATCTCTATAAGGAATTTTTCTGTGCTTTTGTCCTTTCCATTTGGAGAAAATAAAAGACGGTGGCGACTCTTGCTTCCGCGACATTTCGCGAACCAGCTTTAAACAATCAGTTCCAGATCCACCGATCACACAGAGCATCATTATGCTTTCTCCCCTTGGGTGTCAAATCAACATCAGAAAAACCCAACCCATTATCAGCAGTCAGACTGTCCACTTAGTCCTTGAATTGGTCAGTGGAGGTTTCTTGCGGCACATGCGCAGTCTTGAGAAATGTAACCAAAGCCTTTGCATGGGCCTCAGAACACAATAGTAGAGCCAGCACTGATATCTTCGAAGGGGTCTGCCCCAACTGTTCGCACATTGTAGTCGCTCTTCTTGATTATCTTTAAAATCTCCTCCATTTCTTGTTTAGAGGATTCCAAAATAACTTCTCTAGGTGCCTCCGTCTGGGCAGGCTCACCTACAACTTCTTTGCCCCGAGTCCCAGATGACTCATCGGCAGGGGTAACAACTGGAGTAAGGATGGGAGTAGTAGCAGGAGTACTAGCCGGAACAACAGATGGAATAACAACAGGCTTAACAATAGTCTTCGGGGAGATCTTGGGAGAGAAAAACCTTCCACTTCGAGTAATTTTGCTGGTCCCGACAATGTTACTGATATTAGGATTAACCTCTTCAATTTTTTCGTCTTTAATGGTTAACAAATCCTGCTTGACGCCATGGTAGTAAACGTCAGCACCATAATTCCAAGGAACAACTTTGTCCGAGGAGTATGGTACAGGGCCAGGAAAAGTGATTATTAATGGAGAAATTCTTGGAGCAGATGTAATCTTAACAGGTATTTTGGAGGAGACCTTGGAAGGATTAGAGGAAATGATTATGATAGCAACAACTTCATGTAGAACAGTTGGAACCAGTGTCTTTTTGAACAAAATATATTTGTTATCCATCAGGCGTTGAACACCTGCCTTCAGCAAATAACAACCAGAAGGCAGAGATAAACACATGTGGCAACCTTCACCACAACCCGGAAATAAACCAGCTAACAACAAATTCTTCTTGACGGTCATGAGAGGAGTAGAAACTTCATCAGCATAAGTAACAAATAGATCAGTATCAACGACATTAACACCACAGTTGTGCTTGGGCATGGGAGCAGTTATGACACTAGGCATCTCAGAAGCATCAAACTCAATCTCCTTTGCTTCGATCAGATCCTGTATCTTATTCTTCAGAGCCCAACAGTCATTTGTATCATGGCCTGGAATCTTAGAATGGTAAGCACACCGAGCGTTTGGATTGTAATGAGGAGATATGGTGTTGGGATTCTTGGGAGCTTCCCTTAAGGTTGCCAAATTAGATTTTAATAGATGGGGTAAAACCTCAGACAACGTCATATTGATCCAGGTGAACTACCTTTGAGGTCTTTCTACCCTTGGCTGATTGTTTCGTTGTTGAGTAGCGACAGGCCTAGGTATCATCACAGCCCCTACCGTTGGACGGTGCTCGGTTCTATTATGACTTATTGGATTGTAAATAGCATTGACCTCCTTCTTACCCATGAATGGATTTTTCACTGTACTCGAAGAGGTGTCTTTCTGGATCTTGCCACTTCGAATCCCAGCTTCTACCCTTTCTCCAGTCAATATCAGCTCAGTAAAACCAGCTGAGGAACTACCAATCAAGTGATTAAAGAACGAACCAAATAGCGTACCAAGAAACATGTCCACCAACTCCTTATCAGACAAAGGGGGTTGGACTCTCCTTGCCAAATCTCTCCACTTCTGAACGTAGTCCTTAAAACCTTCGCTTGCACCCATAGACATACTCTGGAGTTGAGTATGGGTAGGAGCAAGGTCACAGTTATATCGATACTTCTTATAAAAAGCAGCAGCCAGATCTTCCCAATTGCGGACATTGATTCCCTCCAGCTGATAGAACCACTCAAGTTGAGTCCCAGACAGACTGTCTTGAAAGAAATGGACCCACAAGTTCCTATCAGCAGTGTGAGGCTGAATCTTCCTCACATAATAATAGAGATGAAGCTTGGGACAAGAAACTCCATCGTACTTTGCAAATACCGAAATGTTGAACTTCTGTGGGATGACAATCCCAGATACCAAACCCAACTCTTCAAAATCCAGCCCTGGTACTCTTTAGATCTCCATTGCATTCAGACGATCCTCTAACTGTTTGTATCTATCCTCAGTGGGAGGATACTGTTCATCATTGTAATCAGATTCATCCTCAGAAACCCTTGGACTGAGGTCTCCCTCTCTTGGTTCGCCTTCTTGATTCTCCCCTCCTTTGGAGGAAGTTGCCAGCTCTGACACTCGCTTAACCGGTCCTTTGAACCGTCTTCCTAGATTCAGGACACCAGCGGTCTTCTTCGCCTTCTTCTTTCTATCTTTAAGAATAAGGGCCTCCAGATCTTCCTGCCCTTTAGCCAAATCTACGAACATTTGCTGAAATTGGGCATTTTGTGCCTGGAGATCCTTGATACTTTTTTCAAAAGCCATTATTGCTGAAATAAACAGCGAAGAAGATGAGAATCCTACTTTGAAACCTGTTTATACAATGTCATGGATAATATGCGTATGCAATGATTTCAAGGATTCTTAAAGACTCAAATTTCCTTAAACAAAAGAAACACACGTTAATTGTGTTAATAAGTTCGAATTGTTACAAAGAGTGCCCTTTAGGTTTACAATCAAACAAAATAAAACTTAATGCAAAAAGAAAATTAGGTTTCCCATAATCGCATCCTCTTTGGTGCAACGTAGGCATTTATATTCCTCTCTTCATGAAGTAGCCTAGTGAGTTCCAGGACTTTCTTCTTGCTGGCGTAGAATTGAGCTTCAAACGTATCCCGCTCCTCCTTAAGTTGAACCCATGATTTTTGTAACTCCTCATGATCAGTTGGCATGTCAGGATGAAGAATAAGATAAGGAGTGTCTCCTTCAACAAACGGTTCCATAATCATAGGTAGGATGGTGGGGTAAGGCATCATAAGACTTTGAGAACGGGCTCGTACCCATTTGAGATAAGGCTCAAGAGGGATGGAATTCTTGTGCCCCAGTGTCTTGCTATCAACTCTATGTACCATGCCCCAAGCTCGCATGAACCTTTTACGGTAACCCTGAGCATCATACTCATAGTCGAAGGAGATTCCTTGGATAAGTGTATCATGAGGACCATCCCTTCTCGCATATCCAAACTGTCGCAGTGCCAAACAAGGATTGTAAGTGATTCCTCCCCTAATGCCTAAGAGAGGGACATTAGGGAATTCTCTGCATCGGTCAATGATGGTAACATTCTCTGAGGATCGAGGACACCAATGAATACCTGAATGTGTAAGAGTAATTAGCCTATGAGACCATCTCAAACCATGTTCATTCTTCGAGACGGATCTGGGTAGGTGCAAAATAAACCACCTAGCCAAAAGAGGAGTGCAACACAGAAGGGTCCCTCTTTTCTTTATAGTGCGAGTATGCAGAGAATGTAGGATATCTCCAAGCAGAGTAGGTACCAGATTACGTGACAGGAAAACCTTATTCGCATTCACGTCTATGAGTTGGTCCAGATTAGAAAACAATACCAACCCATAGATGAGAAGGGCTAACACCTCTTCAAAAGCTTGTAAGTCCAAGGTATCCCAAAAATGATGAGCTTTCTCAAACAAGAACTTAGCCAAAAAACCCTTGACACCTCTCCCGGTTTCCCAATTTGCTACTACGTCAGACCGTTGTAAGGACACTTCAGGTTTGGGGTCTCTTTCCATACCATTGAAAGGTACCTTTTTAAGGATAGGCACCCCCAGTAACAGAGAAAACTCCTCCATAGTAGGCACTAACTGGTAATCTGGAAAAGTGAAGCAGTGATGTATAGGGTCAAAGAATTGAAAGAGCACTTTTAACATTTCTTCATCAGGGTTTGAAGTGACCAAGCTGAGAATTTGACCATGTCTTTAAGTGAAGGGAGAGCTTTCAGGAACCCTTGATACTAACTCCTTAAGCTGATGAGGTACCTTTACCAGACTGACTTGGATAGTGAATCTGCGGGCGAGGGCCATGTCCTACAAAACAAGACAAAAATAAACCCTAATAATCCTTGAAATGGTTAGTATGATATGCTATTGTTGTACCCCAAAATTTTCCCTCTCATTTTATCAATATTTTCCTCACAAGACTCTTTGGACTCAAGACCAGATTAGGGTTTGCTCAGCTCAAGACATCTCCTTGCACTGATAACCTGAAATTAGGGTTTGAGTTTGCACAAGGATTTTTGGACTTCCAATGCCTCATGTGACTTTCATACTTCATTTTGGACCTCTAAGATTGCTCATACCAAGTTTCAAGCCTTGAATCAAATTTTTGCCCAGTCAATTGGATAGTTGACCTAAAAATCAATTGTATTGGGAAAAAGTCAACTGTGGCCAATTTACAGTCAAACCTCATAATTTTTGATCCAAATAACCATTACAGACTCATATGAACCATTTGATCAAGTTTGGACCACAACTCCTCAAGAAATTTGACCAGATCATCAAAAGGGCAAAATGGTCATTTTTAGGGTTTTGACTGCAGAAGGGCAATTTCTGATTTTTAACCTAGCCAATGGCAAATTGGGTTCAAGCATGGTTTCAAGGACTTAATGGCATCATGTTGACCTAATCACAAGGTTCAAAAGATCTCAAATGCATTGGATTGACAGATGAATTTTCCAGTCAATTGATCAAAAATCAACTGTACACTGAAAAGTCAAACTTTGACTTTTTGGTCAAAATCAAGTGCCAAGGGTCATTTTTCATCAATATGTGTCAAAACATGAAACTTGTTGACCAAGAAACCTAATTTTGGAAATTAGGGTTTAAGTTTGAAATTTTTCATAACTTAGAAATTTTCTAAGTTATGAAAATTCTTATTTTCCCCCAACTTTCCACAACTTTTTCACCATGATGCAATTGGATTAAAAGAAAACTTCCAACATGAAAGTTGTATTCCTCCACAAAATTTACAACTTTGATTCATAAAGTTTTCCCAAAAGATGCTTGGATCTCAAGTTATGATTTTGTGAATAAGGGTCCATGAAACTTTTAACTTAGTGAAATTTTGCCCTAGTTTAGGCAGATTTTTGACCTAACTTCATGGCAACTTTTCACGCTATCTTGGTTGCCTAAAAAAATTTATATAGTCCCTCAAAAACTTGCTAAAGATACTTGGTAATATTTTTATCATGGTCATACGATGACCCACGCCCGTCCCATTTAACATCCAAAGATAAGGTTGTTTACCAAATACAATGGTAAAACAACAATGTCAAAAGGTTAAAAATGTACAAGAAAGACTTTTGATTAGATAGATGCTCCTAGTTACTTGATCAATTTGCAAACCATCCTTGATATTTTCAAACAAACACACACAATTTCAAAACATTTCCAAACAAACTTTCAAACATTGAAACATTTTTCAAAAGACAAACACCTTTGTATACACTCTTCAAACAAGAATCATTACAAAGGTTGCCAAAAAAAGGCCCCTTTTCAAAATACTTTCAAAAACCACACAAAGCACCATTTCAAACAATTGAAAATAAAAAGCAAGTGATCTAAAACAAGTATCTAAGAGCCCATGGAAAACCATGGATGAAAAGGGTGCTAACACCTCCCCTTTTCATAATCTACCCCCCGAACTCAAGAAAACATCTCAAAGGTCTTTCCTGTGCTTTTTTACCTTTCCTTTGGATAAAATAAAAAGTCGGTGGCGACTCTTGCTAAACCGAAACATTTGCGAACACAAACGCAAAACCTCAAGTCAGTTCTCCCACTGCATCACAGAACTGGCGACTCTGCTGGGGAGATATATAAAAGTGGGGTTACCTTAGGGTTTTAGATCACCTTTACATGCTTATCTTTCTTGACTTGTTTGCTTTACACTTTGGTACTATTGTTTGGGTTTGAAATCCTCTACCCGGATTTGGGAAATATTCATAGGTGAATAGCAATACATTGTGGAAACTGTGCGGGGTATACCGACACGGTCTAAGCAATAGATATATTAGTGCGACATATTTGTGGGTACCGGTAGCCTTTGAGTCAATAAAAGAGAATACGGGTCACTGAGTGATGTCATGAAGCACTAATGGACTTTTAGAACCTTTACTTGACCAACTTGACCTTTTAGGATGTAGTGAGATGACCGACTTTGGTGCAGTCCGAAGTTGGTAGATACTCGATACTACACTCATTGAGGGTTGTTTTTCTTGGAATATTTCGGTCGCCAGTAAAGTGGCTAAACTGAAACAACGAACACAGAAAATAATCCAGTAATATTGAGCTCCTTAGAACCCGGTTACTATTTCTAGGACAGGTTGAACCAACTAAACTTCAAGAGGGTACTTACCTATGAAACCCCATGCAAGCCTAAACTAGGAACTTGTGTGATTTGTTTGTACATATATACTTGTGCATAACATCATGGACATCATGAAGCATCATATGCATCCACTAACCATTTCAAGGATTTGGATTTTCATCTTTGTTCCTGTTTTGTAGGTAATGGATTCACTTTGCAGGAAAACTATCCAAGTCAGCCTTGTAAGAATTCCTCCTCAACTCAAGGAGCTAGCTTCAAGGATTCCTGAGAATTCTCCATTCACCGAGAGGCATGGTCATCCTCTCCACTTAGTCAACACCAACACTGAGGAGGATATGCTGAAAGTTCTCTTCCAGTTCTTTGACCCTTTGCATCATTGCTTTACATTTCCTGACTACCAACTTGTTCCTACTTTGGAGGAATTTTCTCAACTCTTGAGGATTCCTATTCTCCATCAACTACCCTACAACGGTATGGAAAGAGATCCAAAGCCAGAAGATGTTGCTCAAGCCCTACACTTACAATCATCTGATGTCATAGGTCATTGGGAAACTAGAAGTGGTGTCAAAGGTTTCTTGTCAAAGTTTCTATTTGAGAAGGCCCAAAGCTGCTGGAACTCTTTGGACTTACAAGCTTTTGAGGAGATTGTAGCTCTTCTCATCTATGGGTTGGTCTTGTTACCAAACCCTGACCAGCTTATAGATGTGAGTGCTGTCAAAATCTTCATGGCTCGCAACCCGGTGCCTACATTGCTTAGGGATATCCTCCACTCTTTTCACACTCGAACAATGAGGAAAATAGGTGTTCTCATGTGTTGCACTCCTCTACTGGCAAGATGGTTTATTTCTCATCTTCCCCAATCAGTTTTGAAGAATGAGCAAGGTCTGAGGTGGTCACAACGGTTGATGACCCTTACACATTCAGACATTCATTGGTGTTCTCGATCCATAGAAAATGTTATCATCATTGACCGTTATGGGGAATTTACTAATGTCCCTTTACTAGGCATTAGGGGAGGCATCACCTACAACCCTTGCTTGGCTCTGAGACAGTTTGGGTATGCCCGAAGGGATGGCCTACATGACATGCTGATTCCAAACTTGGTTTTTGACTTTGACAACGACGATCAAGGACTTCGACAAAGGTTTATCCGAGCTTGGAGGATGCCCAACAAAGTGGATAGTAAGACCTTGGGACACAAGAATTCCATCCCCCTTGAGCCTTACCTCTAGTGGGTATGAACCTGCGCCTAAAGTCTTATGATGCCTTACCCCTACATTCTCCCTGTGATTAAAGAGCCTGTTATGGAAGGAGAGGTTCCATACACCCTCCTACATCCTGACATGCCAACATCACTAGAAGATTTACAAAGGAGTTGGATACAGCTCAAGGGAGAGTGCGATACTTTTGAAGCCCAATTCTACGCAAGCGAGAAAAAGGTTTTGGAACTTACTCGTCAACTTCATTAAGAGCAGAGTCTCAACACCTACATTGCACCGAAGAGGATGCGCAACATCTTTTTACCTTAGAATTTTGTATTATTTTGCCCATGGGGCATTGTTGTACTAACAAATTCTATCTTATTAATATGACGTATGTTACTTTTTGTTTAAAACAAATTTGAATTTTTGAATCCTTGAATGCATTACATGAACACATATCATTCATCATATGCATAAGCAGGTCTTCACACCAGGTCTCCTTAATCTTCCTACTGTTTATTTCAGTAGAAATGGCTCTAGAAAAGACTATCAAGGACATCCAGGCTCAAAACGCTCAACTTCAAGAGATGTTCTTGAACCTATCCAAGGGGTAGCAAGAAGTGAAATCTCTCCTCACTAGGGGTATGATCATGGGGAATCCTGAGGGCAACAAAGATAATCAGTTAGAGCTGCTGCGAACTGAGATGGCCGTAATGAAAATCCAGATGATGGGACAACTGGTGGGCCAGATGGCTCTCATCCAAAACTTGGCACAAGGGCAAGAGGAGCTGAGAGTCCTCATCAACAAGCTTCATAAAGATGAAAGTAACCAAATAGGGCAAACAACTAGGGTTGAGGATCAAGTCATCATTCAGCCTCCCTTGAGACAAGAAGCCGAGAGAAAACCTCCCCAGGTTGCTTCAGGGTCACGAGCCCAGCAACAACCTCGCCAACGTCAACAGGGTAACCAGTGTAGGCGGAATACATCTGAAAAATGCTTCACTGAGATTAATATGTCATTATCTCAAGTGCTGCAACCCTTTTTGGAAGTCAATCTGATTATACTAAGGGCCGCCTCTCGGAATCCCAACACCGCCTCTCCAGAGTACAATCCAAATGCAAGATGTGCGTATCACTCCAACAGTCCTGGGCATGACACCAATAACTGTTGGACATTGAGAAACAAAATTCAAGATCCGATTGAAGAAAAAACGTTGGAGTTCACACAAGATGGCCAAATGAAAATCTTCCGCTGAAGGCTCTCCACTTAGAATGACAAGTCTAAACAAAGAGGATTCTGTTTGTTTTGAATTTTTAATTGTAATTTCTTTCGTCATTCAAACGATTATCTATTAATGTCAAACTCTATTTCATTAATACATTGCATATGTTTGTCTTGAATTTATCTCTTCATTTTCACTATATTTAAACTATGTTTTTTATTTTTCAGACATTTAACTCTTGTTACAAGTTACAAACCTTTAGAGGGAGGATGAATAAAACAATGCCATAATCTCATGCAATATTCTTTTGGACAGACCTTGCTGACGATGTACAGACGTTTCTTTCAAATCCTAAACACTGGAGTTATAAGGAAGATAATCCCTAATCGACCCCTTCGAGCCAAAGAAGTAGAAGTTTTCTTGTTTTAACACAAATTGAAACCTTTAATCAAAACCTGGGGTAGGGTAGTCTGTCAGTTAATTCAAAATGCGCGTTTGGTCGCAAACTCTCATCTCGTAATACAACGAATAACATCAAAAACATTCCTCTGGAATCAAAAGACAATGATGATTCCCAATTGCATAGGCAGCCATTAGCTCTCAAGAGAAAAGCCCACTAAGTCAAAACCTATGAAGGAGGCTTAAGAAAACAGGGGCATCCCGCTGACTGTAATCTCAAAAACAGGAACAGTCAGGCAAAAATTAGGGATAACAGATCAAAAGAAAGAGGTCACTACAAATCCTCAACAAAAATAATGTTGCAAAAATGACTGTCTTCCAACGAATTTAACTTGTTTGAACCATCACCAAAATGTTGTTCCAGACTCAATTGGAGTTTAAACGCACAATTAATTGAGTTTAGGACTGAAGAACATCACGAAGAGCGGGTGGGTACAAATATACTTTGAGCCTTTATCCTTTGTTTCTTAAACCATGAACCAAGCCACGTTACAACCCTTCAAAAGTCCTAATTGAAGCATGGGTTAGTTCGAAAGCATACTGTTACAAAAGGTATCCTGACTCCTGTAAGGCTTTGCTCTAAATCCTGAGTTGAATTTTTCTTACAAAAGTTTTCTGCTAAAAAACGCATTTTCAAAATTTCAAGACAAGCATAAACTTTGTATTATTTGAATATCGTTGTTTGCATATGGCTATTTGTTTGGCAGCAGAGAAATTCACACAATGAATATCCAATGAACGAAATGCTCTCAGTGAACAAAGTCACTTCAAGCGGGATGACACTTCCATTGCAAAAAATCTCCTATCAACAAAGGAACACAACATGTCATTGTCCAATAAACCTGGGGCAGTCCAGTCAAGATTTCAAGAAATCTCTCAAAGTGCAGAGTAACCAGGGGCAAGTCTCCGTCCCCGTCACTTGGGGCATTGAACGTCAATCCCAACAAAGGGTTGCGTACAGTCAAACATTTCCTGGCAAAGCCATAAACCCTCGATACTAGGGGCAGTGACGAATCTCCCCAAATCCTTCTCATAAGATGACTCCCAACCAGAGTTTCAATATTTGATAACCTCTTCCCAGTTAGGTCGACCTCAAGAATCCCTGAGGATTTTTCTCCAGTAAGTCGCCGCCTCGCCAAAAGACTGAGGAACAGGGTTTATTTCCCCAACAAACGGCGGGTTTCTCCAGTTTGAGTTTGCCTCTCCGACTACTACAAATCAAAAGACCTTCTCTAGTTCAGTGAGATCGACACTAAGATCTCCCCGATCCTTATTCCAGTTGAAGATATTCCAAGACTTTCGTCTGGTTCAGTTAAATCGATTCTAAGATTTTTTTCTTCTGATTCTTATCCAGTCAAAGTTAATTCAAGACCTTCTCTGGTTCAGTCAGATCGACACTAATATCTCCTTGATTCTTATCCCAGTTGAAGATATTCCATATTTTTACTGTTTCAGATAAATCTCTCAACGGTTTATTCTGATTCATTTCCGGACTTTTACTGTTTTAGATAAATCTCTCAACGGTTTATTCTGATTCATTTCCGGACTTTTACTATTTCAGATAAATCTCTCAACGGTTTATTCTGATTCATTTCCAGACTTTTACTGTTTCAGATAAATCTTTCAACAATTTACTCTGATTCATTTCCAGATTTTTACTGGTTCAGATAAATCTCTCAACGGTTTATTCTGATTCATTTCCATATTTTTACTGGTTCAGATAAATCTCTCAACGGTTTATTCTGATTCATTTCCAGATTTTGCTGGTTCAGATAAAATCTCTCAACAAATAAATCTCTCAACAGTTTATTCTGATTCATTCTCTGTTCAGATCCAGTTCAAACTTTCCGTCAACAATCGCCTTTGGATGGCATCTATAAGCCCATCTCCGACGATTCTCCTCTGTTTCTCCAAATGGCATCTTTAAACCCATTTCCATACACAATCGAATCAGCACATCATCTAGGTCTCCAACGGAGCTAAAACCTTTGAAATACGTATCCCCAACGGAGCCAAAACTTTGAACTACAGACCCTCAGTGGAGATGAAACCTTCTTCTCCAGTCAAGTCAAATTTCTAACTATCAATTCCCAGCGGGAACCATTCAGTCTTCCCCAAATTCCCCAACAAGTTGTCTTAAAGTCTGAGGATCAACCAGATAATAGTTAACTTTTGTCTTATCCCCGAACTAGGATAATTCCCCAGTAGATTGGCATACAACCCAAACTCCTGATATCCCCAACAGAATGAAGATTCTCATTCTTGACTCCCCAATAGATTGGCATACAACCCAAACTCCTGATATCCCAAACAGAATGAAGATTCTCATTCTTGACTCCCCAATAGATTGGCATATAACCCAAACTCCTGATATCCCCCAACATAATGAAGATTCTCATTCTTGACTCCCCAATAGATTGGCATACAACCCAAAGTTTTTATAGCTACTCCCCAGCAGTATAGCTACTCCCCACAGAGTTTTTACTCCCCAACAAAATGAAGATTCTTATTCTTGATTCCCTAGTGAAGTTTCCAGAGTCTTCATTACTCCCCAGCATGAATTTGTCAGAATTTTTAATCCCCTGCAGATCGAAGATTCTTATTCTTGATTCCCTAGTGAAATCACCAGAGTTTTCCCTATTCCCCAGCCGAGTAAGGATTCCCGTTATTTAAACCCCAGTGGAAGTCTTCAAAGTTCTCTGGATTTCCCAAGCAGATTTCTCAGGCAGTACATGGCATTACTTCCCCAAGCAGAATTTTTGTCAATACTCCAACTTTAAGACATGAAGGATTCTCACATCCCCACAGAAGTTGTCAAAGATTTTGAATCTCCAGCAGCGGTCAAGGATTTATTTTCCCCGACAGCAGTCAAAGGATTTTCATTATCCTTAGCTATCAAGGATTTATTTTCCTCAGCAATACAGCAAATCAGCTTACATGCGCATACATTACATTCATATATCATAAACATTGATAAAACACATTTTATTGCATCATACATTTCATGCAACATAACTTTGTGTTTCAGCTAACATTTTACCCTTTTTAGGATAAGATTAACAGCTATCTTTAACAAATATTCAAAGATTTCAGATACAGTACGAATATGCTCCAGATACGAAAGTCATTTTGTTACTCATTCAAATCTCTTATTCAGATACAATACGGATACACTCCAGATAAGGAAGTCATTCTGATACTCATTCAAGATTTCAACTCTCAGATACAGTAATGATACGCTCCAGACAAGGATGCCATTCTGATTACTCATATCTCCTATTCAGATACAATACGGATACACTCCAGACACGGAAGTCATTCTGATACTCATTCAAGATTTCAACTCTCAGATATAGTACGGATACGCTCCAGACAAGGATGCCATTCTGATTACTCATATCTCTTATTCAGATACAGTAAAGATACACTCCAGACACGGAAGTCATTGTGTTACTCATTCAGACCTCAACTTCGGATACAGTCTAGATACGCTCCAGACACGGTTGCCATGCTGTTACTCATTCTGATGTTCCCTAGCTCAGATGCACTTCAGACACGAAAGTCATTCTGCCGCTTATTCAAATTTCAAGTTTAGATCCAATACAGATACACTCCAGACACGGTTGCCATTCTGTCACTTATTCTGACTTTTTCCCCAGCCTAGAGACGCTCCAAACACGAAGGTCATTCTGTTATTCATTCAGATTCAAGTACAGTTAAAACTCGGATATGCTCCAGACACGACTGCTATTCCCTTGCTCATACAGATTCAATCTCCAGATACAACTCAGATACGTTCCAGATACGGATACCATTCTGATGTTCATTCTCCTGATTTACAACAAACATTCTTGGATGGCATCTACAAGCCCATATCCAACAAGATTCAATCACATTTCCAAATGGCATCTTTAAGCCCATTCCCTCAACTACAGTTTGAAGAGTGTAAATTTACGGGCACTCTAGTGTCGAATCATCTTTTACCTTCGAGTCACGAACGACAAACTCGCCAATCTAACTCTCCAGGTTCAAGAAGATTGAACATGGGAAGCTGTTGTACCCCAAAATTTTCCCTCTCATTTTATCAATATTTTCCTCACAAGACTCTTTGGACTCAAGACCAGATTAGGGTTTGCTCAGCTCAAGACATCTCCTTGCACTGATGACCTTAAATTAGGGTTTGAGTTTGCACAAGGATTTTTGGACTTCCAATGCCTCATGTGACTTTCATACTTCATGTTGGACCTCTAAGATTGCTCATACCAAGTTTCAAGCCTTGAATCAAATTTTTGCCCAGTCAATTGGACAGTTGACCTAAAAATCAACTGTATTGGGAAAAAGTCAACTGTGGCCAATTTACAGTCAAACCTCATAATTTTTGATCCACATCAACATTATAGACTCATATGAACCATTTGATCAAGTTTGGACCACAACTCCTCAAGAAATTTGATCAGATCATCAAAAGGGCAAAATGGTCATTTTTAGGGTTTTGACTACAGAAGGGCAATTTATGATTTTTAACCTAGCCAATGGCAAATTTGGTTCAAGAATGGTTACAAGGACTCAATGGCATCATATTGACCTAATCACAAGGTTCAAAAGATCTTAAATGCATTGGATTGACAGATGAATTTTCAAGTCAACTGATCAAAAATCAACTGTACACTAAAAAGTCAAACTTTGACTTTTTGGTCAAAATCAAGTGCCAAGGGTCATTTTTCATCAAGATGTGTCAAAACATGAAACTTGTTGACCAAGAAACCTAATTTTGGAAATTAGGGTTTAAGTTTGAAATTTTTCATAACTTAGAAATTTTCTAAGTTATGAAAATTTCTTATTTTTTCCCAACGTTTACCAACTTTTTCACCATGATGCAATTGGATTCAAAGAAAACTTCCAACATGAAAGTTGTATTCCTCCACAAATTCTATAACTTTGATTCACAAAGTTTTCCCAAAATATGCTTGGATCTCAAGTTATGAATTTGTGAATAAGGGTCCATGAAACTTTTAACTTAGTGAAATTTTGCTTTAGTTTAGGCAGATTTTTGACCTAACTTCATGGCAACCTTTCACCTAGTTCCAATTGGAATCTCAAAATTAATTTCAAATATGTATTATAGATCATGTTACAAGCTTTCCAAAATGTCCAAGAACTCTCCAAAATCATTTATGGTTAGGGAGAATCGAATGAAAGAAAATGTCCATTTCTCACTTTTGTCCATGGCATTTTGCACATTGCTACAAGTTGCAAATCTGTCCTAAGCATGCTTGTACTTGTTTTAAAGGTCTTAAACCTTTCCACACTAATTAATTAAATGAAAATACATTGGAAAAAGGCATTGTTCTGATCTTTGAAGCTTTGTACAAGGGTTTAATCCAAAATGGCAAAAAGGTTACAATGCTACTTTGATAAAGCATACTTTTTGCAATTTTGTTTATCTTGAGCATTGAACCTGATCTACGGTTGCAAACAAGATCCATGAACATCAGGAAAAAGTGTACCAACTCTTCTCAGGCCTTGAGCTAGCCTGTACAGGCTTTGGCTTTGTCAACTCACCTTTTGCTTCAAAAGCAAGAAAACTTGCAAAAAGTCCATAACTTGTGCATCTGATAAAACCAAGTCTAAGCCTCATTTCAAACAAGTTCAGCATATTGCTTCAAGCCAGAAACACGATTTTCCAAGCTCCCAAACACCCTAAAACACAAAATCATAAGTTCTTGTCAAAACAGGTCCATATATGCAGAATCACTTCCAAAACCAAATTGGCTCGTGCGTTTTGTCTTGAACCACTTCAGACACATTCCATACATCACACCTAAACTATCCAAGCCATTATTCAGCAAATGTAACCTTATTTTCACACTTCACCATTTTCATTTTGAAGCTTTGCAGGTTGAGTTCTACAAGGAGATTCAGGCAAGTTCAAAGCAAGCTAAGCATTGAGAAAGGTCAAGGGAACTTCAGCCAAGCTAACACGACCTTCGGGCCTCACTCACAACTCCTACATTGCCATATCCAAACTTAACTGAAACAGGTATTTGTCAAGATTCTAACTCCTTATTTAGGCATCATTAGGCTTAAGTTTGTGAAGCAAAAATATAGTCTTCAATGTGCTTGAGTTGTACATATGCATAGCTTGTATTTATATTAACTGAGCTAGGAGTATTTGAAGCTTGAAGTTCATGGAAATTTTAGGTCAAAAATTAGGGGCATTGAAATTCTCTCTGGTCTTTGAGAGTTAGCTCAAGTTTTTTATATCATTAGAATCGTGACTAAAAATGCTATAAGTTTCATGTTGTGAGTTTTTGATTTCATGCAAGCAATAGATAGATACAGTTTGAGCTGAATAGGGCATGCGCGTGGCTGTCTCAAGGACAAGGATGAAGTGAACTTGGGCCTGGCGCTTGGGCTTGTTGCTGTTTGCACCCCCTGATTACTTTCTGCACCCCCTTGGCCCATTTGTTATATTTTGTACTATTTTTCATTTCTTTTGTGATTTCTGACTTTATTATTTTTTCTTGAACATTAAAAAACCAAAAAATATTTTCTTAATTTTTGCGTTTTATTTTATTATTTTTTATTATTTTTATGGCATAAAATTAGTTTATTAGGTTAATATAACTTATTTTTCTAAATAAAATTTGTAAATAATATAAAAATATTATATATTTTTATTTTTATTATTTGTACACTTAAAATAATATTTTCTCACATATTTTATTTTTTAACATCTTTGTATATATTTTTATTTATTTTCTTGTACATAAATGAAATAAATAATAATAGAATATATATCATCTTTTAAACCAAAAATTAGGGTTTTCACCCTTTCAAAAATAATCATTTTTTATTTTCTTATTTTTAGGACATAAATAAATTTATTTTCTCATACATAAATTAATACAAAAAACATTCTTTGCATATTTATATTTAATTGCATATTTAAATAATTGTTTATTTATTTATTGTTGTATAAATTCAATTGGGTTGTAATAGTAAACTAGGGTTTTATTTTGTGCAAATATCCCCTATTCAAACTTGTACCCCCTCCCCATAATATTGTTGTAATAGTCTTAGATTTACTTTACGTATTTATTGCTTTTATATGCCATGATAGTAAACTAGGGTTTGTATGCAAAGACCAAAATCAAACAAATAGCTTGACCTAACACAAGACAAAAATGCATGAAAAATGACAACACATTGCACACAAGAACCCCTAGGGTTTCATCCACTTTGTTGCCTTAAAACATGGCCATGGTATGCATGCTAGGTATCTTGTCAAAGTAAATCAAAACAAAAAGATCATAGTCCCTCAATGACGCTATCTTGGTTGCTTAAACAAAAATGATCTAGTCCCTTAAAAACTTGCTAAAGATACTTGGCAATATTGTTATCATGGTCATACGATGACCCACGCCTGTCCCGTTTAACATCCAAAGATAAGGTTGTTTACCAAATACAACGGTAAAACAACAATGTCAAAGGGTTAAAAATGTACAAGAAAGACTTTTGATTAGGTAGATGCTCCTAGTTACTTGATCAATTTGCAAACCATCCTTGCTATTTTCAAACAAACACACACAATTTCAAAACATTTCCAAACAAACTTTCAAACATTGAAACATTTTTTAAAAGACAAACAGCTTTGTATACACTCTTCAAACAAGAATCATTACAAAGGTTTCCAAAACAAAGGCCTCTTTTCAAAATACTTTCAAAAACCACACAAAGCACCATTTCAAACAATTGAAAAGCAAAAGCAAGTGATCTAAAACAAGTAACTAAGAGCCCATGGAAAGCCATGGATGAAAACGATGCTAGCACCTTCCCTTTTCATAATCTACCCCCCGAACTCAAGAAAACATCTCAAAGGTCTTTCCTGTACTTTTTGACCTTTCCTTTGGATAAAATAAAAAGTCGATGGCGACTCTTGCTAAATCGAAACATTTGCGAACACAAACACAAAACCTCAAGTCAGTTCTCCCACCGCATCAGGGCTATGTTATGATGTCATGATTATGCTCTGATATATCAGATATAGAAAACACAAGCAAATCACACAAAGACCTTAGGTTTAAGGATTGCATGGGTTTTAAGGTAATACCCTCTTGAAGTTGGGTTGGTTTAACCTGTCCTAAATATAGTAACCGGGTTATAAGGGATCTCAATATCACCGATCTTTCCCCCCAAATTTCGTTCCGATAGACAGTTTACTTGCCACCAAACAAAACTCAAGAGTCAAACCTCAATGAGTGTAGCATCGAGTATCAACCGACTTTGCGTTTGCAACATTCGAATGGGTCATTTTGATCTTTTTTGGACTGGAGGGTGACCACTAAAACTCCCTATGCTTCATGACCGTTTACTGAAGGAAACTGAAGTGGTGATACCGCAGGGGTGCATATGTGCGAGTATATTTGATTTCAGATATATTAGTCTTTGTTTTTAGTTTTCTAGTGATTGGTTTTATCTTGTTCATGCAATCCTATTAGCCATACATCTAACAGTTAATATATGTACAAAAATATAAAGTGCAGAAACGTAAATTCCTACGCTATTACATGGCTTCGGGGAGAAGAATTTAATTACAAGTCCAAAACCGGGAGAAATATAAAGGAAAAAATAAAAATGCCTTATAGTTTGGCTACATTGATATGTATAGGAATATAAAAGTGCGAAAGAAGAAAATGCGCGCGAAATAGGAAAATGCGTAAAGGAAACTTTTTGATGTTTTTTGAATTAGTTTTAAGAAAAGAAAAGGTATGTTTATTTGTTTGGTTTTTAATTTAAGGAAATATTAAATTAAAGTCTAATTAATAACATAAAATAAACCTAATTAATATTTTTTTGATTTTTGAATATTAAAGAAAATAAGAATTAGAAATATAAAACCTAGTTCTACTTAATCATTACTTTAGGAAAATATTAACTAATTAATTAATTAATTAATGATCTATTTAAAAAAGTTAATTATTATTTTTTGTGATTTTTTGGTTTTAAGGTTAATTAATAAAACTAAAATCAAAAGAATAAATAAAACATAATGAATAGAACAAAAAAAACAAAATAAATGGGCCTGTATCCTGCGCTATGAGCACGAAATGCAGACCGTGTCCTAGCTATGGCACGATTGGATTTCAGGCTCAAACCTTGTGATTCTCATGCCCAAACCTCATAGTTTTATGTCCCGTGCAACATTCAAACAAACCGAGGCATTAAAATGTACAAATAAATGAAATTAGAATTAATTTTTTTACCAAATACACAAGTTAGGATATGTAGTGTTCTTGGTCGTGCAAGGGCCTAGGGATGGCCTGGATTAATTCCTGGGAATGCAGGGAGAATGACTATAGTGTTAGTTTTCCACGAAACAGCTTGTAAGTGCGGTTGCAAATTTTTGACGAATTTATGAAAATGGAGAGTTTGAGAGAGGGCTTCTGTAGCGTGGTAAGTGTCTTTTTTTTTCTTAATGTTTGCAAATGGTCCAACATATATAGGAGGGGAGGAATGAATGGTCTTGAATGCAAAATCAATGCCATAATTCCTTGTAATGAAGTATTGATATAATATTCAAAAACTTGCCAAATTGATGTTTTAAAGAACCATAATGCAAAATTTGAAAACTTGCCCAAAATGACTTTTGCCCCATTTCATAAGGGGATGAACCTGGACATCATTTTCTGCGTGGCTTGGGCCCTTGTGCAAGATAATTCCAAGCCCATTTGTGCTATACACCTCCCTTTGTTATTTAAACCACTTATTTTATGTTTTATTGAAAATAAATCCAAATAAATGGAAAATAAATGGATAAAAAGTAAGACCACAAGGGGAAGAGATCATGGGTCCTATAATATGCCATGTATAAGTTTAAAACTAAAATAAATGAGTTAATTCCTTGAAAACTCAACTTTGCTCGATGTAGGATTTTTGAATTTTCCAAAAATTCCCAACTTGGGAAAATCATAACTTGCTCAACTTTTATACCAAGGATATGATCTTGGACTTTTTGGAAATCTCAAGATGTCTACTTCAATCCCTCTGTTTATCAAATTTTCATTTGAAGATGTTATCTATATGTAAAAGGTCTGGACAAAAAGTGTCTTTTGTCGACTTTCTGAAAATGACATGTAATGTATGAGCTTGCATATTTCAAATGGTGCACTTCTTGAACTTGAAGATAAAATATGTATTGTAGGGAGTTGTATTCTATTCAAGATGGGATTTGGTTGGGGCCAAATGGACAAAGTATGAGAAAGTTATGCCCAGTCAAAGTTCAGTTGACTTTTCCTAATGAAACTCTAATTTTGCAAATTTGACTTTTGATGAATTAGGAGCATTTCTTGAGGAATCATGGTTAACCCTTGATCAAATGATGATTATCACTTCAAAACGATGTTGTTGACAAAAAATCTTGAAGTTTGACTGTATATAGGCCACAGTTGACTTTTGACCCAGTACAATTGATTTTCAGGCATTTGGGCAATTAACTGTGCAAACTTGTTCTGCAAGGCATGAAATTTGTCATGGACATTCTTGGAGGCATAATATGACAATGGAAATCAATTTAAGTATTTGGAGTTGACACATCCTGATTCAAACGGAAACACTAGTTGGGGGTTCATTGCCTTAGGAGGAGAATTTATCTGATCAATTTTTGGGCATCCTTGGGCAAATTGAGGACCTCAATAGGCATGTGTTGAGTAAAATGAGAGGGAAAATTTTGTGGTACAACAGTCATGAATTTTTGAATTTGAATGAATGTTGTAACTTGAAAATGATGAATCAAATAATATGGATGTTTCTCGAACTTGGTTTGAATTTAACATTTGTATATCATCTCACGGTTTCATAAGAACTTGTGCTAAAAAAAACTTGTATGTTGCGCCTGACTCAAATGAACATTAGTTGCCAAACTTGAACTCAACCTCTTGCGCAAAGTTAAAAAGCATAACTTGTACCATAAGCAATTGTTCTCAAATCTTTGTATCTTAAGCAACGGTTGATTGGAGAAAGTATCCTTAAGTTCATGTCTCATATCCTGACCAATGTCTTGTAACTGAGGAAACTGGATGCAGGCTCTTATCATAAGAACATTAAATGAAACCTTATCCATGATGTTCCTTAAGTGATGATCTTGGTTGAAGCCCTAATCAAAACTGGTGAACACAAGCATAAGAGAGTGTATCTTGACCCATGAACCATAGAATAATTTTCTTCTTTCTATTCCAGCCCTTCGATAAGAATTCTAGTTAAATGACTTATATTGCAAGTAGTTGATGGAAGATCTCAAGCAAACTCAAACCCAAATTACGAAGAAAGGGTCCTACGATGATAGAGGGACAAAAACCTAATTCAAACAATCTTAGCTGAAATATCTTGGTGAAAACCCTCAAAACCCTAGCTTCAAAATCCAATTCTTAGAAGAAACAAAGAATCAACCTTTATTTAATAGAGAAGCCCAGAACAAAGTGAAATCTTAATTTCACATTTCAGTACTTGTAGTCTCGAATCTTCAGATGAAATGATAGACAAGTTGAGGTGTCTTGAGGTGTGAGAAGCCTTGGTAGACTTGAGTAGTTGGAACCTGTTGTACCCCAAAATTTGCCCTCCCCTTTCCACAAGAAATCACAGCTTCGGGCTTTTCCTAATTTTTCAGATTGGCTCAAGAATCGGTCAAACAGAATTTTCTTATCAGTCAGACAAAATTAGGGTTTCCATTAACTTTTGAATCAGTCCAAGCAGATTATTAGGGTTTGTAGTGATTTGGTTGAGTTTGGCTCAGGGTTTGTTTAAGCAGACGCTTCTTTGACAGTAAATCAAGAATTAGGGTTTGCGCGCGCATTCTCAGAAGGAATTAATTCTACGAGTTCTATTCAATTGACTCTGAGATATGGGTTGAGACTTCTGATTGAGAGTTTGAAGTATTTGGTCTAATCAGTGAAATAAAGGACATATGGACTTTTGTTTGATTAACTGTGCATTGCTTATGTTTAATTGGAACGCCGGGTTTATTATTGGTTAATGCGAAGTTGCAAGACTACAATGTTTATTAATTATTTATTTTTATCTAAGTTAGAATAATTGGGATTTACTTCCAGTTATTTTAATTCAAGAAAACTTAAATAACTAAATAGCCAGTGAAATAAAAGAGATATCTGACAAAAAGACTTTTATTTATTTTTAATTATTGGTACAAGTGTTATTTAAATACAAGTAATTTTTACAGTATTTATAATAATATTTATTACAAATGATTAAAATAAAATAAAACTGTATCCTAAGTGTCTTGAAATCTTCATCTGATACTGCTGCTCCCCATTGCTCAACTGATATTTATCTGCAAAGACAAAAAAGAAAGAAGTCAAACACAGATGAATTAAAAAGGCAGACAGATAATTAAAACTCATCATTAAAAGTGTTAGCCGAAATCAGTTTGTTCACCCTCTCTGCAAATCACAAGAAGACTCTTGGTTCACAAAGAGGGAAAGAAATTATCTTGCAAGCTAAATCATTTAAAAAGGGACAAGGCAGCATATTAAACAAAATGCATAGTTTCAAACCAAATTGCAAACTGAAATGCCAAGCAAAGCTGTCAACAAATGCCAAACCAAACAAGGCAAACCAAACTAAGTCAAAATGGCCAACTAAATCCTAAAGAAGCTGTCAAACTGTCCAAGAGCTGTCAACAGAGCTGCCTACAAGCTAGCAAAAGCAAATACAGGAAATCTGGAAGTATGCAGAGGAAAGCTAACATTGCAAGCATATATTCCAAATTATCATCATTTTCCAGGCCACACTTTTTCAGAAAAGTACAGTTTTAAGCAATATAATATGCTTTTTATCTGTGGAGAGAGAAAAGAGAGAGAGAAGTAGAGAGGCTTACAGTTTTGCAGGCTTAAGACAAAGAGATATAAAACAAAGAGATCAGAACACGGTAAAAGGAGGCAGAACCACATAGAAAAAAAAGAACACAGCTTGTAACCTCAAAACTGTTTTTTCAAGGAAGCAATCCTGCAAGCTAAACACAAGTTCTCAAACCTGCATAAGTTACAAACTGCAACCAAAGTTTGCCTCCGGCCTGTAACCACAATAAGCCTTAAAGCTTCCTTTAAACCAAACCTGTCAAAACCAATACATCAAACAAGAAAAACTCAGTAAATTGCAAGCCCTGAAATAAGCCTAAAACTTCAAGCATGTAACCAAGCCAATAAGCCTGTAATCCATAAACAGAAAAGCCTAAACAATAAGCTTGAAACCTGTTACAACCTAACAAACCTGTGTTCAAAGCAAGCTAGATTCTAACCCATCAAAAACTCAGCATCAAACATCATGAAGCGACAACATCCAATCCCTCAGAACAACTTCATCATAGGGCCAACAGTAGTAAACATCAACTATTGCAATCCAACATCAACATATCAATATCAACAAGCCTAGTAAGCAACTCAGAATAAAGCATTCAAACCAACAAAACCCTCAGAATCAAATTCATCATAGGGTTAGCATATCAGGCAACTCAGATATCATAATCATCAAAGGCAACTGAAGCAAGCAATTCAGAGGTTCGAAACACAACAACAAGCATCACAAAGGAAAGCGATCAGAAGAGGAAAAGAAGCAAATAAGCTAGGGTTTTCAGAAAGCTATCATCACAAAACCTAACAAGAACAAGATACAAATACTAGGAAGGTCATAAAGCGCATCATACTCCCTCGCCTTGGCCGCCTAAGGAGCCTCCTGTCCACTTCTCCTCCTCCGTCTCCAAAAGCCAACAAAGGTATAAATTCTCCTTCCCTTTTCTTTAAACACCAAATAATAACATAAAGATCAAAACAAGGGAAAGTTTAATCATGCAAATCATAAGACCCTAAAACATAAAAAAGGGAAATCGTTACCTTTTCTTGTCGCTGCTTTCCTCAACCATGGAGGGAGAAGGAGTTAGAGGTGGCGCCTGGTGGCCATAGGTGGAGAGGAGTTTTGTTCAGAAAGCATTGCTCAAGAAAGATGAAGAAGACAACGAAGATGAGAGCGCCGTTCTAAGCCACTGCAAACCCTATTCTGAGTAACAATAAATGAAACCCTAAAAAACTTGTGAAGCACACATTGGGCCTGTCCCCAACAAAACTGCCTAAGCCCATCTCAATTTCTGGCGTGCACCCCCCTGTTGACCTCTTTCCCCACACTTTTTTGGGCCCAGCATGATATTCCCAGCCCATTTAATCTTTTATCCATTTTTTTCATTTATTTCAAACTAATACTATTTTTTTTATCACTTTATATTTTATATAAATAACTTAAACTAATATTTTTGGTAAATAAAAAGAAGACATTAACTTTTTTATAAAATTTTCTTAAATACTTTTTTATTTTAGTTAGTACAATTAAAAATACATAAGATTAGAATTTTGAATTAAATAATTTTCTTGTATATAAAACATTAACAAAAATATGTAAGTAATAGATTTTCTTTATTAAAGTTAAAACACTTTTCTTTAAAACTTTTGTTTTATAATTAACAAAAAAAAAACATAAAAATATATAAATACTTAATAAATACATTAGGTTAATTTTTTTGCATCACTTGTAAATAATCACATACACTTTCACAAATACTTTTGATACATTGCTTTTATTCTTATACATTGCTACATTTTACATTGAGAATGCGATTCGATTTGGTTGTAAATATTATTTGGACAATACTCCCCTGATAAGACTCATCCCATTTGTAAACATTTGTACCCCCATTCCCGGATACTTATTTGTAATAGCTTAGACTTTAAATTCCCGCAATTTATCGCTTTCTATATACTGTATAGTAATTAGGGTTTGTATGCGAAGATTCAAAATCAACCGCTAGATAACCTAATACAAGACAAATGCATGACAATCAATACACAATTCACACTTGCACCCCTAGGGTTCCTCCACTTGTTGCCTTCAAAAATGGGCCATGTTGCATGTTGAGTGTCTTTGGCAAAGCAAAACAAAACAAATTAAATGATCATAGTCCCTCGATGACACTTTCTCAAGTTGCCTAAAAAATGATCAAGTCCCTCAAGAAAATTGCCAAAATACTTGACACTATTGCATTCATGGTCTAAACGATGACCCGTGCCCGTCCCGTTAACATCCTAACGCAAGGTTGTTCACCAAATACAATGGTGAAACAACACTGTTAAAAGGGTTAAAAAATGAGAAAAATGTTTGAGTAAATTTAGGGGTAGACAACTCTTAGTTACTTGATCAAACTTGCAAAACACACTTGCCTACTTTCAAAACACACTCCACAACACAACTTTCAAAAACAACTTTCAAAAACATTGAAATATCTTTTCAAAAAGACAAACACCATTGCATATACTCAAACAAGAGTCATTACAATGGTTTCCTAGACAAGGCATATTTTTCAAAACATTTTCAAAACCACACACACAAAGCACCATTTCAAACAATTGAAAATCAAGGCAAGTGATCTAAAACAAGTAACTAAAAGCCCATGGATAACCATGGATGAAAAGGGTGCTAGCACCTTCCCTTTTCATAATATATCCCCCGAACCCACGAAAACATCTCAAAAGGTTTTTCCTATGCTTTTTAACCTTTCCTTTAGGATAAAATAAAAAGTCGATGGCGACTCTTGCTAAACCGAACAAGTGCGAATACAAACGCAAAACCTCAAGTCAGTTCTCCCACCGTATCACAGAACTGGCGAATCTGCTGGGGAGAAATTTAAAAGTGGGGTTATCTTAGGGTTTTAGATCACCTTTACATACTTGCTTTGATTTCTTTGATTGCTTTACTTTTTGGGTCGTTGTTTGGGTTTGTTGTAAATCCCACACCTGGATTTGGGGGCACCTTTTTAGGTAAATAGCAATAAAACTGTGAGGGAACTATGCGGGGTATACCGACATGGTTGAAGCAGTAAGCTTTGTTAGTGTGACATATTTGTGAGTACCGGCAACCCTTGAGTTCAATCAAGGAGAGTACGGGGCCGCTGAGTGATGTCATGAAGCACTAACGAACTCTTAGAACCTTACTTGACCATCTTGGCCTTTTTTAGGGGTAGTGAGATGACCGACTTTGGTGCAGTCCGAAGTTGGTAGATACTCGATACTACACTCATTGAGGATTGTTTTCTTGGGATATTTTGGTCGCCAATTAAGTGGCTAAACCAAAACAATGAACACAGAAAATAATCCAGTGATATTGAGCTCCTTAGAACCCGGTTTCTATTTTAGGACAGGATGAGCCAACTAACTTCAAGAGGGTACTTACCTACAAACCCCATGCAAGCCTAAACCTAAGGACTTGTTTGCTTTGTGTGAATATGATTACCTGTATATACACTTACTTGCTTTTGCATACATGTACATAACATCATAACATCATGCCATAGAATTTTCTATAACCATTTCAAGGATCTCGAGGGTCTTTTGATGCAGGGTCACGTTGAACCAGACATCTACCAAAGGGGCAAGAGGTTTCTCCTCTAACAAATGCCATCAAAGATCAAGTGCAACAACTTGAATCAGGGGCTATGACCCACTTGACATGGTGAGCTTGATTCTCGTGGAAGGACATCCGCCGATGCAAAGTTCTCCAATCAAAGATGCTGACCAAAGCTCAACCTCTAACATTTTCTTGTGTTTACCCCGAGAGATCCTTGAAAACATGCATTCACATATCATGCATTGCATCATAACAGTTTTTCCTTTTCAGGTTTCCTTATTCTCCTACTGTTTATTTCAGTAGAGATGGCTCTAGAGAGGACTGTCAAGGATATCCAGGATCAAAATGCTCAACTTCAAGAAATGTTCTTGAACCTGTCCCAGGGGCAAGAAGAAGTGAAAGATCTCCTCACAAGGGGCTTGGTCCAGGGGAATTCAAGCAATGCCAGGAGTGATCAGTTGGAGGAACTGCAGTTCGAGCTGGCAACAATGAGGATCTAGATGATGGGACAACTGGTGGGCCAGATGGCTCTCATCCAGGACTTGTCTCAAAGACAAGAGGAGCTCAGAGTTCTCGTCAACCAACTGCTTCGGGACAACCAAGAGGGGCAAACATCTGAGGTTGAAGAGCAAGTCATCATTCAACCCCCTCAGAGATAAGAAGACAAGGGAAAGGCTCCTCTACTTGCTTCGGGGTCACAAGCCCATCAACAACCTCGTCAGCGTCAACGGGGTAATCGGCGTAAGCAAAGTACGCCGGGAAGACAGTTCACTGAGACTGACATACCGTCATCTCTAATACTGGAGCGCTTGTTGGAGGTCAATCTGACTGCTTTGATGGATCCTATTCGGAAGCCCAATACCTCTGCTCCTAGCTATCATCTCGACGCATTTTGTGTATACCACTCCTATAGTCCGGGACATGACACCGACGACTGTTGGGCCTTGAAGAACAAGATTCAAGATCTGATTGACATTGGAGTGCTGAGATTCATGCCAGATGGCGAGATGAAAATCTTCCTTTAAGGGTTTCTCCACCTGAAATGACAAAGCTCGAACTGAGAGACTTTTGTTCCATTTGAATTTTCAAAGTTATAATTTCTTTTGTGATTCAAACAATTATCTGTTGATGTCAAACTCTGTTTCATTAAATTGCATATGTTTGTCTTGAATTCATCCATTCGTTTTCACTACTCTTATGTTTTCTTTATGATATTTAACTCTTGATAAAAAGCTGCAAGCTTTTAGAGGGAGGATGACGAAACAATACCATAATCTCATACAGTATGCTTTTGAACAAACCTTGCTGATGATGTACATGCATTTCTTTCAATTCCCAAACACTGGAGTTATAAGGAAGATAATCCCTAGTCAACCCCTTCGAGCCAAATAAGTAGGAGTTTTCTGTTCTAAACAAATTAAAACCTTTGATTTAAACCTGGGGCAGGGTAGTCTCTCAGTTAATTCAAGAAAGATGCACGTTGAAGTCGCAAACTCTCAGTTCGTAATACAACGAATGACATCAAAAAAGAAAGACACTCCTTTGGAATCAAAAGACAGTGATGGTTCCTTATCTCATAGGTAGTCATTACCTCTCAAAAGAGAAAAGCCCACTAAGCCAAAACCTATAAAGGAGGCTTAAGAAAGCTGGGGCACCCCGCTGACTGTAATCTCGAAAACAGGAACAGTCAGGCAAAAGTTAGGGATAACGAATCAAAAGAAAGAGGTCATTACAAATCCTCAACAATATGAAAAATGTTGAAAAAGAAAAAGGAGATGATGACTGCCTTCCAAAATTCAACTTGTGTGAAACATCACCAAGAAGTCGTTCCAAATTCAAATAGAGTTTGACGTATAATTAACTGAGTTTAGGATTGAAGAACATCACGAAGAGCGGGTGGGTACAAATATACTTTGAGCCTTTATCCTTTGTTTCTTAAACCGTGAACCAAGCCACGTTACAATCCTGCAAAAGTCCTAATTGAAGCACGGGTTAGTTCGAAAGCATATTGTTACAAAAGGTATCCTGACTCCTGTAAGGCTTTGCCCTCAATCTTGTGTTGAATCTGTCATAAAATGTTTTCTGCTAAAAAACGCATTTTTCAAAACTTCGAGACAGACATAAACTTTGCATTACCTGAATATCATTGTTTGCATTTGGCTATTTGTTTGACAGTGGAGAAATTCACACAATGAATATCCGATGAACGAAAGCTCTCTCAGTGAACAAAATCACTTCAAAAAGGATGACACTTTCATTGATAAGTCCCCTATCAACAAGGGGGAAGGACATGTCACTATCTAATTAACCTGGGGCATTCCAGTCAAGGTTTCAACAGATCTTTCAAAGTTCAGTTAACCTGGGGAAGTCCAGTCAAGATTTCAACAAATCTCTCAATTACAGATTAACCTGGGGCAAGTCTCCGACACCATCACTTGGGGCATTCGAATGTCAATCTCAAGAGCGTTCAAAATTTCCTTCATCACCTGCTGGGAATTGCGGTCATCATCAAAATTTCTTCATCACCTGCTGGAAGTTACAACCACCAACAGAATAACGGACAACTGAAGCTCCTAAAAATCTGTTTCTTACCAGAATGAGGACTCTCATTCTTAAAACCTCAGAAGATTGGTATACTCCCAGTTTCTGACCGTTGACAGAATGAAGATTCTCATCACCTCAGAAGATTGGTATACTCCCAATTTCTAACCCTTAACAGAATGAAGACTCTCATTCTCAGTTCCTTCTAGAGATAGTTCAGATGTGACCCAGATTTGGCGACATTCCGATACTTATTCCAGATTTTCCTTCTAGAGATAGTTCAGATGTGACCCAGATTTGGAGATATTCCGATACTTATTCCAGATTTCCTTCTAGAGATAGTTTAGATGTGACCCAGATTTGGCGACATTCCGATACTTATTCCAGACTTCGTTCTAGAGATAGTTCAGATGTGACCCAGATTTGGCGACATTCCGATACTTATTTCAGACTTCATTCTAGAGATAGTTCAGATGTGACCCAGATTTGGCGACATTCCGATACTTATTCCAGATTTCCTTCTAGAGATAGTTCAGATATGACCCAGATTTGGCGACATTCCGATACTTATCCCAGATCAATACCTGCAACAATCACAAGATTCTTGCAATCCCCAGCGGAGCTAAAACTTCCAACTATCAATCCCCAAGCAGAATGAAGACTCTCATTCTCAGTTCCTCACAGGATATTTAGATATTTCCCAGTGAAGATCTCCTCAAGACAGGAATCCCCAGTAGAGATCATCAGAATTCTCATTCCCCATAAATCACCAAGGATTTTCAATCTCCAGCAGTGGCCCTGAAATCCCTCAACCATTGAATATCTTGCTCCCCCAAGTAATCAGCAGTCAACAAGGATGTCCAAAGATTTCCAATCCCCAACTTTTGTCAAGGATTTATTCTCCAAAACAAATTACATTTCAAGTTTCAAATTCCTTCATCACCTGCTGGAAGTTACAACCACCAACAGAATAACGGACAATTGAAGCTCCTAAAAATCTGTTCCTCTCAAGAATGAAGATTCTCATCCTTAAAACCTCAGAAGATTGGTATACTCCCAATTTCTGCCCCTTAACAGAATGAAGATTCTCATCCTTAAAAGCTCAGAAGATTGGTATACTCCCAATTTCTGACCCTTAACAGAATGAAGACTCTCATCCTTAAAAACTTCAGAAGATTGGTATACTCCCAATTTCTGACCCTTAACAGAATGAAGATTCTCATCCTTAAAACCTCAGAAGATTGGTATACTCCCAATTTCTGACCCTTAACAGAATGAAGACTCTCATCCTTGAAACCCCAGTAGATTGGCATACACCCAAGCTCCTGATATTCCCAACAGAATGAAGATTCTCATTCTCAAAGTGGCAGATAACCTGAATTCCTGATATTCCCAACAGAATGAAGATTCTCATTCTCAAAGTGGCAGATAACCTGAATTCCTGATATTCCCAACAGAATGAAGATTCTCATTCTCAAAGTGGCAGATAACCTGAGTTCCTGATACTTCCCAACAGAGTGAAGATTCTCATTCTCGAAGTGGCATACAACCCAAGCTCCTGATTCCCCCAACAGCGGTCCCAGAACTTCTCAGGTTCAACAATCAAAAGATTCTTGCAACCTCCTGCAGCAGTCAAGGATTCACTTTCCCCGACAGCAGTCAAGAATCTATTATCTCCGGCTATCCAGGATTCATCTATCGTCAGCAAGATAGCTCATCAGCTTACATGTGCAGTCATTACATTCATATCATAAACATTGATATAACATGTATTGCATCATACATTTCATGCAACATAACTTTGTATTTCAGCTAATATTTTACCCTTTTCAAGATAAGATTATTAAGCTTCAACTTCAACAACATACAGTTCGGTAAACATTCCAGGTGGCATCTCTAAGCCCATCCTCCTACCAGCAATTTCCAAATGGAATCTCTAAGCCCATCCTCCTACCAACAATTTCCAGATGGCATCTCTAAGCCCATCCCCCGACAAGATTCTGTCACATCTCCAGATGGCATCTCTAAGCCCATCCTCCTACCAGCAATTTCCAGATGGCATCTCTAAGCCCATCCTCCTACCAACAATTTCCAGATGGCATCTCTAAACCCATCCCCCTGTCACATCTCCAGATGGCATCTTTAAACCCATCACCAAATGGCATCTTTAAGCCCATTCCCTCAAACTACGCTTTGACGAGTGCAAATTTTTTTTGGGCACTCTAGTGTCCAATCTCCTTTTACCTTCGAGTCGCGAACGACAAACTTGCCAATCTAACTCTTCAGGTTCAAGAAGATTGAACAGGGGAAACTGTTGTACCCCAAAATTTGCCCTCCCCTTTCCACAAGAAATCACAGCTTCGGGCTTTTCCTAATTTTTCAGATTGGCTCAAGAATCAGTCAAACAGACTTTTCTTATCAGTCAGACAAAATTAGGGTTTCCATTAACTTTTGAATCAGTCCAAGCAGATTATTAGGGTTTGTAGTGATTTGGTTGAGTTTGGCTCAGGGTTTGTTTAAGCAGATGCTTCTTTGACAGTAAATCAAGAATTAGGGTTTACGCGCGCATTCTCGAAAGGAATTAATTCTATGAGTTCTATTCAATTGACTCTGAGATATGGGTTGAGACTTCTGATTGAGAGTTTGAAGTATTTGGTCTAATCAGTGAAATAAAGGACATATGGACTTTTGTTTGATTAACTGTGCATTGCTTATGTTTAATTGGAACGCCGGGTTTATTATTGGTTAATGCGAAGTTGCAAGACTACAGTGTTTATTAATTATTTATTTTTATCTAAGTTAGAATAATTGGGATTTACTTCCAGTTATTTTAATTCAAGAAAACTTAAATAACTAAATAGGCAATGAAATAAAAGAGATATCTGACAAAAAGACTTTTATTTATTTTTAATTATTGGTACAAGTGTTATTTAAATACAAGTAATTTTTACAGTATTTATAATAATATTTATTACAAATGATTAAAATAAAATAAAACTGTATCCTAAGTGTCTTGAAATCTTCATTTGATACTGCTGCTCCCCATTGCTCAACTGATACTTATCTGCTAAGACAAAAAAGAAAGAAGTCAAACACAGCTGAATTAAAAAGGCAGACAGATAATTAAAACTCATCATTAAAAGTGTTGGCCGAAATCAGTTTGTTCACCCTCTCTGCAAATCACAAGAAGACTCTTGGTTCACAAAGAGGGAAAGAAATTATCTTGCAAGCTAAATCATTTAAAAAGGGACAAGGCAGCATATTAAACAAAATGCATAGTTTCAAACCAAATTGCAAACTGAAATGCCAAGCAAAGCTGTCAACAAATGCCAAACCAAACAAGGCAAACCAAACTAAGTCAAAATGGCCAACTAAATCCTAACGAAGCTGTCAAACTGTCCAAGAGCTGTCAACAGAGCTGCCTACAATCTAGCAAAAGCAAATACAGGAAATCTGGAAGTATGCAGAGGAAAGCTAACATTGCAAGCATATATTCCAAATTATCATCATTTTCCAGGCCACACTTTTTCAGAAAAGTACAGTTTTAAGCAATATAATATGCTTTTTATCTGTGGAGAGAGAAAAGAGAGAGAGAGAAGTAGAGAGGCTTACAGTTTTGCAGGCTTAAGACAAAGAGATATAAAACAAAGAGATCAGAACACGGTAAAAGGAGGCAGAACCACATAGAAAAAAAAGAACACAGCTTGTAACCTCAAAACTGTTTTTTCAAGGAAGCAATCCTGCAAGCTAAACACAAGTTCTCAAACCTGCATAAGTCACAAACTGCAACCAAAGTTTGCCTCCGGCCTGTAACCACAATAAGCCTCAAAGCTTCCTTTAAACCAAACCTGTCAAAACCAGTACATCAAACCAGAAAAACTTAGTAAATTGCAAGCCCTGAAATAAGCCTAAAACTTCAAGCCTGTAACCAAGCCAATAAGCCTGTAATCCATAAACAGAAAAGCCTAAACAATAAGCTTGAAACCTGTTACAACCTAACAAACCTGTGTTCAAAGCAAGCTAGATTCCAACCCATCCAAAACTCAGCATCAAACATAATGAAGCAACAACATCCAAGCCCTCAAAACAACTTCATCATAGGGCTAACAATAGTAAACATCAACTATTGCAATCCAACATCAACATATCAATATCAACAAGCCTAGTAAGCAACTCAGAACAAAGCATTCAAACCAACAAAACCCTCAGAATCAAATTCATCATAGGGTTAGCATATCAGGCAACTCAGATATCATAATCATCAAAGGCAACTGAAGCAAGCAATTCAGAGGTTCAAAACACAACAACAAGCATCACATAGGAAAGCGATCAGAAGAGGAAAAGAAGCAAATAAGCTAGGGTTTTCAGAAAGCTATCATCACAAAACCTAACAAGAACAAGATACAAATACCAGGAAAGTCATAAAGCGCATCATACTCCCTCGCCTTGGCCGCATAAGGAGCCTTCTGTCCACTTCTCCTCCTTCGTCTCCAAAAGCCAACAAAGGTATAAATTCTACTTCCCTTTTCTTTAAACACCAAATAATAACATAAAGATCAAAACAAGGGAAAGTTTAATCATGCAAATCCTAAGACCCTAAAACATAAAAAAGGGAAACCGTTACCTTTTCTTGTCGCTACTTTGCTCAACCATGGAGGGAGAAGGAGTTAGAGGTTGCGCCTGGTGGCCATAGGTGGAGAGGAGTTTTGTTCAGAAAGCATTGCTCAAGAAAGATGAAGAAGACAACAAAGATGAGAGCGCCGTTCTAAGCCACTGCAAACCCTATTCTGAGTAACAACAAATGAAACCCTAAAAAACTTGTGAAGCACACATTGGGCCTGTCCCTAACAAAACTGCCTAAGCCCATCTCAATTTCTGGCGTGCACCCCCCTGTTGACCTCTTTCCCCACACGTTTTTGGGCCCATCATGATATTCCCAGCCCATTTAATCTTTTATCCATTTTTTTCATTTATTTCAAACTAATACTATTTTTTTTATCACTTTATATTTTATATAAATAACTTAAACTAATATTTTTGGTAAATAAAAAGAAGACATTAACTTTTTTATAAAATTTTCTTAAATACTTTTTTATTTTAGTTAGTACAATTAAAAATACATAAGATTAGAATTTTGAATTAAATAATTTTCTTGTATATAAAACATTAACAAAAATATGTAAGTAATAGATTTTCTTTATTAAAGTTAAAACACTTTTCTTTAAAACTTTTGTTTTATAATTAACAAAAAAAAACATAAAAATATATAAATACTTAATAAATACATTAGGTTAATTTTTTTGCATCACTTGTAAATGATCACATACACTTTCACAAATACTTTTGATACATTGCTTTTATTCTTATACATTACTACATTTTACATTGAGAATGCGATTCGATTTGGTTGTAAATATTATTTGGACAATACTCCCCTGATAAGACTCATCCCATTTGTAAACATTTGTACCCCCATTCCCGGATACTTATTTGTAATAACTTAGACTTTAAATTCCCGCAATTTATCGCTTTCTATATACTGTATAGTAATTAGGTTTTGTATGCGAAGATTCAAAATCAACCGCTAGATAACCTAATACAAGACAAATTCATGACAATCAATACACAATTCACACTTGCACCCCTAGGGTTCCTCCACTTGTTGCCTTCAAAAATGGGCCATGTTGCATGTTGAGTGTCTTTGGCAAAGCAAAACAAAACAAATTAAATGATCATAGTCCTTCGATGACACTTTCTCAAGTTGCCTAAAAAATGATCAAGTCCCTCAAGCAAATTGCCAAAATACTTGACACTATTGCATTCATGGTCTAAACGATGACCCGTGCCCGTCCCGTTAACATCCTAACGCAAGGTTGTTCACCAAATACAATGGTGAAACAACACTGTTAAAAGGGTTAAAACATGAGAAAAATCTTTGAGTAAATTTAGGGGTAGACAACTCTTAGTTACTTGATCAAACTTGCAAAACACACTTGCCTACTTTCAAAACACACTCCACAACACAACTTTCAAAAACAACTTTCAAAAACATTGAAATATCTTTTCAAAAAGACAAACACCATTGCATATACTCAAACAAGAGTCATTACAATGGTTGCCTAGACAAGGCATCTTTTTCAAAACATTTTCAAAACCATACACACAAAGCACCATTTCAAACAATTGAAAATCAACGCAAGTGATCTAAAACAAGTAACTAAGAGCCCATGGATAACCATGGATGAAAAGGGTGCTAGCACCTTCCCTTTTCATAATATATCCCCCGAACCCACGAAAACATCTCAAAAGGTTTTTCCTGTGCTTTTTAACCTTTCCTTTAGGATAAAATAAAAAGTCGGTGGCGACTCTTGCTAAACCGAACAAGTGCGAATACAAATGCAAAACCTCAAGTCAGTTCTCCCACCGTATCACAGAAACCCTAAGGGAATGTCTTGAAGAAAAGGGAAGACAAATTTTGGGGTACAACAACTGCCCATGTTCAATCTTCTTGAACCTGAAGAGTTAGATTAGCATGTTTTCCATTCTTGACTTGAGGGTAAAAGATAATTGAACACTTAAGTGCCCAAAAATTTGCACTCGCTTGTAGATAGTCGCCCCATCCTGTTTTGGGAATTGATTTACAACCGGCTTGTTGGTAAACCCGTCCTATTTTGGGAGTTCATACAATTGGTGATAAAGGTAGTCACCCTGTTCTGTTTCGGGAATTAACCTTTATCTGACCAAAGAGAAAGAAAAATAGTTTCCCCGTCCTGTTTCCGGAGTTAATCTTCAATTTGTTCATGTAGATAGTCACCCCGTCTTGTTTTGGGAATTGATCTACAATCAGTTTGTTCTTCACAGATAGTTGCACTATCTTGTTTAAGGAATTAATTTATGGCTGGTTATCCAAATAGTTGCCCTGTCTTTTTTCAGGAATTAATATGGAACCTGCTTTTTGTTGGTCATTGAGATGGTTGCCCTATCTTGTTTCAGGAATTAATCTATGACCTGGTCTCGTAAATAGTTGACCCGTCTTGTTTTGGGAATTAATCTACAAACTGTTGTTCACAGATAGTTGCCATGTCTTATTTCAGGAATTAATCTGGAACTGTTTAAAAATTATTGATGATATTCGTCTAGTGATTGATCTTTATTGAAAAGGTAAAGAGTTAGCTGTATGCAATGTCATGATGTATGAAATGCATTGTGTAATGATGTTCTCAAAAGTGTAAGATGCTTGTTGAAGTGTATTTGTAAACTCGTGAGGTAACTTTGTATGGGAAAATAAATCCCGGACTATTGTTGAGGATGAAGAGTATGTGTATCTTCAATCTTGTATATAATTCTTCTATTGGGATTCCTGCTTACTTATTTGAGGAAACTCTACAGAGGATGTATTGATTTCTATTTGGGGAGTAGAGTTTAGGAACCTTGGTCGCCCATTGCTCTACTGGGGGAATTTATTTCCTATATACCCTGACTGGGGATAAAAGAGACGGATAACCTTCCAGTTGGTCTAGGGAAGATAATTCTTATATACCCTGATTGGGGATAAAAGATGTGGATAACCTTTGAGGAAGATAATTCTTATATACCCTGACTGGGGATAAAAGAGATGGATAACTGTGATGCGGTGGGAGAACTGACTTGAAGTTTTACGTTTCGTTCGCACTTGTGGGTTAGCAAGATTCACCACCGACTTTTCTTTTATCCAAAAGGAAAGGTAAAAAAGCACATGAAAGACCCTTCGAGAATTTTCTCGGGTTCGGGGGTAGATTATGAAAAGGGAAGGTATTAGCACTCTTTTCATCCATGGTTTTCCATGGGCTCTTAGTTTCTCGTTTAGATCACTTTCTTTCATTTGATTGTGTGCTTGTGGTGTGGGCTTTGAAAGTATTTTGAAAAATCTCTTTGTAATGGTTCTCGTCTCTATAAGAACGTATACAAAGTTTTGTTTTGAAAAGTGGTTCAAAGATGTGTTTGTGAATCGTGTTTCGAAAAGTGTTTTAAAAAGAGGTTTTGTAATGGTTCTCATCTCTATAAGAACGTATACAAAATGTTTTTGTCTTTTTAAAAATGTTTTGAAATGGCGGTGTAGGTGTAAAAGTGTTATCGTGAGCGAACGAGTAACTAAGAGCGAATCTATCTACTCGAAAGGTCTTAAGTTGTTCTTTTCTTCTTCCTTATAATGGTGCTATCTTAACATTGATTTGGTAAGAAGCCCCATCGTTGGATGTGAAGGGACAGGCACGGGTCAATTTTACAATCATTGAAGGCAACTTGTGAGACGCTTTAGCAATTTTTGTAAGGGACGCGATCGTTTTAATCGAAGGCAACATCGAGGGACTAGATCTTTTTTATCGAATGGTCATTGTTAGAGCGTCCCATATTCGAGGGACATGATTGTATTTCCGAGGCAACGAGCGAGGTTACCCTAGAGGTGCGCGTGTGAGAAAGTGTGTTGGTTTCAAGTTATTTATTCTTTGATTAGGTCATCTAGCGATTGATTTTTGAATCTTGCCATACACGCCTAATTACTATACACGATATAGAAAGCAATAAATTGCGGGAATTGAAATTCTAAGCTATTACAGAATGTTCGAGAATGGGGGTACAATTGTTACAAATGGGGATGAATCAAATGAAAATAGCAATGTCCAAATATCAAACAATACAACCAAATCGAATTGTTGTGCAATTTAATTAAAGCTATGACAATTCATGAGATAAAATCAAGAAAGTATGAAATGAAATGTATTTACTTGAAAAGAGAAAAATAAAACCTATTCTAAAAAATTGATTAAATTAAAATCTTTATTATTATTTTTTGTATTTTTATTAATTATATAAATAAATTTAAAGAAAGAAAAAAAACTAAGTTAATTCTTTTTGATGTTTTATTAAATGTAAAAAATTAATAAAAATAAATTTATATAAAAAGAAAAAATGATAAAAATTAATCACAAAAACTTAAATCAAATTAATGAAAATGTTTTAAGTTAAATTAGTATATTGTATAATAAAAAGAAAATAAGAAGAGAAACAAATAACAAAAGCAAACGAGCTTAAGTGGATTTAAGGGTGTTAGGCCCAAAGAAAGTAGAGGTGTTTGCTATTAACAAAACAAGCCAGATGGAGGGTGGGTTAGATAAACGCGTGGGCTTAAGGGTAATGTAACAAAATAGGCCCAATGCCTCTAACTTTGCATTAGCTTCTGATTAAGGGTGGAAAATGAATTAGGGTTCTTGGAACCCCTTCATTCACAGCGGCGCCGTTCATCTCTTTGTCTAACTCTATTCATCTTCTCATCTCTATTCACATCTAAACTTCTCATTAAACGTCCCTATTCCTCTTTGCGAATGAAATCACTCTTGGCCTCTCTAACTCATCCTGATTTGCATTCTTTTCTGAAAACCCTAAATTTTGAAATGAATTTATGTCTAATGGGTTCAAAATATGTTTATCTGATCCTCCCCCCCCAGCTCCCAGTTGCCGGGACACTCTCTCTCGCCTCCTAACAAAACTCTAATGGTTTTCTTTGAAAAGGGTGAGATTCTGTTTCCTTTAAAGCTTAACAGTTTCATTGGTTTTTTTGTCTTGTTCATGTTCTTTTCTATTAATCAGACTTGTTATTCATTGAGATGCAGGAAATAGCTTTTAGGGATTTACGAGAAAGACGAAAAGTTCATACCTGTTGGAGACTTTTGTGAAATGGAAAGGGATGGTGAGACTGAGGGAGGTGCTCCTTGGGGGTCGGAGATGCGTGGGGGAAGAGATGAAGATTGAAAGCCTTGGTATTTCTGACTTTCTGGTAACCTTCTTCTGTATTCTGTGTTTTGAATGATGATGATGCTATTCAATGGATTTTGGGATTTTTGTGATTGTTGGATGTTGTGTTTGAGATTTGGAGATGGTGACTGTTAGCTTGATGGTTTTTTGGCCTTTGCTGATTTTTTCTGAGTTTTGATGATGGTTCGAATTGGAGACCTGGTTTTTGATTACGGTGTTTTTGTTACTGATTCGGTTTGATTGCAGGTTGTATTACTGGTTTGGTTTTGGATATGTTTTCTTATAGTTTTGGTTTGATTGCAAGTTGTGTTACAATTTGGTTTGATTGCAGGTTGTGTTACAGTTTGGTTTTGGCAAGTTTGCTGAGTGTTTTGAATGTTTTGAGGTGGTTGCTGTTTCTCTGGTTTTTGATTTGTTGGTTTAACAAGTTTGATGAGTTTGGTGATTTTTGTGGTTTTTTGACTTGTTGGTTTAACATGTTTGATGAGTTTGGTGATTTTTGTGGTTTTGTGATGATTCTTGCTGTTGGTTTTTGGTGTTTGGCTTTGTTACAGTTTTGAGAGTTTTATCAGTTTTGGACTTTGCTACTGTAACAGGTTGCAGGTTTGGTATTTGTGGGATGCTTGGGATATTTGGCTTTTGGTTTTGTTTGACAGTATTTTGATTTTGGGTTGCAGTACTTGAGAGGTTTATCAGTTTTGGACTTTGACAGTTTTGGGGGTTTTGGGTTATACAGGTTTTGAAGGTTGGAGACTTGTTTCCAGTTTTTGGACTTTGATAAAATGTTTTCTATCTCTCTCCTGCTTCAGCGCTTTGTTTACTGTTATATTGGTGTTGCTTTTGTTGAAACCTATTCAAAATGGTGGGAAAACCATCAAATTTTGAATATTTTGGCATATTGTTCTTATGCCCTTTTTGTTGCAGTTTTGTTTTCTAGCAACTTCTATGCAATTTGGCAATTTGTGATAGTCAAGGAAGCAGGGCTGTGCATCCCAAGAACCTAGGTGACTTCTTTCCTCTCTTCTCTCTCAATGACACTAGGAAAGTAAATTTCTTTTTTCCCCTTTTTCCAATTCTGAAAAGTTTGCAAATAAATGGAAAATGATGACTTAGCTTCTTGAACAAGCCTTTGCTTGTTTGACTTATTATATTATATGTTATACTTATGTTTTTTGTTGCCTGCTTTCTACTGCTATGTTGCTGGCTCGTTTGCATTTTGTATTGCCATACTGCTGTTTGCATTTTGTCCAATTTTGTGCTGCTGTTTGGGCATTCTGTTTGCACATTTTACTTGTTTGGACAACTTTGTTGTTTGTTTGGACAATTGTGATGTTGTTGCTGTTTATTGCCTAGTTTGCGCAGCTTGCTTGCATTCAGTTTGCTTGGCTTTGTTTGCAATATTTGTTTGGGCAATTTTGTTTGATTTGCGCTGCTGTTTGCTTCTGGATAGTTTTGTAGCATTTCTTTCTTTCTTTCTTTTTGTGAACCAAGCAGAATAATCTTCTTGTGATTTGCAAATAGAGAAAATAAATTGTGATGAAAAAAATGGCCTTCTGATTCCAATTTGCAAACTTTAATGATGAATGGCACTTTTTCTTTTGAAAATTCTTGCTCATGCCCAACTAATTTGTACTAACTATTTTTCTCTTTTTATTTATTTTCATGTGAGCATAATTGGATGCGACAAATAATGGGAGGCAAGAACTCTGCAGGCATTGAGGTCTTTGGAGATAGCAAAAGAATTTCAGTCAAACTTAGGCATAGATCCATTTAGATCTTATTTGTAATTTAGAGATAAACATTCTTGTATTGTAATCAACAATTGTACTAATTTATTTTTTTAAATACCATAAGTTGTAAAACATAGAGTATTTAAAAGAACAAATTATTTTGTAACAATGTTTGAAAAAAATGGAGAAAGTCTTATGAGACATTCTGGTGTTACTTGAAATCTTTGACCAACAATAACTTATAATTTTCTCTTTGCATCCTATTTGATTTTTGAATGCCCAATCAAGACAATTGAAACAAAACGCTCCAATCTGATAACTTAAATTCCAATAATCCTGTAATCTTACAACTGCATTCCAATCAAACACGCACTGTGTATTCCATTTCTTAACCAAGAAAATGTTTTAAAAGACACAAATCATCTGGTTAACCTAGATCAAACAATCATGAGTGTCCCAAATGACAGTCTTAATCTCTTGCCCCAAACAAACCATGCTCTGAGAACAAACACTATTTTTTTTCTTCAGTAAACTTGAGAAAGCATGAAGACCTGTGAAAACTAATTGAATTTCTGAGAACTCAATTTCTTCTGAGGAATGCAAGAAAAACCCTAATTGCTGGTTTACCGCCACAGAAGAAAAATCTTTCTGATCGATTCCTGAGCCAACTTGAATATCTGAGAAACCCTAGGGTTGTGTCTTCTATGAAAAATAGGAGGGCAAATTTTGGGGTACAACAATAACCTTTGAGGAAGACAAAGTTAACTAGTATCTGGTCAGATTCCAGGCTTTGCAGTAACTTTCTGGGGATAGTGATGACTTTACTGGGAGAATCTTATGGAAGGGACTCTGTGGGGATAACTTGAACATTGTCCTATCTCCTAGATTCTTCAGTAAATGCTTATCAAAGTGATAAGCCTTTTACTGATAGACAAGTGATGGGATAATTGGACATATCCATACGCTTTAATCCCTAACTTTCGCTTGGACCGTCTTTTCATATTTTCAGTCCATCGGGATACCCTTTTTTGCCCAAGCCTCCTTTTCAGGTTTTCGACTTGTCGTGTGTACCATCTTTATGTATATATCCTTAATTTTTGCCTGAACCCTTTTGGTTCGCCGGGATGCCCTTACTTTTTCCTAGGCATGTCAACCTAGCGAGTCTCTTTTGTGTGTAGTATCTTCCGACTATGTCCGTATTCACATGGCATGGAGAGTTGTCACTGTCTATGGTAGTAAGTGTTATAACACTGCTAGTAAATGTTTGCTTGATCATACATGACCTTTCATATGTGGGAGCCCGTTTTCCCTTTGGGCTAGTCTGGTGCACATGATGTTTGAAGTTTTTGATCTTGATAATCTTGACCTTCCTCAATATTTTTTTAAGAACTGTCATGGGAAGATCTAAAGACATGATACTGACATCATCTGATATTACTAGCACAGATAAGCAATTTGATGATACCGAAGATTCAAATTTCAAAGTGGTTTTTGCTGGAACCCCTGATCAATGTAACATGCCCCAAGTGATTCAGATGGAGATTTGCCCCTGGATATTCAACACTTTTGAGAGATTCTTTGAATCTCGACTTGACTACCCCAGATGATTTGGACAATAACATATCATGCCCCTAAATTATAAAAGGTTTGTCATTGGAAGTGTCTTTCCATTTGAAGTGATTCCCTTTATTGAGAGGATTTCCGTTCATTGGACATTTGTCGTACGAATTCCTCTACTGTCAAACAATTGGTTATATGCAAACAGTGGTATCATAAATGCAAAACTTATGCTTGTCTTGAAGTTTTGAAAATTCATTTTTAGCAAACAACATAATTCTGTAAGAATATGAATTCAACTCAGGATTTATAGTAAGTCTTATAGGAGTCAGGATACCTTTTGTAACAGTATGCTTTCAAACTAACTCATGCTTCAACTAGGACTTTTAAGGGTTGTAACATGGCCTGGTTCACAGTTTAAGAAACAAAGGATAAGGCTCAAATTTAAGTTGTACCCAACCCGTTCTCTGGGATGTTCTTCAACCCTACACTCAATTAATTGTGCGTTTAGACTCCAATTGAGTCTGGAATGATATTTTGGTGATGGTTTGGGTACTGGAAGTTTATTTGAGAAGGCAATCATTTTTGTAACATTTTTCTATTGTCGAGGATTTGTAACGACCTCTTTTTTGATTTTATTATCCCTAACTTTTTCCTGAACAGTTTCTTTTGTGATTACAGCCAGCGGGATGTCCCTGTTTTTTCTTAAGTCTCCTTCATAAGTTTTGACTTAGCGGGCTCTTCTTTTGAAAGATAATGACTGCCTGTTTTACGGGGAACCATCACCTTCTTTCGATTTGGAAGGATGTCTCTGATACTATTTGTTGTGTACGAAGTGAAAGCTTGCGACTGAATACGCATTTGAATTAACTGAGAAACTACCCTGCCCCATGTTATGATTTAAAGGTTTCAATTTATACGAAAAAGAAAACTCCTACTCCTTAGGCTCAAAAGGGGTTGACTAGGGATTATATTCCTTATAACTCCACTGTTTAGGATTTTAAACAACGCCTGTAAACCGTCGGCAAGGTCTGTTCAAAAGCATACTATAGAGGTTACAGTATTTTTCATCATCCTCCCTCTAAAGGCTTATGACTTTTAATCGGGAGTTGAATATCACAAAAGGAAGTAAAAACATAGTTTAAGTATAGTGAAAACGAATGGACTAATTCAAGACAAACCTATGCAATGCATTAATGAGGACAACCAAAAGCCTGACATAAAGATAAATGTTTGAATCGACTAGAGAAATTACAAACGAAAATTCAAATGAACAAAAAGCTTCTCTGGCTGAACTTGTCACTTTAGATGGTGTGCCTTGAAGCCTCGGCATTTGGGGGATAACAGAAGAACTCGATCTGACCATCTTGCATGAACTCAACTATTCCTTCGTCAATCAGGTCCTGAATCTTATTTTTCAATGCCCAACAGCTGTCAGTGTCATGCCCAGGACTGTTGGAGTGGTATGCACACCTTATATTAGGATTGTGACGGGAGGAAGAAGTATTGGGATTTTGAGGAGGACCCTTCAATGTCACCATCTTGGCCTTCAATATATGTTGCAATGCTTGAGCTAATGACATGTTAATTTCGGTGAATCATCTTTTGGGTGTATCCTACTTGCACTGATTCCCCTGTTGTTGTTGGTAAGGACATTGTTGGACTTGCGATGTAGTAGAAATCTGAAAAGGCCTACTTTTAACCAAGCCAACTTCCTGTCTCATTGGAGGTTGATTAATGATTTGATCCCCAATTCTAGACGTTCGTCCCATATGGTTGTATGTGTCTTAATGAAGCTCGTTGATGAGAGTTCCAACTCTTCTTGTCCCCGAACTAAGTTTTTGATAAGAGCCACCCGTCCCATCATCTAGATTCTCATTGTTTCAACCTTAGCTTGCAATTTTTCCAACTGGTCATCCTTGCTGTCTTCAGGATTCTTCTTGGTCATGCTCTCAGTGAGGAGTACTTTCAATTCTTCTTTCCCCTGGATAGGTTCAGGAACATTTCTATGAACTGAGCATCTTGAACTTGGTAATTTCTGACGGTCTGTTCGAATGCCATCTTTACTGAAATAAACAGTAAGCGGATGAGAAAACCTGTATGGGGAAAACCTATTATGATATTATGTATTTGTTGTACCCCAAAATTTGCCCTCCCATATTCTTCAAGATTTGGCAAGATCAAGCTTCAAATGGATTAAGGATTGCACAGTGCAAACACCCTCCTAACACAGTCAAAATTAGGGTTTTGGTTCTTGCAAGGAAGTGGAGGTTTCCAAGGGTCCAATCAAGTCCCATATGCCTATATACATTGGCAAGCATCCATATGTCAAGTTTCAAGACTCACAACATCAAGTTGCACAGTCAAAAGCCCTAATTGCTTCACAGTCAACTGCAGGGGTAAAATGGTCATTTGGCAGTCAAAAGTCAAAAATTTTGGTCAACATCTCATTTTGAAGCCACAATCATCATTTTATCAATTCTTGATCATGATTCCACAAGCATGGCTCAAAAAGTCTCAAGAATCAAAAGTTTCTATTTTTGGACAGTTGGAAAAGTCAACTGCAATTTGACCAAGGTATAACTTTTTCATGGTTTATCAGAAAAATCCAATCCAATGCTCATATTTAAGGGGATGACATTTCCTACAACTCATATTCACACTACAAGTCCAAGAAATGCTCTCACAAAAAGTTATCAATTTCAACATTATAGGTCATTTTCAAAAGTCAACAAAAAGGCACTTTAAGTCAAAGACCATAACTGGAGATTGGTAAATCAAAATGACATGGGACCAAAGGAATTGGTTAGAGGACTACAAGACCTTTCCAAAATGTCCAAGAACATGTTCATAGCTTCAAAATTGAGCAAGATATGCATTGGAGAAGTTGGGAAATTTTTGGGATCTTTCAAAAGTCAACTTTGCCTAAAACATTTCATTTTTGCTAATGGGCCTCAAATTCCTTCTTGAATCTTTTCCCAAAGCCTATGCACGACCCATTGAACTTAATTTGATTTATTTTCTTATTTTTAATTAATTAATTGAATTTATATTAATATTAATTCATTTAATTGGTTTTAATTGTAGGAAAATTCAAAAGATATGCTTTTTAAATCTTTTTGTGAAGAAAATAAGGCTAGGGCAAGCTGGCAATTCGTGTGCACCTCAAGGATCTCAAAATATCCATGATTGGAAAGGTTTTATGAAAGAAAAAGATTGAAAAAGATTTGATTGGCAATCACATATTCAAACATGAATGCAATGGATTGTTGGGCTTAAAATTGACCTAATTCTCTTCACATAAAGAGGCTGAAGCAAACCATATTCAGAGAAACGTGAAAGCTGCCATAGAACTCCATAACCAAATTGCAAAAATTCAAGAAATAGTGTGAAACTGAAATCAATATTGCAGGTGAATTCAAAGCCTAAAAGTGGTTCCAACGTATTGCTGACATTGCCAGGAATCCATTGCCATCAAGAACCAGTCCTAACACGCGAAGAATCAAAGAATATAGGTCCCACAGTTTGAATATATTTCCAAAATTGCATAACATGATTCATGCGTTTTTGATCCATTTTCTTGGTTGATTTATGTTAATAAGGACCTTTTGAAGCGATTGGTATAATCCAATTTGGTTATAGCCTTCTGAATCGAAAATCACCATGGAAGAACATTAGGGTTCCAAAGCTGTTAAATTAGGGCTTTACGCATAAGGAAAAATTGGACCTTAGAACAAGCATGGTTGAATTCGTCAAGGCCAGACGAATTCAACCAGACCCTCGCGCTCTTTTTATGTAACCTGTGTGCCTAATCGCTATTCTTGGCACTTTTGTTTTGTGGGGGTTTAAAACCCCCGCTATCTTGTTTATGTTTACAGGTAAAACGAAGAAGACAATAGGTGGCAACGTGTGACTGGGTGGTTCAAACTCAGCGCACGTATTTTTGTTTTGCATCATAATAGTTGTTTGTGTTTTATATAATATTTGTTGTCCATATTTTTAACAAAAGCATGCGTTTGGTTCAGTGGCTGGTGACACGCTTGGTAGGCACTGGGACCTGGGTTCGATTCCCAGGTCCCCCATATAATTGTTAATATTTTTCTTAACCCATTCCAGTGCACCGTGTGATTCAATGGTCCATCATAAGCCTCACACATCAGCTAGCCAGGTGCCTCTCAGCTTCCATCTAGTGGCCAGGAGATGAAGACCATGGTGTGTCCCAGTCAACGCACGTGCAAGCAATCAGGAAGGTCAACGAAGGCTTTGTCTTAATGGGCCTGCATTTCAACAATAAACCTCCACATGGGCCATCATACCCCCTTTGGTTTGCTTTGTTTTTATTTTATTTTCTTTTCTTTTTAATTCTTTTAATTGTTTTAATTATTATTATTAATTCACCACAAATTAATTTTTCCTAATAAAAATTAGAAAATCAAAATTGTAAATATGTTTTAATTATTTATTAATTTCACCATTAACTTATTTTTGTAAATAAATACAAATAACTAACTTATCTTAATTTAGGTTTAAATTTTAATCCTTTTCTTAATAAATAAAAACTGCATAGAATTAGGTTTTGACCTTTTTTTAATCATTTTCTTAATTAATTATTATTATCATTATTAATTATTATTATTTTTGTACATATAAATGTAAATTAATTAATTAGTTTAAATTAGTTTAACTTTAACATTTTTATAATAATTAAAATAAACTTAGAACTAGGGTTTTCTTTTGATTTTAATTTCTTTATTTTCATTAAATACAAAAAAAAACACAAAAAATATCTTTCTTGTAAATAATTAATTAAATTAGCATTAGGTTTAATTTTAATATTTCAAGCAAAGGACAAAAAGCTCGTAATTTCTCAAAAGGGTCAAAAACCCTAGGACGTCTTGATTTTAATTCTTTCGCACGTTATTTTTATATTTTGATTATTATGTAACTGCTTCCAAGGATGTAATAGTAATTAGGTTTACCGTTTTTCTTTACTTTCCGCACTTTATCAAAAACGGGTCTTTGTTTTTTTGGCGATGTATAGACCCGCGCCTTGTAATAGCGTAGCTTTTACCTTTCCGTATTTTATTTTCCGCACTCCTAACTGCTAAATTGCATGAAAGAATGTATGATAATTTAAAAACAACTCGTAGCTCACAATTGCATGATCCAAGATAAATTTTAACATGAAAGCAACACACATGCACATGCCACTTCTAGGGTACGCCTCACTCGTTGCCTCGAAAGTGGTCGTCAAGTATAGGGTGTTTTAGCGGTCGCCCTTATGTCTAATATCCAGTTGCCTCAAAACGGTTGCCTCGGATTAAAAAGGATCTAGGACATTAGGGTTACTTCTAAGGTGTCCTACCATTGCTTCGGTGACCACACATGTCCCTTAATCGAATTGACCCGAATAACTCCAACGACGGTGCTTCCTACTTCTCAATAGTGGGATAGCACTATCTAAAGGACTCTTATGCAGCCTAATTCCTCAGAGTAGGTAGATTTCTCCTGGGTACTTGCTCTCTCAAACAAACAAAAACATTTCACACTTACACTTTCTGAAAAAAGTTTTCAAACAAATTTTTCATACACTCTTGAGGACAGATAAAAGAGTTACCTAGAAATTTTCAAATGAAACTTTTTCAAAACCCACACACACACTTGAAAAGCAAACAAATTTTTGAAAATATAAGAGCAAGTACCTAAGAGCCCGTGGATAACCACGGATAGAAAGGGTGCTAACACCTTCCCTTTCTATAAATCTACCTCCCGAACCGAGAGACATCTCGAATAAGGAATTTTGCTGTGCTTTTGTCCTTTCCATGTTGGAGAACATAAAAGACGGTGGCGACTCTTGCTTACCGCGACATTTCGCGAAACCAGCTAAAAACAGTCAGTTCTATTTCCACCGATCACAGAACTGGCGACTCTGCTGGGGATACTTTAAAGTGAGGTGTACCTTAGGATAGATCATACTTATGTTTTCAATTGAATGTTTTGTTTGCTTTATTATTGTGGGCATTGTCTTGGAGTTTCATAGATCCTAACCCGAATCTACGGATACCCTTTTAGGTAGCATAAGCTGTGAGGGACCTGTCCGACATAGACCGACACGGGTGAAGCAGTGGCTACATTGGTGTGGCACCTTGGTCTGTACCGATATCCCTTGTGTTGCAACAAGGAGAATATGGGTTTACTGAGGAGTCATTAAGCACCAACCGACCTTAGAACCCTAATTTGACCCAACTTGGCCATAGAACAGTAGCAGTATGCTACACCCATTGAGGCTAAACTCTCGCGATGGTTCTGACCGCAAGAAAAGATTGCGACGCTGGATTTATGACCGATTGAGGGTAGTCAGTGATATTGGGATCCTCTAGAACCCGATTACTTTTGATAGGATAAGTCTTAACCAACGAAACTGAAAGAGGGTAGTACCTGAACTTCATGCTAGCCTAAACTCTAAGGGCTGTCTGGTGTGACTTGTATGCCTTATCATGTTTGCCTTTGTGAATATTTGTGGTGTGCTTTATCATAACATCATACCATCATAACATTGCATGCATCCTGCATAAGGACTGACCTATTTCAAAGACAAGAGGGTTTCACCTTTGCTCTGTTTTGTAGGACATCATGATGCCTGTGCGAAGGAACACTATCCGGCTCAACTTTGTTCACCCACCTGATTTGCTTAAAGAGTTGGTTGACAGAATTCCAAACACTGCTTCCTTCATCCAGAGGCATGGTTCTCTTCGCGGTTTAGTCACTGCAAAGTGGGACCAACAACTGATGAGTGTCTTGACCCAGTTTTATGATCCCTTGTATAATTGCTTCACCTTTCAAGACTTCCAGCTGGTCCCTACCCTGGAAGAATTCTCTGATTTGCTTGGTATCCCTATCTTGGATCAGATTCCCTTCACTGGTTGGGAAAAGACTCTTAGGCTTGAGGAGATTGCTGCAGCCCTGCCCTTGACCAACAAGGAGGTAATGGACAACTGGGTGACTAGAAGCAGAGTTAAGGGTATCTTGGCCAAGTTTCTGATTGGTAAGGCTAACAGTTTCTGGAATGACTTAGACTTCAGGGCGTATGAAGACATTCTGGCTCTCTTAATCTATGGTCTAGTTTTGTTTCCAAATCCTGATAACTTTGTCAACGTCAATGCCATAAGGATCTTCATGTCTCGAAACCCTGTGCCCACTCTCTTGGGTGATATCCTGCAACAACTCTATGCTCGTACTGCCCGAAGACGAGGAACTCTGTGGTTTTGTACTCCTTTGTTAGTGAGGTGGTTTATTTCTCACCTCCCTAAGTTCGTGCTGAAGAACAAAGAAGGAAGAGGCTAGGCTCATAGGTTAATGTCTCTCACTGATAATGACATCATTTGGACTCTCAGAGGTTTGGATGAGGTAGCTGTTATTGATCGTTGCGGAGAATATCCTAATGTTCCTTTGATTGGTACCCAAGGAGGGATCTCTTATAACCCATGTCTAGCTCTCCGTCAGTTTGGAAGAGCCAGAAGAGCAGGGCCTCATGAGATGTTGGTGCCTCATATCAGTTTTGAGTTTCAGGTAGATAGTGACGAGCTGCGTCGTAGATTCATCAAAGCTTGGGACAGAATTCACAAAGTTGACCCACATGATTTGGGACCGAAGACTTCTCTACCTATGGAATCCTACTACAGATGGGTCCGCATCCGTGCTCAGAAGTTAGGTATGCCATACGAAGCTGTCAGACCCATCATTCTTGAATATCCTGATAGAGACGGAGTTTCTCCAACCGTACTCCCTCCTCAGATACCTACTGATGTTGATACACTAAAGAGGTCTTGGGCGCAACTACAAGAAGAACGGGATTCTTATCGGGAAAAGTTCAACGAGCAGGAATTGAAGATCCAGAAGCTGACAAAGCAGTTGGAGAATGAGCGGACCTTGAATGACTACATCCGTACTGAGAAAAAGAGACCCTGGGATCACTGATGAGCTTTGGATGTTCTTTTACAGTTTTTATTTCCCTTTTCAGTATTTCTAGTTTTATGTAATGCCTAAGGGCAATCGGTTGAACAATTTAAATTTCAAAGTGAATCTAATAAAGTGCGCTTCCTTTTTGTTTACAAAGTTGAATCCCGATTGTCTTTGAAAACATAAATCATACGCATTCCATTCATCATGTGCATCACAGGTACTCTTCTTTTCAGGTTGCTTAATGTTCTTCGCTGTTTATTTCAGCAATCATCATGAATCCTGAATCATCTACTGAGCAATCCATCAAGGCCCTCCAGGCCCAGAACGCCCAGTTCCAAGAGTTGATCATGAGTTTAGCCCAAGGTCAAGAGGAATTAAAGGCTCTGCTGGTAAAGAAGAAGAAGAGAACTGTACTATTCAACGCTGGAGGGAGGTTTGGCAATACACTTCAAAATGAGGCTGACCAAGCTGCTTCCTCTGTAGGCAAAGGCAGTCCCTAAGGGGGAAGGGTTCCTAGTCCTGTGGTCTCTGACAACGAGACGAATTTCAATGATGAGCAGTACCCTCCCGCTGAAGACAGGTACAAGCAGTTAGAGGATCGTCTGAGTGCCATGGAAATTCAACAGGTGCCTCGGTTGGATTTTGGAGATCTGGGTTTATCTTCTGGGGTGGTGATTCCCCACAAGTTCAAGGCACCATCTTTTGCGAAGTATGACGGGGCTTCCTGCCCTAAGCTACATCTCAGATCTTATGTGCGGAAGATCCAACCGTATACTGTAGACAAGAACTTATGGATCCATTTATTCCAGGATAGCCTTTCAGGGGCTCAACTCGAGTGGTTCTATCAGCTGGATGGAGCCAGTATTCGAAACTGGGAGGACTTGGCTACTGCTTTTTATAAGCAGTATCAGTACAATGCCGACCTCGCTCCTACATGTACCCAACTCCAGGGTATGTCGCTAGGATCGGGAGAAGGTTTTAAAGAGTACGCCCAAAAGTGGAGGGACCTGGCTGGCAGGGTGCAGCCACCGTTGACCGACCGTGAACTCGTGGACATGTTCTTAGGGACCCTGTCTGGGACGTTCTTCAACCACCTGATTGGCAATTCTTCTGTAGGGTTTACAGACCTCATTCTGACTGGTGAGAGGATAGAAGCTGGTATGAAATCGGGGAAGATACAGAAAGGTGCATCCTTAAGTTCTGAAAAGAAGCCTTTCAAGAAGGAAGCCAGTGCTGTGTATGGCCCAGGAGACAAAATAAACCGGAACACCGCCAAGCTGTCAACATGGTGGTGATTTCAAAACCTGCTGCCGCTCCTCGGCAACCTAACCAACCAAGGGGTGAGAGACCCAGAAGAGAATACACTCGGCTTAGTATGACCTTGTCTCAGATCTTGCTGCAGCTGCTATCAACCAACTTGGCAACTGTCAGAGAAGCTCCGAAGTTGGTAAACACAACCTCTCCGAAGTACAATCCCAACGCCCGTTGTGCTTATCACTCTGATAGCCCGGGGCATTCTACTGATGATTGTTGGGCCCTAAGAAATAAGGTTCAGGACCTTATCGATGCTAAAGAGGTACAGTTCGAGGCGCCCGAGAAGCCTAATGTGGTGACAGCTCCCATGCCCAATCATGGGGTGAATGCTATCAGGGATGGTGACGAAGTGGAGGAATCTGAATTCGACAGCTGGATCTACTCAACGACCAACGGTGGACTAAGCAACTGGACTGCCAAAGACTACATACCGATTACTTTTGTCACTCAGTAATGACCTCCTTTGTTTTAAATTTGTAACGAACAATAATTTGAAACTTTTTGGCCCGGTGTCTTACCCGAGGCACCGTGACTTCATTTGTGAGGGCTTATTAATTGTCATTTCCATATATCATGAATAAAAACATTGGACATTTTTCGCATTTCGAATCTTGTGCTCCCTTTCTTTCTTTATATATTGCAAAACAACTATATTTACACACACTCACCTATACAGGTTTCAATCCACTCTGGATCTCACTGATAACGACTCTGCTACTGCCAGTTATGACTTCGAAAATCTGATCAACTTAGCCGAAGACGAAGGTGAAGATGATTGCGAAGTGCCTGGTGAGCTTGCAAGACTGTTACTCCAGGAAGAAAGGGCCATTCAGCCACATGAAGAGCCAGTGGAAACGGTAAATCTGGGTACTGAGACAGACAGAAAGGAAGTCAAGATTGGTGCTAATCTAGAGCTCAGTGTGAAACAACGGTTGATTCAGATGCTGCATGATTATGTGGAAATCTTTGCCGGGTCCTACGAAGACATGCCTGGGTTGGATACCGACATTGTGGTTCATCACCTGCCTACCAAGGAAGACTGCCCTCCGGTTAAACAGAAGGTCCGCCGTATGCGTCCAGAGATGTCCGAGAAAATCAAAGCCGAGGTTATGAAACAATTTGATGTTGGGTTTCTAGCAGTGACTTCTTACCCTTAGTGGGTTGCCAACGTGGTTCCAGTGCCGAAGAAGGATGGTAAGGTCCGAATGTGTGTTGACTACAGGGATTTGAACAGGGCGAGCCCCAAGGATGATTTCCCTTTGACTCATATCGACGTCCTGGTTGACAATACTGCTCAGCACAAGGTGTTCTCCTTCATGGACGATTTCTCCGGTTATAATCAGAACAAAATGGCTCCTGAAGATATGGAAAAGACTACCTTTGTTACTCAGTGGGGCACCTTCTGCTACAAGGTCATGCCTTTTGGGTTGAAAAATGCTGGGGCAACCTACCAACGGGCCATGGTCGCTTTATTTCATGACATGATCCACCATGAGATTGAAGTATACGTCGATGATATGATTGCAAGGTCTCAAACTAAGGAGGAACACCTTGACCATTTACAGAAGCTGTTTGACCGGTTGAAGTTGTACAAGCTAAGGTTGAACCCAAACAAGTGCACCTTCGGGGTAAGATCTGGGAAGTTGCTAGGCTTCATCGTGAGCGACAAGGGTATTCAAGTGGACCCTGCCAAGGTTAAAGCCATACAAGAGATGCTAGTTCCCAAGACAGAGAAAGAAGTTAGAGGCTTTCTAGGACGACTGAATTACATCGCCCGGTTCATCTCACATCTAACTGCTACCTGTGAACCAATCTTCAAGCTACTGAAGAAAGATCAAGTAGTACGTTGGAACGATGAATGTCAGGCCGCTTTCGACAGAATCAAAGAGTATCTCCAAGAACCACCCATTCTTATGCCACCGGTTGAAGGGAGACCTCTAATATTATACTTGACAGCACTTGACAGCTCAATGGGGTATGTGCTGGGGCAGCATGACGAGTCTGGCCGAAAAGAGCACGCCATTTATTACCTTAGCAAAAAGTTTACCGACTGTGAGACCCGATACTCACTGCTCGAGAAAACTTGCTGCGCTTTGGTATGGGCTGCTCGCCGGCTGAGGCAGTATATGTTGACTCACACTACTCTCTTGATTTCAAAAAGGGATCCAATCAAGTACATATTCGAAAAGCCCGCCTTGTCCGGAAGAATAGCGAGATGGCAGATGATCTTGACAGAATATGACATCCAGTACACGACTCAGAAAGCAATCAAGGGAAGTGTATTGGCAGACCATTTGGCACACCAGGCAGTAGACGACTACCAGTCAATGAACTTTGAATTTCCAGACGAGAACATCATGGTAGTGACTGATTGTGAAGTACCTGGACTGGATGAAGGACCTGAGGAAGGATCCCGATGGTCTATTCACTTTGACGGAGCCTCCAACGCTTTGGGTAATGGTATCGGCGCTGTGATCATATCCCCAAAAGGCACTCATACTCCACTTACTGACCGGCTATGCTTCAACTGCACCAACAATATGGCAGAGTATGAGGCATGCATCATGGGTCTTCAAGCTGCAATTGACTTAAGGATCAAGTTTCTGAGTGTCTTCGGAGATTCCTCTCTCAAGATCAATCAGATCAAAGGCGAGTGGGATACGAAACACCCAAACCTTATTCCTTACAAAGTGTGTGTGTTAACATTGATACCCCATTTCACAGAGATAACTTTTGAACACTTCCCAAGAGAGGAGAATCAGTTGGCGGACGCGCTGGATACGATGGCTTCTATATTCAAAGTCAAATGGGATAACGAAGCTCCCCAGATCATTATCTGGAAACTGGATGAACCTGCATATTGTTGCGATCTTGAGACGGAAGAGGTAACTGAGAAACCTTGGTATCATGAGGTGAAGAGGTACTTGGAAGCTCAAGAATACCCCGAGGGTGCATCTGTCAATGAAAAGAAGTTTCTGAGAAGGTTCGCAGCAAAGTTCTTCCTCAGCAACGACATTCTCTACAAGCGAAACCATGATTCAACTTTACTGCGTTGTGTGGATAAGACTGAAGCAGAAAAGATCATGGCGGAGCTGCATGAAGGTACCTTCGGAATGCATTCCAGTGGACATACCATGGCAAAGAAAATCCTTCGGGCAGGATATTTCTGGCCCACAATGGAAGCCGACTGTTACCAACATTCTCGGACATGTCATAAATGCCAGATATATGCTGATAAGGTGCACGTTCCTCCAGTCCCTCTGAATGTCTTGACTGCACCTTGGCTTTTTGCAATGTGGGGCATTGATATGATCGGCGAGATCAAACCTACGACATCCAATGGGCATCGCTTCATCCTGGTAGCGATTGATTACTTTACAAAGTGGGTTGAAGCAGCTTCCTACGCCACCGTAACCAAGAACGTCGTGGCACGGTTCATTCGGCATAACCTGATCTGTTGATACGATGTCCTGGAAAGGATCATTACGGACAATGGTACCAATCTTAATAACAAGATGATCATTGAGCTCTGCGAGCAATTCAAGATACAGCACCACAACTCTTCTCCTTATCGGCCGAAGATGAATGGGGCTGTAGAAGCAGCTAATAAGAATATCAAGAAGATTGTGCAGAAGATGACAGTGACCTATAAAGATTGGCACGAGATGTTACCGTTTGCTCTTTATGGGTACCGTACCTCAGCAAGGATGTCAACCGGGGCAACTCCCTTTTCCTTGGTCTATGGCATGGAGGCAGTCTTGCCTATCGAAGTCCAGATACCCTCTCTCCGAATAATGAAGGATGCAGGCTTGAGCGAAGATGACTGGATCCAGACTCGACTTGATCAGTTGAACCTAATTGACGAAAAGAGACTCACTGCTATCTGTCATGGTCAAACGTATCAAAAACGGATGATCAGGGCATTTAACAAGAAAGTCAGACCACAAGAGTATCAAGTTGGGGACCTGGTAATCAAGCGCATCATTCTTCCTCAAAGTGATCCCAGGGGAAAATGGACCCCCACATACGAAGGGCCATTTGTGGTTAAACATATCTTCTCAGGAGGAGCTATGATTCTAACCACTATGGACGGTGACGACCTTCCTCACCCCGCCAATGCAGACATAGTAAAAAGATACTACGCATGAATTAAAGACCCGCTAGGTTGACACACCTAGGCAAAAATAAGGGCTTCCCGGTGAACCAAAAGGGTTCGGGCAAAAATAAGGGATGAAAAATGAAAAAATCCGTACACCCGGCAAGTCGAAAACCTGAAAAGGCGGCTTGGGCAAAAATGGGTATCCCGATGGACTGAAAACCCGAAAGGGCGGTCCAGGCAAAAGTTAGGGATTAAAGCGTAATACTATGTCTCATTGAATCACCTTGCATCCAGAATCCGGTATCAAACACCAGGTTCAGACGACATCGATCAGTCAGCTTCATCTTCAACTAAGCAGCTAAGTGATGAGACGCTTGAAGACATAAAGGCGATAGCAGAGTTGGAACCCAGTGGGATCATTCCTTTCACATAGCTGTTTTGTTTCCCTTTTCACAAAATTGTATAAACTCTGTTTGTTCGGCGGCTTTCTCTTACTAGGACGTCAGCCTCTTGTACATAAACGCCTATTTACAGGCAAATTCCAAAATCAATACAAATTCACTATTCAGATAAATTGCCAACTATTTTCCTTTTTCTGTTTGTTTTGCAAAGAACGTCCAATGTTCATTTTTGATATATGCATTTGACACTAATTGCTAACTCATAAATATTTGCATGCGAAACAAAGGACTAATTGCAGGTGACATCAGAAACAAGGGCAATAATGAGTTGTCTAAGCGATCTAATTGCTCTGTCCACCAAGGTACCAAGGTAAGTTCGGCTGAAGAATGTAACCCAGATACCTTCACCCCCTGCAGAGTAAGACAAGATTCAACAATTCTCCCCAAGCAGAGTTGGTCTCCCAGCAGCCCCTAACAAGGCACAGTATCCCTAGCAAGTCAGCAACACTCTCCACGAGCAGAGTTAGTCTACTGTCAGCCTTAAGGAAGTTGGGCATCCCCAAAAGATCTCAATATTCCCCGGAGGAGTATACATACGTCCCTAAGCAAGCATCCCCGGCAGTCTTAATCTAAGATTGTTCCCCGGTGGAATACCGGACATCCAGTGGAGCCATTCCCTAATACAGTTCAAAAGTATCCCCAGGAAAGTTGAATCAATCTCCCCAGTAGGAAGCTTATCCCAAGTAGATTCTGGAAGCTTATCCTCTGCAGAGCACGAGCGCCTCTTCCCGGCTTTATTCAGAAGGTTACTCCCCACCAGAGCTTATAACTGGGTTATCCTCAACTAATTACAACGGAAAGATCGTCCCCGGCGAAGTTCTTCCTATCCCCCAGCGGAGTTCATCAAATTCCCCAACATAACTTACCAATGCGGAGTTCTCATTCAAACCTCTGCGAAGTATCTCTTCCCCGCAGAGTAATTCCCCACAGAGTATCTCTCCAACAAGTTTATTCCCCAACAGAGTCATCTTCTCCTACCGGTTTATTCTTGCAACCATCATCCCCAGCGGAAACAAAGAACTCTACTCTTCAAACATCAGCCCAGGATTCAACAAGCTCCCGACATTCGTCAAGGATTTATTTTCCCAGACGAAAACACATTCATAGACATTTCACATTTCATACATCCTGCTTACATACATGATAAAGTGCATATGACACTATCTCATTTTAAACATCATGACATCATGCATTTCATACATCATGACATTGCATACAACTGATGTTTTTCCTTTTTAGGAAAAAGGTCAATCCAAAGATGATTACTATCAACTGTCGCAGTTCCAGATTCGATTCCTGTATCTAGCCAGGGCACGTCTGAAGAGTTTGAAGATTCGATTCCTGTATCCAGCCAGGGCATATCTGTTGACGACTAATTCCAAATTCGATTCCTGTATCTAGCTAGGGCACATCTGTGAGTAACTGATTGTAGACTCGATACCTGTATCTAGCCAGGGCATATCTACATGAAGAGTTTAGAGATTTGATACATGTATCCAGCCAGGGCATATCTACATGAAGAGTTTGAAGATCAACCCCTGTAACAGGCCAAGTAATTATCTTTCTTTCTCAGGTACACAAGTTCTCGCTAAGGAATCTCTTACGCGATCGACACCTGGATGGCATCTATAAGCCCATCCACATACCAACAGTCTCCAAATGGCATCTATAATCCCATTCCCGACAAGATTCTGTTACAGCTCCAAATGGCATCTATAAGCCCATCCTCCTATCCACCATCTTTCCAAATGGCATCTGTAAGCCCATTCCCTACATCACACTGCCGATATTCTACTAAGCGAGTGTAAATTTCTGGGCACTCTAGTGTTCAATCATCTTCCACCTTTGGATCACGAAAGGCACGCAAGCCAATCTACATCCTCAGGTCTAAGAAGATTGAACAGGGGAAACTGTTGTACCCCAAAATTTGCCCTCCCATATTCTTCAAGATTTGGCAAGATCAAGCTTCAAATGGATTAAGGATTGCACAGTGCAAGCACCCTCATAACACAGTCAAAATTAGGGTTTTGGTTCTTGCAAGGAACTGGAGGTTTCCAAGGGTCCAATCAAGTCCCATATGCCTATATACATTGGCAAGCATCCATATGTCAAGTTTCAAGACTCACAACATCAAGTTGCACAGTCAAAAGCCCTAATTGCTTCACAGTCAACTGCAGAGGTAAAATGGTCATTTGGCAATCAAAAGTCAAAATTTTTGGTCAACATCTCATTTTGAAGCCACAATCATCATTTGATCAATTCTTGATCATGATTCCACAAGCATGGCCCAAAAAGTCTCAAGAATCAAAAGTTTCTATTTTTGGACAGTTGGAAAAGTCAACTGCAATTTGACCAAGGCATAACTTTTTCATGGTTTATCAGAAAAATCCCATCCAATGCTCATATTTAAGGGGATGACATTTCCTACAACTCATCTTCACACTCCAAGTCCAAGAAATGCTCTCACAAAAAGTTATCAATTTCAACATTATAGGTCATTTTCAAAAGTCAACAAAAAGGCACTTTAAGTCAAAGACCATAACTGAAGATTGGTAAATAAAAATGACATGGGACCAAAGGAATTGGTTAGAGGACTCCAAGACATTTCCAAAATGTCCAAGAACATGTTCATAGCTTCAAAATTGAGCAAGATATGCATTGGAGAAGTTGGGAAATTTTTGGGAACTTTCAAAAGTCAACTTTGCCTAAAACATTTCATTTTTGCTAATGGGCCTCAAATTCCTTCTTGAATCTTTGCCCAAAGCCTATGCACGACCCATTGAACTTAATTTGATTTATTTTCTTATTTTTAATTAATTAATTGAATTTATATTAATATTAATTCATTTAATTGGTTTTAATTGTAGGAAAATTCAAAAGATATGCTTTTTAAATCTTTTTGTGAAGAAAATAAGGCTAGGGCAAGCTGGCAATTCGTGTGCACCTCAAGGATCTCAAAATATCCATGATTGGCAAGGTTTTATGAAAGAAAAATATTGAAAAAGATTTGATTGGCAATCACATATTCAAACATGAATGCAATGGATTGTTGGGCTTAAAATTGACCTAATTCTCTTCACATAAAGAGGCGGAAGCAAACCCTATTCAGAGAAACGTGAAAGCTGCCATAGAACTCCATAACCAAATTGCAAAAATTCAAGAAATAGTGTGAAACTGAAATCAATATTGCAGGTGAATTCAAAGCCTAAAAGTGGTTCCAACGTATTGCTGACATTGCCAGGAATCCATTGCCATCAAGAACCAGTCCTAACACGCGAAGAATCAAAGAATACAAGTCCCACAGTTTGAATATATTTCCAAAATTGCATAACATGATTCATGCGTTTTTGATCCATTTTCTGGGTTGATTTATGTTAATAGGGACCTTCTGAAGCGATTGGTATAATCCAATTTGGTTATAGCCTTCTGAACGAAAATCACCATGGAAGAACATTAGGGTTCCAAAGCTGTTAAATTAGGGCTTTACGCATAAGGAAAAATTGGACCTTGGAACAAGCATGGTTGAATTCGTCAAGGCCAGACGAATTCAACCAGACCCTTGCGCTCTTTTTATGTAACCTGTGTGCCTAATCGCTATTCTTGGCACTTTTGTTTTGTGGGGGTTTAAAACCCCCGCTATCTTGTTTATGTTTACATGTAAAACGAAGAAGACAATAGGTGGCAACGTGTGACTGGATGGTTCAAACTCAGCGCGCGTATTTTTGTTTTGCATCATAATAGTTGTTTGTGTTTTATATAATATTTGTTGTCCATATGTTTAACAAAAGCATGTGTTTGGTTCAGTGGCTGGTGACACACTTGGTAGGCACTGGGACCTGGGTTCGATTCCCAGGTCCCCCATATAATTGTTAATATTTTTCTTAACCCATTCCAGTGCAGCGTGTGATTCAATGGTCCATCATAAGCCTCACGCATCAGCTAGCCAGGTGCCTCTCAGCTTCCATCCAGTGGCCAGGAGATGAAGACCATGGTGTGTCCCAGTCAACGCACGTGCAAGCAATCAGGAAGGTCAACGAAGGCTTTGTCTTAATGGGCCTGAATTTCAACAATAAACCTCCACATGGGCCATCATACCCCCTTTGGTTTGCTTTGTTTTTATTTTATTTTATTTTCTTTTTAATTCTTTTAATTGTTTTAATTATTATTATTAATTCACCACAAATTAATTTTTCTTAATAAAAATCAGAAAATCAAAATTGTAAATATGTTTTAATTATTTATTAATTTCACCATTAACTTATTTTTGTAAATAAATACTAATAACTAACTTAGCTTAATTTAGGTTTAAATTTTAATCCTTTTCTTAATAAATAAAAACTGCATAGAATTAGGTTTTGACCTTTTTTTAATCATTTTCTTAATTAATTATTATTATCATTATTAATTATTATTATTTTTGTACATATAAATGTAAATTAATTAATTAGTTTAAATTAGTTTAACTTTAAATTTTTATAATAATTAAAATAAACTTAGAACTAGGGTTTTCTTTTGATTTTAATTTCTTTATTTTCATTAAATACAAAAAAACACAAAAAATATCTTTCTTGTAAATAATTAATTAAATTAGCATTAGGTTTAATTTTAATATTTCAAGCAAAGGACAAAAAGCTCGTAATTTCTCAAAAGGGTCAAAAACCCTAGGACGTCTTGATTTTAATTCTTTCGCACGTTATTTTTATATTTTTATTATTATGTAACTGCTTCCAAGGATGTAATAGTAATTAGGTTTACCGTTTTTCTTTACTTTCCGCACTTTATCAAAAACGGGTCTTTGTTTTTTTGGCGATGTATAGACCCGCGCCTTGTAATAGCGTAGCTTTTACCTTTCCGTATTTTATTTTCCGCACTCCTAACTGCTAAATTGCATGAAAGAATGTATGATAATTTAAAAACAACTCGTAGCTCACAATTGCATGATCCAAGATAAATTTTAACATGAAAGCAACACACATGCACATGCCACTTCTAGGGTACGCCTCACTCGTTGCCTCGAAAGTGGTCGTCAAGTATAGGGTGTTTTAGCGGTCGCCCTTATGTCTAAGATCCAGTTGCCTCGAAACGGTTGCCTCGGATTAAAAAGGATCTAGGACATTAGGGTTACTTCTAAGGTGTCCTACCATTTCTTCGGTGACCACACATGTCCCTTAATCGAATTGACCCGAATAACTCCAACGACGGTGCTTCCTACTTCTCAATAGTGGGATAGCACTATCTAAAGGACTCTTATGCAGCCTAATTCCTTAGAGTAGGTAGATTTCTCCTGGGTACTTGCTCTCTCAAACAAACAAAAACATTTCACACTTACACTTTCTGAAAAAAGTTTTCAAACAAATTTTTCATACACTCTTGAGGACAGATACAAGAGTTACCTAGAAAATTTTCAAACGAAACTTTTTCAAAACCCACACACACACTTGAAAAGCAAACAAATTTTTGAAAATATAAGAGCAAGTACCTAAGAGCCCGTGGATAACCACAGATAGAAAGGGTGCTAACACCTTCCCTTTCTATAAATCTACCTCCCGAACCGAGAGACATCTCGAATAAGGAATTTTGCTGTGCTTTTGTCCTTTCCATGTTGGAGAACATAAAAGACGGTGGCGACTCTTGCTTACCGCGACATTTCGCGAAACCAGCTAAAAACAGTCAGTTCTATTTCCACCGATCACAGTATGATATGTAGATGCAATATTTTCAAGGACCTTAGGAGATTTAAATTTGCTAGCCAGAAAGGAAACAAAAACAACAATTGCATTAATAATTTCAAAAATTACAACTGCCCCTTGGGCTTACAATGGAAAAAGAAAAAATGTCTCAAAGAGACAACAAAATGAATTCCTAAAACAAAAGACTCAAGTCTCCCACGGGTGCTTCCTCTTCGTGTTGATGTAGGCATTCAGGCTTTGCTCCTCGTGAAGTATCCTTGTGAGCTCCAACACTTTCTTCTCGCTTGCATAGAACCGAGCTTCAAAGGTGTCTCGTTCTCCTTTGAGTTTAATCCAAGATCTCTGCAATTCCTCGAGATCGATAGGAATGCTAGGACGGAGAATGGTATAAGGAATATCCCCTTCGACAATGGGCTCCATAATCACCGGTAGAATGGCTGGATATGGCATCATGAGGTTTTGAGCACGAGCTCGCACCCATTTGAGATAAGGTTCTAAAGGAATAGAGTTCTTATGTCCCAAGGTCTTACTATCAACCTTGTTTACTGTAATACGGTGGGAGAATTGACTTGGATGTTTTGCGTTTGATTGCAATTGTTGTGGATAGCAAGATTATCGAGTATCAACCAACTTCAGACTGCACCAAAGCCGACTATCTCATTACTTCCTAATGGCCAAGTTGTTCAATTTAAAGGTTATAAGATCAATTAGTGCTTCATGACACCACACAGCGGCCCCGTATTCTCCTTGACTAAACTCAAGGGCTACCGGTACCAACAAATGTGTCACACTAATGTAGCCATCACTTGAACCATGTCAGTATACCCCGCATAATTTCCACAATCTAATGCTACTTAGCTAATGGTGTTCCCCGGTACATATAGAGGATAAATACAAACCCAAACAAGGACCCATAAATGTAAAGCAAGCAAGTCAAACAATGAAAGCAAATAAATGTGATCTAGCTCTAAGGTAACCCCAGTTTTAGTCACTCCCCAGCAGAGTCGCTAGTTCTGTAATACGGTGGGAGAACTGACTTGGATGTTTTGCATTTGATCGCAATTGTTGCGAATAGCAAGAGTCACCACCTACTTTTCTTTTATCCAATAAGGAAAGGGTGAAAAGAACAGGAAAGACCTTTTAGATATTTTCTTGAGTTCGGGGGGTAGGTTATGAAAAGGAAGGTGTTAGCACCGTTTTCATCCCTAGTTATCTACGTGCTCTTAGTTGCTTGATAGATCACTTTTGAAATTGTTTTGTTTGAAATGTATTTGTGGTGGGTTTTGAAAGTATTTTTGAAAAGCGCCTTCGTTTAGGAAAACTTTGTAATGATTCTCATCTCTATAAGAATGCATTCAAAGTGTTGGACTTTTTGAAAATATTTCTTGTTTTTGAAAGTGTTTAGTGTATTTGAAAAGATGTTTGTTTTTGAAGATGGATTGTGAGCAAGCAATCAAGAACGTTCTACCTACTCAAAAGTCTTTGTTCATTTCTCTCTTCTTTTGATATTGCTATCTCACCATTGATTGGTAAGTAGCCTTATCTTTGGATGTAAAGGGACGGGCATGGGTCATCATATAGTCATAGATAGCAATGTTGTGGGATGCCTTAGCATTTTTCTTAAGGGACTAAGATCATTTTTAAGGTAACATTTTTAGCATCATCAAGGGGCAATGATCTTGTGTTTCGATTGTTTTTGCTAAGATGTCTCACATGCGTATCATGACCATTTTCTCAAGGCAACAAGTGGAGTTAACCCTAGAGGTGAAAAGTGTGCAACTATTTATATTTCATGCTTGGTTTATCTTGGATTAGGGTATTCTAAGCATTGATTTTATCTTTCCATACAAACCCTAATTACTAGCATTTATATGAAAGCGATAAATTGCAGAAAGTAAATATCCTACGCTATTACATCATTTGGGGATGGGGTGTACAAATTTACAAATAGGGGTTGTAAGAAATTAAACCTAATTATCTATTACAACCATATCGAACTTGAATAATATACAACAATTGAAATGTATATAATGTACAAGACAAATGGAAAAGAAATGGAATTTGCTTTGGATTTTGTTTAAGAAAATTTTTTAACCTAATTTTCTAAAAGAAGATAAATGGTTAAAAGTAAGAACATTAAACTAAGTTAACTTTAATTAGACAAAGAAAATGAACTAAATCTAAGTTTAATATTAAGTTAAAGAAAATAAGTTAAGTAAGAAAATGTTTTTGGTCCTTTTTTTATTTTAAGAAATTAAATAAAAATAAACTAAATAATTTAAATATTTAATATAATATATTTTTGGTGTTTTTTAATTAAAAAAAGAAAATAATAATAATAATACTAAAAATAATAAAGGAAATAAAATAAAAATAAAAATATAAGCTTAAACTCATGGGGGGGGGGGGGGGGGGGGTTAGGAAGTGGAAAGGAGAAAAGCCCAAAAGTTCTGGCCCAGGCGTGCTACTAACAAGTAAACAGAGGGAATGATGCTGGAAATAGAAAATGAGAAAGCCTAGAAGTTCTGGCCCTGGCATGCAATTAACAGGTAAGTGGGGGGGGGGGGGGGGGTGATGCTGGAAGCAAAAATGAGAAATCCTAGAAGTTCTGGCCCAGGTATGCTGTTAACAAGTAAGTGGGGGGGGGGGGGGGGTGATGCTGGAAGCAAGAATGAGAAGGCCTAGAAGTTCTGGCCCAGACATGCTGTTAACAGGAATGTGGGGGAGGTGAGGCTGGATGCAAGAATGAGAAGGCCTAGAAGTTCTGGCCCAGACATGCTATTAACAGGTATATGGAGGGGGATGCTGGAAGCAAGAATGAGAAGGCCTAGAAGTTCTAGCCCACGCGTGTTGTTAATAGGTACATGGCGTAAAATGTTAAGAAATTAAAACAACAAAAGGTGATCCTGGGGCTAGAACCCAGGATCCTTAACACTAATGCCTTACGCACACACTCTCTACCATTGGGGTGACTATACATCCGGTATTATAAACAAAACCATAAATATATATTACAAAATCAGTTCTGATGATGAACTTCATCTTCTTCCTCGCGCCAGCCAGAGCATCTGCAACTCATTCATTTCTCAACCAAAATGGAAAACGTAAACATGAAAGTTAAGGAAAATTTCACCATGGTTCCAGAACTATAAAGCATTAAAACTATAAATCAGAAACAAACATGAATTTTGCTAGCCCTAATCTGAACCCTATTTTTTCCCCAAGAAGTTCTGATCCTAAATTCTCTCTACTCAGGCCACATAAATAAAATTTATGGACATGTACAGTTTCAGAGCAATGATATCTACATTTTGTCTTTGAAAATGCAAGCCTAACAATGCCAAATGAGATGAAAATTAGAAGAACTTACCTTTGCATCTGGAGATCGTGTTTTGAATTAGAGCTTGATTCAAGTTGCTGTGATGATCTGGTTAGCTTCCTCAAGTTCCCAGGAAGCTAATGCAATGGGTTGCTTGAGCTATGGATGGCTGGAATATTCTGGTGAAGTCAAGATGTAATGCTCTGCTTTTGAAAATGGAGGTTGATGAAGATGATGTTACATCCTGAAAACAGGGGTTGGAATAACTTCTATATGTGTATCAGAAACTTTATGGATGGTTTGGCCAAGAAACGCACAAGGGATTTCGGAGATTGGATTCAAAAATCAGAGATAACAAGTTTTTTTGCTTGTGTTGCAATTTCTGGTTCTAGGGAGTTTCAATGATTTTCAGGGCTTGTCCAATCCTTTTTCAGTTTGCAAATGAAGGTTTAATTTATAGGCAAGGGGTTTGGAAGCTTGGTGAAGTCAGAAGTACAAAATCACATGTCGTGGATTTTGACTTGTTTTTGAAGCAAGCTTAGACAAGCATGGTTTCAAGGAAACGTAGGTTGGCTAGAAACTTTAAACACGTCTTTTCTAAGTTTGTAGGGGATGCTTGTGCAAAAAGAACAAACACAAAGCTCAAGGAGAGTGGACTTTATGATTAAAGTCACTTTTCTAGAATGGAAGTGTGAACTTTCTTCCTTAAATGACAAGGTGTATTAGAAAAAGCTTAAATCAAGTGGTTCATAGCTCAGAAGTTTGTGTAATCTTTTGATTAAGGATAAATACACACGTTAGAGGGCCTCAAAAGTGGGATTAGGCAGCATTGCTTGGAATTGGATCAAATGTTCATCATCAACAACTTAAGAATGAATGTCCAACTTCTGATCTTCGATTCTCCCTGCTCCAGCATTATCTGAAAGAGTTCTTTGACATTTTAGAAAGCTTGTAACATGCTCTACAACCTCTCTTTGAATCACTTTTGAAAACTCTCATTGTAACTGTATAAAAATTGGCCCAGAAGTTCTGTCAAAATTCTGACTTAAAACGCCCAGAATTTTACTAAGTGTTTTAGTTTCATGGGCATGTCTTCATGGATTTATAACTTGAGATCCAAGAATTTCTAGAAGAAGTTATGCCCTGAAATGTTTCTGATCTTATTGAGATCTATAGCTTCCATGTTGGAAGTTTTTCTTGAATGATCTTGCCCAAAGTTATGAAATTATCATAAAGTTCTTAACACTTAGAAAAATTTCTAAGTGTTTAGAACTTTGACTTTTTTCAAAGTAATCTTGAATTTTGGTTTCTTGATGGAAAATATTCATACTTTGACATGTCTTGATGAAATATTATTTTTGAAACTTGATTTTGATCTAAAAGTCAAAGTTTGTCTTTTCAGTGTACAATTGACTTTTTCATCAGTTGACCAAATTTCAATTATCAATGAATTAATCTTGAGAAATGTTTTGAACCACGTTATTAGGTTAAAATGATGCATTTTGATTCTTGATATCATGTCTCAAACCATCAAGTCATGTATTTTGGTTGAAATTCCAAAATCAAGCCTTTTCAGTCAAAACCCTAATTTTGACCATTTTGCCCTTTTTGTGATTTGAACAAATTTCTTGAGGAATTGTGATCCAAAATTAACCAAGTGGTTCATATGAGTTTAATATGTTGATATGGATACAAAATTGTGAGTTTTGACTATAAATTAACCACAATTGACTTTTTCCCCAATACAGTTGATTTTAGGTCAACTGATCAATTGACTGAGAAAAAATGTGATCCAAAGCCTGAAACTTGATATGAGCAAATCTTGGGAGTTCAAAATGATTTATGAAAATGATATGAAGCATTAAAGGTCCAACTGTCCTTATACAAACTCAAACCCTAATTTTGAGTCATCAGTGTTTGGGGAGGTATCTTGAGCTGATCAATCTTGGTGCAGTCTTGAATCAATGGAGACTTTTTGAGAGAATATTTGAGAAATTAAGAGGGTAAATTTTGGGGTACAACATTTACCATGCCACAAGCTTGTACAAACTTTTGACGATAACCTTGAACATCATTCTCCTAGTCAAATACAATACCATGGATGAGTGCGTCATGAGGACCATCTCTTTGAGCGTACCCAAGTTGTCGTAATGCCAGAGAAGGGTTATAAGTAATACCTACAATAATGACAAGGAGCAGAAAATTAGGGAATTCCCCACTGTGATACGGTGGGAGAACTGACTTGAGTGTTTTGCATTTTATCACAAATGTCGCGGTTAGCAAGAGTCGTCATCGACTTTTCTTTTATCCAACAAGGAAAGGTGAAAAAGCACAGGAAAGACCTTTAGAGATGTTTTCTTGAGTCCGGGGGGTAGATTATGAAAAGGGAAGGTATTAGCACCCTTTTCATCCATGGTTTTCCATGGGCTCTTAGTTACTTGCTAGATCACTTGCTTTTGTTTGAAATTATGCTTTGTGTGGTTTTTTGAAAGTATATTGGAAAGGTGCCATCGTTTAGGCAAACTTTGTAATGATTATCGTTCGTAAGAATGTATACAAAATGTTGATCCTTTGAAAAATGTTTTCAAGTTTGAAAGATGTTTTGAAAGTGTTGGTGTTTGTTTTGAAAATAGCAAGGATGTTTTTGGTTTGGAAATTGAGAAAGTAACTAGGAGAAATCTACCTACTCAAATGTCTTTCTTATTCATTTTCTTTTCCTTTGATATTGTTGTCTTACCATTGATTTGGTAAGTAACCCTATCTTTGGATGTAAACGGGACGGGCGTGGGTCATCGTATAGCCATGATTAGCAATGTTTTGAGGTATCTTAGCATTTCTTTTTGAGGGACTAAGATCATTTTGAAAGGCAACATTTATAGCGTCATCGAGGGAATATGATCTTGTATTTCAATTGTTTTTGCTAAGACACCCCACATGCGTAACATGACCATTTTTTAGGAAACAAGTGGAGTTAACCTTAAGGGTGCTAGTGTTCAAAGTGTGTTTGATTGCATGCATTTTTAGTCTTGATTTAGGATTATCTACTTGTCAATTTTATGTCTTGCCATACACACCCTAATTACTAGCAATACATGAAAGCAATAAAAAGTGCGGAAAGTAAATATCCTACGCTATTACAATCATTAGGGGGATGGGTGTACAGATTTACAAATGGGGATTGCAAATAAAATTAAATCCTAAGTTACTATTACAACCATATTGAATGGATAAGAATGTACAAGAAAATGTGAAATGGACTTGTTTTGTTTAAGAAAAGAAATAAGTTTTGTTTAAGAAAATATTTTTGATCTTTTGTTTTAAGAAATAAAATAAAGCATGTAAAAATGTAAAATGTTTTTGGTGTTTTTGATTAGTAAAAATAGAAGTGATATCAAAAATAGTAAGGAAAAATAAAATAGAATCAGCGTATTGCTGACTAAAGGAGATCAGAAGTTCTGACTCTTGGCGTGCTGCAAAACAGAGATCATATTAGTAAAAATAGGTAAAGTAAGAAGTTCTGGGTCCGCTGAGAACAAAGAAGATTTCAGAAGTTCTAATACCACTGGCAGGACTTAGTCTCCCTCTCCATGCTAGTCAGAACATCTGCAACTTGGTAATTTCTCAACAAAATAGAAGATACGCACATGACAATTATGGCAGGTTTCATAGTGTTTCAGAAACAAGAGATATTAGAACTATAAATCAGAGGCAAGCATGAATTTGCTAATCCTAATTCTGAGTTCTAATTTCTTCAAGAAGTTCTGAACTGATTTACTCCCTACTTAAGCATACAAATACGTGAAACCTCAGAATACGTACAACATCAGAAACATGATGTCTACATTGTATTTTTAAACATGCAAATATGATAATGCTTAAGTAATATGGTGAGAGTCATTAGAAGCTTACCTTGCAGCTAGAAAAGATTCTGTGAACTGGAGTTTGGTCCTGAACTCTGGTGATGTTCTGAGCAGCTTCTTCATGTATTCAGTAGGTTGGAAGTTTTCAACCTCTGGAACAGCTAAGGGGTGATGTTCTTACTTCTTTGAGGTGGAGGTGGATGGAGAGTGTATTGCAGTATGAACACAGAAGTTGGGATAACTTCTAATATGTGAATCAGAAACTGTGTGGATGGTTTTAGTCAAGAAACACTTGAGAATAAATGGAGTTTCAATGCAAGGAATCAAAAGTTAACAGGTTTTTTAAGTTGTGTTTGCAATTTTTGGACTCTTGGAATTTTAGCAGAGGTTCATGGCTTTTCTTTCTCAAATTTCCGACCCTTTTACAGTTGCCAATGGCTTTCAATTTATAGGCAAAGATATCGTATCTTGGAGAGTGCAACCATCACATGATAGGGTGGTTAGTAGCAAGTATGGTGGTTAGTAGCCTTAGCAGCGCCTAAGCTGGAATTGTAAGCAGGAATTAAGTAAAGGTAACTTCAAAAGCAAAAGCAACGCATGGGCCCAACACACTTTTGTACAAGAGTTTGCTTTTCCAAGACAGTAAAGGTACTTCTATGCCACACGTGGAGAAATCCTTTGAACAAAGACCCATAAGTGGTTGTGAGCATTAAATGATGATGAGATTGATCAAACCAGAAATCCTGCAACGTGATATTCTGCATCATTGCTTAGTTCTGGATCAGAAGTTCAGCTTCAGCGTGACTTAGAATAGACATCCAACTTCTGATCTTTGTATCTCTTTGCTCCAGCATGTTCTGAAGGAGCTCTCAGACTTTTCAGGAAGCTTGCAGCACACTTTGTAACCTTCTTTGAATTACCCTTGCAAACTCTGACTGAACCTTTGTGAAAATTGGCCCAGAAGTTCTGACCAAAATCTGTTTTGAAAGTGCCCAGAATTTGCCGAGTGCTTTAGTTTCATGGACGTGTCTTTGAGGAGTTATAACTTGAAATCCCAACATTTCTAGGAGAAGTTCTGTTATGCAATGTTTTAGATCTCATTAAAATCTATAACTATTTTATCAGAAGTTCTTCCAGAATCAGCTTGCGTCATGGTGAAAATATGATCAAAAGTTCTGAGCCTGTCATATTTCTTACACACTTAGAAAAATTCTAAGTATTTAGAATTTTGACTTTTGAATTTCTTGATGAAACAAACTTCATATTTTAACATGTCTTGATGAAATATGATTTTGGGAACTTGATTTTGATTCAAAAGTCAAAGTTTGACTTTTTAGTGTGCAAATGACCGTTTTGCCCTTGTGAATGACTTTCTTGAAAAATCTTGTAATTCGAGGCTTGGAATTGGATGGAAGAAAACTTGAGGATTCAGGGTGATCCTTTGAGAATTGAGAGGGAAAATTTTGGGGTACAACAACTTCCCCTGTTCAATCTTCTTAAACCTGAAGAATTAGATTGGTGAGTCCACCATTCGTGACTTGAAGGTGAAAGATGATTGAACACTAGAGTACCCAGAAATTTGCACTCGAAGGTGGATGGTGAATGGGCTTATAGATGCCATTTGGAGGAAAGTTGATAAACATTAGAAGAAATACCAGCACAAATCTCTTGTTGATTTATACTAAAACTTGATGTTTTACCTGTGAGAAAAAGAGTTAGTAAAATGCAGATGCATGCATGATGTTCACCAGATGTGGTATTTATGCTAAATGCATAGGGTATGTACATGATATGATGTATGAATGTGAGATGTATATTTCTGTTCAGGAAAATAAATCCCTGACTGCTGCTATGGAAATTCTGGGAGGTTGAATCCCTGATTGTCGTTGGGGATGAAGAATATGCATATGTTCAAACTTTGTTGAAAGGATGCTTCCGCTGGGGAATATCTCTTGAACATCAGCTGTTATCTGGTCGGATCCAGGCTTCACAAATTGCTGAGGATGAAGTAGTCAACTGCTATCTGGTCTGATCCAGGCTTCGCGGTAACTTACTGGGGGAAGAGACGAATTAACTGTTATCTGGTCGGATTCCAGGCTTTGCAGAAAATTTCTTGAAATTGAATAGTTATCTGGTCAGATCCAGGCTTCACAACAACTTGCTGGGGATACAAAGGTTAACTGTTATCTGGTCGGATCCAGGCTTTGCAATAACTTGAAGTGGTAACTACTATCTGGTCGGGTCCAGGTTTCATGGTTTTGGAAAGTTGTACTATTATCTGGTCGAGTCCAAGCTTCATAGTGTCTCTCTGGGGATCATAGTTAATTGTTATCTGGTCGGGCTCCAGGCTTCATAATAAGCTGTTTGAAAAACTGTTATCTGGTTGGGTCCAGGCTTTACAATAAACTGTTTGAAAAACTGTTATCTTGTCGAGTCCAGGCTTTACGGGTTTCTGAGGTTAATGAGGTCAATTGCTATTTGGTCGGGTCCAAGTTTCACAATGAACTGTTTGGGGATTTAGTTGTTATTTGGTAGTTTTCCAAGTTACACAACAAATCTCCGAGGGTAATTGCTATCTGGTCGGATCCAGGATTCTCAGTAACTTATTAGGGCAGAGGAAAACTCTACTGGGGAAAAGAAGTTAAACCTTAGTCGGATTGAGTCCAGGTTCTTCTGTATCTTTGAAGAGTTAGACTATTATCTGGTCGGGTCCAGGTTTCGTAGCATCTTGAAATTGAGATTAACTGTTATCTGGTCGGATCTAGGTTTCAGGTATTCAAATATGTTATCTGGTCAGGTCCATGTTTCAGTAACTTGAAGAAGTCAAACTTTTATCTGGTCGGGCCCAGGCTTCAGTAATAACTTGAAAATTGTGCTAATATCTGGTCGGATCCAGGCTTCATAGTATCTTTTTGGAAATAATAAAGGCTTTGCTGACGGCTTTACTGGGGGTCAGGGGTTGTGGCCCTATGACTTGCAATAATTCGAAAGAGAATTCAAAATGGAGAGTGTAGACTCAGTCGGGTAGGACAAACTCAACTGGGGGGGGGGGATACACTCAACTGGGGAGGATAAACTCCACTTGGGGATAATAGCCTTGGCCGGGGAAGATATGCTCAGCCGGGGAAGATAGGCTCAGCTGGGGAACTTCGTGGTGTTTTGATTGTTGTATGTTAAGGAAATTTGAACTCGGCTGGGGAGTTTTGTGGTTCCTCGATTATTGTTGGGGAAATAAAACCTGTTAAGGAGGTGACTTTCCTTTAGGAAGAGATTGACTTAGCTGGGGAGAAAGCGGCCAAGAGGTTGAGACTCTGGTCGAGGATTATCCTATGCAAAGGGAATTTGTGGGTAACTCCGTTAGGGGAAAGGTTTATCGTAGCCGTCCTTGTAGGGATAATGATAATGAGATAACTTTGTGGGGATATTTCATATACATTAAAGAGATGCTTACTGCTGCCTAGAAGGACACATGTGCCGAATAGTTTTAAATTATGTTTATATGCATATGTTCATTCAATTTTAGTCATTGGACAAATTTGCATTCAAAACAAAGACATAAATTTTGCACTTCAAAGTGTATTTGTATTGATATTTTTCCCATGAATAGGCGTTTTTGTACAAAGAGACAGAGATCCTAGTAAGAGGAAGTCGTCGAAAGGAAAACAAACATTGAGAATGAAAACAAATAGCCGTGTGAAATGATCTCATTTCCTTCTAACTCTACTATTGCCCCAATGTCTTCAAATGTCTCTTACCGTTGATAGAAGTTGATTGGATTGATCTTGGACCATTTGAACTTAGACCTTGGTGGTAAAAATGATTGTATTGATTCCACGGGACATAGCCATACGCTTTTAATCCTTAACTTTTGCCTGGACCGCCCTTTCGGGTTTTCAGCCCACCAGGATACCCCTTTTTGCCCAAGTCTCCCCTTCGAGTTTTCAACTTGTCGGGTGTATACAATATTTTGCATATATCCCTAATTTTTGCCCAAACCTTTTGGTTTTTCGGGATGCCCTTATTTTTCTTAGGTGTGTCAACCTAACGGGTCTCTTATGCGTAATATTTTTTAACTATGTATGCGTTTATGGGATGTGGGAAATCCCCGCCATCCATGGTAGTCAGCATCATGACACCACTAGAGAAAACTCTCTTGAAAACAAATGGACCTTCATAGGTGGGAGTCCATTTGCCTATGGGGTCGCCTTGTGGTAGAATGATGCGTTTTATCACCAAGTCACCAGCTTGATATACTCGAGGCTTGATCTTTTTGTTGAAAGCCTTAATCATCCTGTTTTGATAAGTCTGACCATGGAAAATAGCAGCTAATCGTTTTTCATCGATCAAGTTCAACTGATCCAATCTCGTTTGAACCCACGCGTCTTCGCCTAAGCCTGTCTCAATCATAATCCTCAGCGAGGGAATCTGAACTTCCACTGGCAGAACAACTTCCATGCCATAAACTAAGGAAAAGGGAGTTGCCCCAGTTGAGGTTCTAGCTGAAGTACGGTAACCATGTAGAGCAAACGACAACATCTCAAGCCAATCCTTATAGGTTACTACCATCTTTTGCATAATCTTCTTGATATTTTTGTTGGCTGCTTCGACTGCGCCATTCATTTTTTGTCTATATAGAGAAGAATTGTGATGCTTGATTTTGAATTGAGTGCAAATTTCTATAATCATAGCATTATTTAGGTTAGTCCCATTGTCAGTGATGATCCTTTCGGGGATACCATAGCGACATATGAGGTTATGTTTGATAAATCTGGCTACCACATTCTTGGTGACTGAGGAAAATGAGGCGGCTTCGACCCATTTAGTGAAATAATCGATAGCGACAAGAATGAAGCGATGTCCATTGGAAGCAGTACGTTTGATCTCTCCAATCATGTCAATGCCCCATATTGCAAATGGCCACGGAGCGATCATGACATTCAAAGGGATAGGAGGCACATGGACCTTGTCAGCGTAGATTTGGCATTTGTGATAAGTTCTTGAATGTTGATGGCAATCAGTCTCCATCATTGACCAATAGTAACCCGCTCTTAATATTTTCTTAGCCATCATATGTCCGCTTGAGTGAGTACCGAAGAGACCATCGTGCATGTCTTCCATGATTTTCTCTGCCTCCCTCTTGTCCACACATCGGAGTAGAGTTGAATCATGGTTGCATTTATATAATATCCCGTTATTGAGGAAGAACTTGGCTGTAAATCTTCGCAAGAACTTCCTGTCATTGATAGATGCCCCCTCTGGATACTCTTGAGCTTCAAGGTATCTCATCACCTCATGGTACCATGGCTTTTTCGCATCAGTGTCGAGCTCATAGCAATGTGCAGGTTCATCAAATCTTTCAATTGTAATCATAGGGGCTTCATTGTCCCATCTGACCTTGAACATTGAAGACATGGTTGCCAAAGCGTCAGCACACTGGTTTTCTTCCCTAGGGAAGTGCTCAAAAGTGATCTCCTCGAAGCAAGGAATTAGGGATAGCACAAGTTCCTTGTAAGGGATAAGATTAGGGTGTTTAGTGTCCCAATCTCTATTTTCTTGGCTGATCACTAGGGCGGAATCCCCGAACACATCCAAATGTTTGATCCTTAAGTCAATAGTAACTTTCAGACCTAAGATGCATGCTTCATACTCAGCCATATTGTTTGTGTAATCGAAGCATAGTCTGGCAGTGAAAGGAGTGTGGCAACCTTCAGGAGAGATGATCATAACACCTATTCCGTTACCTAAGGCGTTGGAAGCTGTGATACGATGGGAGAACTGACTTGAGGTTTTGCGTTTGTGTTCGCAAATGTTTCGGTTTAGCAAGAGTCGCCACCGACTTTTTATTTTATCCAAAGGAAAGGTCAAAAAGCACAGGAAAGACCTTTGAGATGTTTTCTTGGGTTCGGGGGGTAGATTATGAAAAGGGAAGGTGCTAGCACCCTTTTCATCCATGGTTTTCCATGGGATCTTAGTTACTTGTTTAGATCACTTGCTTTTGCTTTTCAATTGTTTGAAATGGTGCTTCGTGGGTGGTTTTGAAAAGAGGCCTTTGTTTAGGCAACCTTTGTAATGATTCTTGTTTTAATGTTTTACAAAGGTGTTTGTCTTTTGAAACATGTTTCAATGTTTGAAAGTTTGATTTGGGAAAATGTTTTGAAATGTGTTGTTTTTAAATTAACAAGGGTGTTTTTCAAGAGATCAAGTAACTAGGAGTTGTCTACCCTAACTCAAAGATCTTTCCTACACATTTTTAACCCTTTTACATTGTTGTTTTACCATTGTATTTGATAAACAACCTTGTGTTTGGATGTTAAACGGGACAGGCGTGGGTCATCGTATGACCATGACAGCAATTGTGCCAAGTATCTTAGCAAATTTTTGAGGGACTAGACCATTTTGTATAGGCAACCAAGATAGCGTCATCGAGGGACTATGATCTTTTGTTTTGTTTTTGTTTTGCCAAGATACTCAACATGCATACCATGGCCATTTTAAAGGCCACAAGTGGATGAAACCCTAGGGGTGCTTGTGTGTATTGTGTTGTCATTTTCATGCATTTTTGTCTTTTGTTTTAGTCAAGCTATTTGTTTTGATTTTGGTCTTGCATACAAACCCTAATCTTTCTATCATGCATATTTGAAAGCAATAAATGCGTAAAAGTAAATCTACAACTATTACAACATCGATATGGGGAGGGGGATACAATTTTGAATAGGGGATTATTTGCAAGAAATTAACCCTAAGATTATTACAACCATATTGAATTCTTTGTTCAAATAATAAATAAGCAAATATTTAAATGGACAATTAAATAAATATGCAATATATTATAAATATGCAAAAAAAATGTTTTCTTGTGTTATTTTTATGTATGTAAAAATAAAATATTTAATGTATTAAAAATAAGAAAATAAAAGATTACTTTTATTAAGGGTGGAAACCCTAATTTATATTAAGAAAATATATATATTATATGTATTATTTATTTATGTACAATAAAAATAAATAAAAATATACACAAATGTTGAAAAATAAAAATATGTATGACAAAATATTATTTAAATATATAAATAATAAAAAAATAAAATATAATATTTTTGTATTATTTATGAATTTATTTTAAGAAAATAAAAGTATATATTAATTAATAACTATTTCTATGTCAAAAAAAAATAAAAAAAATAAAAAAAGATGTGAAAATTTAAGAAAATGTTTTTGATATTTTTTTATATTTAGAAAAATAAATAAAAGTCAGAAACTAAAAAGAAAATGAAAAAAAAATGAAAACATAAACAATGGGCCAAGGGGGTGTGAGCAGCAAGCCCAGGGGTGCCAAAAGCAAGGAGAATCCAAGCCCAACCCACGTTGCCTTCGTCTTCAACCTCTGAACCAAATAACGCGCGCTATGTACAAATTCGTATCTCCTGTTTCAGTGCTTAAAAACAAAAACTTGTAACATGAAAGTTATAGAGCATGATCATACGATTCTAACCATGTAAAAAACTTAATCTAACACTCAAAGACCAGAGAGAATTTCTCTGGCCGTAATTTCTAACCTAACTTTTTCAGAAAGTTCATCAATCAAATTCTCCCAACTCAGTTAACTTAAATGAAATCTATGCATATGTACAGCTTAGGGGCAATAAGTACTACATTTTTTATTCACAAACCTAAGCCTAATGATTCCTAAATAGAGAGATATAAGTTTGAACTTTACCTGTTTCAGTTGAGCTCGAGTATGGCAATGCATGGGTTTTCAGTGAGGCCTGAGATGCTTGTGAGCTTGCTTGAACTTCCTTTGACCTTCCCCAATGCTTAGTTTGCTTTGAATCTCTCTATAGAATTCAACCTGCAAAGTCAGAATTCAAAAATGGTGAAAGGTGTAAATGGAGTTACAGTCACTTGGGAATGGTTGGGATAGTTTAGGTGGGTTGTATGGAGTGTGTTGGAAGAGGTTTGGGGCAAAACGCAGGAGTAGTTTTTGTTTTGGAAATCAAAATGCAGAAACGGACCTGTTTTGCAAGTTTTTGGTGTTTTGGTGTTCAAGGGTGTTTGAGAGGCTTAGGGCTCGTGTTTATGGCTTGGTATGTTATGTAAAACTTGTTTGAAAAGGTTACAACACTTGGTTATATCAGATTGCAAAGTTATGTCCTTTTTGCAAGTTGACTTGGTTTTGAAGCAAGAGTGTGAAGTGACCAAGGCCAGGCCTGTACAGGCTAGCTCCAAGCATGCACAAATTTGTTGTACTTTCCCTGATATTTGTGGATGTTGTTTTCTGCAAAATACTTGGTGCAATGCTCAAGAGAAACAAAAATGCATAAAGTGAACTTTATCAAAGTGGCAATGTTGCCTTTTTGCCATTTTTAGATTAATTCAATGTGTAAACCTCTAAAGTTCAGAACAATGCCTTAATCCTTTGTGTTTGCATTCAATTTTTGAGTGTGGAAGGGTTTAAGGACCTGTAAGCAAGTACAAGCAAGGCTGGATGGAAATTGCAACTTGTAGCAACATGAGAAATGCCATGGATCAAAGTGACATTTTGCTAAATTCAAACCTTCGATTCTCCCTAACCACAAATGATTTTGGAGAGTTATTAGACATTTTGGAAAGATTGTAACATTCTATACAATCCATATTTGAAATGAATTTTGAGATTCCAAGTGGAACTATGTGAAAAATTGCCATGAAGATAGGTCAAAATCCTGCCTAAACTAGGGCAAAATTTCACTAAGTTAAAAGTTTCATGGACCCTTATTCCAAAAATAATAACTTGAGATCCAAGCATCTTTTTGGAAAACTTTGTGAATCAAAGTTGTAGAATTTGTGGAGGACTACAACTTTCATGTTGGAAGTTTTCTTCTAATCCAATTGCATCACGGTGAAAAAGTTGGGCAAAGTTGGGAAAAAATAAGAAAATTTCATAACTTAGAAAATTTCTAAGTTATGAAAATTTTCCATTTTAAACCCTAATTTGCAAAATTAGGTTTCTTGGTGAACAAGTTTCATGTTTTGACACATCTTGATGAAAAATGACCCTTGGCACTTGATTTTGACCAAAAAGTCAAAGTTTGACTTTTCAGTGTATAGTTGATTTTTGATCAGTTGATTGGAAAATTCATCTGTCAATCCAATGCTTTTGAGATCTTTTGAACCTTGTGAATAGGTCAAGATGATTCCATTGAGTCCTTTAATCCATTCTTGAACCCAATTTGCCATTGTCTAGGTGAAAAATCAGAAATTTCCCTTATGCAGTCAAAACCCTAAAAATGACCATTTTGCCCATTTGATGATCTGATCAAATTTCTTGAGGAGTTGTGGTCCAAATTTGATAAAATGGTTCATATGAGTCTATAATGTTGATGTGGATAAAAAATTATGAGGTTTGACTGTACATTGGCCACAATTGACTTTTTCCCAATACAATTGATTTCTAGGTCAACTGTCCAATTGACAGGGCAAAAATTAGATTCAAGGCTTGAAACTTGGTATGAGCAATCTTATAAGTCCAACATGAAGTATGAAATTCACATGGGGCATTAGAAGTCCAAAATTCCTTGTGCAAACTCAAACCCTAATTTCAGGTCAATAGTGCAAGGAGATGTCTTGAGCTGAGCAAACCCTAGCTTGGTCTTGAGTTCAAAGAGTCTTGTGAGGGGAAATATTGATAAAATGAGAGGGAAAATTTTGGGGTACAACAGAAGCCCCATCGAATACCATAATACATTGGGATCCTTGTTCAGGTCCGTCATACGGTCCAGGTTTCGCATAGTCGCTTACCAGCATGATGTTCTCATCAGGGAAGTCGAAATGCATTGACTGATAATCCTCCACAGCTTGATAGGCCAAATGATCTGCTAGTACACTCCCTTTGATGGATTTTTGAGTCGTGTATTGAATGTCGTACTCAGTCAAGATCATTTTCCATCTGGCTATCCGTCCGGAAAGGGCAGGTTTCTCGAAGATGTACTTGATTGGGTCCATCTTAGAAATCAACAAAGTGGTATGAGTCAACATATACTGTCTTAGCTGGCGAGCAGCCCATTCCAGAGCACCACAAGTTTTCTCGAGCAGGGAATATCTGGTTTCACAGTCGGTAAACATTTTGCTCAGGTAATAAATAGCATGCTCTTTTTGGCCAGACTCATCATGTTGGCCCAATACACACTCCATAGAGTTCTCTAGTACAATCAAGTACATGATCAAAGGTCTTCCTTCAACTGGAGGCATGAGAATAGGAGGTTCTTGTAAATATTCCTTGATTTTTTTAAAATCAGACTGGCATTCATCGTACCATCTGACTGCCTGATCTTTCTTCAAGAGTTTGAAGAGTGGTTCACAAGTAGCAGTCAAGTGGGATATGAAACGAGGAATGTAATTGAGATGACCCAAGAATCCTCTGACTTCTTTTTCAGAATGAGGGACTGTCATTTCTTGGATGACCTTTATCTTGGCAGGATCAACTTCAATGCCTTTATTGCTGACGATAAAACCTAGGAGCTTTCCAGATCGTACTCCAAACGTGCACTTGTTAGGGTTTAACCTCAGCTTATACTTTTTCATCCTCTCAAATAACTTGTGTAGGTGATCGAGATGTTCTTATTTGGTTTGTGATCTGGCAATCATATAATCCACATATACCTCTATCTCATGATGAATCATGTCATGAAATAAAGCTACCATGGCACGTTGATAGGTTTCCCCTGCATTTTTTAGTCCGAACGACATGACCTTGTAGCAGAAGGTGCCCCATTGCGTAACGAAAGTAGTCTTCTCCATGTCTTCGGGAGCCATCCTTATTTGATTATAGCATGAAAATCCATCCATGAAAGAGAAGACTTTATGCTGACTAGTATTATCAACTAAGACGTCAATGTATGGTAGAGGGAAATCATCTTTGGGGCTTGCCCTATTCAGATCCCTATACTCTACGCACATGCGAACTTTCCTGTCTTTCTTTGAAACTGGCACCACATTGGCAACCCATTGAGGATAGGATGTCACAGCCAGAAACCCCGTATCAAATTGTTTCATCACCTCAGCTTTGATCTTTTCAGACATATCAGGCCTCATGCGACGAACCTTTTGCTTGACAGGCGGACAGTCTTCTTTTGTCGGCAGATGATGAACTACGATATCGGTATCCAAACCAGGAATATCTCCATAAGACCAAGCAAAAACTTCCACATAATCACGCAACATCTGAACCAACCTGCTCTTGACACTGCTTTCCAAATTAGCACCGATCCTGATTTCCTTCTTATCTGACTCAGTACCAAGGTTGATAACTTCAACTGACTCTTCATGTGGTTGAATAGATTTCTCCTCTTGTAATAGAAGTCTGGCTAGTTCTCCCGGTATGTCACAATCTTCCTCGCTTTCGTCTTCGGCTTGGTTGATAGGGAATTCAAAGTCATAGTCGGCAATAATAAAGTCATTGGTAACAAGATCCAGAGTGGATGTGGATCTGTAAAAGTGGGTGTGTATGCATGTAAGATACATGGCTATATTTTTTTAGAAAAATGCATTTGAAAGAAAGGAAAGATAATGAACACAAATATTTGAATGCAAAAGAGTCAAATGTACTGAATGATCATATGATTAAATGAACATAAATAAAACCCTTGACAAATGGACCAAAGTGCCCCGGGCCAGGCATATGGCTAAAAAGTCATTGTCAAAATATTACAGACAACAAGTTCTTGAATTGAAAGAAAAGCAATAACAAGTAGATTACTCCTCAATGAAGGAGACTGGTACAAATTCCTTTGTATGCCAATTCTTCAGCTCCGTGGTGGTTGGATACACCCACTTCTCAAATGTAGTCTCTTCTTCTGAATCACCCATGCGCGTTGACTCCATGGCTTCCAATGTGGAGAGGTGGCTTTCCAGCACGAGCACACCTCACTTCCTTCTGATCTTGGATGGTGAAGCCCAAACCAAATTTGTCTGCCTTAAAAGGGATATCAAGGAGTTGCCCCCAAGTATCATAGTTTCCTTCTTCAATTGCCGCACGTGCATCCTTGACTGAAACCATCTTTGGCGCGGCCTTAACAACTTTAGACTTATCAGAAGAACATTTAGTAGCAGCAATCATCGGCGGTACAACCTCAAAGGATTGACATGGGGTTTCAATGAATTCTCCGTCCATCTCTACATACTTGAAAGAGTTAAGGTGGCTCACCATAAACTCTTCTTCTTCGCGGACGGTGTCTATTCTACCTTTGACTGGATATTTGAGTTTCTGGTGGAGGGTTGAGGTTACTGCCCCAGCTTTATGGATCCACGGATGACCTAACAGCCAAGAATAGGCAGGGCGAATATCCATAATATAGAAGGTGGAGTTGAAGATTTGGGAGCCCACTTTGATCAGAAGATCTACTTCCCCATGAACAGTCCTCTTTGATCCATCAAAAGCCCTTATGATGATATCACTTGGATTCAAGATTAAATCTTCACAGTCAAGACGGTCTAATGCCCCCTTGGGTAACACATTCAGAGAAGAACCAGTGTCGACTAGCACATGTGCTAAGGTAGTCCCTTTTCACTCGATAGAAACATGTAAAGCTTTGTTGTGATTTTTCCCGAGAGGTGTTAAGTCAACATCTGAAAATCCTAAGCCATTATCAGCTGGCAGGCTAGCCACGCAATTCTCAAATTGGTCTGTTGTCATCTCATGGGGGACATGAGCTTTTTTCAGGAACTTGATCAATGTGCGAGCATGGTCATCAGAGCAAAGCAGCAATGACAACATTGAAATCTTAGAGGGGGTTTGCCCCAATTATTCTACAATTTTGAAGTCGCTTCTTTTTATGATCTTTAAAATCTCGTCCATCTCGCGAGCGGAGGGTTCTTCATTAGTTATGTCCTTGTAGGGTACTTCAATTACATCAGGCTCAACAACCTTCCCTTTCCCTTTTGTCTCAGTACCTGGCTTGGCGGCAGTAATACGGATGGGCGTCTTTGTAACTACTAGAGGTGAGATATTGGGTGAGAATATTCTCCCATTTCTAGTTACTTTGCTTGAGCCAGCTATATTACCAACACCATAATTCCATGGTACTGCATTATTTGAAGAGTAAGGAATTGGTTCGGGATTGGTAATGATTAAGGGAGCAACAGTGGGTTCATTTGAAATCCTAATAGGACCTTTGGAAGTGATCCTAAGAGGCCTATTGGAGATAGTAATAATGGAGAGGTCTTCCCATTTATTAACCAAACTCTTGGCAGACGGAGTCTTTTCAAACAGAATTTTGTGGCTATCCATTAGGCGTTGTATGCCTTTCTTTAGCCCTTCACATTCATCGAGTCGCCTTGTATAACACACACAGTCTTTTTCACAGCCAGGGAAGATCCCAACTTTCAACAGATTGTTTTTGATTATATTCAGCGGAGTAGTCAAATCTTCAACAGAGGTAACAAAAATTGTATCTTCGACAACATTAACACCTTTGTCATGCTTCGGCATTGGAGAGATAATTGCATTTGGCATTGGAGGAGGATAAAACTCAATAGTTTTGTGATCAATTAAATCTTGGATTTTGTTCTTCAAGGCCCAACACTGGTCAGTTTCATGTCCGAGACTGCTTGAATGGTAAGCACACTTAACGTCCAGATTATACTTTGGTGACGAGGTGTCAGGGTTGGCAGGAGGATCGCACAACGTTACTAAATTAGCCTTGAGCAAATGTTGAAGGGCTTGAGACAGTGACATGCCTAACCTTGTGAATTGTCTTCTTGGAATTTCAAAACGTTGATGATTTGCAGATGGTCTTGGAGTAGGAGTTGGATTGGAGATTCGGACAGCATTGACAGACGGGCAATCAATCTTCTTGGTATGGGCCCTTGCCCCATATACAACATTAACTTCCTTCTTTGAAGCAAAAGGTTTCTTGATAGGATTGATGGTGGAGGTATATGCCACAGAGATCTTCCCACTTTTGATGCCACTTTCAACTCTTTCACCGGTTAAGATTAATTCGGTGAAACCAGAAGAAGAGTGTTGTACCCCAAAATTTGCCCTCTCATGTTTTCCAAAGTCCTCCCCCTGCATGGTTGATCACAAATCCTTGCCTAAGGAAAAATAAAATTTTTGAGTAGTGCTTTAAAGACCTTTCGATTGGCATTCTGAAAGACCCTTCGATTGGCATTCTGAAAGACCCTTCGATTGGCATTCTGAAAGACCTTTCGATTAGCATTCTGAAAGACCTTTCGATTGGCATTCTGAAAGACCCTTCGATTGGTATTCTGAATGAGCCTTTCGATTGGCATTATGGACAAGCACTTCGATTGGCATTATGTCAAAGCCCTTCGATTAGAATTCTGAAAGACCCATTCAATTGGTATTCTGAAGGAGCCTTTTGATTGGCATTATGGACAAGCACTTCGATTGGCATTATGTCAAAGCCCTTCGATTAGAATTCTGAAAGACCCTTCGATTGGTATTCTGAAGGAGCCTTTCAATTGGCATTATGTCAAGGCCTTCGATTAGCATGAACATCACATTTCGATTGGCCTGTTAACAAAGCCTTTCGATTGGAATTTTAATTGGTACCCTTCGATTGATATTTGGACAAGGACCAATCGAAGAGCAGGGCCTGAAGGCATTCGAAATTCAAAAGTGTCCAGGTTCATTCAAGAGACACGAATATCTCAAAAAGGGAAATATTTTAATGTGTCTGATTCTTGTCTCATGGCTTTAATGGTCTGTTTAATGGGCTGTCTCTTGCCGTTACTAGACCCACCACTCCTATAAATACAAGGGCCAGTGGCACATTACAGAGGACGAAAAGGCAACAAAAAAACACACAGAAAAAAAAGAGGACTTGGAGATACGCTGCCAAAGGTCATCAGCATTTTCATAAGTGATCCAAGCCAAAGCAGCCATTCAGCAAACACCTCCACGCCCAGAAATCCCAGATCGAAGGTATTCATCCAGCCAGTACCCAAATCGAAGATCCAATCTGCTGGTAAGAGAGGGTAAACTGTCAAAACTTTTCATTTTACATAACATATCCATATTTTCTATCCCATTCGATTTTCCATCCTAGACATAATTCAAGGGCCTGGGTTTGGCCCCAGGTCATGTTCTTCGTTTGCTAACATTTGCTGCAGATTTAGCCTGGAAAGACTCAGCGCACGTAGGATCGAAGGGCCTGGGGTTCGATACCAGGCCCTGAGCTTTATTTTGCTAACATACTTTTGCAGGTATAACATCCCAGATTGAATGAGACACCTTCTCTGGATCGAAGCTTCCCATAGTCCTCCTGGATCGAAGAAGGCATTTTTCCCAGGATCGAAAGGAAATCCCCTTCCCTGGATCGAAGGCTGTTCATGCCCATTTCCTGGCCCAATCAAAAGAACCATGATCCTGTTTGGATCGAAGCTTCCCAGGCCTCCAGAATTATGCTTTTTTTTATTTGCTGCATGTTTCCTTCGTTTTTTGTCCTTATTTTGACTATTTTATTCTTTTTTTTAATCAACATAAAATCAAAAACACAAAAACATTAGGCTAGTTTTTCCTATTAAATTAATTTTGTTAATTAATCTTTTAATTATCTTAATATTTTCTCAAAACTAAAATTAAGTAGATTTAGATCATTTTCTCAAAATAAAATAAAACTCAAAAATATTTTCTTTTTTAATTAATTAATCATTAGTTAGTCTTAATTCTTAAATCAAAAAATGACAAAAAATATGCTTTATTTAATAAAAAAAGGGTCAAAACCCAAGGACACTCCGATTCAATTTTTTTCGCGCGCGCTTATTTTATTGTAACTGCCTACTGGTTTGTAATAGCTTAACTAAGACCTTTTACACTTTACTGCTTTTTATTCCCCCAATTTTTGGACATGTAAATAATCCCCCTCCTCGAAGCCTTGTAATAGCGTAGGATTTACAATTCCCGCACTTTAAATTCCTGTACATATATTAACTGTTTAGATGTATGCTAACTAGGCTATGCATGACAAGATTAACTCTTAACTTAAAATCAACAGTAGCTCACCATGACATGCAAAGATAATATAACTGAAAATTGACACACTTGCACATGCCACTCCTAGGGTACACCTCACTTGGTTGCCTCGAACGTGGTCATTGAGTATAGGAAGTCTTAGAGGTCGCCCTCCTGTCCAAAGATCAAAAGTTGCCTCGAAATGGTTGCCTCGATAAAAATGATCTAAGACATTAGGGTTACCGCTAAAGCATCCTAACATTGCTTTAGTAACCACACGTCCCTTAAATCGAATTGACTCGAAAACTCCAACGACGGTGCTACCTACTCCTCAATAATGGGATAGCACTGTCTAAAAGACATTTGCACAGTTTAATTCCTTTTTGAGTAGGTAGAGGTTCTTAAGTACTTGCTCCTTTTAAAAACAAAACAAAACTTTTCGCACTTACACTCTCTTCAAAAACAAAACTCTTTTCAAAACCCACAAACACAAAGAAAAGCAAACTTTTGAAAACATAGTGAGCAAGTACCTAAGAGCCCGTGGATAACCACGGATAGAAAGGGTGCTAACACCTTCCCTTTCTATAATCTACCTCCCGAACCCGAGAAACATCTCGAAAAGGAATTTTTTTGTGCTTTTGTCCTTTCCTTGTTGGATAAAATAAAAGACGGTGGCGACTCTTGCTTACTGCGACATTTTGCAAAAACAAATGCAAACGCGAACCAGCATTCCAAAACAGTCAGTCCTCGTTCCCACCGATCACAGAACTGGCGACTCTACTGGGGAATATCTATAAGTGAGGTGTACCTTAGGATTAGATCACTATTGTTTTCAATTGTATGCTTTGTATGCTTTAATTTTGTGGGCTTATATCGGAGTTCTATAGATCCTAACCCGGATCTGGGGATACCCTTTAGGTAAGTAGCAATAAACTGTGAGGGATCTGTACGATGTATACCGATACGGATGAAGCAGTAGCTACGTTGGTGTGGCACCTTAGTCTGTACCGATATCCCTTGTGTTGGAACGAGGAGAATATGGGTCTTCTAAGGAGTCATTAAGCACCAACTGACCTTAGAACCTTAAATTGACCAACTTGGCCATAGAACAGTAGCAGTATGCTATACTCATTGAGACTAAACTCTCGCGATGATTCCGGCCGCAAGAAAAGGTTGCTAAACTGGAATTATGACCGATTGAGGGTAGTCAATGATATTTAGATCCTCTAGAACCCGGTTACTATTTTTAGGACAGGTTTAAACCAACTAAACTGAAAGAGGGTAATGCCTAAACTCCATGCCAGCCTAAACTTAAGGCTATATGTGTGACTTCTGTGCCTTCAAACTTGAACTACTTGCACATTCTTGTTATCTGACAACATGAGTTCCTTGCAGGTTTTGTTTACAGTCCTTATCCAATAATTTGGACTTATTGCAGGGTTTACTTACATCACTTCACGCTTTTGCTTAAACACATAGCATACACATCATAACATCATACCGTAACATTTCCTTAACCATTTCAAGGATCTCAAAGGTTTGTGATGCAGGTCATGATGAACCAAATGTCTAGCAAGGGGGCGAGGGGATTTATTTTCCTCTAGCCAATGTCGTCTAGATATCAAAACATGATAACTTGAGTCAGGGGCTATGACCCACTCGATATGGTGAGCTTAACTCTTGAAGAAGGACTCTTAACAACATGAAGTTTCTTCAATCAAAGCTACAAGATTCAAATTCTAACAGTTTCTTGTTTACCCCGAGAGATCCTTGAAAACATTGCATACATATATCATACATATCATTGCATAACAGAACAGGTCATCCGATACAGGTCTCTCATGTTCTCGCTGTTTATTTCAGCAATGGCTCTCCAACAAGACAACCAAGATCTTCATACTCAAGAGACTCAGTTCAGGGAAATCTTCCTAAACCTATCCAAGGGGCAGGAAGAATTGAGAACACTCCTCATGGGGAACTTGGTCAAGAAAAGTCCTGAAGACAATAAGGACGAACGGCTGGAACATCTACAAGCTGAGTTCAGTGCCATGAAAACCCAGATGCTGGGGCAGATGGCTCTTATCCAAGGCTTAGCTCGCGAACAAGAAGAGCTGAGAACTATTATCAACCAGCTTCATCAAGACAGATACAACAACATAAAGCAAACAGTCAAGGCCAGGGACCAAGTCATTGATCAGCCTCCAAGAAGACAAGAGTTTGGTATGGTGAAGAATGGACCTCTCCAAGTTGCTACTACCTCACGGGTCCAACAACAACCTTTCCATAAACAACAGGTTAATCAGAGGCAGTTTACCAAGATTAACATGCCGTTGTCCCAAGCTTTGCAACACCTGTTGAGATTGAATTTGGTGTCATTGGTAGGACCTCATCCGAATCCTAAGACTTCTTCACCCAACTACAATCCTGATGCAAGGTGTGCATACCATTCTAACAGCCCGGGGCATGATACTGACGACTGTTGGAAGTTGAAGTACAAAATTCAAAACCTGATTGATGAAGGAGCATTGGAATTCACACAAGATGGTCAAGCTGAGTTCTTCTACCATCCCTCCAAGGTTCACCATTTGAAGTGACAAGTCCTGAGACGAGAAGACTTTTTTGTTCATTAGAATTTTCAATTTGTAATTTTCTTTTGATTGTTCAAACATTTATTCATGTCAAACTTTGTTACTTTATCAATGCATTGCATGTGTCTGTTTTGAATCGATTCACTATATTCAAATTGCTTTCATATTTGTGATGATTAACTCTCGATTAAAAAATTCTAAGCCTTTAGAGGGAGGATGACGAAAATGATACCACGATCTTTACAGTATGCATTTGAACAGACCCCGCTGACGATGTACATGCATTGTTTCAAATCCTAAACAGTGGAGTTATAAGGAAGATAATCCCTAGTCAACCCCTTTGAGCCAAAGAAGTTGGAGTTTTTCTTTTCATGAATTAAAACCCTTAATTATAACCTAGGGCAGGGTAGTTCTCTCAGTTGAACCAGGTGCACAATGAATGGCATCAAAGGAGTCCTTCCAAAACAAGAGACAGTGATGGTTCCGAATAATCATAAGGAAAGGCAATCATTATCTCTCAGAAATAAAAGCCCATTAAGTCAAAACCTATGAAGGAGACTTACAAAATTGGGGCATCCCGCTGATTATAAATACAAAAAGAAACAGTTCAGGCAAAAGACAGGGATAACGCAATCAAAAAGAAAGAGATCCTGCAAACTCTTATAAAAAAATGACTGCCTGTTCAAAAATAAATTGTCAGTATCCGAACCATCACTGGTATGTCAGAGCAAAGACTCACACATGATCTAAATGCACAATTAGCTGAGTTTAGGATCGAAGAACATCACGAAGAGCGGGTGGGTACGAATATAATTTGAGCCTTTATCCTTTGTTTATTAAACCGTGAACCAGGCCACGTTATAACCCTTAAAAAGTCCTAGCTGAAGCATGGGTTAGTCCGAAAGCATACTGTTACAAAAGGTATCCTGACTCCTGTAGGGCTTGCTGTAAATCCTGAGTTGAAGTCACATTTTACAAAATTTCCCTATCTTACTGAAAAAATGCATTTTCAAAAACTTCAAGACAGACATAAGCTTTGCATTCTTAAAATAACATTGTTTGCATATGACTATTCGTTCAAACAACAGAGAAATTCGCACGACGAATATCTAGTGAACAAAAACCTTCTCAATAAAAAGGATCATCTCAAGTGGAAAAACACTTCCAATCAAGGGGCATGGCATGATCATTGTCCATCATCTGGGGTAGTCAAGTCAAGGTTCAAGGAGTCTATCAAAAATGCCAAATAGCCAGGGGCAGATCTCCATCTGAATCACTCGGGGCATTGGACATGAATTCCAGCAACGAATCTTGCATGATCAAACGAAGATCTTCTGGTAGTATGGCAACACAAAACTACCGACAGTGATACCTCTCTACATCCTGAGGGAATGGACATAGTCAAAAAAATACCGCGCATGAACAAAGACCCGCTAGGTTGACAGGCCTAGGCAAAAATAAGGGCTTCCCGGCTAACCAAAAGGGTTCGGGCAAAAATAAGGGATGAAAATGAAAAAGTCTGTACACCCGGCAAGTCGAAAACCTGAAAAGGCGGCTTGGGCAAAAAAAAAGGGGTATCCCGGTGGACTGAAAACCCGAAAGGGCGGTCCAGGCAAAAATTAGGGATCAAAGCGTACGACTATGTCCCGTCCTCTCGTCACTTACCTACCAGAAGAAGACTTGTCATTTCAATCGAAAGAGACCAAGCACCTCATAGGTTGGGATAATACTCGATCCACAGGGCCTCCGCAGGCACCTTGTTCCGCATAAATAAGGGCAATAAGAATTGTCCGAACTGTGCAGTTGCTCTGTCCACCAGGTACCAAGGTAGGTTCAGCTGAAGAATATGACCAAGATACTTTCACTCCCCATAGAGTAAGACAGTAATGATAGCTCTTTCATCTGAGACTTGCAACTATGAACAAATCAGCAATACTCTCCCCAAGCAGAGTTGGTCTACCATCAGCCCTAAAAAAGCTTGGCATCCCCAGAAGGTCTTAATATTCCCCAACGGAGTATAAGGATATTCCCCAGCAAGCATAAGAGTATCCCTGGCAGTCTTAATATTCCTCAACGGAATATAAGAATGTTCCCCGGCAGAATGCAAGATACCCCCAGTGGAGCTATTTCCCCAGCGCAGTCTAAAAAAGCTTCCCCGACAGAGTTGAATCATCTTCCCCAACAGATTCTGGAAGCTATCCCCTGCAGAGCACAAATAAATCTCCCCAGCCAATTTCAGAAGGTTATCCTCAGCAAGTTGCAACTGAAAGATCATCCATAGCGAAGTTCTTTCTTTCCCCAAGCAGGACTTCTATCCTCAACAGATTCAATATCACCAGCAATGGTAATCTATCCCCAACGGAGTTTATCATCAAAACCCCCAACAGAGCTTATCAATGGAATCCCCAGTGGAGTTTATCGTTAAAATCCTCAGCAGAACATCTCTTCCCCATAGAGTAATTCCCCTCAGAGTAATCTCTTCATCAAGTTCATTCCCCAACGGAGTTCTTTTCTCCTGCAAGTTCATTCTCACAATCATCTTCGTTCATCATCCCCAGCGGAAACGAAGAACTCAACTCTATTCTCCAGCAGCTCTGAGATTTATTTTCCCCTGCTAAAACATCACAGCCCCATACATCATGATACATGCATATACACATCATATGAATGCAATCTCATTTATTTTGAGAACATCATTGCCTGATCCATATCATGCATTGCATATGACTGACCTTTACCTTTCAGGAAAAATGAAGTTAAGTTCTCAGCTTAGTCGAAGATCTGACCAGTTCTTAAATCTCAATTGAATTATCATCGGTTGAATTTCAGATAAGGTTCTCAATCTCGACAATCTCCTCCGTCATAGTGTGGACAAGTTCTATAACCTCAGCGGTATACTCCCGGTGGGCCCGAGACAGTTCCTAGATCTTGATGAAGATGTTTCCCTATGTCATAGTGTGGACAAGTACTATAACCTCAACGGTATACTCCCTTTGAGCACGAGTCAGTTCCTAGATCTTGATGTTCTCCTCCGTCATAGTGTGGGCAAGTTCTATAACCTCAGCGGTATACTCCCGGTGGGCACGAGACAGTTCCTAGATCTTGATGAAGATGTTTCCCTACGTCATAGTGTGGACGAGTACTATAACCTCAACGGTATACTCCATTGAGCATGAGTCAGTTCCTAGATCTTGATGTTCTCCTCCATCATAGTGTGGACAAGTTCTATAACCTCAGCGGTATACTCCCGGTGGGCACGAGACAGTTCCTAGATCTTGATGAAGATGTTTACCTACGTCATAGTGTGGGAAAGTACTATAACCTCAACGGTATACTCCCTTTGAGCACGAGTCAGTTCCTAGATCTTGATGTTCTCCTCCGTCATAGTGTGGACAAGTTCTATAACCTCAGCGGTATACTCCCGGTGGGCACGAGACAGCTCCTAGATCTTGATGAAGATGTTTCCCTACATCATAGTGTGGGCAAGTACTATAACCTCAACGGTATACTCCCTTTGACCACGAGTCAGTTCCTAGATCTTGATGTTCTCCTCCGTCATAGTGTGGACAAGTTCTATAACCTCAGCGGTATACTCTCGGTGGGCACGAGACAGTTCCTAGATCTTGATGAAGATGTTTCCCTACGTCATAGTGTGGACAAGTATTATAACCTCAACGGTATACTCCCTTTGAGCACGAGTCAGTTCCTAGATCTTGATGTTCTCCTCCTTCATAGTGTGGACAAGTTCTATAACCTCAGCGATATACTCCCGGTGGGCACGAGGCAGTTCCTAGATCTTGATGAATATGTTTCCCTATGTCATAGTGTGGACGAGTACTATAACCTCAACGGTATATTCCATAGAGCACGAGCCAATTCCTAGATCTTGATGTTCTCCTCCGTCACTGTGTGGACAAGTTCTATAACCTCAGCGGTATACTCCTGGTGGGCATGAGGCAGTTCCTAGATCTTGATGAAGATGTTTCCCTACGTCATAGTGTGGACAAGTACTATAACCCCAACGGTATACTCCCTTTGAGCACGAGTCAGTGCCTAGATCTTGATGTTTTCCTCCATTATAGTGTGGATAAGTTCTATAACCTCAGAGGTATACTCCCGGTGGGCACGAGACAGTTCCTAGATCTTGATGAAGATGTTTCCCCCAATTGAATTATGGACAGGTTCTTAAAACTCAGCTGAAGCATTCTCTCAGTTGAGGTACATGCAGGTTCCTAAATCTCAACAAAGTTAGACTTCCCCAGCGAAATCTTCTACAACAACAGGTATGCAAGTTCTCGCTAAGGAATCTCTTATGCGATCGACACTCCTGCAGATGGCATCTATAAGCCCATCCTCCTACCAACAATCTCCAAATGGCATCTGTAAGCCCATTCCCGACGTCACAATGCTGATACTAAACCATGCGAGTGCAAATTTCTGGGCACTCTAGTGTTCATTTATCTTCCACCTTCGGATCACGAAAGGCTCGAAAGCCAATCTATATCCTCAGGTTTAAGAAAATTGAACAGGGGCAACTGTTGTACCCCAAAATTTGCCCTCTCATGTTTTCCAAAGTCTTCCCCCTGCATGGTTGATCACAAACCCTTGCCTAAGGAAAAAGAAAATTTTTGAGTGGTGCTTTAAAGACCTTTCGATTGGCATTCTGAAAGACCCTTCGATTGGCATTCTGAAAGACCCTTCGATTGGCATTCTGAAAGACCTTTCGATTGGCATTCTGAAAGACCCTTCGATTGGTATTCTGAATGAGCCTTTCGATTGGAATTATGGACAAGCACTTCGATTGGCATTATGTCAAAGCCCTTCAATTAGAATTATGAAAGACCCTTCGATTGGTATTCTGAAGGAGCCTTTCAATTGGCATTATGGACAAGCACTTCGATTGGAATTATGTCAAAGCCCTTCGATTAGAATTCTGAAAGACCCTTCGATTGGTATTCTGAAGGAGCCTTTCGATTGGCATTATGTCAAGGCCTTCAATTAGCATGAACAACACCTTTCGATTGGCCTGTTAACAAAGCCTTCCGATTGGAATTTTAATTGGTACCCTTCAATTGATATTTGGACGAGGACCAATCGAACAGCAGGGCCTGAAGGCATTCAAAATTCAAAAGTGTCCAGGTTCATTCAAGAGACACGAATATCTCAAAAAGGGAAATATTTTAATGTGTCTGATTCTTGTCTCATGGCTTTAATGTCCTGTTTAATGGGTTGTCTCTTGTCGTTACTAGATCCACCACTCCTATAAATACAAGGGCCAGTGGTACATTATAGAGGACGAAAAGGCAACAAAAAACACACAGAAAAAAAGAGGACTCGGAGATACGCTGCCAAAGGTCATCAGCATTTTCAGAAGTGATCCAAGCCAAAGCAGCCATTTAGCAAACACCTCCACGTCCAGAAATCCCAGATCGAAGGTATTCATCCAGCCAGTACCCAAATCGAAGATCCAATCTGCTGGTAAGAGAGGGTAAACTGTCAAAACTTTTCATTTTACATAACATATCCATATTTTCTATCCCATTCGATTTGCCATCCTAGACAGAATTCAAGGGCCTGGGTTTGGCCCCAGGTCATGTTCTTCGTTTGCTAACATTTGCTGCAGATTTATCCTGGAAAGACTCAGCGCACGCAAGATCGAAGGGCCTGGGGTTCGATACCAGGCCCTGAGCTTTATTTTGCTAACATACTTTTGCAGGTATAGCATCCCAGATCGAATGAGACACCTTCTCTGGATCGAAGCTTCCCATAGTCCTCCTGGATCGAAGAAGGCATTTTCCCCAGGATCGAAGGGAAATCCCCTTCCCTGGATCAAAAGCTGTTCATGCCCACTTCCTGGCCCAATCGAAAGAACCATGATCCTGTTTGGATCGAAGCTTCCCAGGCCTCCAGAATTATGCTTTTTTTTATTTGCTGCATGTTTCCTTCATTTTTTGTCCTTATTTTGACTATTTTATTCTTTTTTTTAATCAACATAAAATCAAAAACACAAACATTAGGCTAGTTTTTCCTATTAAATTAATTTTGTTAATTAATCTTTTAATTATCTTAATATTTTCTCAAAACTAAAATTAAGTAGATTTAGATCATTTTCTCAAAATAAAATAAAACTCAAAAAATATTTTCTTTTTTAATTAATTAATCATTAGTTAGTCTTAATTCTTAAATCAAAAAATGACAAAAAATGATTTATTTAATAAAAAAAGGGTCAAAACCCAAGGACACTCCGATTCAATTTTTTCGCGCGCGCTTATTTTATTGTAACTGCCTACTGGTTTGTAATAGCTTAACTAAGACCTTTTACACTTTACTGCTTTTTATTCCCCCAATTTTTGGACTTGTAAATAATCCCCCTCCCCGAAGCCTTGTAATAGCGTAGGATTTACAATTCCCGCACTTTAAGTTCCTGTACATATATTAACTGTTTAGATGTATGCTAACTAGGCTATGCATGACAAGATTAACTCTTAACTTAAAATCAACAGTAGCTCACCATGACATGCAAAGATAATATAACTGAAAATTGACACACTTGCACATGCCACTCCTAGGGTACACCTCACTTGGTTGCCTCGAACGTGGTCATTGAGTATAGGAAGTCTTAGAGGTCGCCCTCCTGTCCAAAGATCAAAATTTTCCTCGAAATGGTTGCCTCGATAAAAATGATCTAAGACATTAGGGTTACCGCTAAAGCATCCTAACATTGCTTTAGTGACCACACGTCCCTTAAATCGAATTGACTCGAAAACTCCAACGACGGTGCTACCTACTCCTCAATAGTGGGATAACACTGTCTAAAGGACATTTGCACAGTTTAATTCCTTTTTGAGTAGGTAGAGGTTCTTAAGTACTTGCTCCTTTTAAAAACAAAACAAAACTTTTCGCACTTACACTCTCTTCAAAAACAAAACTCTTTTCAAAACCCACAAACACAAAGAAAAGCAAACTTTTGAAAACATAGTGAGCAAGTACCTAAGAGCCCGTGGATAACCACGGATAGAAAGGGTGCTAACACCTTCCCTTTCTATAATCTACCTCCTGAACCCGAGAAACATCTCGAAAAGGAATTTTTCTGTGCTTTTGTCCTTTCCTTGTTGGATAAAATAAAATACGGTGGCGACTCTTGCTTACCGCGACATTTTGCGAAAACAAACGCAAACGCGAACCAACATTCCAAAAACAGTCAGTTCTTGTTCCCACCGATCACAAAGAGAAGCCAACCAACAGATTAAAGAAAGGACCGGATAAAGTGCCCATAAACATGTCGACGTACTCCCTATCATTCAAGGGAGGTTGTACCTTACTAGCAAGGTCTCTCCACTTTTGCGCATATTCCTTAAATCCTTTGTTCTTTCCCATGGTCATGTCTTGTAACTGAACCCTTGTTGGCGCCAAGTCGGTATTGTATTGATAATGATGGTAGAAGGCAGTAGATAGATCCTCCCAAGTGTTAATACGAGAACCATCTAACTGATAAAACCATTCAAGTTGTGTTCCAGCCAAGCTCTCTTGGAAAAAGTGAACCCAGAGTTTCTTATCAGCAGTGTGCGGCTGTATCTTATGTACATAAGATTTCAAATGGAGTTTGGGACAAGAAACCCCATCGTACTTTGCAAAGATTGGTATTTTGAATTTGTGGGGAATGATTACCCCAGAGATCAAACCCAAATCATCAAAATCTAAACCGGGGACGGCTTGGATTTCAACAACTTTCAATCTGTCTTCTAACTGCTTGTATTTGATATCAACGTGTAGATACTGCTCGTTGAAATAATCATCATCAGATTCTTGATTATTAGCACATTCAACCTGAGTACTCTTGACCTCACCGACCTGGTTCTCGTCCTCTTCAGACGAGTTTCCTCCTACTGGGATTTGACAGATTGTTTCCTGGAACCTTCTACCCATGTTGAGTAGATATTTCTACTTTGGATTCTTTTTAACGGCAAACAAAGCCATCATATCTTGCTGCCCATTGGCTAGGGTGAGTAGAGCTTCCTGAAATTGAGAATTCTGGTCTTGGAGTTCCGTCACAGTTTTCTCTAGATCCATCTTGCTGAAATAAAGAGCAAAAAGATGCGAAAACCTGTCATGTTATGATGCATGAAATATGTATATGCAAATGATTTCAAGGATTAATGAAATTTAAATTTGTATAGGCAAAAGAATGAACAAACGTTAACTTTCATTATACAAAAAAAGAAAGGTTACATCATGCCTCTTGGGCTTACAAAATAACTTTCTAAGATAAAAAGACCGAACGCATCCTCTTCAGCGCGAGATAAGTGTTCACATTTTTCTCTTCTTGTAGCTGTTTCGTAAGCTCCAAGACCCTCTTCATACTAGCATAGAACTGAGCCTCGAAAGTATCTCGTTCTTCCTTCAGCTGGATCCAACCCTTTTGTAAGTCTTCGAGAGAGGTAGGCATGTCGGGATGGAGGATAGTGTAGGGAACATCTCCTTCGACCACAGGCTCCACGATGACTGGTAAAATGGAAGGATAAGGCATCACAAGTGTCTGAGCACGAGCCCGTACCCATTTAAGGTAAGGCTCGAGGGGAATGGAATTCTTATGTCCTAGTGTCTCTCTACCCACCTTATTCAACATCCTCTATGCTCGGATAAACCTCTGATGGTAACCTTGATTGTCATTCTCGTAGTCGAATACCAATCCTTGGATAAGCATATCATGGGGACCATCCTTCGGGGCGTAACCAAACTGTCTTAAGGATAATCAAGGGTTGTAAGTGATACCTCCTCTAATGCCAAGCAAAGGGACATTAGGGAACTCTCCACAATGGTCGACGATAGTAACATTCTCGAAAGAGCGGGAACACCAATGAATATCTGAATGTCTGAGCGTCATCAACCTGTGTGACCACCTTGAACCTTGCTCGATACCTCTTTTCCTCAAGGTGCGAGTGTGAAAGGAATGTAGGATGTCCCCTAGCAAAGTAGGCACTGGGTTACGAGACATGAAGATTTTGACGGTGTTCACATCTATAAGTTGGTCAGGATTGGGAAACAAAACCATCCCATAGATGAGGAGAGCCACAATTTCCTCAAAGGCTTGCAAATCCAAAAAGTTCCAACAGTTTTGGGCTTTCTCAAACAAGAACCTTGCTAGGAGGCCTTTGACACCACTCCGTGTTTCCCAATTAGTTGTGATATCTGGTGGTTGCAAGCGTAGAGCTTGAGCAATATCTTCTGGATTTGGATCTCTTTCCGTACCGTTGAAAGGTAGTTGATTGAGAATGGGAATCCTCAAGAGTCGGGAGAATTCTTCCAAAGCTGGCACAAGTTGATAATCAGGAAATGTGAAGTAATGGTGTAGGGGATCAAAGAACTGAAAGAGCACCTTCATCATGTCTTCATCAGTGTTGGAAGTGACCAAGTTTAGTAGGCGACCATGTCTTTTGGTAAATGGAGAATTTTCAGGAATCCTTGATGCTAGTTCTTTGAGTTGAGGAGGGATCCTTACGAGGTTGACTTGAATAGTTTTCATGCGAAGAGAATCCATGTCCTACAAAACAGAACAAAGATAAATCCCAAGATCCTTGAAATGGTTAGTGAGTATGAGTATGATGTTATGATGCTTATGATGTTATGTACAAGTATATATATATATATATATATATATATATATATATATATATATATATATATATATATATATATATATATATATATATATATATATACAAACAAAGCAAACAAGTCCTTAGGTTTAGGCTTGCATGGAGTCTCATAGGTAAGTACCCTCTTGAAGTTTAGTTGGCTCAAACCTGTCCTAGTAATAGTAACCGGGTTCTAAGGAGCTCAATATCAATAATTTGTTTTCTCAGGCATTGTTTCAGCGCAAGTCTCTTAAATGGCGACCGAAATATCCCAAAAAAACAAACCTCAATGAGTGTAGTATCGAGTATCTACCAACTTCGGACTGCACCAAAGCCGGTCATCTCACTACGTCTTAATGGTCAAGTTGGTCATGTAAAGGTTCTAAAAGTCAGTTAGTTCTTCATGGCATCACTCAGTGGCCCCTTATTCTCCTTGACTACTCAAGGGCTACCGATACTCACAAATATGTCGCACTAACGTAGCTATTGCTTAGACCATGTCGGTATACCCCACACAGTTTCCACAATGTATTGCTACTTACCTATAAGGTATCCCAAATCCGGGTAGAGGATTCAAACCCAAACAAAGAACCAAAATGTAAAGCACACAAGTCAAACAAATAAAGGAAGTAAATGTGATATAACCCTAAGGTAACCCCACTTTTAGAATATTATCCCCAGCAGAGTCGCCAGTTCTATGATACAGTGGGAGAACTGACTTGGGTGTTTTGCATTTTATCGCAAATGTTGCGGTTAGCAAGAGTCACCACCGACTTTTATTTTATCCAACTGGGAAATGTGAAAAAGCACAGGAAAGACCTTTAGAGATGTTTTCTTGAGTTCGGGGGGTAGATTATGAAAAGGGAAGGTATTAGCACCCTTTTCATCCATGGTTTTCCATGGGCTCTTAGTTACTTTCTAGATAACTTGCTTTTGTTTGAAATTGTGCTTTGTGTGGTTTTTTGAAAGTATTTTGGAAAGGCTCCATCGTTTAGGAAAAATTTGTAATGATTCTCGTTCGTAAGAATGTATACAAAATGTTGATCCTTTGAAAAATGTTTTCAAGTTTGAAAGATGTTTTGAAAGGGTTGGTGTTTGTTTTGAAAATAGCAAAGATGTTTTTGGTTTGGAAATTGAGCAAGTAACTAGGAGAAATCTACCTACTCAAATGTCTTTCTTATTCATTTTCTTTTCCTTTGATATTGTTGTCTTACCATTGATTTGGTAAGTAACCCTATCTTTGGATGTAAACAGGACGGACGTGGGTCATCATATAGCCATGATTAGCAATGTTGTGAGGTATTTTAGCATTTATTTTTGAGGGACTAAGATCATTTTGAAAGGCAATATTTATAGCGTCATCGAGGGACTATGATCTTGTATTTCAATTGTTTTTGCTAAGTCACCCCACATGCGTAACATGACCATTTTTTAGGCAACAAGTGGAGTTAACCTTAAGGGTGCTAGTGTGCAAAGTGTGTTTGATTGCATGCATTTTTAGTCTTTATTTAGGGTTATCTACTTGTCAATTTCAAGTCTTACCATACACACCCTAATTACTAGCAATATATGAAAGCAATAAAAAGTGCGGAAAGTAAATATCCTACGCTATTACAATCATTAGGGGGATGGGGTGTACAGATTTACAAATGGGGATTGCAAATAAAATTAAATCCTAAGTTACTATTACAACCATATTGAATGGATAAGAATGTACAAGAAAATGTGAAATGGACTTGTTTTGTTTAAGAAAAGAAATAAGTTTTGTTTAAGAAAATATTTTTGATCTTTTGTTTTAAGAAATAAAATAAAGCATGTAAAAATGTAAAATGTTTTTGGTGTTTTTGATTAGTAAAAATAGAAGTGATAGCAAAAATAGTAAGGAAAAAGAAAATAGAATCAGTGTATTGCTGACTAAAGGAGATCAGAAGTTCTGACTCTTGGCGTGCTGCAAAACAGAGATCATATTAGTAAAAATAGGTAAAGTCAGAAGTACTGGGTCCTCTAAGAACAAACAAGATTTCAGAAGTTCTGATACCACTAGCAGGACTTAGTCTCCCTCTCCATGCTAGTCAGAACATCTGCAACTTGGTCATTTCTCAACAAAACAGAAGATACACACATGACAGTTATGGCAGTTTTCATAGTGTTTCAGAAACAAGAGATATCAGAACTATAAATCAGAGGCAAGCATGAATTTTCTAATCCTAATTTTGAGTTCTAATTTCTTCAAGAAGTTCTGAACTGATTTACTCCCTACTTAGGCATACAAATACGTGAAACCTCAGAATACGTACAACATCAGAAACATGATGTCTACATTGTATTTTTGAACATGCAAATCTGATAATGCTTAAGTAATATGGTGAGAGTCAGCAGAAGCTTACCTTGCAGCTGGAAAAGATTTTGTGAACTGGAGTTTGGTCCTGAACTCTGGTGATGTTCTGAGCAGCTTCTTCACGTATTTAGTAGGTTGGAAGTTTTCAACCACTGGAACAACCAAGGGGTGATGTTTTGACTTCTTTGAGGTGGAGGTGGATGGAGAGTGTATTGCAGTATGAACATAAAAGTTAGGATAGCTTCTAATATGTGAATCAGAAACTGTGTGGATGGTTTTATTCAAGAAACACTTGAGAATAAATGGAGTTTGAATGCAAGGAATCAAAAGTTAACAGGTTTTGTATGTTGTGTTTGCAGTTTTTGGACTCTTGGAATTTTAGCCAAGGTTCAGGGCTTTTCTTTCTCAAATTTCCGACCCTTTTACAGTTGCCAATGGCTTTCAATTTATAGGCAAAGATCTCGTAGCTTGGAGAGTGCAACCATCACATGCTAGGGTGATGCCTTGCCCTTGAAGCAAGTATGGTGGTTAGTAGCCTTAGCAGCGCCTAAGCTAGAATTATAAGTAGGAATTAAGGAAAGGTAACTTCAAAAGCAAAAGCAACGCATGGGCCCAACACACTTTTGTACAAGAGTTTGCTTTTCCAAGACAGTAAAGGTACTTCTATGCCACACGTGGAGAAATCCTTTAAACAAAGACCTATAAGTGGTTGTGAGCATTAAATAATGATGAGATTGATCAAACTAGAAATCCTACAACATGATATTCTGCATCATTACTTAGTTCTGGATCAGAAGTTCAGCTTCAGCGTGACTTAGAATAGACATCCAACTTCTGATCTTTGTATCTCTTTGCTCCAGCATGTTCTGAAGGAGCTCTCAGACATTTCAGGAAGCTTGCAGCACACTTTGTAACCTTCTTTAAATTACCCTTGCAAACTCTGACTAAAACTTTGTGAAAACTGGCCTAGAAGTTCTGACCAAAATCTGTTTTGAAAGTGCCAAGAATTTGCTGAGTGCTTTAGTTTCATGGACGTGTCTTTGAGGAGTTATAACTTGAAATCCCAGCATTTCTAGGAGAAGTTCTGTTCTGCAATGTTTTAGATCTCATTGAAATCTATAACTATTGTATCAGAAGTTCTTCCAAAATCAGCTTGCGTCATGGTGAAAATCTGATCAGAAGTTCTGAGCCTGTCATATTTCTTACACACTTAGAAAAATTCTAAGTATTTAGAATTTCGACTTTTGAATTTCTTGATGAAAAAAACTTCACATTTTAACATGTCTTGATGAAATATGATTCTGGGAACTTGATTTTGATTTAAAAGTCAAAGTTTGACTTTTTAGTATGCAAATGACCGTTTTACCCTTGTGAATGACTTTCTTGAAAAATCTTGTAATTCGAGGCTTGGAATTAGATGGAAGTAAACTTGAGGATTCAGGGTGATCCTTTGAGAAATGAGAGGGAAAATTTTGGGGTACAACACCCACAAAGGTTAATTATAGTAACATCTTCCAGAGTCCGGGAACACCAATAAATATATGAATGGGAGAGTGACATTATCCTTTGAGACCACCTCGCGCCTTGTTCATTATTCAATACTGATCGAGAAAGGTGAAAACTAAACCACCTACAGAGCAACAATATGCAACACATAAGAGCTCCCCTCCTCCTCATAGTGCAAGTGTGAAGACAATGCAACATGTCTCCGAGCAAAGTAGGCACAGGGTTACGAGAAAGGAAAATCTTGACAGTATTCACATCTATGTGTTGGTCTGGATTAGGGAATAAAATCGAACCATAGATTAGAAGAGCCAAGAAATCTTCAAAATCTTAAAAATCCATAGCCTCCCAAAACAGTCGAGCCTTCTCCAACAGAAACTTAGCTAGAAAACCCTCGACTCCACTCCTTGTTTCCCAATTAGCTACAATATCGGACCTCTTCAAATGCAAGGCCTTGGCAATAACTTCAGGCTTTGGAGTTTCCTTTAAACTAGTGAATGGAATTTGATCAAGGACTGGTACTTCCAACAATTGATAGAATTCTTCCATTGTGGGCACCAATTGGTAATCGGGAAAGGTGAAACAATGATGTACAAAGTCAAAGAACTGAAAGAGCACACACATCATGTCTTCTTCAAAGATAGAGGTAGCCAAACTAAGTAGTCGACCATATCTTTTAGTGAATGGAGAATATTCAGGAACCCTTGATGCTAAATCTTTGAGTTGAGGAGGCACCCTCACGAAGCTGATTTAGATGGTATTTCTACGAGCAGAAGCCATGTCCTATAAAATAGAACAAAGATAAATCCTTAGGTCCTTGAAATGGGTTAGTGAAAATGCAATGGCATGATGTCATGATGTTATGAACAAATAATCATATACACACAAAGAACAGAAGGCCTTAGGTTTATAATTGCATGGGGTTTATAGGTAAGTACCCTCTTGATGTTTTAGTTTGTTGAACCTATCCTAAAAGAAGTATCCGGGTTCTAGGAGCCTCAATATCACTGATATTTCTTCATCGGGCATTGTTTCAGCACAAGCCTCTATTTTGGCGACCGAAATATCCCAAAAGTCAGATCTCAATGAGTGTAGTATCGAGTATCAACCAACCTTAGTCTGCACCAAAGCCGACTATCTCACTACTTTCTAATGGCCAAGTTGTTCAACTAAGGTTCTACGGTCAGTTAGTGCTTCATGACACCACAGAGGCCCCATATTCTCCTTGATTCAACATAAGGGACACCGATACCAACAAATGTGTTACACTAACGTAGCTATCACTTCAAATATATCGGTCTATGCCGTATAGTTTCCACGATCTATTGCTACTTACCTAAAATGTCCCCAAATCTGGGTATAGGATTTTTACAAGTAATAAAACCAAACATAACCCATAAATGTAAACCAAATAACTCAAGCAAATAAAGCAATAAAGGTGATCTAGATCTTAAGGTAACCCCACTTTTAGTATTATTCTCCCCCAGCAGAGTCGCCAGTTCTATGATACGGTGAGAGAACTGACTTGGTGTTTTACGTTTGATCGCAAGTGTTGCGGATAGCAAGAGTCGCCACCGACTTTTCTTTTATCTAATAAAGAAAAGGGTGGAATGAATAGGAAAGACCTTTTGAGAATTTTCTTGAGTTCGGGGGGTAGGTTATGAAAAGGGAAGGTGTTAGTACCCTTTTCATCCGTAGTTATCTACGGGCTTTTAATTGCTAGCTCACTTTTGAAATGCTTTGTGTTTGTGTAAGTTTGAAAATATTTTGAAAACGCCTAAGTTTGGAAAACTTTGTAATGATTCTCGTATCGTTGAGAATATACAAAGTGTTGGTTTTGAAAATATTTGTTGTTTGAAAAGTGTTTGAAAGATGTTTTGAAAGTGTGAGGTGTGAAGATTGTTTTTCATTTGTAGAGAGCGATTACGAGTGATCTACCTACTCAAAAAAGTCTTTGTTCTTTTCTTCCTCCTTTAGATAGTGCTATCCTACCATTAGTTAGTAGAAAGCCCTATTATTGGATGTGCGGGACAAACACAAGTCATCGTACAGTCATGGAAAGTAACTTGTAGGATGCTTTAGTAACTTTCATAATGGATTAAGATCGTTTTACCAAAGGCAACATTGAAGGGTCATCGAGGGACTACGATCTTTTTCTATCGAGGGTCTTTGCTAAAGCGTCCCATATTCGAGGGACATTACCGTTTTTCTAAGGCAACAAGCGAAGTTACCCTAGAGGTGCGCGTGTGAAACATGTTTTGATTTCAACTAATTTGTCTTGATTAAGGTTATCTAGCAATTGATTTTAAATCTTGCCATACACGCCTAATTACTATACATTTATTTGTACATACATGCATAGTTATAGGTGCGGAAAGTAAAGTGTGGGAAGTAAAATCTACGCTATTACAATGCTTCGGGAATGAGGGTACAAATTTATGAATGGAGATGAGTCGAATCGACAATACAATTAAAAGTCTAAATAAACAAATCAATACAACCCATTCAAATTAAAAATAAACAATTAATTAAACTAAAACAATCTTTTTAATAAAATTAATTAGCAAAATAATTAATAATATAAAAATAATATTTTTCAGTTTAATTATTTAGTTAAAAAGTGTTTATATATTTTTTGTATTGATAGAAATCAAATAATTAAACAAAATATTACAATACAAACAAATGTAAAAGAATATAGAGAATGGGCCTGAAATGCAGTAATTCAGGGGGTAAAAAAAAGAGTAAAACATGCATGGGTAAGCAAAGTATAAGCCCACTAATAATATACACAAAAAAAAAATGATAAATAAATATAAAAATTTGGGCTGAAGGAAAAAAATGGAGCGGGTCAATTAGAGTAAAAGCCCATTCGAAAATTACCACTCAATGGAACCCTAGGGAGATTAGTATAGCCGTTTCCTTCCCTGTTTCTCTCAAAAGTCAAATAATTTAGGCTACTATTATTTATTAATATTGAAAATTGGAATTAGAAGTTAAAGGGGATTAAAAAAACATGATTGAAAATAAAAACTTCTCTCACTTTCTTGGAACCACACGACTCTCTCTCATTTGGAACGAATCATCACAAATCAATTCTTTCTCTTCCCATTGTTCCTCTTCATCACCCTCACCACGAACACGCAAATCCTCTGCCTTATCAGCAGCAGCATGACCCTTCTCCTTCCTATCAAGCAACTATTTTCGATCCTTATCCAATCTCAGCTTAGTGATAACAACTTTGGAAGGTTTAACACCAACATTAACAGTGGAACCATTAACCTTCTCACATGTAATACGTTAGATGTGAATCACCCATTTCCGGCGATAAACTTGAATGACCTTTCCCTCACGGCCCTTGAAGGTTCCTATAACAACATGTACCTCGTCGTCTTTCTTCACTGGCATGGAATGAACGTTGTATTTCAGAACCATCTCCCCGATCCGGATCTTCGCTTTTTCGATGAACTCCGATCTGGCGGTGTTGATTTACTTGTCACCTTATTCTTCAAGGCTTAAACCTTCATCAGACCAGCTGAACAACAACATACATCATACGCTAATAAGGGAGATAAAAAAAAGCTTATCTTCCAGAGGCGAGTCCAGAGCCTCTTCGAGGAGACGAAGATGATGAGAAAACTAGAGAAACTCTCAGAAATTCTGGTATGCACTTCTTTTCCTTGCTTTGAACTTCTTCTTCTCTGATTTCTGTATGCGTGTGCGTTGTAGTTGATGTTATGTTGATATGAATTAAATCGTTGTTGAGAGGTAGCGAACGCGCGAAGTATGCGTGTTGTTGTTGATGTTATCGCCAATTGAATGTTGATGTTATTGTGTTACAGTGATGAAGATGCAAAAATGCCGATGAAGAAACATTGGGGATGAAGATGTTGAAGGTGCAGTGATGTTGGAGATTCGGTTATGAAGCAGAGAGAAATTGAGAGGAAGCTTGAAGGTGAAGAATGAAGGTTTGAGGAGGTATTGCAAGATTGTTGAGGGAATTATTGAGGATGGAGTTGTAGTGTAGTTATGGAAGTAGTTGAAGAAGAAAGGATAATATTGATGGTGTCAGTGTATTGAAGATGCAATGAGCTGATAAGGTTGGATATTGAGGATTACAGTGGTGCTGTAGGATTGTGGATGGTTGTTGAGAGTTGTAACAGATTGAAGAGACCTTTGTTAGGAGTGTTTTTTTAGTATCCTCTTTCTTTTCTATGTCCATAGTGATATATAAGTGATATCAAGGTGAAAATGGAGGGAGAACAGGAGCCAAGAGTGAGTTGAAATTTGAATGGTAAATCCTTTTGGTGTAACTGTTTTTATGCTTTCTTGATGCACGGATTGGTTTAACCATTTTGAGAATTTTTTTGTCTATTTTTGTGGACTCGTATAGCACGTTGGTGCAGCAAGGTGCAGCAGATTTTGTGATGGTTTTTGGAAAATTTTGCAGTTTGGACAGCATGCTTATGGACAGTTGTATGCAGGTTTTATAGGCTAGTTTTTCTATGTATATAGCAGCAACAATAGTGTTGTTTTTGTGCAGGTTGTTTTGGCTATTTTGATGTAAGGCTTTGGACTGTTTTGACAGTTTTTTATGGACTGTTTTGATAGGTTTTGTAGCAGATTTTTGGACATCAATGTGCAGTGGAGAGCAGAGTGTTTTGGAACATTTTATGTAGGATTTGATACAAGGCATTTGGCAGTAGGTTTTGTTGCATCTTGTGAGGAGTATGGGGGCAGCAACATGCTCTATTTTTGGAGGTATGCAAGTTTGGGACAACAACGTGTAATGAAAGTCAAAGCATGAAGATGGTTCAAGTTTTGAAAATTGAAGTTTAGGCTTAAAAAATAATCCATGTAATCTTGTAGTATTATGAAAACTAGACTTGAATGTAGTTCTATTTCAATTTCTTTGTAATTGTACGAATTTTGGATGAATGAAAAACACTCGAATCACTTGACATTTGAATCCTTATATTTTGTCTTGATGAAACTTGAAATCCCCCACTTGAATGGTTTGGATGATTGACATGAAAACTCTTGTGACTTTGTAGACTTGGTGATATAAAAATAGGCATATAAGTATTGAAATTCTTGTGACGTAATTTGGAATTATGAGCATAATTTAATTCTTCTTTGTAACCTTAGAACTTGAATAGAATGTGATTTTGGATTCCACAACATGAATTTTATTTGATTTGAAATGTAATCCTTTCCTTGCATCAAAAACATTCAAAAATGGAAATTGATGAATAAACTTGATGAATATTGAATGTACTTGAATAGTCATGAATTTTTGAATTTGAATGAATGTTGTAACTTGAAGATGATGAATAAAATAATGTGGATGTTGCTTGAAATTGGTTTGAATTCAACATTTGTATATCATCTCACGGTTTCATAAGAACTTGTGCTCAAAAAAAACTTGTATGTCGCGCCCGACTCAAATGAACATTAGTTACCAAACTTAAATTCAACCTCATCCGCGAAGTTAAAAAGCATAACTTGTACTATAAGCAATTATTCTCAAATCCTTGTATCTCAAGCAACGGTTGATTGGAGAAAGTATCCTTGAATTCATGTCTCATATCTTGACCAATGTCTTGTAACTCAGGCAACTAGATGCATGCTCTTATCATAAGAACACTCAATGAAACCTTATCCATGATGTGCATTAAGTGACGATCTTGATCGAAGCCCTAATTAAAACTGAAGAACGCAAGCATAAGAGAATGTATCTTGACCCATGAACCATATAAGAATTTTCTTCTCTCTATTCCAACCCTTCGATAAGAATTCCAGTTAAATGACTTATATTGCAAGTAGTTGATGGAAGATCTCAAGCAAACTCAAACCCAAATTACGAAGAAAGGGTCCCATGATGATAGAGGGACAAAAACCTAATTTAAACAATCTTAGCCGAAATATCTTGGTGAAAACCCTCAAAACCCTAGCTTTAAAATCTAATTCTTAGAAGAAACAAAGAATCAACCTTTATTTGATAGAGAAGCCCATAACAAAGTCAAACCCTAATTTCACATTCCAGTACTTGTAGTGTCGAATCTTCAAATGAAACGATGGACAAGTTGAGGTGTCTTGAGGCATGAGAAGCCTTGGTAGCCTTGAGTAGTTGGAAACCCTGAGGGAATGTCTTGAAGAAAAGGGAGGGCAAATTTTGGGGGTACAACATCAGTACTTGGTCATAAGAACTTTCTTTTCTTCAGATCATCAAAACTTGTTCAGCAGAACCTCTTCTTCATAATCTTCAGAACTTGTAACACATAGAAGAAAAGCTTTAGAAGTCCTCCAAATGTTAACCATAAAGTCAAGATTAGAACCTCTTGTACTAATGTTCCTTAGACACGTTGCAGAAGATGGATTCTAAAATCTTGACTATAACTGTAACACATAACCACATGTTTTCTTCAAATGAATTCCAGAACCTTGCAATCATGCTAGATTCTGATGGAATACTTGTGACTTTGAATGAAAGTATGTATTCCATGAAATCTTCGAGTATTTAGAATCTTGACTTTGTCTTCAGAACTATGAGTAGTAACTCTTCTGATGAGCAAATCTTGACTTCTAATTTTGTAGTAGGATCTTTCTTTTCATATGTTCAGAGTCTTGACTCCGTCTTTAGAATCCAAAAAGAAGCTCTTATAATGACCAAATCCTGACTACTTATCTTCTGTGTTGTAAGCTTGTCTCTTATAAACTCTTGTTTTCTGATCTTGTTGCAACAACTTATCAGAAAATCTTTCTTTCTAGAAACACATTGAGATTCTTTTCTTGTCGAACATTCAACATTCCATAGAACTACCAATGATACATTAGAAATAGAACTCAATGGTTTTTCTTCTAAGTGGTAATGTGATTGTGATGATATCTTAATTAAGATTATCCAGATTCTAATCATGTATCTTCACCCTCAATGAAACTATTAGAACTAAAATTATTCTTTATAAAATATATGTTTGTTGTCATCAAAACTTAGATATTAAACAAATATCCAAATCTTGTTTTTACAATGTCTCCCTTTTTAATGATGAAAAAACCATGTATTTTGAAGAAACAATTTTATAGGGTTAAATCATAAATAAAGTGAAGTAAGAGTTTATAAGACCCCCTTGAGTTGGAAATTTCCCCTGGGATTAACAATCTCCCCCTAAATCATAAACTAATGATTTTTCAGAGCTTATGAGCAACATTATCTTTTCTGAATCTGATCTATCATTAGATTTATCCTTTTAATCTTATCAAATTATTCATGCTTTAGAAACAAGGTCATTCTTTATTAGAACTAGATTTATTAGAGTGAATACACTGAATACAGTGTTTTCTTATAGCAATGTGTAATACGGTGGGAGAACTGACTTGGTTAATGGGTTTTATCGCAAATGTTGCGAATAGAAAGAGTCACCACCGACTTTTCTTTTATCTAATAAGGAAAGGGTGAAAAGAATAGGAAAGACCTTTTTTTATTTAATTTTGAGTTCGGGGGGTAGGTTATGAAAAGGGAAGGTGTTAGCACCCTTTTCATCTATAGTTATCTACGAGCTCTTAATCGCTAGCTCACTTTGAAAATACTTTGTGTCATTTGTTTGAAAATATTTTGAAATGCCAATGTGAGGAAAAACTTTGTAATGATTTTCGTATCAGTCCTCGAGAATGCGTACAAAGTGTTTTAAAAATATTTCAAAAGTGTCTTTCTGAAATGTTTTTGTTTTAAATTGTTTGTGAGAAAGCGATTAACAACAGTCTACCTGCTCAAGGTCTTTCTTGTACTTTCCTTCTCCTTTAGATATTGCTATCCTAACATTAGTTAGTAGGAAGCCCTATCGTTGGATGTGAAGAGACAACCACAGGTCGTCATACAGTCATCGAAGGCAACTGGTAAAGACGCTTTAACAATTTTCATTAAGGGACTAGATCATTTCCGAAAGGCAACCTCGAAGGGTCATCGAGTTCCTATGATATTTGTATCGAGGGACTTTGCTAAAGTGTTCCTACGTTCAAGGGACATGACTATTTTGTAATCCGAAGGAAACAAGGGAGGTTACCTTAGAGTTGCGAGTGTGCAAGTGATTTGTATTAATTCATTTACTCTTGCATTAGGGTTAGCTATCGTTTATTTTTAATCTTTCCATACAAGACTTAATTACTAACAGTAATATAGAAAAATAGGAAAGCAGTAAATGTGCAAAAAGTAAAAGCGGAAATGTAAAACCCTAGACTATTACAATGCTTTGGGGCAGATACATAATAGAAATGCGGAAGAGTAAACCCTAATACTATTACAAACCATAGACAATTACATAATAAAAAAAATACGAGAATAATAAACTACGTTCGCGAAAGTACGGCTGATCTAAAAAATGGAATCGAAGAAAAAAAGAAATGTTTTTGTTATTTTTTTATGACAAAAGAGATTTGTAATTAATTAAAAAAGACCTAAAAAACCCTAATTAATTTTAATAATAAAAAAAGTCAATTAATTTAATTATTAAAAAAAAGTTGATTAGTTAAATTAATTAAAAAATTTGATTAGAAAAACCTAAGAGTCTAAATTAATTTTAATTAATAAAACTAAAAAAAACTAACTATGTTGTGATAAAAAAAGAATAATAGTAAATAAAAAAGAAAGAAAGTTGGGCCTGAAGTAGCAAACAAGGGGGGGGGGGGTGCTGAAACGAAATCTGTTAGGCCCAAAACACAAGCCCAAAGGATCTGGTGCGTTCAGCCAGAGGAGGTGTGTAACACGGTGGGAGAGCTGAATTGGTTTTACGTTTTATCGCAAATGTGAGGATAGAAAGATTCGCCACTGACTTTTATTTTATCCAAAAAGGAAAGGGTGAAAAGAACATGAAAGACCTTTGAGATTTCTGATTTCAGGGGGTAGGTTATGAAAAGGGAAGGTGTTAGCATCCTTTTCATACGTAGTTATCTACGGGCTCCTAATCTCTAGCTTACTTTATTTTGAAAAAATGCTTTATGAATGTGTGTTTGAAAAATATTTTGAAAATGCCAATAGTAAGGAAACTTTGTAATGATTCTCGTATCTGTCCTCGAGAATGCGTACAAAGTGTTTGTTTGAAAATATTTTTGAGAAAGTGTTGTGTGAAAAATATGTTTTTGTTTTGTTTATGAGCAAGCGATTAGGAACTATCTACCTACTCAAAGTCTTTATCGTTCTTTTCCTCCTCCTTTAGGTAGTTCTACCCTACCATTAGTTAGTAGGAAGCCCTATCGTTGAATGTGAAGGGACACACGCAGGTCATCATACAGTCATCGAAGGCAACTCGTAGGGGAGCTTTAGCAATTCGTAAGGGACTAGGTCGTTTACCGAAGGCAGTATCGAAAGGATCATTGATGGACTATGATATTTGATTTCGAGGGACAATGCTAAAGCATCTCCATGTTCGAGGGACATGACTGTTTTTTATCGAGATAGCAAGGGAGGTTATCTTAGACGTGCAAGTGTGAATAATGTTTTGATTTCAGTTAATTTATCTTGAAATTAGGTTAACTATCGTTTACTTTTAATCTTGCCATACAATCCTATTACTAAACAGTTATAAGGAAAGCGATAAATGCAAAAAGTAAAGGCAGAAAGTAAAGAGTCCTACGATATTACAAGACTTCAGGAGTTGGGGTACAATTAATAAAATGCGGGGAAAGAGTAAAATCCTAATTAACTATTACAAACCGTGTGCAATTACATAATCGGAAAAAATGCAAAAATTAATAAAATATGCGAAGCGATAAAAAAGGAAACGGGAAAGGAAATTGTTTTGGTGATTTTATTGATAAAAAGATTTGATGATTAACCTAATAATCTAATTAATTTTAATTAATTAAAAAAAGAAATTGATTAATTTAAACAAACCCTAAATTTATTTTGATTAAAAAGAAGGTTTAGTAAAAATCCTAAAAAATACTAAATTAATTTATTAAATGAAAACCTAAAAATTAATTAGGGTTAATTAAATAAAAAACCTAAAAATTAATTAGGGTTTGTAAGAAATCAAAGGTTTTGAAAAAAAGTTATGTAAAAATAGGAAAATAGCAGAAAGAATAAGAAGAAAAGAGAATTTGGAGGAAAATGAACCAAAAGGGTATGGGTGGGTGTTGAACCCACACCCTCAGAACCTCCAACCAACATGCTTACCACCAGGCCAGGTGCACACATGTGACAAGGATAGGGAATCAACACGCTAAATAACCTGCAAAACAAATAAATCAGAAAAACAACAAAATGCCAAAAGGCCGGGATCGAACCCAAGCCTTGGCATAATAAGTCCTTAACACGCGCTTCAACCGCTGGGCGGTAATACATCTGGTAATTATAATGAAACAATACATATATAATATACAAACTGTTCATGAATCAGAGAGACGCCGGAGCCCTAGCTCCGGTCAACTTCTCTGATTTCCCTTTTTCACCAACTTGCAAAAATCAAAGACGTTAGCAAACCAAAATCACCCTACCCCCCTAAATCGGGGGCTGTGAGTTCAATGGGATGATTTTTTTGGTCTGAAAATCAATGGTTTGGGATCTGTGGTGAAAACGATCCGAATTGGTGCAAATATGGCACATCACGATTTTGATAGCATGAATTCCGTCCGATTCACTTTTCCTACACATGGATATCTCATGAACATATTAGAAAGGTCAGTATGCCATAAAACATGAAAGGAATCAAGATACAAAATTTAAAAAATGCAACGGTCATGCATGTATTAGAATTCTGGAGGGTTAAGATCATTGTATTGGATCCATTCTTACTTTGTACCTCTTCAGGAATCGATTGGGAGTGAAATAATGTTTGGAAGATGGATGCAAACTAGGGTTTGAAGGTTGCCCTAGTTTGATGTTTTTTTTTTGTAATTTTTTGGAGGTGAATTTTTAGCACAAGGGTTCTTGGTCTTTGCCTGAATTTGTCAAGGATATATAACATGGAATTAGGTCAGAATATATGGGCTTAGACTTTGTGTAAGAATCCTTATATTTTATCTTATTCATTTTTGAATTAATAATGAATAAATAAAAAATAATTAAAATAAAATAGACTAAGGGGTAAATGAATAATATTTGAGGTGTATAAGGAGTTTAATACACGCTTGGACTTTAAAACAATGGCCCAATAGTCCAAAATATCAAGTTTGCTCAATTTAAACTTTATGCATTTGCTCAAAATTTCCCAACTTGAACTGGTCACAAATCTCTCAATTTTCATCTTTTGAAGGATATATTTAACTTTTTGGAAAGCTCAGTATTTCCTCTACAATCTCTCTTTTGATCATTTTTGCATTTGAAGACTTTATCTCGATGTAAGTTGCCTTGACAAAAAGTGTCTTTCTGTTGACTTTTGAAATGACCTGTAATGTATTGACTCATATCTCTCAAATGAAGCATTTTTTAGACTTGATCTTAGAGATTCAAAGTTGTAGAGAATTGAATTTCCTTCAAAATTGGATTTGGTTGGGGATAAACTGATGAAGCATATGAAAGCTATGCTTGGTCAACGTTTAGTTGACTTCTCCTAAGGAAACCCTAATTTGGCAACTTTTGACTTTTGATAATTTGAGGGCTATTATTGATGAATCATGATCAACCCTTGATCAAATGATGAATGTGACTTTAAAACCCTGATTTTGACCAAAAATCTTGAGGTTTGACTGTATGTTAACCATAATTGACTTTTTATTCAATATAGTTGATTTTTAGTCATCTGAGCCATTGACTGAGCAAACTTGTGATGCAAGGCATGAAACTTGGCATGAGCATTCTTGAAGACATATAAGAGACCATGAATTATATTTGAGACCTTATAAATCCAAATTTCCTTATGAAATATGAAACCTTAGTTGTGGACCCATTGCTTAGGAGGAGAATTTGTTGATCAATTCTTGGGAAACCTTGAGAATTTAAGAACCCTAGGAGAATTTCTTGAAGAAATGGGAGGGAAAATTTTAGGGTACAAAATCTTACCCTATTCAATCTTCTTAAACCTTAAGAGTTAGATTTACATGTCTTCCATTCGTGACTTGAAGGTAAAAGATGATTGAACACTTAAGTGCCCAGAAATTTGCACTCGCCTGTGCAAAAAGTAACATTGTTGGTTAATAATATTGCTTGAATAGGCTTAAAGATGCCATTTGGAGAGATAAAAATGTCATCGGATATGGGCTTATAGATTCCATCCAAAGTAACTGTTGATAGAAATATCAGAATGAGTCTATGCTCAACTGTATCTGAAGAATGCTTTCCAGAATGAACCTCCGGGGAAGGTGTTTTAAGTAGCTGCTTGTCAGATTTAAGTTTTTGAGGGAGGTTCTTGTCATGTAGATAGTCTCCCCGTCCTGTTTCAGGAATTGTTCTACAATCTGCTTTTTGTTGGTAAACCCATCCTATTTCGGGAATTCATACCACCTGGACATGTCGATAGTTTCCCCGTCCTGTTTTGGGAGTTAATCTTTTTCCTGATTATAAAGATAGTTTCCCTGTCCTATTTCGGGAATTAATCTTTGCTCGATCGTATAGATAGTTTCCCCATCTTGTTTTGGGAGTTAATCTTTGACTTGATTTCTGTTGGCAAACCCGTCCTATTTCGAAAATTCATGCCGACTGGTCATACTGATAGTTTCCCCGTCTTATTTCAGGAATTAATCTGTGACCTGTTTGATAATTGTTGATGATATTCGTTTGTTTGTAGACTTTTACCTAAAAAGATAAAGAGTTAGATGTATGCAATGTCATGCTGTGCATGATGCATTGCGTAAAGATGTTCTCAAAGTGCACGGGAGTGTAGTATGCATGTCGTATGCGTATGCTATGATACTTGTAAATGATGTATGGATGCGAGATATTGTTTTAAGCATATTGGTAACTTCGTGTAACATCTTTGATTGGGAAAACAAATCCCTGACTGCTGTTGAGGATGAAGAATATGTGTAATCTTCAATCTTGTTTAGAATATTTCAGCTGTGAATTCTTACTTTCTGTTTGAGGATACTCCGCTGGGGAATGTTGACTTCTACTTGGGGAGAAGAGTTCAAGAACATTGGCCGTTCATCACTCTACTGGGGAATTTACTTCTTATATACCCTGATTGGGGATAAAAGTGATGGATAACCTTCCGAGGTGATGTCTGACCGAGCTTCCGATATGGATGCTGACTCGTCTGGGGAAGGTAAGTTTAAACGATATCTGGTCCGGTTTCAGATTCACTAGAAAACTCTCTGGGGATAGCATCCTGGACTTCCCTTCACTAGAGAGTAATTTTTCCAGTGATTTGTAGTAGTCAGAGAAATAGACTCAAGCTGGGGAGACTAAATCTTGTTGGGGAAATAAACCATGCTGGAGAAATGTACTCTACTGAGGAAATGATCCTTGCTGGAGAAATATATTCTGTTGAGGAAATATGCCCTGCGGGAGAAAAGAAATCTGCAGGGGTGTTTATAGTTTTGGAGAAATAGACTCACCTGGGAAGAGAATTTCTATGAACTATGCTGATGATATAATCTTTGATGAGGATTGGAACTCCATAGGTTGGCGACGTTACTGGGGAAAAGATCATACTCCTTTATCCTCTAGGGGGATGGTTAGGTTAATTGCTGGAAGATGCCCTAATTCCTGTCTTGAAAGTATATTAGACTTGTGGGGGATGTATCTTTGTTGGGAATGAGCTTGTGAAGATAGCTCTGTGTGGATTTCTGGATGACTTAAACATTATCCCAACTCCTAGAGTCTTGAGTAAATGCTTATTCCTATTTTTGTGCATATATTTTTAATAATAATCATATTCATATGCATATGTTCATTCAATTTAGTCATTGTACATTTTTGCGAACAAAACAGAAAAAGTAAAACAAAAATTTGAAATTTGAAATGGTATTTGTATTGATAATTTGCCTATAACAGGCGGTTTTTGTACAAAGAGACATAAATCCTAGTAAGAGGAAATCGTCGTAAAATGAAAAGAGTACAAAGTAAAAACAAAAAATATAGCTATGTGGAAATAATCTCGTTGGGTTTCAACTCTGCTATTGCCTATATGTCTTTAAGCATCTCATCCCTCACTATTGGAAGAAGTTAACTGAATTGATCTGCACTGTTCGAACTTGACGTTAGAAATAAAGTTGGTTGTAAGTGATCCAACAGGAAATAGTCGTACGCTTTAATCCCTAACTTTTTCCTGGACCACCCTTTCAGGTTTTCAGTCCACCATGATATCCTTTTTTTCCCAAGCCGCCTTTTCAGGTTTTCGACTTGCCGGGTGTACAATCTTTATATGTATCCCTGATTTTTTCCTAGGCCATTCAACCTAGCGGGTCGTTTTCATGCGTAGTATCTTTTAACTATGTTAGCATTCACAGGGTGCGGAAGATATTCACCATCCATGGTGGTAAGTATCATGGAGCCACTAGAAAATATCTTCTTGATTACAAATGGCCCTTCGTAGGTGGGAGTCCATTTTCCTCTGGGGTCACCTTGCGATAGAATGATGCGCTTTATTACCAAATCACCAGCCTGGTTTACCCGATGCTTGACTTTCTTATTGAAGGCTTTGGTTATACGCTTTTGATACATCTGACTGTGACAGACAGCCGCCAACCTTTTCTCGTCAATTAAATTCAACTGGTCCAGCCTAGTCTGAATCCATTCATCTTTGTTTAAATCTACATCTTTCATAATTCTCAGAGAATGAATTTGAACTTCGACAGGTAGGACAACTTCCATACCGTATACTAGAGAGAATGGGGTTGCCCCAGTTGATGTTCGTGCTGAAGTGCGATATCCATGAAGAGAAAATGGTAACATCTCATGCCAATCTTTATATGTCACCATCATCTTTTGTATGATCTTATTAATGTTTTTATTGGCGGATTCCACTGCGACATTCATCTTTGGTCGATATGGAGAAGAATTATGGTGCTTGATCCTGAACTTCATACAGTGTTCCATGATCATAGTGTTATTAAGATTGATACCATTGTCTGTGATAATTCTCTCGAAGATGCCATACCGACAGATAAGGTTATGCTTAATGAACTGAGAAACAACATTTTTGGTAATAGAGGCAAACAAGGCTGATTCAACCCACTTCGTGAAGTAATCAATGGAGACGAGGATAAAGCGATGTTTGTTAGAAGCAGTAGGCTTGATTTCTCCAATCATATCAATTCCCCACATTGCAAATGGTTAAGGGACCGTCAAGACATTCATAGGAATCAGAGGCACATGTACTTTGTCAGCATAGATCTGGCATTTGGGACAAGTTCTTAAGTGGTGGTGACAATCGGTTTCCATAGTCGACCAATAGTAACCCGCTCTTAAAATCTTCTTAGCCATAATATGCCCACTGGAATGAGTACCAAAGATACCTTCGTGCATATCCTCCATAATCTTATCCACTTCCTTCTTGTCTATACAACGAAGCAAAGTTGAATCATGGTTGCGCTTGTACAAAATTCTGTTGCTCAGGAAGAACTTAGCAGAGAACCTCCGTAAGAATTTATTGTCATTGATAGATGCTCCTTCAGAGTACTCTTGAGCCTCAAGGTATCTTTTCCCTTCATGAAACCAAGGCTTCTCTTCTACTCCGTCAGCGTCAACTTTGTAGCTGTGTGCCGGTTCGTCCAGCCTTTCAATAGTAATTCGAGGAGCCCCATTGTCCCATATGACCTTGAACATAGATGACATGGTTGCTAATGCTTCTGCCAACTGATTCTCTTCTCGTTGGATGTGCTCAAAAGTGATCTCCTCGAAGTACGTGATTAAGGTAAGCACACGCTCTCTATAAGGAATGAGATTCAGATGCTTCGTGTCCCATTCTCCTTTTATCTGACTGATTACTAGGGAAGAGTCCCCATATATTCTCAAGAACTTGATTCTCAGTTCAATAGCAGCTTTAATACCCATGATGCACTCTTCATATTCAGCCATATTGTTAGTACAATCAACGCATAATCTGGCGGTGAAGGGCGTATGGAAACCCTGGGGAAATATAATTACAACATCAATTCCATTCTAAGTGCGTTAGAAGCCCCGTCGAAAACCATAGTCCACCGGAATTCTGGCTCAGGTCCTTCATGCGGTCCAAGTTCTTCATAATCGGTAACTAGCATAATATTCTCGTTCGGGAATTCGAAATTCATAGATTGGTAGTCGTTAACAGCTTGATGAGCCAAATGGTCTGCCAGTACACTTCCTTTGATTATTTTCTGAGTGGTGTACTGAATATCGTATTCTGTTAAGATCATTTTCCATCGGACTATCCTTCCAGAGAGAGCTGGCTTCTCAAATATGTATTTGATGGGATTCATTTTAGAGATCAATAAAGTAGTATGGGTCAACATATACTGTCTTAGTCGGTGAGCAGCCCATGCCAAAGCTCAAAAAGTTTTCTCGAGCAATAAATATCTTGTTTCACAGTCAGTAAACTTTTGCTAAGGTAGTATATCGCATGCTCTTTTCGACCAAACTCGTTATGCTGGCCCAATACACACCCCATTATGTTCTCTAACACTGTTAGGTACATGAATAGAGGTATTACTTCAATCGGTGGCATCAGAATTAGAGGTTCTTGGAGGTACTCCTTGATTTTGTCAAAAGCTATTTGGCAATCATCATTCCACTTTACTACTTGATCTTTACTACTTCAGGAGCTTGAAGATTGGCTCACAAGTAGCGGTCATATGGGAAATAAATCGGGCAATGTAATTCAGTCATCCTAAGAAACCTCTGACTTCCTTCTCAGTACCGGGATCCGACATTTCTTAAATAGCTTTGACTTTGGCAGGATCAACTTCAATTCCTTTACCGTTGACAATGAAACCCAAGAGTTACTGGACCTCACCCAAAAAGTGCACTTGTTGAGAGTCAATCTCAGCTTATACTTCTTTACTCTCTCAAACAAATTATATAGATGATCATGATGTTCCTCTTCAGTCTGAGATTTGGCTATCATGTCGTCGATGTAGACCTCTATCTCGTGATGAATCATGTCATGGAATAAAGCTACTATGGAACACTGATAAGTTGCGCCAACATTCTTCAACCCAAAAGGCATAGACTTGTAGCAGAAAGTGCCCCACTGTGTGACGAAGGTTGTCTTCTCCATGTCTTTAGGTTCCATCTCGATCTGATTATACCATGAGAAGCCGTCCATGAAGGAGAATACCTTATGTTGGGCGGTGTTGTTGACCAAAACATTAATATGCGGACGTGGGAAGTCAAGATAGGTGCCAACCTAGAAGACAATATCAAGAACAGGTTAATCCAGATGTTGCATGACTATGTTGAGATCTTTTCTTGGTCGTACAAAGACATACCAGGGCTTGATACTGTCTTCTAGGTTGGAACCTATCTTGACTTCTTTCCTGTCTGTTTCAGAACCCAAGTTTATAACTTCGACCAACTCTTCATGCGGTTGTATAGCCTTTTCTTCTTGTATTAACAGTCTGTCTAGTTCTCCAATTATTTCACAATCTTCTTCACCTTCGTCCTCGGCTTGGTAGATCATATTTTCAAAGTAATAAGTGGCAATAGCATAATTGTTATCAACGGGATCCATAATGGATGTGGATCTGCAATTTATTATGTGGATGCGTGTAAAACACATAGCTATTTGAAAGTGAAATAAAGTAAAATAAAGACAGAGAGCAAAAAATTTGAATGCAAAACTTCTAATGCTTTTATTAAATGAAAATATGTTTATGAAATGACAACCCTTAACAAATGGACCATTGTGCCCCGGGTAAGACACAAGGTTTAAAGTCATTGTTTAAAAATTACATAACCAAAACTTGGAAAGCAATAAAAACATAAATATAGCTATTAATCCTGACTAAAGGAGATAGAGATGATGTCTTGAGTCTTCCAGTTACTGGGTCCGTTGTTGATGGTAGGAAAGATCCAGCTGCCAAGGTCATAATCTCTGTCAGCATCTTATATTATGTTGACTCTGTTGTTGCTGACACGAAATAGCAGCCTTCCAGCACGAGCCCGACGCATAGCCCCTGACCCTCTATAGTGAAATCCAAACCAAATTTGTTAGATTTATAGGGAATGTCAGGAAGCTGACCCCAAATAGTACAACCACCTTCTTCTACAACAGCTCTAGCATCTTTCAATGAAGCCATCCTGGGTGGAACCCTGGTAACCTTGGGAATAGTAGAGACGTCTTCAGTGGCGGTAGGAGGGATAACTTCCAAAGCCTGATAGAGAGTCTCGATGAATTCGCCATCCATCTCTACATACCAGAATGAGTTTAGGTGGCTAACCATTTAATCTTCTTTGCCACAGATTGTAACAACCTTTCCCTGCACAGAATACTTCAGCTTCTGGTGTAGGGTTGAGGTAACAGCTCCTGCCCCATGGATCTAGGGGCATCGCAGTAAGAAAGAATAAGCTGGATGAATATCCATTACATAGAAGGTAGATTCAAAGACCTGTGAACCTTCCTTGATCGGAAGATCCACTTCTCCGTGTACCATCCTCTTTAATCCGTCAAAGGCTCAGACTATAACATCACTGGGTTTCAGTATAACCCCTTCACAATCAAGTCTGTCAAGAGTGCCCTTTGGCAGAACATTTAATAAGGAACCAATATCAACCAATACATGAGCCAAAGTAGTGCCCCTGCATTCAATGGAGACATACAAGGCCTTGTTATGGTTTCTCCCTTCCAGAGTCAAATCGACATCATAAAATCCTAGCCTATTGTCAGTAGTTAGGCTAGCAACATAGTTCTAAAATTGATGGGTGGAAATCTCTTGTGGCATGTGAGCAGTCTTTAAAAATTTCACCAAAGCCTGTGCATGGGCTTTAGAATACAATAGCAGGGATAACATGGAGATCTTAGATGGGGTCTGTCCCAACTGTTCAAAAATTTTGTAATCACTCTTACAGATAATATTCAATAACTCTTCCAACTATTTCCTAGAGGTATCTTCAACTATAATTTATTTAGGCGCCTCCGTCTTGGCAGGCTCCGTTATTTGTTCTTTTCCCCGAGTCTCAGCAGTTGACTCGGTAGCGGTAACTTTAACAGGTGTAGCAACAGTCTTCGGAGATATTTTTGGGGAGAAAACTCTTCCGCTTCTAGTAACCTTACTGGTCCCAACAATATTGTCAATGTCAGGATCAACAACTTTAGTAACTTCATCTTTAGTAGTCGATAACTCTTGCTTGACGTCATGGTAGTAGACGTCGGATCCATAGTTCCAAGGAATAACTTTATCCGAGGAATATGGAATAGGTCCAGGTGTAGTGATAATTAGAGGAGTAGATTTTGGATTGGCAGTAATTCTTACAGGATATTTGGAAGTGATCCCGATAAGAGTGCCATAAATTATAGATAAGTCTTGAAACAGATTTTCAGTAGACGAAATCTTCTCAACAAGAATTATATGATTGTCCATTAGGCGTTGACTGCCTTCTTTCAGTAACTTGCAGCCATTGGGTTGGGCTGCACAACTGTAACATCTTTCGATATAACCCATAAATAAAACGACCTGCAATAGATTCTTCTTAATAATTGGAAGGGGAGTAACCAATTCACTTATAGTAACAATATAAAGAACATCATTAATAACACTTATGCCTTTGTCATGCTTTGGCATAGGTGCAGTAATCACATTCGGGGTTTCCGGAGGATCAAAATGGATCTATTTGTTATCAATCATATCCTGAATTTTGTTTTTCAGGGCCCAACAGTTATTGGTGTCGTGCCCAGGACTGTCGAAATGGTAGGCACACTTCACATTTGGATTGTAATAAGGAGAGGAGATGTTGGGATTTTTAGGAGGCTCCCTTAATTTTATCAACTATGCTTTCAGTAAATGTTGTAATGCTTGAGATAATGGCATATTGATCTTCATAAACTGCCTTCTTGGAGCGTCTGACCTATGCTGATTGCCCTGTTGTTGTTGTTGAACATGCGCATGATTAGAAATTAGCACCGCTCCTACAGATTAATTGCAGTCACTTCTAACACGACCCTTTTGGACATTAACAACATTGGTTTCCTTCTTACCACTTAATTTCTTTATAATACGGTGGAAGAATAGACTTGGTTTTGCATTTTATCGCAAATGTTGCGGATAGAAAGAGTCGTCACCGACTTTTCTTTTATCCAAAAGGAAAGGGTGAAAAGAACAAGAAAGACCTTTGAGAATTTTCTGAGTTCGGGGGGTAGGTTATGAAAAGGGAAGGTGTTAATAACCTTTTCCTCCCTAGTTATCTACGGGCTCTTAATCACTAGCTCACTTTGTTTTGAAATGCTTTGTGTGTTTGATTTGAAAATATTTTGAAAATATGCCTAAGTGCGGAAAACTTTGTAATGATTCTTGTATCAGTTGAGAACGCATACAAAGTGTTTGTTTTGAAAATATTTCAAAGAAAAAAGTATTTAGGTGAATATATGTTTTTTTGTGAGCAAGCGATTACGAGCTATTTACCTACTCAAAATTCTTTTGCGTTATTTTCCTCTTCCTTAGATAGTGCTACTCTACCATTAGTTAGTAGGAAGCCCTATCGTTGGATCTGAAGGGACAGACGCGGGTCATTGTACAGTCATCAAAGGTAACTTGTGTGATCGGTGGAAATAGAACTGACTGTTTTGAATGCTGGTTCGCGAAATGTCGCGGTAAGCAAAAGTCGCCATCGTCTTTTATTTTCTCCAACAAGGAAAGGACAAAAGCACAACAAAATTCCTTTTCGAGATGTTTCTCGGTTCGAGAGGTAGATTACAGAAAGGGAAGGTGTTAGCACCCTTTCTATCCGTGGTTATCCACGAGCTCTTAGGTACTTGCTCACTATGATTTCAAAATGTTTTGCTTTTCTTGTGTTTGTGGGTTTTGAAAAAAGGTTTGTTTGAAAACTTCGTTTAACTCTTGTATCGGTCCTCAAGAGTGTATGAAGTGTTATTTGAAAACTTTGTTTGAAAAGTGTAGGTGCGAAAAGTATTTTTTTATTTTGAAAGAGCAAGTACCTGAGAACCTCTACCTACTCAAAAGAAATTAAGCTGTGTAAATGTCCTTTAGACAGTACCATCCCACTATTGAGAAGTAGGTAGCACCGTCGTTGGAGCTTTTCGGGTCAATTCGATTATAGGGACATGTGGTCACCAAAGCAATATTAGGACGCCTTAGCGGTAACCCTAATGTCTTAGATCGTTTTTATCCGAGGCAACCGTTTCGAGGAAACTTGATCTTTAGACAGGAGGGCGACCTCTAAAACACCCTATACTCAATGACCACGTCGAGGCAACCAAGTGAGACGTACCCTAGGAGTGGCATGTGCGAGTGTGTCAGGATTCAGTTAAGTTATCTTTGTACATGTTATGGTGAGCTACAAGTTGATTTTAATTTCAGAGATAAGTCTTGTCATGCATAGCCTAATTAACATACATCTAACAGTTAATAGTTTGCGGAAAATAAATCTACGCTATTACAAGGCGTCGGGTATTTACATCGCCAAAAACAAACCCTTTGAAAAAGTAAATTGAGGGAAATTAAAGAAAAGCGATAAAAAGGTCCTAATTAAAGCTATTATATCCTTGGAGCAAATACATAATTGGAATAAAAGATAATATGCGCGAAAATAATTGAATCGGAAGAGTTCTTAGGGTTTTGACCCTTTTTTGAGAAAGAAAGAAGTTTTTAGTTATTTTGCATTAAATTAAACCTAAAACTAATTAATTAATGAAAAGAAATATTTTTGGGTTTTTTTTAATGTCTCAAGGAAATAAATAAAAAAATAGTCAAAAGTTAGTAAAACCCTAATTCTATGTTAATTTTATTTATTGTAAAAAAAAAGTTAAAATTAACCCTAATTAAACTAAATTAATGATGTTAGTATTTATTTACAAAAATAATAAAGGGTGAAATTAATAAAAATATTATATTTTAGTTTTCTGATTTTATTATAAAAATTTTAATTTGGTTAATTAAATAATAATAATAATAATTAATAATAAAAATAATTAAATAGAAAATATAAAAAGAGAAAAAGGAATAACCCAGGGGGGGTGTTGGCCCAAGTTAGGAGGTTTGTTTGTAATTCTGAAGCCCAATTGCTCAAGCCCGTTTGACTTTCTGAGATCCTCCATGGCGCGTGTTGACTGGGAGTATGATGGTATTCCACTCAGGACCATTGGATTTCAGTTTGATGACATCTGACGTCTGGGATGTGAGGTGCATGGTGGATCACGTGTTGGAACTTGCATGTGATTATGTGAAAGAAAATGAAATAAATGTTTTGGGGGACCTGGGATTCGAACCCAGGTCCCAAGGGATAACACTCCAATGCCTTTGCCAACTGAACCAGAACGCGCTTTTGTTAAAAGAATGGTTAATGAATATTATATAAAAAAACAACTATTATGCTGTAAACCACAAAATAATGCGCACCCTTTTTTAAATCGGCCAACCAGGTACTAACACATCATCATCTTCTTCATGGTTCCTGCAAAAAATATAAACAGATAGTGGGGGGTTTTAACCCCCACAATATGCTGCGAGGAAAAATAACGATTAGAGCTACAACAAGCATAAATATTTCGCGATAGGTGGGTTAAGTTCATCTGGTTCTCATGATTCCAACCATGTGTCTTATGAGTCTTAATTTTTCCTGGATTGCAAAGCCCCAATTCAAAGCTCACGAACCCTAAAAATTCAACAATGGCATCTTTTGATTCAGGATATTATAATTCAATTCAATGATACCATTAGCTTCGTATGACCTCTAGCAATGCAAAACAATCACAAAAACATGTTAATTATGCATGAATTCAACAATACGATTTTGGAAAATAAGTGCAAACCGTGGTTCTGTTTTCAACGATTTCTTGAGTTGTAAGGTCTGAATTTGATTGTAAAAGCTTCCTGGGATCCCCTGCAATGTATTGAAATCAATAAAAACTCTTAAATCGCCCTAGAATACAAAAACCAGTTTTCAATTTTCTTGGAATTTCTTGAAATTGTATGGGGTGTTTCTGCAGCTTTTTCACGTCTATGAGATTAGGATTTGCTTGCATATATATAGAGGAAACGAATTAGGTCAAAAACTTGAGCAAGAATCCATTGCAATGATGATTAGATCTTTGATTGGAAATCAAATCTTTTTGATTTTTCATGATTGGAAAATGTTGCCAATTTTGGAGATTTTGTATCTTTGACTTGGTGCTCGAAATTGCCAGCATATCTTGACCATATTTGCCTCACAAATTGATTGAAAAATCAAATCTTGCATTTTCCTACAATTTAAATTAATTAAATGAATTAATATTAATTAAAAATCCAATTAATCAATAAAAATAAGAAAATAAATTCAATTAAGCTTGATGGGTCGTGCATAGGCCATGGATCAAGTTTCAAGAAGAGATTTGAGGCCCATTAGCAAAAAGAAGGTGTTTTGAGCAAAGTTGACTTTTGCAAATTCCTAAAAATTTCCCAACTTCTCCAATGCATATCTTGCTCAATTTTGATCATATGACCATGTTCTTGGACATTTTGGAAAGGTCTTGAAGTCCCCTAACCAATGCCTTTGGTCCCATGTCATTTGGATTTACCAATCTCAAGTTATGGTCTTTGACTTAAAGTGCATTTTTGTTGACTTTTGAATTTGACCTATAATGTAAAGATTGGTAACTTCTTGTGAGAGCATTTCTTGAACTTGGAGTGTGAATATGGATTGTAGGAAATGGCATTCCCTTCAAAATGAGCATTGGATGGAATTTTTCTGACAAACCATGAAAAAGTTATGCCCCGGTCAAGATACAGTTGAATTTTCTACTATCCAAAAATAGTAACTTTTTGCATCTTGATGATTTTTGAGCTACTCTTGTGGAATCATGATCAAGACTTGATAAAATGATGATTGTGAACTCAAAATAAGACGTTGACCAAGAATTCTGACTTTTGACTGCAAAATGACCATTTTGCCCTTGTAGTTGACTGTAAATCAAATGAGGCTTTTGACTGTGCAAATTGGCACTGTGAGTCTTGAAACTTGGTATGTAGGTACTTGAGAATGTATATAGGCCTATGAGACTTGATTGAACCATTGAAAACCCCAAATTCCTTGAAAGAACCAAAACCCTAATTTTGGCTGGCTTAGGAGGTGGTTTGACTGTACAATCTCTTGAGCAATCTTGAACCATTTGAAGATGATTCTTGACAAACTTTGAAGAATATGGGAGGGAAAATTTTGGGGTACAACAGTTTCACCTGTTCAATCTTCTTAAACTTGAAGATGTAGATTGGCTTGTATGCCTTTCGTGATCCGAAGGTGGAAGATGATTGAACACTAGAGTGCCCAGAAATTTGCACTCGCATGGTGTAGTATCAGCAATGTGATGTCGGGAATGGGCTTACAGATGCCATTTGGAGATTGTTGGTAGATTGAAAGGAGGAACCTGTGTAGGGTTGCCTGATGATGAGTCCGTGTAAAACTGCATCTTGGAAGAGAAGGAACCGGTGTAGGGTTGCTTCATTACGAGTCCGTGTAAAACTTCATCTTGGAAGAGAAGGAACCGGTGTAGGGTTGCTTCATGATGGTCAAGTAGATAGTTGTCCTGTCTGGTTTCAGGTATTAATCTCTAACCTGAGAAAGAAAGATATTCTTCCTGGCTTGTTACGGGTATTGATCTTCAATCTCTTCATGTAGATAACTTTCCTGGCTAGTTACAGGTATAGATCTACAATCGATCGTCCACAGATATTTCCTGGCTAGTTACATGTATTAATCCGGAACTTAAGAAAGGGTGGTCGGGGAGATAGTTGTCCTGGCTGGTTTCAGGTATTAATCTCTGACCTGAGAAAGAAAGATGGTTTCCTGGCCTGTTACAGGTGTTAATCTTCAATCTCTTCATATAGGTTGCTTTCTTGTCTGGTTTCAGGTGTTAACCTATGATCAGTCGTCCACAAATATTTCCCGGCTAGTTACAGGTGTTGATCTGGAACTTAAGAGAGGTTGGTCGATGAGATAGTTGTCCTGGCTGGTTTCAGGTATTAATCTCTGACCTGAGAAAGAAAGATAGTCTTCCTGGCTTGTTACAGGTATTGATCTTCAATATTTTCAATGTAGATAACTTTCCTGGCTAGTTACAGGTATCGAATCTACAATCAGTCGTCCACAGATATTTCCTGGCCTGTTACAGGTGTTGATCTGGAACTTAAGAAATGTTTGGTCGAGATAGCTTTCCTGGCTGGTTTCAGGTATTAATCTCTGATTTGAGAAAGAAAGATAGTTTTCCTGGCTTGCTACAGGTATTAATCTTCAATCTCTTCATGTAGATAACTTTCCTGGCTAGTTACAAGTATAGATCTACAATCAATCGTCCACAGATATTTCCTGGCTAGTTACAGGTACTAATCCGGAACTTAAGAAAGGGTTGATGGTAATCATTTTTTGATTGAACCTGGAATAAGTATCAGAATATCGCCATATCTGGGTCACATTTGAACTGTCTCTAGAAGGAATCTGGAATAAGAAATAGAATAGCATCCGTGTCTGGAGCATCTCTAAGTTGTCTCTGAAAGGAAATCTGAATAAGCAATAGAATAGAATCCGGGTCTGGAGCATCTCTAAGCTGTCTCTGAAAGGAAATCTGAATAAGCAATAAAATAACATTCGGGTCTGGAGCATCTCTAAGCTGTCTCTGAAAGGAAATCTGAATAAGCAATAGAATAGCATCTGTGTCTGGAGCATCTCTAAGTTGTCTCTGAAAGGAAATCTGGAATAAGTATCGGAATGTCGCCAAATTTGGGTCACATCTGAACTATCTCTAGAAGGAAATCTGGAATAAGTATCGGAATGTCGCCAAATCTGGGTCACATCTGAACTATCTCTAGAAGGAAATCTGGAATAAGTATCGGAATGTCGCCAAATCTGGGTCACATCTGAACTATCTCTAGAAGGGATGATGATCTTTGTCTGTTGATTGATCTTTCCTGAAAAGGTAAAGAGTTAGTTGTATGCAATGTCATGATGTATGAAATGCATGATGTCATGATGTTCTAAAAAATAACTGAGATTGTGTCGTATGATGCGTATATACATGTATCATGATGTATGAAAATGTGATGTTTTAGCTGGGAAAATAAATCCCCGATAGCTGCTGGAGAATGATGTTGAATTCTTCGTTTCCGCTGGGGATGATGAACGAAGGTGATTGTGTGAATAAACTTGTAGGAGAAGATGACTCCGTTGGGGAATAAACTGTTGAAGAGATTACTCTGCGGGGAAATACTCTGGGGGAGAGATATTCGCTGAGATTTTAATGATAACTCTGCTGGGGACTCCGTTGATAAGATCTGTTGGGGGATTTTGATGATGAACTCCGCTGGAGGATAGAAAGAACTTCGCTGGGGATGATCTTTCAGTTGCAACTTGCTGAGGATAACCCAGTTAGACCCTGGTGGGGATAACCTTTTGAATACGGCTGGGGAGATGCATTTGTACTATGCAGGGGACAATCTTCCAGAATCTACTAGGGAGATAATTCAACTCTGGCGGGGAAGCTTTTTAGACAGCATTGGGGAAATGGCTCCATTGGGGGTATCTTGTATTCCGCCGAGGAACATTCTCATACTCTGTCGAGGAATATTAAGACTGTCGGGGATACTTGCTGAGGAATATCTGTATACTCCGCTGGGGAATATGAAGACTTACTGGGGATATCCAACTTCTTTAGGGCTGATGGTAGACCAACTCTGCTTGGGCAGAGTACTGCTGATTCCTTTGTAGTTGCAAGGCTCAGTGGGGAGAGCTACCATTATTGTTTTATTCTTGGGGAGTGAAGGTATCTTGGTCATACTCCTCAACTGAATCTACCTTGTACCTGGAGGACATAGCAGCTTGTACAGTTCGGACAATTCTTATTGCCCCGGTTTCTACAGGAGAAAATTCCTGTGGAAGTGCTTGATAACTGTCGATTGACAAATCTTCTTTTGGTAGGCAAGTGACGAGATGACGGGACATAGTCGTACGCTTTGATCCCTAATTTTTGCATGGACCGCCCTTTCGGGTTTTCAGTCCATCGGGATACCCTTTTTTGCCCAAGCCGCCTTTTCAGGTTTTCGACTTGCCGGGTGTATAGATTTTCCATTTTCATCCCTTATTTTTGCCCGAACCCTTTTGGTTCGCCGGGAAGCCCTTATTTTTTCCTAGGCCGATCGACCTAGCGGGTCTTTGATTATGCGTAGTATTTTTTTTTGACTATGTCCATGCTCTCAGGATATAGGGAGGTGCCACTGTTGGTAGTGCTGTGTTACCATACCACCAGAAGATGTTTGATCATGCAAGATTTGTTGCTGGAATTCATGTCCAATGCCCCAAGTGATTCAGACGGAGATCTGCCCCTGGCTATTTGGCATCTTGAGAGATTCCTTGAATCTTGACTTGACTGCCCCAGATGATTGACAATGATCATGCCGTGCCCCTTGGTTGGAAGTGTCTTTACACTTGAGTTGATCCTTTTTATTGAAAAGGTTTTTGTCCACTAGATATTCGTCGTACGAATTTCTATGCTGTTTGAACAAATAGTCATATGCAAACAATGTTATTTTAAGAATGCAAAGCTTATGTCTGTCTTGAAGTTCTTGAAAATGCAGTTTTCAATAAAACAAGTGAATTTTTGTAAAATGTGATGTCAACTCAGGATTTTACAGCAAGCCCTACAAGAGTCAGGATACCTTTTGTAACAGTATGCTTTCGAACTAACCCATGCTTCAGCTAGGACTTTTACGGGTTATAACGTGGCCTGGTTCACGGTTTAAGAAACAAAGGATAAAGGCTCAAATTTTATTTGTACCCACCCGTTCTTCGTGATGTTCTTCGATCCTAAACTCAGCTAATCGTGCATTAGATCTTGTTTGAGTCTTTGCTCTGACATACCAGTGATGGTTCGGATACTGACAGTTTATTTTGAACAGGCAGCCAATTCTTTTTTATTGAGAGTCTGTAGGATCTCTTTCTTTTTGATTTTATTATCCCTGTCTTTTTGCCTGAACTGTATCTTTTGTGATTACAGTCAGCGGGATGCCCCCGTTTTGTAAGTCTCCTTCATAGGTTTTGACTTGTTGGGCTTTTGTTTTTGAAAGATAACGACTGCCTGTCTTGACGATTATACGGAACCATCATCTTCTTTTGTCTCGGAAGGACTTCTTTGATGCCATTCATTGTGCACCTGAATCAACTGAGAGAACTACCCTGCCCCAGGTTATAATTAAGGGTTTTAATTTTTGCGTGAAAAGAAAAACTCTAACTTCTTTGGCTCAAAGGGGGTGACTAGGGATTATCTTCCTTATAACTCCACTGTTTAGGATTTGAAACAATGCCTGTACTTCATCAGCGGGGTCTGTTCAAAAGCATACTGTAAAGATCGCGATATCATTTTCGTCATCCTCCCTCAAAAGGTTTAGAATTTTTAATCGAGAGTTGAACATCACAAAAAAATGAAAGAATTTGAATATAGTGAACGCGAATGGATTGATTCAAAACAGACATATGCGATGCATTGATAAAGTAATAAAGTTTGACATGAATAAATGTTTGAACAATCAAAAGAAAATTACAAATTGAAAATTCCAATGAACAAAAAGTCTTCTCGTCTTAGGACTTGTCACTTCAAATGGTGAACCTTGGAGGGATAGTAGAAGAACTCAGCCTGACCATCTTGTGCAAACTCCAATGCTCCTTCATCAATCAGGTTTTGGATTTTGTACCTCAACTTCCAACAGTCGTCGGTATCATGCCCTGGGCTGTTAGAATGGTATGCACACCTCGCATCAGGATTATAGTTGGGTGAAGAAGTCTTAGGATTCAGATGAGGTCCTACCAATGTCACCAGATTCAATTTCAACAGTTGTTGCAAATCTTGGGACAACGACGTGTTAAGCTTGGTAAACGGCCTCGGAGTAGCCCGTTGCTTATGACAAGGTTGTTGTTGGACCTGTGAGGTAGTGGCAACCTGGAGAGGTCCCTTCTTCATCACACCAAACCTTTGACTTCTCGGAAGTTGATTAATGACCTGATCCTCAGCCTTGACTATTTGCTTCATACTGTTGTATCTGTCTTGATGAAGCTGGTTGATCACGGTTCTCAACTCTTCTTGCTCCCGAGCTAAGCCTTGGATGAGAGCCATCTGCCCCAGCATCTGGGTTCTCATTGCATCAACCTCAGCTTGCAGATGTTTCAGCCGTTCGTCCTTGCTATCTTCAGGACTTTTCCTGACCAAATTCCCCATGAGGAGTGCTCTCAACTCTTCCTGCCCCTTGGATAGGTTTAGGAAGATTTCCCTGAACTGAGTCTCTTGAGTATGAAGATCCTGGTTGTCTTGTTGGAGAGCCATTGCTGAAATAAACAGCGAGAATATGAGAGACTTGTATCGGGTGACCTGTTATGCAATGATATGTATGATATATGTATGCAATGTTTTCAAGGATCTCGCGGGGTAAACAAGAAACTGTTAGAATTTGAATCTGGTAGCTTGATTGAAGGAACTTCATGTTGTTGAGAGTCCTTCTTCAAGAGTCAAGCTCACCATATCGAGTGGGTCATAGCCCCTGACTCAAGTTATCGTGTTTTGATCTCCAACAACCTTGGATAGAGGAAAATAAATCCCCTTTGCCCCTTGCTAGACATTTGGTTCATCATGACCTGCATCACAAACCCTTGAGATCCTTGAAATGGTTAAGGAAATGCTATGGTATGATGTTATGATGTGTATGCTACGCGTGTGAGGTGATGTAAGCAAGCCCTGCTATAAATCCAAATTGTTGGATAAGGACTGTAAACAAAACCTGCAAGGAACTCATGCTGTCAGATAACAAGAATGTGCAAGTAGTTCAAGTTTGAAGGCACACAAGTCACACAAAAGAGCCCTTAGATTTCAGGCTGGCATGAAGTTTAGGTACTACCCTCTTTCAGTTTCAGTTGGTTAAGACCTGTCCTAAAAATAGTAACCGAGTTCTAGAGGATCTCAATATCACTGACTACCCTCAATCGGTCATAATTCCAGTTTGGCAACCTTTATTTGCGGCCGAAACCATCACGAGAGTTTAGTCTCAATGAGTGTAGCATACTGCTACTGTTCTATGGCCAAGTTGGTCAATTTAAGGTTCTAAGGTCAGTTGGTGCTTAATGACTCCTCAGAAGACCCATATTCTCCTTGTTCCAACACAAGGGATATCGGTACAGACCAAGGTGTCACACCAACGTAGCTACTGCTTCACCTGTGTCGGTCTACGCCGGACAGGTCCCTCACAGTTTATTGCTACTTACCTAAAAAAGGGTACCCCATATCCGGGTTAGGATCTATAAAACTCCGATACAAATCGACAAAATTAAAGCATACAGAGCATACAATTGAAAACATAAGTGATCTTATCCTAAGGTACACCTCACTTATAAAAATGTCCCCAGTAGAGTCGCCAGTTCTATGATCGGTGGAAATAGAACTGACTGTTTTGAATGTTGGTTCGCGAAATGTCATGGTAAGCAAGAGTCGCCACCGTCTTTTATTTTCTCCAACAAGGAAAGGACAAAAGCACAGCAAAATTCCTTTTCGAGATGTTTCTCGGTTCGGGAGGTAGATTATAGAAAGGGAAGGTGTTAGCACCCTTTCTATCCGTGGTTATCCACGGGCTCTTAGGTACTTGCTCACTATGTTTTCAAAATGTTTTGATTTTCTTGTGTTTGTGGGTTTTGAAAAAAGGTTTGTTTGAAAACTTCGTTTAACTCTTGTATCGGTCCTCAAGAGTGTATGAAGTGTTGTTTCAAAACTTTGTTTGAAAAGTGTAGGTGCGAAAAGTATTTTTTTTGTTTTGAAAGAGCAAGTACCTGAGAACCTCTACCTACTCAAAAGAAATTAAGCTGTGTAAATATCCTTTAGACAGTACCATCCCACTATTGAGAAGTAGGTAGCACCGTCGTTGGAGCTTTTCGGGTCAATTCGATTATAGGGACATGTGGTCACCAAAGCAATAGTAGGACGCCTTAGCGGTAACCATAATGTCTTAGATCGGTTTTATCCGAGGCAACTGGTTCGAGGCAACTTGATCTTTAGACAGGAGGGCGACCTCTAAAACACCCTATACTCAATGACCACGTCGAGGCAACCAAGTGAGGCGTACCCTAGGAGTGGCATGTGCGAGTGTGTCAGGATTCAGTTAAGTTATCTTTGTACATGTTATGGTGAGCTACAGGTTGATTTTAATTTCAGAGATAAGTCTTGTCATGCATAGCCTAATTAACATACATCTAACAGTTAATAGTTTGCGGAAAATAAATCTACGCTATTACAAGGCGTCGGGTATTTACATCGCCAAAAACAAACCCTTTGAAAAAGTAAATTGCGGGAAATTAAAGAAAAGCGATAAAAAGGTCCTAATTAAAGCTATTACATCCTTGGAGCAAATACATAATTGGAATAAAAGATAATATGCGCGAAAAGAATTGAATCAGAAGAGTTCTTAGGGTTTTGACCCTTTTTTGAGAAAGAAAGAAGTTTTTAGTTATTTTGCATTAAATTAAACCTAAAACTAATTAATTAATGAAAAGAAATATTTTTGGGTTTTTTTTAATGTCTCAAGGAAATAAATAAAAAAATAGTCAAAAGTTAGTAAAACCCTAATTCTATGTTAATTTTATTTATTGTAAAAAAAAAGTTAAAATTAACCCTAACTAAACTAAATTAATGATGTTAGTATTTATTTACAAAAATAATAAAGGGTGAAATTAATAAAAATATTATATTTTAGTTTTCTGATTTTATTATAAAAATTTTAATTTGGTTAATTAAATAATAATAATAATAATTAATAATAAAAATAATTAAATAGAAAATATAAAAAGAGAAAAAGGAATAACCCAGGGGGGGTGTTGGCCCAAGTTAGGAGGTTTGTTTGTAATTCTGAAGCCCAATTGCTCAAGCTCGTTTGACTTTCTGAGATCCTCCATGGCGCGTGTTGACTGGGAGTATGATGGTATTCCACTCAGGACCATTGGATTTCAGTTTGATGACATCTGACGTCTGGGATGTGAGGTGCATGGTGGATCACGTGTTGGAACTTGCATGTGATTATGTGAAAGAAAATGAAATAAATGTTTTGGGGGACCTGGGATTCGAACCCAGGTCCCAAGGGATAACACTCCAATGCCTTTGCCAACTGAACCAGAACGCGATTTTGTTAAAAGAATGGTTAATGAATATTATATAAAAAAACAACTATTATGCTGTAAACCACAAAATAATGCGCACCCTTTTTTAAATCGGCCAACCAGGTACTAACACATCATCATCTTCTTCATGGTTCCTGCAAAAAATATAAACATATAGTGGGGGTTTTTAACCCCCACAATATGCTGCGAGGAAAAATAACGATTAGAGCTACAACAAGCATAAATATTTCGCGATAGGTGGGTTAAGTTCATCTGGTTCTCATGATTCCAACCATGTGTCTTATGAGTCTTAATTTTTCCTGGATTGCAAAGCCCCAATTCAAAGCTCACGAACCCTAAAAATTCAACAATGGCATCTTTTGATTCAGGATATTATAATTCAATTCAATGATACCATTAGCTTCGTATGACCTCTAGCAATGCAAAACAATCACAAAAACATGTTAATTATGCATGAATTCAACAATACGATTTTGGAAAATAAGTGCAAACCGTGGTTCTGTTTTCAACGATTTCTTGAGTTGTAAGGTCTGAATTTGATTGTAAAAGCTTCCTGGGATCCCCTGCAATGTATTGAAATCAATAAAAACTCTTAAATCGCCCTAGAATACAAAAACCAGTTTTCAATTTTCTTGGAATTTCTTGAAATTGTATGGGGTGTTTCTGCAGCTTTTTCACGTCTATGAGATTAGGATTTGCTTGCATATATATAGAGGAAACGAATTAGGTCAAAAACTTGAGCAAGAATCCATTGCAATGATGATTAGATCTTTGATTGGAAATCAAATCTTTTTGATTTTTCATGATTGGAAAATGTTGCCAATTTTGGAGATTTTGTATCTTTGACTTGGTGCTCGAAATTTCCAGCATATCTTGACCATATTTGCCTCAAAAATTGATTGAAAAATCAAATCTTGCATTTTCCTACAATTTAAATTAATTAAATGAATTAATATTAATTAAAATCCAATTAATCAATAAAAATAAGAAAATAAATTCAATTAAACTTGATGGGTCGTGCATAGGCCATGGATGAAGTTTCAAGAAGAGATTTGAGGCCCATTAGCAAAAAGAAGGTGTTTTGAGCAAAGTTGACTTTTGCAAATTCCTAAAATTTCCCAACTTCTCCAATGCATATCTTGCTCAATTTTGATCATATGACAATGTTCTTGGACATTTTGGAAAGGGCTTGAATTCCTATAACCAATGCCTTTGGTCCCATGTCATTTGGATTTACCAATATCAAGTTATGGTCTTTGACTTAAAGTGCATTTTTGTTGACTTTTGAATTTGACCTATAATGTAAAGATTGGTAACTTCTTGTGAGAGAATTTCTTGAACTTGGAGTGTGAAGATGGATTGTATGAAATGGAATTCCCTTCAAAATGAGCATTGGATGGAATTTTTATGACAAACCGTGAAAAGGTTATGCCCCGGTCAAGATACAGTTGACTTTTCTACTGTCCAAAAATAGTAACTTTTTGCATCTTGATGAATTTTGAGCTACTCTTGTGGAATAATGATCAAGACTTGATCAAATGATGATTGTGAACTCAAAATAAGATGTTGACCAAGAATTCTGACTTTTGACTACAAAATGACCATTTTGCCCCTGCAGTTGACTGTAAATCAAATGAGGCTTTTGACTGTGCAAATTGGCACTGTGAGTCTTGAAACTTGGTATGTAGGTACTTGAGAATGTATATAGGCCTATGAGACTTGATTGAACCATTGAAAACCCAAAATTCCTTGAAAGAACCAAAACCCTAATTTTGGCTGGCTTAGGAGGTGGTTTGACTGTACAATCTCTTGAGCAATCTTGAACCATTTGAAGATGATTCTTGACAAACATTGAAGAATATGGGAGGGAAAATTTTGGGGTACAACAACTTGTAAAGACGATTTAGCAATTATCATTTAAGGGACTAGATAATTTACCAAAGGCAACTTCGAAAGGGTCATCGAGGGACTATGATCTTTTGTATCAAGGGACAATGCTAAATCGTCCCCACACTCGAGGGACATGATTGTTTAATCGAAAGGAAACAAGTGGGGTCACCAAAGAGGTGCGTATGTGAATAATGTATTAAATTCAGTTATTTATCTTGCATTTAGGGTTTTCTAGATTTTTTTAGTCTTGCCATAGATTCCCTAATTACTAGTAGTTATAAGGAAAACAATAAAGTAAGAAATTAAAAGTCCCACACTATTACAATGCTTCGGGAAAGGGGGTACAAAACCAAAAAAATTGGGGGAAAATAGAAAGCAAATAAAACCCTAATTAAACTATTACATTACGTAGCAATTACATAATAGGAAAAACTAATGCGAAAATAATAAAGCGTGCGAAATAGTAAAAAGGAAAAGAAACGGAGAAATTGTTTGATGAAAAATGATTGATGATTTAACCTAAACCTAATTGATTTTATTTGAAAAAAACTGATTAAGTGATTAAATTAAACAAACCCTAAAGTCTAGGTTGATTTTAATTGATAAAAAAAATTAGGTAATTAAATTAATCGAAACTAATTATCCTAATTAATTTAATAAATAAAAAATCAAAGTTAATTCATGAGAAAGATACTAAACCTAATTTTTTTTAATGTTGATTAAAAAACAATTAGGGTTTATTAAAAAAATTAGGGTTAAGAAAAAGAAAATAATGTTAGTAAAAAAAATAGAGAAAAAGAATGCTGGAGATGAGTGTTGAACTCATGCCCCCAAAGGCCTTCATGCAGCACGCATACCAAGAGGCAAAGCGCGCGCCTGTGCTAGGATATGCATCCAACATGTTTTATAATCAACCTATAAAAATATGAGAAATATGAAAAAATAGCAAAGTCAGGGATCGAACCCGTGAGCAGAGGGAGGAATGACTTAGCGCATGCGTTTTAACCACTTGGGTGGTGATACATCCATTAATACAATTGAAATAATAAATATATATTATATAATAAAATATACTGGCCAGAGAAGCGGTGCAGCCCTAGCTCCGATCGTCTTCTCTGGTAACCCCCTTTTTTAAAACCTGGAAAAAACAAAGAATTAACGATCCAAGAATGTCCTACCCCCTAAAACATAGGTTGTGAATCCAATGGGGGCATCTTTGAAGGCTAATTCGTCCTGGTTTGTGAGGTATGGTAAAGATGACATGAGTCGGGTTGGTCATGGCCATTCATGAGTCAGATAGCATGGTACTCATGAGATGAATCAGACCTGCACATTAGCATCTCAGGAGACGTTAGTGGTGTTAGTGTGCGTTAAAACATCATGAAAACAAAGATACAAGAATCATGAAATAATGCAAAAACGATGGTGCATGTATGCTGGTTCAGGTTCTTTGGATCATGGTAACCGATCCAATCTTACCCTTCAATGTTCCTGGAAGTGAATGGATTGGATGTTTGGTGGTGAGGAGGCTTGAAAATAGGGTTTTCAAAACTTAGGGTACTTGGAAAACTTTGATGTTTTTTTGACAACTTTGTGGTGCAAGAATTTCGTGTCTTTGTTCTTGTCTTGATGTCTGAATATATAGAGAATTTTTAGGGCAAAAACAAATGGGCTTGGACTCTTGTGTAATAAGATATAATTTTATCTTATATTATTTTATATTATTAATGAATTAAATAAAAAATAATAAAAATAATAAAAATAAAACAAGGCCAAAGGGTGTGTGAATGAATTCTGAGGTGTATGAAGGGTATAACACACGTTTGGATCCCAAGCTAATGGCCCAAAAGTTCAAAATATCAAGCTTGCTCAATTTGGTCTTCATGCATTTGCTCAAAATTTCCAAACTTGCAATGGCCATAACTCACTCAATTTTTATCTTTTGAAGGTAATCTTTGACTTTTTGAAAAGCTCAAGATGTCTTATACAACCTATATGTTGATCATTTTTCCTTTTGAAGACTTCATCTTGATGTAAATTGCCTTGACAAAAAGTGTCTTTTTGTTGACTTTTGAAATGACCTGTAATGTATTGGCTTATATCTCTCAAATGATGCATTTTTTGGACTATAGATTAGAGAGATAAAGTTATATAAAATTGATTTTCCTTCAAAATGGGCTTTGGTTGGGGAAAATTTAACGAAGCATGTGAAAGTTATGCTTGGTCAAAGTTCAGTTGACTTCTTCTAGGGAAACCCTAATTTGGCAACTTTTGACTTCTGATGATTTGAAGGCTTTTCTTGAGGAATCATGATCAACCCTTAATAAAATGATGGATATCACTTAAAAATGTTGATTTTTATAAAAAAATATTGATGTTTGACTATATGTTGACCATGGTTGACTTTTTACCCAATACATTTGATTTTCAGCCATCTGAGCAAACTTGTGATGCAAGACTTGAAACTTGACATGAGAATTCTTGAAGACCTATGGAGAACCATGAAAACCACTTGAGACCTTGAAAACTCAATCTTCCTTGAGAATACCAAACCCTAGTTGTGGACCCATTTCTTAGGAGGAGAATTTGTCTGATCAATTCTTGAGCCACCTTGAGCAAATGAGGATCTCGTGAGAATGTCTTAAAGGAAAATGGAAGGGAAAAATTTAGGGTACAATAAATTCCCTGTTCAATCTTCTTAGACCTGAGGAGTTAGATTGGCACGTCCTTCATTCATGAATTGAACACTTAAGTGCCCAGAAATTTTCACTTGCATGTGCACGAAGTAACACTATTGGTTGATTATACCGGGAATGGGCTTAAAGATGCCATTTGGAGAGGTGAAGGAGAATAGTTGGAGATGGGCTTACATATGCCATCCAAAGTAACTGTTGATAGGAATATCAAAATAAGTCTACGCCTGACCTTGTATTTAGAAGATGTACTTGGAATGAGTCTACGCCCGACTTTGTCCAAAAGAATATTAGAATAAATCTACGCTTGATTTTATCTGAGCTACAAGATGTCTACGCCTGACTTTAACTATAAGAGACATTGGAATGAGTCTACGCCTGACTTTTCCAAAAAGAGTATCAGAAGGAAATCTACGCTTGATTTCATTTGAACTAGAAGATGTCTACGTCCGACTTCAACTAGAGGAGGTACTGAAAAGAGTCTACGCTTGACTTTTCCAAAAAGAGTATCAGAATGAAATCTACGCTTGACTTCATATGAATAATGCACTAGAAGATGTCTACGCCCGAATTCATCTAGAAGAGGTACCGGAAAGAGTCTACGCCTGACTTTTTCCAAAAAGAGTATGAGAAAGAAATCTACGCTTGATTTCCTCTGAATGATGTACTAGAATATGTCTACGCTCGACTTCATCTAGAAGAGGTACGGAAAAGAGTCTACACCTGATTTTTTCCAAAAAGAGTATGAGAAAGAAATCTACGCTTGATTTCCTCTGAATGATGTACTAGAATATGTCTACGCCCGACTTCATCTAGAAGAGATATCTTTCAAAATGAATTTATGGGGAAAATGCTTAAGTAGCTACCAGTCAGATTTAGTCTCTGAGGGAAATACTTGTCCATTTGCAAACATAACCTGAAAAGATAAAGTTAGTTTTATGCAATGCTATGATGTATGTAATGCATTATGTAGTGATGCTCTCGAAATAAATGTGAATGTGCTAATGTGTTTCGTATGCATATGCTGTGATAAATGATGTATGAATATGAGATGTCATTGAAGTGTATTGGTAGCTCCGTATAACATCTTGATCGGGAAAATAAATCCATGATTGTTGTTGGGGATGAAGAATATGTGTGATTTTCAATCATATCATAGAATGCCCGTGCTGGGGATTCCGACTTGCTGTTTGAGGAAACTCTGCCGGGGAATGTTGATTTCTGCTTGGGGAGAAGAACTTAAGAACATTGGTCGTTCATTTATCTACTGGGGAGTTTAATTCTTATATACCCCGACTGGGGATAAAAGAGATGGATAACCTTCTGAGGTGCTGTTTGACCGAGTTTTTGATATGGATGTCGAATCGTCTGGGGAGGATAAGATTAACTGATACTTAGTCCAGTTTCCGATTTTGTAGCAATTCTCTGGCGATAATGGTCAGGACTACCCTTTGCTAGAGAGACAAGTTTTTCCGGTGATTTACAGTAGTCAGAGGGATAGACTCAAGCTGGGGAGACTGAATTTCGCTGGGGAGATAAACACTGTTGGGGAAATAAACCCTGTTAGGGAAATAAACCCTGTTGGGGAAATAAATCCTACTGGAGAAACACTTTGTTGAGGAATATGCTCTGCTGAGGGATTTGAGTCCGGATGGAGAAGAGAATTCTGCAAGGGATTTTACGGTGTTGGAGAAATAAACTCAACTGGGGGAAGATAATTCCTATGAACTGTACTGCTATTGTAATCTACTAAAGATTGGATTTCTGTAAGTTAGCAACTTTTCCAGGGAAAAGATTATACTCCTTTATCCGCTAGGGGGATCTTCTGATGAGTACAATTAGAATATTTCGGGCTTGCAGGGAATATGTATTGTTCATGAAGATGACTTCGCAGGGGATAATCTTATAGAAACTGCTCTGTGGGGCAACTTTATTAGGGATTACTCTGTGGGGATTTATGGATGATTTGAGCATTATCCCGCCTCCTAAAGTCTCGAGTAGATACTTATTCCTATTTTTATGCATATTTTGTTAATAGTAATCATGTTCATATGCATATGTTCATATGCATAAGTTAACTTTAATTAGACAAATAAAATGAACTAAATCTAAGTTTAATATTAAGTTAAAGAAAAGAAGTTAAGTAAGAAAATGTTTTGGGTCCTTTTTTTATTTTAAGAAATTAAATAAAAATAAACTAAATAATTTAAATATTTAATATAATATATATTTGGTGTTTTTTAATTAAAAAAGGAAAATAATAATAATAATACTAAAAATAATAAAGGAAAGAAAATAAAAATAAAAATATAAGCTTAAACTCATGGGGGGGGGGGGGGTTTATGAAGTGGAAAGGAGAAAAGCCCAGAAGTTCTGGCCCATGCGCGCTACTAACAAGTAAACATGGGTGTTATACCCCAAAATTTGCCCTCCCATATTCATCAAGAAATTGCCAAGCCAAGATAGAAAATTCCCCAAGGGTTGTGCAGTGCAACAGTCTCCTAAACAGTCCAAATTAGGGTTTTGAGTCTGATCAAGAAAAGGAAGTTTTCAAAGGCTCAATCAAGTCTCATATGCTTACAAACATGGTCAAGCATCCTCATGCCAAGTTTCAAGGCATTCAGCTCAAGATTGCACAGTCAAAACCCTAAATTGCACTACAGTCAACTGTAGGGGCAAAATGGTCATTTGGCAGTCAAAAGTTCAAATTTTTGGTCAACATATCATTTTGAAGCCACAAACATCATTTGATTAATGCTTGATCATGATTCTCAAAGTTTGGCTCAGAAATCATCAAAGATGCAAAAGTTGCTATATTTGGACAGCTGAAAAAGTCAACTGAAATTGACCAGGGCATAACTTTCACATGGATTATCAGAAAAATTCCATCCAAAGCTCATTTTGAAGAGAAAGAAATTTCCTACAACTCATCTTCATACTTCAAGTCCAAGAAATGCTCTCACAAAAAGTTATCAATTTCAACATTACAGGTCATTTTCAAAAGTCAACAAAAAGGGACTTTAAGTCAAAGACCATAACTTGAGATTGGTAAATCAAAATGACATGGGACCAAAGGCATTGGTTAAAGGACTCAAAGACCTTTCCAAAATGTCCAAGAACATGTGAAAAGCTTAAATATTGAGCAAGTTATGCCTTGTAGAAGTTGGGAAAATTTTGTGAAATGGCAAAAGTCAACTATCTTTGAAAATCCAATTTTTGACAAAAGGGCCCCATTTTTTCCACTTGGTTCATCCTTGTCATGCCACACACGTGTCCCATGGCTAATTTCAAGACCAAATATTGATTTTTTATTTTATTTAATTTTTGATGATTTAATTCATTTTAATTCTTTGAAAATTCAAATAAAATTTAAAAACCAATGGAATAGTGTCATGTGAACTTGGACAATTCCTATGTATCATGAACCAACTCAAGAAATCAGGCTAGGGTTCATTTGCACACTAGGTCTAGGTTTTGGCTAAAAAGGAGGAAAAATGGTTAGTGGAAGAAACCCTAAGACTTGTTCTTTCCTAAGCTTGAATCTAGGTCAAATAGTTAACCAATTCCATTCCATTATGATCACTGAGTCCAACCCTAACCATAACATAGCAAAAGGCTCGCTCAAAAGCCATTGGACAATTTGAAATTTTGGCCATATAATGCAAAACTGAAATCACTACTAGGGAGTTTTTTTAAGCCTTGATTCATATACCAATAGCTTCCTGAGACAATTCTGAACGCATTCCACTTCCTAACATCAATCAAAACGCGACGAAACAGTGGTGACAACTCAGACTGTATCTCAAAATATTTGAAATCGTATTCTCCATTCTAAGCATCTTCATGGCATTCCAATAGTATATTCTTGTTCCATATGATGTTTCCAAGCTAACCCTTATATTCAATTTGGTTTTTGCACTGTATATAAGAATCCACCATGCACGAATCCTAGGGTTACAGTTTTCTCAAATTAGGGATTTTGCCTAGAGGAGAAATTAGGGCCCATGACCACCATGGTTGAACTCAGCATTTTGAGACGAAGAAGAAGATATGCTCGCGACAAATTTATGAGCTACAGGGACCTAATCGCTATTTTTTGAAAGCCTGCCTAACACCACGGTTGCAAAACCGTTGCTCATTTGTTTTGTTTTACAGGGCATGTGAAGAAGAAGGCATCGTGGCAAGGCGTGGTTCGTCCATTCAAATTTGCGCGCGTTTGACTATTAGGCGTTGGTTTTAATATTTATTATTTGTTAACCATATTATATTAAATGAATTCAAAGTGGCTCAGTGGCCAGGGACACGCGCATGTAACCTCAATGACCTGGGTTCAAGTCCCAGGTCTGGCAAAATTCCCTATTATTTTTCTACATAAAATTCTATGCTTCACTAACTTCCAGGTACACCATACACCCAGGACCAAGCCTTGACACGTCTTCCTGGAGATCAAACTAAGGGCTTAGATTTGAGAGACACGCTGCACCTGGTCAAAGGCATCACACCTGAGCCAAAAAGTCAATGGACTTCAAAGCTAATGGGCCAGGCTTTTCAAATCTGCACCTCCAATTCTGGGGTCTACCCCCCCTGGTTTGCCCATTTAATTTATTTTCTTATATCTTTTAATTATTTATTTTAATTGTTATATTATTTTAACTATTTGTTTTATTTAATTTTTTAATCAAAATACAAAAACATCATAAAAATCAAAAAAATGCCAAAATATATAATTTATATTATAATTATTTTCATAAATAATAACATGTAAATATTTAGTTTTAATTAGGTTTTCAACTTTAATTCCTTTTAATAAAAATCAAAACAAAAACATAGAATTAGGTTAATGACTTTTTCCTTTTAACTTTCCTTGTTTTTTGCCATAGTATTAGTGTTTTTCATAATTAAACTAGGGTTGCATTTTAGGTTAGATTTTAATTCTTTTAATAACTAAAAATCCAAAAAAATAGAGTTTAGGTTTAATAACTTTTTATTTTCTTTTTTAATTTTCCTTTTTTCAGAATAATAATATTATTTATTTATTTTCATAAATTTAAAAATGCACATAAATTAATTTAGAATTAAATTAGGTTAAAAGTCAATATTTTCATAATAAACTTAAAAGACATTAGAACTAGGATTTTAATTTTAATTAATTTTTCTTTTTTTCTTTTAAATCTAAAAAACACAAAAATACCATTTTTCATTTAATTTTAATTTTGGATAATTTAATTATTTTAATTCCTTTAAAGGGTCCAACGCCCTCGCATTTGATTATTTTTCTTTTTTCGCGCGTTTCATTTATTTCTTTTGTAAATAATTATGTATATCCCCCAAAGCCATGTAATTTAAAATTCTCGCACCTTTTATTTATTCGCTTTATTCATTTTCAGTCAAATCGGGTTCGGTTTTTTTTGGCGATGTGGACCCGCGCCAGTTGTAATAGTTTAGATTTATTTTCTCGCAAATATAATTGTTAATAAATATGCATGAAAGAATGAATGCCCAAAAATAAAATCGAATCGTTAGATCACCAATGCATGACAAGACAAACAATAAACTGAAAATGACACACAATTCACACACCACCCCTAGGGTACGCCTCACTGTTGCCTTTCGAAAGGTGGTCGTCGAGTATAGGACGTTTTAGTAAGTCCTTATGTCCATGACATGATCCAGTTGCCTCGAAACGGTCGCCTCGGAAAATAAAGGATCAATGGCATAAGGGTAGCTTCTAAGGTGTCCTACTGTTGCTCTGGTGACCACCACGTCCCTAAAACTCGAATTAACCCGAACATCTCCAACGGTGGTGCTACCTACCTCTCAATGGTGGGATGGCACTACTTTAAAGGACATTTACACAGACGAATTCCTTAGGGTAGGTAGGTTCTCAAGGGTACTTGCTCTAATTTCAAAACAAAATCAAAACATCTTTTCACCAACACCTTTCAAAACTTTCAAAACAAACTTTTCAAAACACTCTGACGTATGAGTTGAACTGAAACTTTTCAAAGAATATTTTTGAAACCCACATTGAAAAGCAAGCAAACATTTTGAAAACACATTGAGCAAGTACCTAAGAGCCCATGGATAACCATGGATAGAAAGGGTGCTAACACCTTCCCTTTCTATAACTTACCTCCCGAACCGAGAGCAATCTCTTTAAAGGAATTTTTCTGTGCTTTTGTCCTTTCCAATTGGAGAAAATAAAAGACGGTGGCGACTCTTGCTTCCGCGACATTTCGCGAACCAGCTTTAAAACAGTCAGTTCCAGATCCACCGATCACAGAACTGGCGACTCTGCTGGGGAGACACTTAAAGTGAGGTGTACCTTAGGGCTAGTCATAACTGTGTTTTCAATTGTTTTCCTTGTGTGCTTTAAAATTGTGGGTTGCTTGGGAGTTCTATAGATCCTAACCCGGATCTGGGGGATACCTTTTTAGAAAGTAGAAACAAGGCTGTGAGGGAACTGTGCGGGGTATACCGACATGGTTGAAACAGTCTGCTACGTTGATGTGGCACTTTGGTGTGTACCGGTAACCCTTGAGTCAGTCAAGGAGAGTACGGGGCCTCCGCGTGGTGTCATGAAGCATCAACAGACCTTAGGAACCTTAATTGAACCATCTTGGCCTCTTTAGGGTAGTGAGATAACTGACTTTGGTGCAGTCCGAGGTTGGTTGATACTCGATACTACACTCAATTGAGGGTTGCTTTCCTGGAATATTTCGGTCGCCAGTTCAGTGGCTAAATCGAAACGATGAACAATGAAAGCAATCCCGTGATATTGGGAACCTTAGAACCCGGTTACTTTGATTAGGACAGGTTGAACCCACCAACTTCAAGAGGGTACTACCCAGACTCCATGCTGGCTTAAACTTTAAGGGCTTCTCTTGTGTGACTTGTGTGCCTTCCTACTTGAACTACTTGCATGCTTATTACCTGACATTTGTCTCTTGCAGGTTGTGTTTGTAGTCCTTAATTAGGACTCATAACAGGGTATCCTAAGTTTCTTGCAGGTTTTTGCAGTCCTTAATTGGGACTCATAATAGTGTTACTCACATTACCCCATGCATATCATGACATCATACCATTGCATACCTCCTAACCCATTTCAAGGATCTCAAGGGCTTGTGATACAGGTCATATAAATCAAACATCTAGCAAGGGGCAAAGAGGATTGATTTTCCTCTAGCCAATGTTGTCAGAGGCTATGACCCACTTGATATGGTGAGCCTTTGACTCTTGAAGAAGAGTTCTCAATAACATGGGTGTCCTTCAATCAAGCTCTAAATTCCAATGCTAACAAATTTTCTTGTTTACCCCGCGAGATCCTTGAAAACATTGCATGCATATCATACATATCATTGCATAACAGGTACCCTTTGGACAAGTCACTTATCATCTCCGCTGTTTATTTCAGCGATGGCTTCCCAACAAGATAACCAGGACCTTCTTGCTCAAGGGACTCGGTTCGAGGAAATCCTCCTGAATCTATCCAAGGGGCAGGAGGAGCTAAGGACACTTCTCATGGAGACTTTTGTCAAGAACAGTGTTGAGGACGAAAGGCTGGAACACCTACAAGCTGAGGTGGATGCATTGAAAGCCCAGATGCTGGGGCAGATGACTGCCATTCAGGGTTTAACTCAAAGACAAGATGAGCTCGGGGTTCTCATCAACAAACTGCTTCAGGGCAACCAACTGGGGCAAACATCTAAGGGTAAAAAGCCAATCATCGTTCAACCACCTTTGAGACAAAGAGGCAAGGAGAAAGCTCCTCATATGGCTCCAGTATCACCAATTCAGCAGCAATTTCACCAACTTCAGACAGACAAGCCCAGGAGGCAGTTCACCCCGCTCAATATGTCGCCGTTTCAAGCTTTACAACGCCTGTTAAGATTGAACCTGATCACATTAAGGGATCATCCCCAGAACCCCAACACAGCACATCCTGCTTACGATCCCAATAAAAGGTGTGCCTACCACTCTGCCTGTCCAGGACATAATGCAAACGAGTGTTGGGCTTTGAAAAACAAGATCCAGGACCTGATTGATGAAGGAGCACTGGAATTCACACAAGATGGTCAGGCTGAATTTTTCTACCATCCCTCCAAGGCTCACTATTTGAAGTGACAAGCCCTGAGACTAGAAATTTTTGTTCATTCTAATGTTCAAGTTGCAATTTTCTTTTGTTCAAACATTTACTTCATGTTAAAACATTGTTATTCCATTAATGCATCGCTTATGTCTATTTTTGAATCAATATATTCGCATTCACTATATGCAAACTATTTTCATATTTTTTCTGATGTCAACTCTGGATCTAAATTCTAAGCCTCTTGAGGGAGGATGACGAAAACAATACCATAATTTACAGTATGCTTTTGAACAGACCCCGCTGATGAGGTACAGGTATTGTTTCAATTCCTAAACACTGGAGTTATAAGGATGATAATCCCTCGTCAACCCCTCTGAGCCAAAGAAGTAGGAGTTTTTGTGTGCGAAATTTAAAACCCTTTATCATAACCTGGGGCAGGGTAGTTCTCTCAGTTGATCCAAGTGCATAACGAATGGCACCGAAGAGATCTTTGCAAAACGAAGAAAGACAGTGATGGTTCCGAATAATCAATAAAGAAAGGCAGTCATTATATCTCAAAAATAAGAACCCAATAAGTCAAAACCTATGAAGGAGACTTATAAAACTGGGGCATCCCGCTGACTGAAATTCCAAAAAAGGAAACAGTTCAGGCAAAAAAAAAGAAAGGGATAACAAAATCAAAAAGAAAGAGGTCCCACAAACCCTCGACAAAAAATGATGACTGCCTATTCAGAATAAATCATCAATATCCGAACCATCACTGGAAAATCAGAACAAAGACTCAAACTAGGTCTAACGTATGATCAACTGAGTTTAGGTTTGGAGAACATCACGAAGAGCGGGTGGGTACAAATAATTTGAGCCTTTATCCTTTGTTTCTTAAACCGTGAACCAGGCCACGTTATAACCCTTAAAAGTCGTAGCTGAAGCATGGGTTAGTTTGAAAGCATACTGTCACAAAAGGTATCCTGACTCCTGAAGGCCTACGGTAAATACGAAGTTGACATCATGTTTTACAAACATTTACTTGTTTTATGAAAAAGAATGCATTTTCAAAATCTTCGAGACAGACATAAGCTTTGCATTTTTAACATAACTTTGTTTGCATATGACTTTTTGTTTGAACAGCATAGAAATTCGCATGACGAAAGTCTAATGAACAAGAGTATCTCCAATCAAGGGGCACGGCATGATCATGGCCTACCATCTGGGGCAGTTAAGTCAAGATCCAGAGAATCTCTCAAAAGGCCGAAAAGCCTGGGGCAAATCTCTGCCTGAGTCACTTGGGGCACTCCAGCAACGAATCTTGCACGATCAGACACCTTCTGGTAATATGACAACACAAGCAGCCAGGGGCACCTACCTGCATTCTAAGAGCGCAGACATAGTCGAAAAGATACTACGCAAAATCAAAGACCCGCTAGGTTGATATACCTAGGCAAAAATAAGGGCTCCCCGGCGAACCAAAAGGGTTCGGGCAAAATGAAGGGATGAAACAAAAAATCTGTACACCAGGCAAGTCGAAAACCTGAAAAGGCGGCTTGAGCAAAAATGGGTATCCCGGTGGACTGAAAACCCGAAAGGGCGGTCCAGGCAAAAGTTAGGGATCAAAGCATACGACTATGTCCTGTCATCTTGTCACCTGCCTGCCTGAAGAAGGTTTGACCCTCAACAATTATCAGCATCCCTCCCCTATAGAAACAGGGGCAATAACGGATGGTTTAAGCAATCTGGTTGTTTCCGTCCTCCAAGGTACCAAGGTATGTCCAGCTAAAGAACATGATCAGTACATCTTAATTCCCCAGAGAATAGGTGCATTCTTCTCCAAGCAAAGTTAACAAGTCTCAAGGAAATTGGGTATCCTCCAGTAAATCCCAATATTCCCCCAGCAGCATATATTCTTTACAAGCATCCCCGGCAGTCTTGGTCTAAAGATTGTTCCCCGGCGGTATCCCAATATCCAAATAACCTTACCCCGGTTCCTCCAGAAATCTTACATGGATTTATCACAAATAACCTTACCCCGGTTCATCAAGAAGTTTTTACACAAACTTATCCAAATAACCTTACCCCGGTTCCTCCAGAAATCTTACATGGATTTATCACAAATAACCTTACCCCGGTTCATCAAGAAGTTTTTACACAAACTTATCCAAGTAACCTAACCCCGGTTCCTCTATAAATCTTACATGGATTTATCACAAATAACCTTACCCCGGTTCATCAAGAAGTTTTTACACAAACTTATCCAAGTAACCTAACCCCGGTTCATCCAGAAGTTTTACACGGACTTATAACCTTACCCCGGTTCATCAAGAAGTTTTACACGAACTTACCCTGCAGTAACCTTACCCCGGTTCCGCCAAAAGTTTTACACGAACTTATCCCGAAGAAACCCTACACAGGTTTCCTTCCTCCAAGGTGCAGTTTTACACGAGCTCGTCATCAGTCAACCCTACACAGGTGTCCTTCTTTCCAAGATGTGGTTTTACACGAGCTCATCATCAGGCAACCCTACATAGGTTCCCTCTTTCAACTTACAAGGTTACAGTTCAAAACTCCCCAGAAGAGTCCAATCCAAGTTCCCCAGGAAAGATGGAATTCATCTCCCCAAGCAGTAAGCTTATCCCCAGTATATTCTGGGAGCTTATCCTTCATAGAACACGAACGCGTCGTCTGGCTTGATTTAAAGAGTTATTTCCTTAACAGGATATAACTGGGTTATCCTCAGCCAAAAGCCACGGAAAGGCCGTCGTCAACGTAGTTCTTTCCTATCCCCAGCGAAGTCAATTCACACTTCCAATACAACAACGGTATCCCCAACAGAGTTACTATCAACATTCAGCAAGGCATCACTCTTCCCACAGAGTATTGCTTTCCAGCATGATCGCTAGAGTATCTTTTCTCCCCGCAGATTCTTTCATTCGCCAAGTTTATTCCGCAACGGAGTCATCTTCTCCTACCGGTATCCTTGCAGTTATCATCCCCAGCGGAAGCAAAATCTATTCTTCAACATCAGCCCAGGATACGACTCCCCGGCACCCGTCAAGGATTCACTTTCCTAGACAAAAACATACAAGTCATGAAATATCACATACATCATTATAGCATGCATAACACACTGCATCATACAAATCTCAGTTATGTTGAGGACATCATTGCTTGATCCATATCATGCATTGCATATGACTGACTTTTACCTTTCAGGAAAGATCCAGTTGAGTTCTCAAGCTACATTTCAAGACCTAGACCGGTTCAGTTAAATCGTCCCAAGATTTTCCTGATTGCTTATCCAGTCAAAGGCCTTCTCTGGTTCAGTTAAATCGTCCCAAGGTTTTCCTGATTGCTTATCCAGTTGAAGACATTTCAAGACCTAGACCGGTTCAGTTAAATCGTCCCAAGATTTTCCTGATTGCTTATCCAGTCAAAGGCCTTCTCTGGTTCAGTTAAATCGTCCCCAGGTTTTCCTGATTGCTTATCCAGTTGAAGACATTTCAAGACCTAGACCGGTTCAGTTAAATCGTCCCAAGATTTTCCTGATTGCTTATCCAGTCAAAGGCCTTCTCTGGTTCAGTTAAATCGTCCCAAGGTTTTCCTGATTGCTTATCCAGTTGAAGACATTTCAAGACCTAGACCGGTTCAGTTAAATCGTCCCAAGATTTTCCTGATTGCTTATCCAGTCAAAGGCCTTCTCTGGTTCAGTTAAATCGTCCCAAGATTTTCCTGATTGCTTATCCAGTTGAAGACATTTCAAGACCTAGACCGGTTCAGTTAAATCGTCCCAAGATTTTCCTGATTGCTTATCCAGTCAAAGGCCTTCTCTGGTTCAGTTAAATCGTCCCAAGGTTTTCCTGATTGCTTATCCAGTTGAAGACATTTCAAGACCTAGACCGGTTCAGTTAAATCGTCCCAAGATTTTCCTGATTGCTTATCCAGTCAAAGGCCTTCTCTGGTTCAGTTAAATCGTCCCAAGATTTTCCTGATTGCTTATCCAGTTGAAGACATTTCAAGACCTAGACCGGTTCAGTTAAATCGTCCCAAGATTTTCCTGATTGCTTATCCAGTCAAAGGCCTTCTCTGGTTCAGTCAGATCAACCCTAAGATCTCCCTGATTCTTATCCCAGTAGAAGACACCCAAGATTTTTCTCAACGAGCGTTGTTGAAGTTAAAGTCACCCAAGGTTCTCTTACCATTCATGCTAAGGCAGTAACCATCCCTGGTTCCTTCATCAGCATTTGAAGCTCCAGACTCAGCTCCTGTAACCAGTCAGGACACATCTAAACATCAGCTCCTGCGACGTGTCAGGTACTCATTTTCTGTTTTGCAGGTGTGCAGGTTCTCGCCAAGGAATCTCCTACGCGATCAACATCCAGATGACATCTATAAGCCCATCATCCAATCCAGCAATCTCCAAATGGCATCTATAAGCCCATTCCCCCATCATTGCTAACATGTGAGCGCAAATTTCCGGGCACTCTAGTGTCCAATCATCTTTTACCCTCGGATTACGAAAGGCACGTCAGCCAATCTGCATCCTCAGGTCTAAGAAGATTGAACAGGGGCAACTGTTATACCCCAAAATTTGCCCTCCCATATTCTTCAAGAAATTGTCAAGCCAGGTCACAAAATTCCCCAAGGGTTGTGCAGGTCAACTGTCTCCTATACAGTCAAAACTAGGGTTTGAGTTCTGGTCAGGCAAATGAACTTTTCAAAGGCCCAATCAAGTCTCATATGCTTACAAACATGGTCAAGCATCCTCATATCAAGTTTCAAGGCATTCAGCTCAAGATTGCACAGTCAAAACCCTAAATTGCACTACAGTCAACTGTAGGGGCAAAATGGTCATTTGACAGTCAAAAGTTCAAATTTTTGGTCAACATATCATTTTGAAGCCACAAACATCATTTGATCAATGCTTGATCATGATTCTCAAAGTTTGGCTCAGAAATCATCAAAGATGCAAAAGTTGCTATATTTGGACAGCTGAAAAAGTCAACTGAAATTGACCAGGGCATAACTTTCACATGGATTATCATAAAAATTCCATCCAAAGCTCATTTTGAAGAGAAAGACATTTCCTACAACTCATCTTCATACTTCAAGTCCAAGAAATGCTCTCACAAAAAGTTATCAATTTCAACATTACAGGTCATTTTCAAAAGTCAACAAAAAGGGACTTTAAGTCAAAGGCCATAACTTGAGATTGGTAAATCAAAATGACATGGGACCAAAGGCATTGGTTAAAGGACTCAAAGACCTTTCCAAAATGTCCAAGAACATGTGAAAAGCTTAAAAATTGAGCAAGTTATGCCTTGTAGAAGTTGGGAAATTTTTGTGAAATGGCAAAAGTCAACTATCTTTGAAAATCCAATTTTGACAAAAGGGCCCCATTTTTTCCACTTGGTCCATCCTTGTCATGCCACACACGTGTCCCATGGTTAATTTCAAGACCAAATATTGACTTTTTTATTTTATTTAATTTTTAATGATTTAATCCATTTTAATTCTTTGAAAATTCAAATAAAATTTAAAAACCAATGGAATAGTGTCAAATGAACTTGGACAATTTCTATGTATCATGAACCAACTCAAGAAATCAGGCTAGGGTTCATTTGCACACTAGGTCTAGGTTTTGGCTAAAAAGTAGGAAAATGGTTAATGGAAGAAACCCTAAGACCAATTCTTTCCCAAGCATGAATTAAGGCCAAAAAACTAGCCAATTCCATTCCATGAGATGCATTGAGTCAAACCCTAACCATAGTGCAGCAAAAGGCTCGCTCAAAAGTGGATTGGCAATTTGAAAAATGAGCCATATAAGTCAAAACTGATTTCAAAGTTAGGGACAATTTTAAGCCTTGATTCATATACCAATAGCTTCCTGAGACAATTCTGAACGCATTCCAATTCATAACATCTTCCAAAACTCCTTGAACTGGTATCCACAACTCAAATTGTACAGCAAAATATTTGAAATCGTATTCTCCATTTTAAGCATCTTCACTGCATTCCAATAGCATATTCTTGTTCCATGTGAATTTTCTAAACTATCCATGGTGTTTAATTTCATTTTTGCTAATCATACGCTAATCCACCATTTTCGAATCCTAGGGTTACAGCTTTCTTAAATTAGGGTTTTTTTGTAGAGGAAAAATTAAGGTTCCTGACCACCATGGTTGAACTCAGCATTTAGAGACGAAGAAGAAGATATGCTCGCGACAAATTTATGAGCTACAGGGACCTAATCGCTATTTTCTGCTAGCCTCCCTAACACTACGTTTCAAAACCGTTGCTTTATTTGTTTGTGTTTCAGGAAAATGGAAGGGATGATGGCGTGGCACGAGGGGATTGGGCGAATTTGAATTAGCGCGCGTTTTAAAGAGCGTTGATGTTTTTCTTTTATATTGTTTATTTACTATTATATATTAATTGAAAGTGAAATGGCTCAGTGGCAAGGGATAAGCGCATGTGACCTTCAAGACCTGGGTTCAAGTCCCAGGTCAGACCAATTTCCATAATGTTTTTCTATCTTAATTCCCATGCAGCGTTACTATAGGGGTACACCATGCACACCCAAAAATCAATTGGCCACGCGTCTTGGGGATCTGATCAAGGGTGCAGCTTGAAAGTATACCATGAGGACAAGTCAACAGGCGTGCATATGATTGGGAAAGTCAACAAATTGCCAGCAAATGGGCCAGGCTTTTCAGGCCTGCACCTCACAAATCTGGGCTATACCCCACCCTGGTTTGCCAACTTTGATTATTTTTTTTATCTTTTTATTTATTATTTCAATTGTTATGTTTTATTGTTTTATTTAATTTTCAATCAAAATATAAAAAACATTCAAAAATCAGAAAAGAATAAAAAATATAATTTTTATTTCATTATTTCCATAAATAAATTATGTGTAAATTATTTAGCTTTAATTTAGGTTTATTAAATATTTTTCATAATAAAAATCCAAAACAACATAGAATTTAGGATTAATGACTTTTAATTTTCTTTTTTATTTTTCCCTTTTTTTTTTAGAATAATAATATTATTTATTTATTTTAATAAACTAAAAATTGTACATAAATTAATTTAGAATTAAATTAGGTTAGAAATTAAATCTCTTTCTTAAAAACTTAAAAAACATTAGAACTAGGGTTTAGCATTTTAATTTTAAATAATTTTTCTTTTTTTTCTTTTAAACCTAAAAAACACAAAAATACTATTTTTCATTTAGTTTTAATTTTAGATTCCTTGATTAATTTTAATAGTTTGTAAAAGGGTCCAACGCCCTAATTTTGTTTAATCTCTTTATTTCGCGCATTTGTTTTATATTGTTTAAATAATTCTGTATATCCCCCAAAGCCATGTAATTTAAAATTCTCGCACCTTTTATTTATTCGCTTTATTCATTTTCAGTCAAATCGGGTTCGGTTTTTTTTGGCGATGTGGACCCGCGCCAGTTGTAATAGTTTAGATTTATTTTCTCGCAAATATAATTGTTAATAAATATGCATGAAAGAATGAATGCCCAAAAATAAAATCGAATCGTTAGATCACCAATGCATGACAAGACAAACAATAAACTGAAAATGACACACAATTCACACACCACCCCTAGGGTACGCCTCACTGTTGCCTTTCGAAAGGTGGTCGTCGAGTATAGGACGTTTTAGTAAGTCCTTATGTCCATGACATGATCCAGTTGCCTCGAAACGGTCGCCTCGGAAAATAAAGGATCAATGGCATAAGGGTAGCTTCTAAGGTGTCCTACTGTTGCTCTGGTGACCACCACGTCCCTAAAACTCGAATTAACCCGAACATCTCCAACGGTGGTGCTACCTACCTCTCAATGGTGGGATGGCACTACTTTAAAGGACATTTACACAGACGAATTCCTTAGGGTAGGTAGGTTCTCAAGGGTACTTGCTCTAATTTCAAAACAAAATCAAAACATCTTTTCACCAACACCTTTCAAAACTTTCAAAACAAACTTTTCAAAACACTCTGACGTATGAGTTGAACTGAAACTTTTCAAAGAATATTTTTGAAACCCACATTGAAAAGCAAGCAAACATTTTGAAAACACATTGAGCAAGTACCTAAGAGCCCATGGATAACCATGGATAGAAAGGGTGCTAACACCTTCCCTTTCTATAACTTACCTCCCGAACCGAGAGCAATCTCTTTAAAGGAATTTTTCTGTGCTTTTGTCCTTTCCAATTGGAGAAAATAAAAGACGGTGGCGACTCTTGCTTCCGCGACATTTCGCGAACCAGCTTTAAAACAGTCAGTTCCAGATCCACCGATCACAATGGGGAATGATGCTGGAAATAGAATACGAGAAAGCCTAGAAGTTTTGGCCCTGGCATGCAGTTAACAGGTAAGTGGGGGGCGGGGGGGTGATGCTGGAAGAAAAAATGAGAAGTCCTAGAAGTTCTGGCCCAGGCATGCTGTTAACAGGTAAGTGAGGGGGGGGGGGGGTGATGCTGGAAGAAAGAATGAGAAGGCCTAGAAGTTCTGGCCCAGACATGCTGTTAACAAGCATGTGGGGGAGGTGAGGCTGGATTCAAGAATGAGAAGGCCTAGAAGTTCTGGCCCAGGCATGCTGTTAACAGGTATATGGAGGGGGATGCTGGAAGTAAGAATGAGAAGGCCAAGAAGTTCTGGCCCAGGCATGCTGTTAAAAGGTGCATGGCGTAAAATGTTAAGAAATTAAAACAACAAAAGGTGCTCCTAGGGCTAGAACCCAGGATCCTTAACACTAATTCCTTACGTGCGCAGTCTCTACCACTGGGGTGACTATACATCCAGTATTATAAACAAAACCATAAATATATATTACAAAATCAGTTCTGATGATGAACTTCATCTTCTTCCTCGCGCCAGCCAAAGCATCTGCAACTCATTCATTTCTCAACCAAAATGGAAAATGTAAACATGAAAGTTAAGGAAAATTTCACCATGGTTCCAGAACTATAAAGCATTAAAACTATAAATCAGAAACAAACATGAATTTTGCTAGCCCTAATCTGAACCCTAATTTTTTTACAAGAAGTTATGATCCTAAATTCTCTCTACTCAGGCCACATAAATAAAATTTATGGATATGTACAGTTTCAGAGCAATGATATCTACATTTTGTCTTTGAAAATGCAAGCCTAACAATGCCAAAATAATAAGATGAAAATCAGAAGAACTTACCTTTGCAGCTGGAGATCGTGTTTTGAATTAGAGCTTGATTCAAGTTGTTGTGATGATCTGGTTAGCTTCCTCAAGTTCCCAGGAAGCTAATGCAATGGGTTGCTTGAGCTATGGATGGCTGGAATGTTCTGGAGAAGTCAAGATGTAATGCTCTGTTTTTGAAAATGGAGGTTGATGAAGATGATGTTACATCCTGAAAACAGGGGTTGGAATAACTTCTATATGTGTATCAGAAACTTTGTGGATGGTTTGGCCAACAAACGCACAAGGGATTTCGGAGATTGGATTTAAAAATCAGAGATAACAAGTTTTTGTGCTTGTGTTGCAATTTCTGGTTCTAGGGAGTTTCAATGAATTTCAGGGCTTGTCCAATCCTTTTTCAGTTTGCAAATGAAGGTTTAATTTATAGGCAAGGGGTTTGGAAGCTTGGTGAAGTCAGAAGTACAAAATCACATGTTGTGGATTTTGACTTGTTTTAGAAGCAAGCTTAGACAAGCATGGTTTCAAGGCAACGTAGGTTGGCTAGCAACTTTAAACACGTCTTTTCTAAGTTTGTAGGGGATGCTTGTGCAGAAAGAACAAACACAAAGCTCAAGGAGAGTGGACTTTGTGATTAAAGTCACTTTTCCAGAATGGAAGTGTGAACTTTCTTCCTTAAATGGCAAGGTGTATTGGACAAAGCTTAAATCAAGTGGTTCATAGCTCAGAAGTTTGTGTAATATTTTGATTAAGGATGGATACACACGTTAGAGGGCCTGAAAAGTGGGATTAGGCAGCATTGCTTGGAATTGGATCAGATGTTCATCATGAACAACTTAAGAATGAATGTCCAACTTATGATCTTCGATTCTCCCTGCTCCAGCATGATCTGAAAGAGTTCTTGGACTTTTTAGAAAGCTTGTAACATGCTCTACAACTTCTCTTTGAATAAATTTTGCAAACTCTCATTGTAACTGTATAAAAATTGGCCCAGAAGTTCTGTCAAAATTCTGACTTAAAACGCCCAGAATTTTACTAAGTGTTTTAGTTTCATGGGCATGTCTTCATGGATTTATAACTTGAGATCCAAGCACTTCTAGAAGAAGTTATGCCCTGAAATGTTTCTGATCTTATTGAGATCTATAGCTTCCATGTTGGAATTTTTTCTTGAATCATCTTGCATCATGGTGAAAATCTGGCCCAAAGTTATGAAATTATCATAAAGTTCTTAACACTTAGAAAAATTTCTAAGTGTTTAGAACTTTGACTTTTTTCAAAGTAATCTTGAATTTTGGTTTCCTGATGAACAATCTTCATACTTTGACATGTCTTGATGAAATATTATTTTTGAAACTTGATTTTGATCTAAAAGTCAAAGTTTGACTTTTCAGTGTATAATTGACTTTTTCATCAGTTGACCAAATTTCAATTATCAATCAATTAATCTTGAGAAATGTTTTGAACCATGTTCTTAGGTTAAAATGATTCATTTTGATTCTTGATATCATTTCTCAAACCATCAAGTCATGTATTATGGTTGAAAGTCCAAAATCAAGCAGTTTCAGTTAAAACCCTAATTTTGACCATTTTGACCTTTTTGTGATTTGATCAAATTTCTTGAGGAATTGTGATCCAAAATTAACCAAGTGGTTCATATGAGTTTAATATGTTTATATGGATACAAAATTGTGAGTTTTGACTGTAAATTGACCACAATTGACTTTTTCCCCAATACAGTTGATTTTAGGTCAACTAATCAATTGACTGAGAAAAAATGTGATCCAAAGCCTGAAACTTGATATGAGCAAATCTTGGGAGTTCAGAATGATTTATGAAAATCATATGAACCATTAAAGGTCCAACTATCCTTATACAAACTCAAACCCTAATTTTAAGTCATCAGTGTTTGGGGAGGTATCTTGAGCTGATCAATCTTGGTGCAGTCTTGAATCAATGGAGACTTTGTGAGAGAATCTTTGAGAAATTGAGAGGGTAAATTTTGGGGTACAACATTTACCATGCCCCAAGCTTGTACAAACTTTTGACGATAACCTTGAACATCGTTCTCCTAGTCAAATACAATACCATGGATGAGTGCGTCATGAGGACCATCTCTTCGAGCGTACCCAAGTTGTCGTAGTGCCAGAGAAGGGTTATAAGTAATACCTCCCCTAATGACAAGGAGCAGAAAATTAGGGAATTCCCCACTGTGATACGGTGGGAGAACTGACTTGGGTGTTTTGCGTTTTATTGCAAATGTTGCGGTTAGAAAGAGTCGCCACCGACTTTTCTTTTATCCAATAAGGAAAGGTGAAAAAGCACATGAAAGACCTTTAGAGATGTTTTCTTGAGTTCGGGGGGTAGATTATGAAAAGGGAAGGTATTATCACCCTTTTCATCCATGGTTTTCCATGGGCTCTTAGTTACTTGCTAGATCACTTGCTTTTGTTCGAAATTATGCTTTGTGTGGTTTTTTGAAAGTATATTGAAAAGGCGCCATCGTTTAGGCAAACTTTGTAATGATTCTCATTCGTAAGAATGTATACAAAATGTTGATCCTTTGAAAAATGTTTTCAAGTTTGAAAGATGTTTTGAAAGTGTTGGTGTTTGTTTTGAAAATAGCAAGGATGTTTTTGGTTTGGAAATTGAGCAAGTAACTAGGAGCAATCTACCTACTCAAATGTCTTTCTTATTCATTTTATTTTCCTTTGATATTGTTGTCTTACCATTGATTTGGTAAGTAACCATATCTTTGGATGTAAACGGGACGGGCGTGGGTCATCGTATAGCCATGATTAGCAATGTTGTGAGGTATCTTAGCATTTCTTTTTTAGGGACTAAGATCATTTTGAAAGGCAACATTTATAGCGTCATCGAGGGACTATGATCTTGTATTTCAATTGTTTTTGCTAAGACACCCCACATGCGTAACATGACCATTTTTTAGGCAACAAGTGGAGTTAACCTTAAGGGTTCTAGTGTGCAAAGTGTGTTGGATTGTATGCATTTTTAGTCTTGATTTAGGGTTATCTACTTGTCAATTTCATGTCTTTCCATACACACCCTAATTACTAGCAATATATGAAAGCAATAAAAAGTGCGGAAAGTAAATATCCTACGCTATTACAATCATTAGGGGGATGGGGTGTACATATTTACAAATGGGGATTGCAAATAAAATTAAATCCTAAGTTACTATTACAACCATATTGAATGGATAAAAATGTACAAGAAAATGTGAAATGGACTTGTTTTGTTTAAGAAAAGAAATAAGTTTTGTTTAAGAAAATATTTTTGATCTTTTGTTTTAAGAAATAAAATAAAGCATGTAAAAATGTAAAATGTTTTTGGTGTTTTTGATTAGTAAAAATAGAAGTGATAGCAAAAATAGTAAGGAAAAAGAAAATAGAATCAACATATTGCTGACTAAAGGAGATCAGAAGTTCTGACTCTTGGCGTGCTACAAAACAGAGATCATATTAGTAAAAATAGGTAAAGTCAGAAGTTATGGGTCCGTTGAGAACAAAGAAGATTTCAGAAGTTCTGATACCACTGGCAGGACTTAGTCTCCCTCTCAATGCTAGTCAGAACATCTACAACTTGGTCATTTCTCAACAAAACAGAAGATACGCACATGACAATTATGGAAGGTTTCATAGTGTTTCAGAAACAAGAGATATCAGAACTATAAATCAGAGGCAAGCATGAATTTGCTAATCCTAATTATGAGTTCTAATTTTTTCAAGAAGTTCTCAACTGATTTACTCCCTACTTAGGCATACAAATACGTGAAACCTCAGAATACGTACAACATCAGAAACATGATGTCTACATTGTATTTTTGAACATGCAAATCCGATAATGCTTAAGTAATGTGGAGAGTCATTAGAAGCTTACCTTGCAGCTGGAAAATATTCTGTGAACTGGAGTTTGGTCTTGAACTCTGGTGATGTTCTGAGCATCTTCTTCACGTATTCAGTAGGTTGGAAGTTTACAACCTCTGGAAACCCTAAGGGGTGATGTTCTGACTTCTTTGAGGTGGATGTGGATAGAGAGTGTATTGCCGTATGAACACAGAAGTTAGGATAGCTTCTAATATGTGAATCAGGAACTGTGTGGATGGTTTTAGTCAAGAAACACTTGAGAATAAATGGAGTTTGAAATCAAGGAATCAAAAGTTAACAGGTTTTGTATGTTGTGTTTGCAGTTTTTGGACTCTTGGAATTTTAGAAGAGGTTCAGGGCTTTTCTTTCTCAAATTTCTGACCCTTTTACAATTGCCAATGGCTTTCAATTTATAGGCAAAGATCTCGTAGCTTGGAGAGTGCAACCATCACATGCTAGGGTGGTTAGTAGAAAGTATGGTGGTTAGTAGCCTTAGCAGCGCCTAAGCTGGAATTGTAAGCAGGAATTAAGGAAAGGTAACTTCAAAAGCAAAAGCAACGCATGGGCCCAGCACACTTTTGTACAAGAGTTTGCTTTTCCAATACAATAAAGGTACTTCTATGCCACACGTGGAGAAATCCTTTGAACAAAGACCCATAAGTGGTTGTGAGCATTAAATGATGATGAGATTGATCAAACCAGAAATTCTGCAACGTGATATTCTGCATCATCGCTTAGTTCTGGATCAGAAGTTCAGCTTCAGCGTGACTTAGAATAGACATCCAACTTCTGATCTTTGTATCTCTTTGCTCCAGCATGTTCTGAAGGAGCTCTCAGACTTTTCAGGAAGCTTGCAGCACACTTTGTAACCTTCTTTGAATTACCCTTGCAAACTCTGACTGAAACTTTGTGAAAACTGGCCCAGAAGTTCTAACCAAAATCTGTTTTGAAAGTGCCCAGAATTTGCTGAGTGCTTTAGTTTCATGGACGTGTCTTTGAGGAGTTATAACTTGAAATCCCAGCATTTATAGGAGAAGTTCTGTTCTGCAATGTTTTAGATCTCATTGAAATCTATAACTATTGTATCAGAAGTTCTTCTAGAATTAGCTTGCGTCATGGTGAAAATCTGATCAGAAGTTCTGAGCCTGTCATATTTCTTACACACTTAGAAAAATTCTAAGTATTTAGAATATTGACTTTTGAATTTCTTGATGAAACAAACTTCATATTTTAACATGTCTTGATGAAATATGATTCTGGGAACTTGATTTTGATTCAAAAGTCAAAGTTTGACTTTTTAGTGTGCAAATGACCGTTTTGCCCTTGTGAATGACTTTCTTGAAAAATCTTGTAATTCGAGGCTTGGAATTGGATGGAAGCAAACTTGAGGATTCAGGGTGATCCTTTGAGAATTGAGAGGGAAAATTTTGGGATACAACAGCTGCCCCTGTTCAATCTTCTTAAACCTAAAGAGTTAGATTGGTGAGTCCACCATTCGTGACTTGAAGGTGAAAGATGATTGAACACTTGAGTGCCCAGAAATTTGCACTCGAAGATGGATGGTGAATGGGCTTATAGATGCCATTTGGAGGAAAGTTGATAAACATTAGAAGAAATACCAGCACAAATCTCTTGTTGATTTATACTAAAACTTGATGTTTTACTTGTGAGAAAAAGAGTTAGTAAAATGCAGATGCATGCATGATGTTGACCAGATGTGGTATTTATGCTAAATGCATAGGTTATGTACATGCTATGATGTATGAATGTGAGATGTATATTTCTGTCCGAGAAAATAAATCCCTGACCGCTGCTATGGATATTCTGGGAGGTTGAATCCCTGATTGTCGTTAGGGATGAAGAATATGCATATGTTTAAACTTTATTGAAAGGATGCTTCCGTTGGGGAATATCTCTTGAACATTAGTTGTTATCTGGTCGGATCCAGGCTTCATAACTTGCTGAGGATAAAGTAGTCAACTTCTATCTGGTCGGATCCAGGCTTCGCGGTAACTTACTGGGGGAAGAGACAAATTAACTATTATCTGGTCGGATTCTAGGCTTTGCAGAAAATTTCTTGAAATTGAATAGTTATCTGGTCGGATCTAGGCTTCACAAAAACTTGCTGGGGATACAGAGGTTAAATGTTATCTGGTCGGATCCAGGCTTCATAGTAACTTGAAGTGGTAACTATTATCTGGTCGGGTCCAGGTTTCAAGGTTTTGAAAAGTTGTACTATTATCTGGTCGAGTCTAGGCTTCATAGTGTCTCTCTTGGGATCACAATTAATTGTTATCTGGTTGGGCTCCAGGCTTTACAATAAACTATTTGAAAAACTGTTATCTGGTCGGGTCCAGGCTTCACAATAAACTGTTTGAAAAACTGTTATCTTGTCGGGTCTAGGCTTTGCGGGTTTCTGAGGTTAATTAGGTCAATTGCTATTTGGCCGGGTCCAAGTTTCACAATGAATAGTTTGTGGATTTAGTTGTTATTTGGTCGGTTTCCAAGTTTCACAATAAATCTCCGAGGGTAATTGCTATCTGGTCGGATCCAGGCTTCACAATAAGTTACTTGAAAAGATGAAGTTGAGAACTATTATCTGGTCGGATCCAGGATTCTCAGTAACTTGTTGGGGAAGAGGAAAACTCTACTGGGGAAAAGAAGTTAAACCTTAGTCGAATTGAGTCCAGGTTCTTCTGTATCTTTGAAGAGTTAGACAATTATCTGATTGGGTCCAAGTTTCGTAGCATCTTGAAATTGAGATCAACTGTTATCTGGTCGGATCCAGATTTCAGGTATTCAAATCTGTTATCTGGTCGGGTCCAGGTTTCAGTAACTTGAAGAAGTCAAACTATTATCTGGTCGGGTCCAGGCTTCAGTAATAACTTGAAAATTGTGTAGGACAGACTCAACTTGGGGGGGATACACTCAACTGGGGAGGATAAACTCCGCTTGGGGATAATAGCCTTGGCCGGGGAAGATATGCTCAGCTGGGGAAGATAGGCTCAGTTGGGGAACTTCGTGGTGTTTTAATTGTTGTATGTTAAGGAAATTTGAACTCGGCTGGGGAGTTTTGTGGTTCCTCGATTATTGTTGGGGAAATAAAACCTGTTGAGGAGGTGACTTTCCTTTAGGAAGAGATTGACTTAGCTGGGGAGAAAGTGGCCAAGAGGTTGAGACTCTGGTCAGGGATTATCCTATGCAAAGAGACTTTGTGGGTAACTCCGTTAGGGGAAAGGTTTATCGTAGCCGTCCTTGTAGGGATAATGATAATGAGATAACTCTGGGGATATTTCATATACATTAAAGAGATGCTTACTGCTGCCTAGCAGGACACATGTGCCGAATAGTTTTAAATTATGTTTATATGCATATGTTCATTCAATTTTAGTCATTGGACAAATTTTCATTCAAAACAAAGACAAAAATTTTGCACTTCAAAGTGTATTTGTATTGATATTTTGCCCATGAATAGGCGTTTTTGTACAAAGAGACAGAGATCCTAGTAAGAGGAAATCTTCGAAAGGAAAACAAACATTGAGAATGAAAACAAATAGCAGTGTGAAATGATCTCATTGCCTTCCAACTCTACTATTGCCCCAATGTCTTCAAATGTCTCTTGCCGTTGATAGAAGTTGATTGGATTGATCTTGGACCGTTTGAACTTAGATCTTGGTGGTAAAAATGACTGTATTGATTCAACGGGACATAATCATACGCTTTTAATCCTTAACTTTTGCCTGCACCACCCTTTCGGGTTTTCAGCCCACCAGGATACCCCTTTTTTCCCAAGTCTCCCCTTCGGGTTTTCAACTTTTCGGGTGTACAATCTTTTACATATATCCCTAATTTTTTCCCAAACCTTTTGGTTTGCCGGGAAGCCCTTATTTTGCTTAGGTGTGTCAACCTAATGGGTCTCTTATGCGTATTATTTTTTAACTATGTCTGCGTTTATGGGATGTGGGAAATCCTCGCCATCCATGGTAGTCAGCATCATGGCACCGCCAGAGAAAACTCTCTTGACAACAAATGGCCCTTCATAGGTGGGAGTCCATTTGCCTCTGGGGTCGCCTTGTGGTAGAATGATGCATTTTATCACCAAGTCACCAGCTTGATATACTCGAGGCTTGATCTTTTTGTTGAAAGCCTTAATCATCCATTTTTGATAAGTCTGGCCATAGAAAATAGCAGCTAATCGTTTTTCATCAATCAAGTTCAACTGATCCAATCTCGTTTGAACCCACTCGTCTTCGCCTAAGCCTTCCTCAATCATAATCCTCAGCGAGGGAATCTGAACTTCCACTAGCAGAACAGCTTCCATGCCATAAACTAAGGAAAAGGGAGTTGCCCCAGTTGAGGTTCTAGCTGAAGTACGGTAACCATGTAGAGCAAACGATAACATCTCAAGCCAATCCTTATAGGTTACTACCATCTTTTGCACAATCTTCTTGATATTTTTGTTGGCTGCTTCGATTGCGCCATTCATTTTTGGTCTATATGAATAAGAATTGTGATGCTTGATTTTGAACTGAGTGCAAATATCTGTAATCATAGCATTGTTTAGGTTAGTCCCATTTTCGGTGATGATCCTTTCGGGGATACCATAGCGACATATGAGGTTATGTTTGATAAATCTGGCTACCACATTCTTGGTGACTGAGGAAAATGAGGCGGCTTTAACCCATTTGGGGAAATAATCGATAGCGACAAGAATGAAGCGATGTCCATTGGAAGTAGTAGTTTTGATCTCTCCAATCATGTCAATGCCCCACATTGCAAATGGCCACAGAGCGGTCATGACATTCAGAGGGATAGGAGGCACATGGACCTTGTCAGCGTAGATTTGGCATTTGTGACAAGTTCTTGAATGTTGATGGCAATCAATCTCCATCGTTGACCAATAGTAACCTGCTCTTAAGATTTTCTTAGCCATCGTATATCCGCTTGAGTGAGTACCTAAGAGACCATCGTGCATGTCTTCCATGATTTTCTCTGCCTCCCTCTTGTCCACACATCAGAGTAGAGTTGAATCATGGTTGCGTTTGTACAATATCCTGTTACTGATGAAGAACTTGGCTGCAAATCTTTGCAAGAACTTTCTGTCATTGATAGATGCCCCCTCTGGATACTCTTGAGCTTCAAGGTATCTCATCACCTCATGGTACCATGGCTTTTCTGCATCGGTGTCGAGCTCATAGCAATGTGTAGGTTCATAGAATCTTTCAATTGTTATCATAGGGGATTCAGTGTCCCATCTGGCAGCGAAAGGAGTGTGGCAACCTTCAGGATAGATGATCACAGCACCTATTCCATTACCTAAGGCGTTTGAATCCCCATCGAATACCATAGTCTATTGGGATCCTTGTTCAGGTCCGTCATACAGTCCAGGTTTCGCACAATCGCTTACCAGCATGATGTTCTCATCAGGGAAGTCAAAATGCATTGACTGATAATCATCCACAGCTTGATGGGCCAAATGATCTGCTAGTACACTCCCTTTGATGGCTTTTTGAGTCGTGTATTGAATGTCGTACTCAGTCAAGATCATTTGCCATCATGCTATCCGCCCGGAAAGGGCAGGTTTCTCGAAGATGTACTTGATTGGGTCCATCTTAGAAATCAACAAAGTGGTATGAGTCAACATATACTGTCTTAGCCGGCGAGCAGCCCATGCCAAAGCACCACAAGTTTTCTCGAGCAGGGAATATCTGGTTTCACAGTCGGTAAACTTTTTGCTCAGGTAATAAATAGCATACTCTTTTCGGATAGACTCGTCATGTTGGCCCAATACACACCCCATAGAGTTCTCTAGTACAGTCAAGTACATGACCAAAGGTGTTCCTTCAATTGGAGGCATGAGAATATGAGGTTCTTGTAAATATTCTTTGATTTTGTCAAAAGCAATCTGGCATTCATCGGTCCATATGACTACCTGATCTTTCTTCAAGAGTTTGAAGAGTGGTTCACAAGTAGCAGTCAAGTGGGATATGAAACGGAAAATGTAATTGAGACGACCCAAGAATCCTCTGACTTCTTTTTCAGAATGAGGGACTGGCATTTCTTGGATGGCCTTTGTGATACGGTGGGAGAACTGACTTGGGATTTACGTTTGTGTTCGCAAATGTTACGGTTTAGCAAGAGTCGCCACCGACTTTTTATTTTATCCTAAGGAAAGGTCAAAAAGCACAGGAAAGACCTTTGAGATGTTTTCGTGGGTTCGGGGGGTAGATTATGAAAAGGGAAGGTGCTACCACCCTTTTCATCCATGGTTTTCCATGGGCTCTTAGTTACTTGTTTTAGATCACTTGCCTTTGCTTTTCAATTGTTTGAAATGGTGCTTTGTGTGTGTGGTTTTGAAAATGTTTTGAAAAAGATGCCTTGTCTAGGAAACCTTTGTAATGATTCTTGTTTGAATATATACAAAGGTGTGTGTCTTTTTGAAAAGATAATTCAATGTTTTTGAAAGTTGTTTTGAAGTTGTGTTGTGATGTGTGTTTGAAAAATGGCAAGGATGTTTTGCAAGTTTGATCAAGTAACTAAGAGCTATCTACCCTATTTTACTCAAAGATCTTTCTTATGTTTTTAACCCTTTTAACAGTGTTGTTTCACCGTTGTATTTGGTGAACAACCTTACGTTAGGATGTTAAGCGGGACAGGCACGGGTCATCGTATACAATCATTGAAGGCAACTTGTGAGACGCTCTAGCAATTTTGTAAGGGACGAGATCGTTTTATCGAAGGCAACATCGAGGGTCATCGAGGGACTACGATCTTTGTTTATCAAAGGGACATTTGCTAGAGTGTTTCATACTCGAGGGACATGATTTCATTTTTCGAGGCAACAAGCGAGATTACCCTAAGGGTGCATGTGTGCAAAGTGTGTTTTATTGCATGCATTTGTCTTTGATTTTTAGGTTGTCTACTTTTTGATTTTATCTTGCCATACACGCCTAATTACTAGCATTTGTAAAAAGTAAATAAAATGCAGAAAGATAAAATCCTACGCTATTACATCCATATCGAAAGGCATAAAAAATATGAAGGAAAAAATAAGATAAAAGTAAGAAAAATGAGCTCCTTCGATTTGGGCAGGAGCAGCCTTCGATTTTCATTTCTAGGCTTCCTTCGATTGTGAGGTCGAACCAGTGAGGTCATGGCCTTCGATTGGGCTTTGGCACCAGTCAGGTCATGTACTTCGATTGGAGGCTGGCACCAGCATGGGAGTGCCTTTCGTCTGAGCCTGGACTTAGTGCAAGTGTGCCTCTGGCTGGGCCTGGAAGTCAGTGTGGAAACCAAAGGCTTCGTTTCATACTCCTGTCTCTTGTTTCTTTCGTTTGAACTTTTTGAACAGCAACATGGCATAAGGCCATGCTAGTATTGCCTTACAATCAGTTAATACTTAATGCATATTTAAGTAAACAATCAGCAAAACGAAATGGGTTAGCTCTGAAAACATATTAAGTAGGTGGAAACGAAAAGAACCAAAGTGTTATGTACATGTTTTGAAATGAAAGGGAAGATTATTCACATACTATGCCATGAAACTAAAGGTTCAAGGGTAAGAATGACTTACCTTGCTTCAGGCCTTGAATGGATGTGGGATTCGAACTTGAACTGCTACCTGGACGTTTCTGGAATTTGAAGAGTAGTCACAGGGGGTTTGCTTTTGGTTCGAAGAGTTATCACAAAAGGTTATCTTTGAGTTTGAACAAACTTCTATGTGTGGGGTGTTCTTCAGAATCGAAAGAGGTGAGTGTTTGGGATTCTGGGTTTTGATTTCTCAAGTGTTGATGAACTTGAGAAATTTTGTTGTGTTTGAGAAAATTTGGGAGATTCGTTCCTCTGTTCCAAAGATCCTCTCAAACATGTGTTGGAACCTCTTATTTATAGGCAATGTTGGCTGAAGTTTTTGGAGGGAAAACAAAATAATTTGAACAATTTGAGTAAACTGCTCTTTGTAGCCTTCGAGGGACAGTGGTTGTATGCTGTTTTGGTGCAAGAATGGGGCAATGTTTCAAGACTGCTGTGCAGCAGTTTTGGCCAGTGTACCATGCCTGAACTTTGCAGCAAGCATCTTTGAATATTTCATCCTTTCATTTTGACCCTCCTTCGACCAGATTCTTCTTCCAAACATATTGTTCAACTTTCCTCCAATAAGTGTCCTTCGAATAAATCACCTTTGTGCATCATTTGAAGGGGCCATCAACCATGTGCTGAAGTTTGTCAGGGATGGAAATGCAGCACACTAAATGTTGTCCAGTCGAAGCTAGTACAAACATAGTCAATGTTTTGTCGAAGCCTTGTGGTCGAAACAAGCTAATGCCCAGTCGAAGCTTGTATCGAAGAAAACATATTGCCAAATCGAAAGCTCATGCTCGAAGGAAGCATATTGCCTAATCGAAGCTTGGGTCGAAACAAACATAAAGGGAGTCATTGCCTTTTAGTCTGAGGGAAGTTCCTGGCTTTTGAATCGAAGGGTGTTTCTAAACTTGCACTCGAAGGAGGCTTTAAGTTCAACATGAAGGACATATCCAAGTTGCATTCGAAGGATGTTTCCAATCCAAAAAAAGGATGTACCTAAACTTGCACTCGAAGGAGGCTTTAAGTTCAAAATGAAGGACATGCCCAAGTTGCATTCGAAGGAGGCTCTTGCTCAAAACGAAGGATGTAATCCAAGTTGCATTCGAAGGAGGCTCTTGCTCAAAACGAAGGATGTAATCCAAGTTGCATTCGAAGGAGGCCAAGAGTCAATCAAAGGGTGATGAATCGAAGGAGACCTGTTTTCCTCCAAATTTGTCAAAATATTATTTTTATCTGTTTTCTCCCTTTTTGACAGTTTCCTTTTAACTTTGGTACTGGAAAATTCCAAAGTACTTGTGCAAGCTTGAACCTTGAGAATCCTTGTGAGAAAGGCCTTGAGAATTGAGAGGGCAAATTTTGGGGTACAACAGCCTTTATCTTGGCAGGATCAACTTCAATGCCTTTATTTCTGACGAAAAAACCTAGGAGCTTTCCAGATCGTACTCCAAACATGAACTTGTTAGGGTTTAACCTCAGCTTGTACTTTTTCAGCCTCTCGAATAACTTGTGTAGGTGATCGAGATGTTCTTCTTCGGTTTGTGATCTGGAAATCATATCATCCACATATACCTCTATCTCATGATGAATCATGTCATGAAATAAAGCTACCATGGCACGTTGATAGGTTGCCCCTGCATTCTTTAGTCCGAACGACATGACCTTGTAGCAGAAGGTGCCCCATTGCGTAACGAAAGTAGTCTTCTCCATGTCTTCAGGAGCCATCCTTATTTGATTATAGCCTGAAAAGCCATCCATGAAAGAGAAGACTTTATGCTGAGCAGTATTATCAACTAAGACGTCAATGTGTGGTAGAGGGAAATCATCTTTGGGGCTTGCCCTATTCAGATCCCTATAGTCTACGCACATGCAAACTTTCCTGTCTTTCTTTGGCACTGGCACCACATTGGAAACCCATTGAGGATAGGATGTCACAGCTAAGAACCCCGCATCAAATTGTTTCATCACCTCGACTTTGATCTTTTCAGACATATCAGGCCTCATGCGACGAACCTTTTGCTTGACAAGTGGACAATCTTCTTTTGTCGGCAGACGATGAACTACGATATCAGTATCCAAACCAGACATATATTCATAAGACCAAGCAAAAACTTCCACATAATCATGCAACATCTGAACCAACCTGCTCTTGGCATTGCTTTCCAAATTAGGGCCAATCCTAATTTCCTTCTTATCTGACTCAGTACCCAGGTTGATAACTTCAACTGACTCTTCATTTGGTTGAATAGCTTTCTCCTCTTGTAATAGAAGTCTGGATAGTTCTCCCGGTATATCACAATATTCCTCGCTTTCATCTTCGGCTTGGTTGATAGGGAATTCAAAGTCATAGTCGGAAATAATAGAGTCATTGGCAATAGGATCCAGAGTGAATGTGGATCTGCAAAAGTGGGTGTGTGTGTGTATGTAAGATACATGGCTATATTTTTTTTGAAAAGTGTATTTGAAAGAAAGGAAAGACAATGAACACAAATATTTGAATGCAAAAGAGTCCAATGTACTAAATGATCATATGATTAAATGAACATAAATAAAACCCTTGACAAATGGACCAAAGTGCCTCGGGCCAGGAATATGGCTGAAAAGTCATTGTCAAAATATTACAGACAACAAGTTCTTGAATTGAAAGAAAAACAATAACAAGTAGATTACTCCTCAATGAAGGAGACTGGTACAAAGTCCTTTGTATGGAAATTCTTCAGCTCCGTGGTGGTTGGATACACTCACTTTTCAAATGTAGTCTCTTCTTCAGAATCACCCACGGCGTTGACTCCATGGGTTCCAATGCAGAGAGGTGGCTTTCCAGCACGAGCACGCCTCACTTCCTTCTGAGCTTGGACGGTGAAGCCCAAACCAAATTTGTCTGCCTTAAAAGGGATATCAAGGAGTTGCCCCCAAGTATCACAGTTTCCTTCTTCAATTACCGCACGGGCATCCTTGACTGAAACCATCTTTGGCGCGGCCTTAACAGCTTTAGACTCATCAGAAGAACATTTAGTAGCAGCAATCATCGGCGATACAACCTCAAAGGCTTGACACGGGGTTTCAATGAATTCTATGTCCATCTCTACATACTTGAAAGAGTTAAGGTGGCTCACCATAAACTCTTCTTCTTCGCAGATGATGACTATTCTACCTTTGACTGGATATTTGAGTTTCTGGTGGAGGGTTGAGGTTACTGCCCCAGCTTTATGGATCCACAGATGACCTAACAGACAAGAATAGGCAGGGTGAATATCCATAATATAGAAGGTGGATTTGAAGATTTGGGAGCCCACTTTAATCGGAAGATCTACTTCCCCATGAACAGTCCTCTTTGATCCATCAAAATCCCTTACGATGATATCACTTGGCTTCAAGATTAAATCTTCATAGTCAAGACGGTATAATGCCCCCTTGGATAACACATTCAGAGAAGAACCAGTGTCGACTAGCACATGTGCTAAGGTAGTCCCTTTGCACTCGATAGAAACATGTAAAACTTTGTTGTGATTTTTCCCGAGAGGTGTTAAGTCAACATCTGAAAATCCTAAGCCATTATCAGTTGTCAGGCTAGCCATACAATTCTCAAATTGGTATGTTGTTGTCTCATGGGGGACATGAGCTTTTTTCAGGAACTTGATCAATGTGTGAGTTTTGTAACCCAAAATTTTCCCTCTCATTTTATCAATATTCTCCTCACAAGACTTCTTGGACTCAAGACCAGATTAGGGTTTGCTCAGCTCAAGACCTCTCCTTGCACTGATAACCTGAAATTAGGGTTTGAGTTTGCACAAGGATTTTTGGACTTCCAATGACTCATGTGACTTTCATACTTCATGTTAGACCTCTAAGATTTCTCATATCAAGTTTCAAGCCTTTAATCACATTTTTGCCCAGTCAATTGGACAGTTGACCTAAAAATCAACTGTATTGGGGAAAAAGTCAACTGTGGCCAATTTACAGTCAAACCTCATAATTTTTAATCCACATAAACATTATAAACTCATATTAACCATTTGATCAAGTTTGGACCACAACTCCTCAAGAAATTTGATCAGATCATCAAAAGGGAAAAATGGTCAAAATTAGGGTTTTGACTGTAGAAGGGCAATTTCTGATTTTTCACCTAGCCAATGGCAAATTGGGTTCAATAATGGTTTCAAGGACTAAATAGAACAATATTTACCTAATCACAAGGTTCAAAAGATCTCAAATGCATTGGATTGACAAATGAATTTTCCAGTCAACTGATCAAAAATCAATTGTACACTGAAAAGTCAAACTTTGACTTTTTGGTCAAAATCAAGTGCCAAGGGTCATATTTCATCAATATGTTTAAAAACATGAAACTTGTTCACCAAGAAACTTAAATTTGAAAATTAGGGTTTAAGTTTGAAATTTTTCATAACTTAGAATTTTTCTAAGTTATGAAAATTTCTTATATTTCCCCAACTTTTCCCAACCTTTTCACCATGATGAAATTGGATTCAAAGAAAACTTACAACATGAAAGTTGTAGTCCTCCACAAAATCTACAACTTTTATTCACAAAGTTTTCCCAAAAGATGCTTGGATCTCAAGTTGTGATTTTGTGAAGAAGGGTCCATAAAACTTTTAACTTAGTGAAATTTTGCCCTAGTTTAGGCAGATTTTTGACCTAACTTCATGGCCACTTTTCACCTAGTACGAAGAGGAATCTCAAAATTAATTTCAAAGATGTATTTTATAGCATGTTACAAGATTTCCAAAATGTCCAAGAACTCTCCAAGATCATTTATGGTTAGGGAGAATCGAAGAAAAGAAAATGGCAATTTCTCACTTTTGTCCATGGCATTTTTCACAATGGTTCAAGTTGCAAATCGGTTTGAATCATGCTTGTACTTGCATTACAAGTCCTAATCCTTTTTACACTCCAAAATTGAATGCAAACACATTGGGCAATGGCTTTGTTCTGAGCTTTGGAGCATTGTACATTGATTTATTCCATTTATGGCATGAAGCTCTCAATACAATTTTCATAAAGCATACTTTTGCAAACTTTGTTTATCTTGAGCCATTGACCTAATCTCATTTTGCAAACAAAGTCACAAATATCAGGCAAAGTTCACCAACTATGTGCAGCTAGCAAGCAGGCTTGTGTAGGCCTTGAGCATTGTCACTTCACCTTTTCTTCAAAAGCAAGAAAACTTGTAAAAGTCCACATAACTCTTCCATCTGATAAAAACAAGCCTTGGTATCATTTGAAACAAATTCAGAACTTTGTTGCAAGCCTAAACACGATTGCCCAACCTCTCAAACACCCTTAAACATAGAAATAACCATTTTCTGCCCAAACAGGGCATCATCTGCAGAACCACTTCCAAAACAATATTGGCTCGTGCGTTTTACTCTGAATAACTTCAAACACATTCCATACATCACACCTAAGCTGTCCAGGCCTTTGTCAAGTAACTGTAACCCCTGTTTCGAGCTTCACCATTTCCATTTTCTGAGTTTGCAGGATGACTTCTATAGGAAGATTCAGACAACTTCAAGACAAGCTGAGCATTGGGAAAAGTTGAGGGAACTTCAAGCAAGCTTACACAACCTCCAAGCCTCACTCAAAGTTGCTACATTTCCATATCCAAACTCAACTGAACAAGGTATTTGTCAAGTTTCTATCTCTCTATTTAGACATCCTTAGGCTTAGGTTTGTGAAGCAAAAATGTAGTCTTTAATGTGCTTGAGCTGTACATATGCATAGCTTCCATTTATATTGATTGAGCTAGGAGTATTTGATAGTTGAAATTGCTGAAAATTTTAGGTCAGAAATTAGGGGTGATAAAATTCTTCTTGATCTTTAAGAGTTAGGTCATGTTTTTTATATCAATGGAATCGTGACTAAAAATGCTACAAGTTTCATGTTGCAAGATTTCGTTTTTATGCACGTATGCAAGAGATACAGGTTGAGGAAGAAACGCACGCAGGAAGTGTACAAAGGTCAGGGATGAAGTGGAGTATGGGCCTGGCGCTTGGGCCTGCTTCTCTTGGCACCCCCTTTTACTTTTTACACCCCCTTGATCATTTTCTTTTATTTCTTATATTTTTTTGTACAATTTATATTTTCTGACTTTATTTATTTTTTCTAAATATTTAAAATCACAAAAAATATTTTCTTAATTTTTCACATTTTATTTTATTATTTTTATTATTTTCTTGGCATGAAAATAGTTTATTAAATAACAATATACTTTATTTTCTTAAATAAAATTGTAAATAATATTAAAATACTTAAATATTTTATTTTATTATATTATACATATAAAATATTATTTTCTCACATATTTTAATTTTAAACATTTTTGTACATATTATTATTATTTTTCTTGAATAAAAAATAAATAATATAAAGCATAATTTCTTTAAAACAAAATTAGGGTTTTCACCCTTTCAAAAATAATCATTTTATTTTTCCTATTTTTTAAGACATAAACAAATTCATTTTTACATACATAAAAATTAATACAAAAACATTTTTGCATGTTTATAATTTATTCCATATTTAAATACTTGTTTATTTATTTATTTGTACAATAAATTCAATTTGGTTGTAATAGTTTTAGGGTTTTATTTTGTGCAAATATCCCCCATTCAAAACTTGTACCCCCTTCCCATAATATTGTTGTAATAGTCTAGATTTACTTTACGCATTTTATTGCTTTCATATACCATGATAGTAAAACTAGGGTTTCGTATGCAAAGACAAAAAATCAAACAAATAACATGACCTAACACAAGACAAAAATGCATGAAAAATGACAACACATTGCACACAAGCATCTCTAGGGTTTCACCCACTTGTTGCCTTAAACATGGCCATGGTATGCATGCTAGGTATCTTGGCAAAAATCAAACAAAACAAAAGATCATAGTCCCTCGATGACGCTATCTTGGTTTCCTAAAAACAAAATGATCTTAGTCCCTCAAAAATTGCTAAGATACTTGGCACCATTATTATCATGGTCATACGATGACCCACGCCCGTCCTGTTTAACATCCAAAGATAGGGTTGTTTACCAAATACAATGGTAAAACAACAACATCAAAGGAATAAAAATGTGTAGGAAAGACTTTTGAGTAGGGTAGATAACTCCTAGTTACTTGATCTCTTTCAAATCATCCTTGCTATTTTCAAACACACACAATTTCAAAACAATTTCCAAACAACTTTCAAAACATTGAAACATTTTTCAAAACACAAACATCTTTGTATACATTCTTACGAACAAGAATCATTACAAAGATTTCCTAAACAAAGGCCTCTTTTCAAAATACTTTCAAAACCACACAAAGAACCATTTCAAACAATTGAAAAGCAAAAGCAAGTGATCTAAAACAAGTAACTAAGAGCCCATGGAAAACCATGGATGAAAAGGGTGCTAGCACCTTCCCTTTTCATAATCTACCCCCCGAACTCAAAAACAATCTCAAAGGTCTTTCCTGTGCTTTTTACCTTTCCTTTTGGATAAAATAAAAGTCGGTGGTGACTCTTGCTAAACCGAAACATTTGCGAACACAAACGCAAAACCTCAAGTCAGTTCTCCCACCGTATCACAGAACTGGCGACTCTGCTGGGGAAATACTAAAAGTGGGGTTACCTTAGGGTTTTAGATCACCTTTACATGCTTATCTTGCTTGACTTGTTTGCTTTACACTTTGGTTCTATTGTTTGGGTTTGAATCCTCTACCCGGATTTGGGAAACATTCATAGGTAAATAGCAATATGTTGTGGAAACTGTGTGGGGTATACCGACATGGTCTAAGCAATAGCTATATTAGTGCGACATATTTGTGGGTACCGGTAGCCTTTGATTCAATCAAAGAGAATACGGGGCCGCTGAGTGATGTCATGAAGCACTAATGGACTTTTAGAACCTTTACTTGACCCACTTGGCCTTTTAGGATGTAGTGAGATGACCGGCTTTGGTGCAGTCCGAAGTTGGTAGATACTCGATACTACACTCATTGAGGTTTGTTTACTTGGAATATTTCGGTCTCCAGTAAAGTGGCTAAATTGAAACAATGAACACAGAAAACAATCCAGTGATATTGAGCTCCTTAGAACCCGATTACTATTTCTAGGACAGGTTGAGCCAACTAAACTTCAAGAGGGTACTTACCTATGAAACCCCATGCAAGCCTAAACTAGGAACTTGTGTGATTTGTTTGTACATATAGTTGTGCATAAAATCATGGACATCATGAAGCATCATATGCATCCACTAACCATTTCAAGGATTTGGATTTTCATCTTTGTTCCTGTTTTGTAGGTAATGGATTCACTTCGTAGGAAAACTATCCAAGGCAACCTTGTAAGAATTCCTCCACAACTCAAGGAGCTAGCTTCATGGATTCTTGAGAATTCTCCATTCACCAAGAGACATGGTCGTCTTCTCAACTTAGTCACTGCCAACACTGAGGAGGATATGCTGAAAGTTCTCTTCCAGTTCTTTGACCCTTTGCATCATTGCTTTACATTTCCTGACTATCAACTTGTGCCTACTTTGGAGAAATTTTCTCAACTCTTGAGGATTCCTATTCTCAATCAACTACCCTTCAACAGTACAGAAAGAGATCCAAATCCTGAAGATGTTGCTCAAGCCCTACACTTGCACTCATCTGAAGTCATAACACATTGGGAAGCTAGAAGTGGTGTCAAAGGCTTCTTGTCAAAGTTTCTGTTTGAGAAGGCCCAAAGCTGCTGGAATTCTTTGGACTTACAAGCTTTTGAGGATATTGTAGCTCTTCTCATCTATGGATTGGTCTTGTTCCCAAACCCTGACCAACTCATAGATGTGAGTGCTGTCAAAATCTTCATGGCTCGCAACCCAATGCCTACATTGCTTGGGGATATCCTCCACTCTTTTCACACTTGAACAATGAGGAAAAGAGGTGTTCTCATGTGTTGCACTCCTCTACTGGCAAGATGGTTTATTTCTCATCTTCCCCAATCAGTTTTGAAGAATGAGCAAGGTTTGAGGTGGTCAAAATGATTGATGACTCTTACCCATTCAGATATTCATTGGTGTTCTCGATCAAAAGAGAATGTAATCATCATTGACGGTTGTGGGGAATTTCATAATGTCCCTCTACTTGGAATTAGGGGAGGCATCACCTACAACCCTTGCTTGGCTCTGAGACAGTTTGGGTATGCCCGAAGGGATGGCCCACATGACATGCTGATTCCAGACTTGGTTTTCGACTTCGACAACGACGATCAAGGACTTTGTGATCGGTGGATCTAGAACTGACTATTTAACGCTGGTTCGCGAAATGTCGCGGAAGCAAGAGTCGCCACCGTCTTTTATTTTCTCCAAATGGAAAGGACAAAAGCACAGAAAAATTCCTTATAGAGATTGCTCTCGGTTCGGGAGGTAGATTATAGAAAGGGAAGGTGTTAGCACCCTTTCTATCCATGGTTATCCATGGGCTCTTAGATACTTGCTCATTTGTGTTTTCAAAATTGTTCGTTTTCTTTTCAAGTGTGGGTTTTAAAAAGTTTCTTTGAAAATTTTCAGTTCGACTCTTGTATCGGTCCTCAAGAGTGTTTGAAAAAATTGCTTTCGAAAGCTTTTGAAAATGTGTTGGTGTGAAAAGTATTTTTTGATTTGTTTTTGAAATTAGAGCAAGTATCTACGAGAACCTACCTACCCTAAGGAATTCGTTTGTGTAAATGTCCTTTAAAGTAGTGCCATCCCATCATTGAGAGGTAGGTAGCACCACCGTTGGAGGTGTTCGGGTCAATTCGAGGTTCGGGACATGGTGATCACCAGAGCAATGGGAAGACACCTTAGAAGCTACCCTCATGCCAGGTTCCCGGATCATGAGGACTTACTAAGACATCCTCTACTCGACGATCACCTTTCGAGGCAAGGCAACAGTGAGGCGTACCCTAGGGGTGGTGTGTGATTTGTGTGTCATGTTCAGATATTTTGGTCTTTTGTCATGTTATTGATGATCTAGCGTTTGTTTTTATTTTTGTCCATTCATTCTTTCATGCCTTGATTAACAGTTAAAAAATTGCGGAAAGATAAAATTCCTACGCTATTATAAAGGCGCGGGTCCACATCGCCAAAATTTCTTGAACCCGATTTGACAGAGAAATAAAGAATTAAAAGAAAAGTAAAGTGCAAGAAAATTAAAATGTTACATGGCCTTGGGAGAGATACATAAATATTATAAAGAAAAAATAAATATGCGAATTTGGAATTAAAAAACGAGGGCGTTGGACCCTTTTTGCAAAATTAAATTAAATGATGAAATTAATTAATTAAAAAAGAAAAGAAATTGTTTTTGGTATTTTTTGGTATTTTATGTTTTTAATGCAATTAAACCTAATTCTACAATTTTTATTTTATTATGAAAATATATTAAAGTTTAACCTAAAATTAACCCTAATTATTTTACATGCAATTAAATTACAAAAATAAGTAATAGTATTTAATTATTATGAAAGAAAATAAAAAGGGATAAAAAATTAATTAAACCCTAATTCTACCAATTTTAGGTTTTTTATTATGAAAATATTATAGTTAAACCTAATTTAATAACTAAAGTTAATTAATGGACTTTATTTACAAAAATACTAAAATAAAAATATTTATTATTTTTCATCTTTTCTGATTTTTTGTGTGTTTTTTATATATTATGAAAATAATTGAGTTAACAGAATTAATTAAAAAGAATAATAATTAAAAATAAAAAAAAAAGAATAAACAAAAAAGATGTTGCAAACCTCAGGGGGGTGTTGTCCCCAATTGTGAGGTGAAGCCCATCAATTTGAGCCCAATTATTCATAGCCTGGCTGACTTTTCCACTCACGTACCCAAGCGTTGACCAGAGTGCATCATGTTCCCCAGATCCTGGCCTTTGATTGAATACCCTGGGACGAGTGGCCAGCTTGATTTTGAGGGTGTATCATGGACCACAACATTGAAACTGCATATGCATATTAAATGAAAAACACTATGAAAGGGGGTGGGGACCTGGGGCTCGAACCCAGGTCCTGAACGTTACCAGCGCTTATGCCTGCCAGTGGAGCTACTTTGTTTCTTTGTAAATTAAATAACCAACAATCAATATAAAATAAAACAACACGCTAGTGGATTTTTAGCGCGCGATTTTGAATGGACCAACCAGAACCGGCCACTTCATCGTCTTCCCCATGGTTTTGTTCTTCCTGAAAAAAATAGAGAACGGTTAACGGGGGTTTTGAACCCCCTCAAAATAAGCCACATTCCATAATAGCGATTAAGCCCTCTTTAAGCATAAATTAGGCGCGAGGGTGCCATTGTTTTCGTCCAAGCGTGCTGAACATGGTCATGGCATTGAGGTCCCCTAATTTTACAGTATCAAGAAATCCCTAATTAGGAATTCAAGAAAACCTAGCCTGCATCAATGGTAGAATCATGTATATCGCATAGAAACACAATTAATTTATATGGTTAGCTTCAGAATCTTATAATGAACATAAACCAAGCGTTAAAAATTACAAAAGATGCATGAATTAAGATGCACGAATGAGAAATTTTTTATGTACAGGTGAGATCGTTCTCACGTTTCTGGGCACGAAAGCTTGTAGTTTTTGATCCAAATCCCTTCTTTGAAGCCTCAGCAAGCTAATGGAACTGATCTTTGGCCTTGAATCGTCCTGGAAATTGGTTTTCAGATTTCACTTTTTTCACAAAAAACTCAAGTTTTATTTTCTATGTATGGCACAGCTTGCAGTCAATGAGCACGAGGGTTTTGATCCAGCTTATGTATGGAGTGAATTAGGTCAAAGAAAACAATCAAAAAACCTTGGCATTCATGTCTTGCAAGATTTGATTTCCAAAAATCTTTTCAAATATTTTTCATGCCTATTTGGTACAAATCATGGCCAATTGTCTTCAATTCTTTCCAAATCCAGCTATGCACGAAATATTGAGTATATAATATGCATAAAAAGATTTAAAACCTAGGTTTAGTATTTTTCATGCATTTATTTTAATTTAAATGAATTATTAATAATAAAAACCCAAATAAATAAATAAAAAATGATAAAAACTTCCCTTTGGGCCAAATGGTCGTGCACATGCCTTGGATAATGAATTGTGGAAGAAAAAGAGGCCCATTAGCAATTTTAGGTCATTTGAATCAATGTTGACTTTTCAAAATATCCAAAAATTTCCCAACTTCCACAAGGCATAACTTGCTCAATGTTTAAGCTTTGCTCATGTTCTTGGACATTTTGGAAAGGTCTTTGAGTCCTCTAACCAATGCCTTTGGTCCCATGTCATTTTGATTTACCAATCTCAAGTTATGGCCTTTGACTTAAAGTCCCTTTTTGTTGACTTTTGAAAATGACCTATAATGTTGAAATTGATAACTTTTTGTGAGAGCATTTCTTGGACTTGAAGTGTGAAGAGGAGTTGTTGGAAATGTCTTTCTCTTCAAAATGAGCTTTGGATGGGATTTTTCTGATAATCCATGTGAAAGTTATGCACTGGTCAATTTACAGTTGACTTTTTCAACTGTCCAAATAAGGAAACTTTTGCATCTTGATGATTTTTGAGCCAAGCTTTGAGAATCATGATCAAGCATTGATCAAATGATGTTTGTGGCTTAAAAATGAGAGGTTGACCAAAAATTTGGACTTTTGACTGTCAAATGACCATTTTGCCCCTACAGTTGACTGTAGTGCAATTAGGGTTTTGACTGTGCAATTTTGTGCTGGAAGTCTTGAAACTTGATATGAGGATGCTTGACCATATTTATAGGCATGTGGGACTTGATTGGACCCTTGGAAACTTCATTTTCTTGATTAGAACCAAAACCCTAGTTTTGACTGTTTAGGAGGCCCTTACACTGTGCAACCCTTGGGGAATTTTGAAGCTTGACTTGGCAATTTCTTGAAGAATATGGGAGGGCAAATTTTGGGGTACAACAGTTGCCCCTGTTCAATCTTCTTACACCTGAGGATGCAGATTGGCTGACGTGCCTTTCGTAATCCGAGGGTAGAAGATGATTGAACACTAGAGTGCCCAGAAATTTGCGCTCACATAGTAGCATTGTGATGATGGGAATGGGCTTACAGATGCCATGCTGAGAGATGCTGGAAGGCGGATGGGCTTATAGATGCCATCTGGATGTTGATCGCATAAGAGATTCCTTAGCGAGAACTGGCATACCTGCAAAAAAGAAAATGATTACCTGACCTGTTACGGGGATGGTCTTCAAACTCTTTGTATAGATGTGTCCTGACTGGTTATAGGAGATGGATCTGGAGCTTCAAACGGCGATGAATGAACCAGGGATAGTTACTACCTCAACAGGAACGGTGAGAGAACCTTGGATGACCTTAACCTCAACAGCAAACGTTGAGAAAAACTTGGATAACTTCACTTCAACAGCAATCATTGAGCGAAATCTTGGTGGGAATTACCATCTCCGCAGTATCGGGGAGAGAACCATAGGCAATTATAATCTCAATAGCAATCATTGAGAAAAACCTGGAATGGAATTATCGTCTCCGCAGGATCGGGGAGAGAACCATAGGCAATTATAATCTCAATAGCAATCATTGAGAAAAACCTGGAATGGAATTATCGTCTCCGCAGGATCGGGGAGAGAACCATAGGCAATTATAATCTCAATAGCAATCATTGAGAAAAACCTGGAATGGAATTATCGTCTCCGCAGGATCGGGGAGAGAACCATAGGCAATTATAATCTCAAGAGCAATCATTGAGAAAAACCTGGAATGGAATTATCGTCTCCGCAGGATCGGGGAGAGAACCATAGGCAATTATAATCTCAATAGCAATCATTGAGAAAAACCTGGAATGGAATTATCGTCTCCGCAGGATCGGGGAGAGAACCATAGGCAATTATAATCTCAATAGCAATCATTGAGAAAAACCTGGAATGGAATTATCGTCTCCGCAGGATCGGGGAGAGAACCATAGGCAATTATAATCTCAATAGCAATCATTGAGAAAAACCTGGAATGGAATTATCGTCTCCGCAGGATCGGGGAGAGAACCATAGGCAATTATAATCTCAATAGCAATCATTGAGAAAAACCTTTGATAACTTCTACTGAGTCTTCATCAGAAAAATCTGTTTGGGGTCGATTTAGCTGGACTAGAGAAGGCCTTGGACAGGATAAGAAATCTTTGGAGTCGATTAACTGAACCGGTCTAGGTCTTGGAATGTCTTCGACTGGGTCTTTATCAGAAAAATCTGTTTGGGGTCGATTTAACTGGACCAGAGAAGGCCTTTGACTGGATAATAACCAGAGAAATCTTTGGAGTCGATTTAACTGAACCAGATAAGGTCTTAGAGTTTTGAAATATGATTGAGAATTTAGCTGAATCTTTCCTGAAAGGTAAAGGTCAGTCATATGCAATGCATGATATGGACCAAGCAATGATGTTCTCAACATAAATGAGATTTGTAAGATATGATGCGTCTATGCATGCTATAATGATGTATGTGATGTTTAGGAATGTATGCTTTCGTCTAGGAAAGTAAATCCTTGACGGGCGCCGGGAAGTCATATCCTGGGCTGATGTTGAAGAATAGATTTCGCTTCCGCTGGGGATGATAGCTGCAAGAATACCGGTAGGAGAAGATAACTCCGTTGGGGAATAAACTTGGCGAATGGAATAAATCTGCGGGGAGGAAAGTACTCTAACGATCTTGCTGGGAAGCAATACTCTGTGGGGAGAGAGATGCTTTTGTTGAGCGTTGATAATAACTTGCCAGGGATACCCTTGTTGTGCTGGAAGTGTTAATAGACTTCGCTGGGGATAAGAAGACTGCGTTGACGACGACCTTTCCGTGGCTTTCGGCTGAGGATAACCCAGTTATATCCTGGTAAGGAAATAACTCTTTGAATAAAGCCGGGGGACGCGTTCATGCTCTGCGGGGGTAAGCTTCCAGAATCTACTGGGGATAAGCTTACTGCTTGGGGAGATGAACTCCAACTTTTCCTGGGGAAAATGGATTGGACTCTCCTGGGGAAGTTTTGAACTGCATCGGGGAAGTGACTCCACTGAATGTTTGATATACCGCCGGGGAACAATCTTTAGACCAAGATTGCCAGGGATGCTTGTTAAGAATGTTCATATATTGCTGCTGGGGAATGTTAAGATCTGATGGAGGATACCCAACTTCTTAAAGATTAGATAACTTTACTTGAGGAGAGTGTACTGTCTTGCTTACTCTCTGGGGAATTAAGGTGTCTGGTTGTGTTTTTTAGCTGAACCTACCTTGGTACCTTGGAGGACAGAACAATTAGATTGCTTAAACAACTCTTTTATTGCCCCTGTTTCTAATGTTACCTGTAATTAATCCTTTGTTTCGTATGCAAATATTTATGAGTTAGCAAATTATGGTCAATGCATATATCACAAATTGAACCTTGGACGTTCTTCGCAAAACAAAACAGAAAAAGAAAAACAATTGGCACTTTTAACTGAAAAGTATATTTGTATTGATTTTTGAATGGCCTGAAAATAGGCGTTTTGTGTACAAGAGGCTGACGTCCTAGTAAGAGAACGCCGCCGAACAAAAGAGTTTATACAAATTTTATACAAAAGAAAATAAAACAGCTGTGTGAAATGAATGATCCCACTGGGTTTCAACTCTGCTATTGCCTTCATAACTCCGAGCGTCTCATCACTTGATGACCTAAACGAAAATGAAGCTGACTGATCGATGCCGTCTGAATTTGATGTAGATACCGGATTCTGGATGCAAAGTGATCCAATGAGACATAGTATTACACTTTTATCCCTTATTTTTGCCTGGACCGCCCTTTCGGGTTTTCAGTCCACCGGGATACCCATTTTTGCCCAAGCCGCCTTTTCAGGTTTTCGACTTGCCGGGTGTACAAATTTTTTCATTTTATCCCTTCATTTTGCCCGAACCCTTTTGGTTCGCCGGGAAGCCCTAATTTTTGCCTAGGCATGTCAGCCTAGCGGGTCTTTTTTCATGCGTAGTATCTTTTTACTATGTCTGCATTGGCGGGGTGAGGAAGGTCGTCACCATCCATGTTGGTTAGAATCATGGCTCCTCCTAAGAACACATGTTTAACCACAAATGACCCTTCGTATGTAGGAGTCCATTTTCCCCTTGGATCACTCTGAGGAAGGATGATTCGCTTGATTACCAGGTCCCCAACTTGATACTCCTGTGGTCTGACCTTTTTGTTAAATGCCCTGATCATCCGTTTCTGATACGTCTGACCGTGACAGATAGCAGCAAGTCTTTTTTCATCAATAAGGTTTAATTGATCAAGTCGTGTCTGGATCCAATCATCCTCGTTCAGATTTGCATCCTTCATTATCCGGAGAGAGGGTATTTGCACTTCGATCGGCAAGACTGCCTCCATACCATAAACCAAAGAGAAAGGAGTTACCCCGGTTGACGTCCTAGCTGAGGTACGGTACCCATGTAGAGCGAACGGTAACATCTCGTGCCAATCTTTATAAGTCACTGTCATCTTCTGCACGATTTTTTTGATGTTCTTATTTGCTGCTTCTACAGCCCCATTCATCTTCGGTCTGTAAGGAGAAGAATTATGGTGCTGTATTTTGAACTGCTCGCAGAGCTCAGTGATCATCTTGTTATTCAGATTGGTATCGTTATCTGTAATAATTCTCTCTGGGACGCCGTACCGACAGATCACATTATGTCGAATGAACCGTGCCACAACAGTCTTGGTTACCGTAGCGTAGGAAGCTGCTTCAACCCACTTTGTAAAATAGTCAATCGCCACTAGGATGAAGTGGTGCCCATTAGATGTCGTAGGTTTAATCTCGCCGATCATGTCTATGCCCCACATTGAAAACGGCCAAGGCGCAGTCAGAACATTCAGGGGAACTGGAGGAACATGCACCTTGTCTGCATAAACCTGGCACTTATGGCATGTCCGGGAATTTTGGTAACAGTCAGCTTCCATTGTGGACCAGTAATACCCTGCCCGAAGGATCTTCTTGGCCATAGTGTGTCCACTAGAATGTGTACCAAAGGTCCCTTCATGTAGCTCTTCCATGATCCTTTCTGCTTCAGTCTTATCCACACAACGCAGTAAGGTTGAATCATGGTTTCGCTTGTACAAGATGCCGTTGCTAAGGAAGAACTTTGCCGCGAACCTCCTCAGGAACTTCTTATCATTGACAGATGCACCTTCAGGGTATTCCTGAGCTTCCAGATATCTCTTCACCTCATGGTACCAAGGCTTCTCAGTCACCAATTCAGTCTCGAGATCGCAACAGTATGCCGGTTCGTCCAGTTTCCAGATGATGATCCGGGGAGCCTCATTATCCCATTTGACCTTGAACATAGAAGACATTGTGGCTAACGCGTCCGCTAACTGATTCTCTTCTCTCGGAAAGTGTTCAAAGGTTATCTTCGTGAAGTGGGGGATCAAGGTCAACACACATTCTCTGTAAGGAATAAGATTCGGATGTTTCGTATCCCACTCTCCTTTGATCTGATTGATCACAAGAGCGGAATCTCCGAAGACACTCAGAAACTTGATCCTTAGATCGATCGCAGCTTGAAGACCCATGATGCACGCCTCATACTTTGCCATGTTGTTGGTACAGTTGAAACATAGTCGGGCAGTGAGTGGAGTATGAGTGCCTTGAGGTGATATGATTATGGCGCCGATATCGTTTCCCAAAGCGTTGGAGGCTCCGTCAAAGTGCATACACCATCGGGATCCTTCCTCAGGTCCTTCATCCAGTCCAGGTACTTCACAATCAGTTACTATCATGATGCTTTCATCCAGAAACTCGAAGTTCATTGACTGATAGTCATCTACGGCCTGATGTGCCAAGTGGTCTGCCAAAACACTTCCCTTGATGGCTTTATGGGTTGTATACTGAATGTCGTATTCCGTCAAGATCATTTGCCATCTTGCAATTCTCCCAGACAGAGCAGGCTTTTCAAATATGTACTTTATAGGATCCATCTTTGAGATCAATAAGGTAGTGTGAGTCAGCATATACTGTCTCAGCCGGCGAGCAGCCCATACCAAAGCGCAACAAGTTTTCTCAAGCAGTGAGTATCGGGTCTCACAGTCGGTAAACTTTTTGCTAAGGTAATTAATGGCATGCTCTTTTCGGCCAGACTCGTCATGCTGCCCCAACACACACCCCATTGAATTGTCAAGTACTGTCAGATATAGTATCAGAGGTCTCCCTTCAACCGGTGGCATAAGGATAGGTGGTTCTTGGAGATACTCTTTGATTCTGTCGAAAGCATCCTGACATTCATCGTTCCAACGTACTACCTGATCTTTCTTCAGCAGCTTGAAGATTGGCTCACAGGTAGCGGTTAGATGCGAGATGAACCGAGCAATGTAATTCAGGCGTCCTAAAAAGCCTCTGACTTCCTTCTCTGTCCTAGGAACCGACATTTCTTGAATAGCTTTAACTTTAGCAGGGTCCACTTGGATACCCTTATCACTTACAACGAAGCCTAACAACTTTCCAGACCTTACCCCGAAGGTGCACTTGTTCGGGTTCAACCTCAGCTTGTATTTTCAACCGGTCAAACAACTTCTGCAGATGATCTAGGTGCTCTTCCTCAGTCTGGGACCTTGCGATCATGTCGTCAACATACACTTCTATCTCATGATGGATCATGTCATGAAATAAAGCAACCATGGCACGTTGGTAGGTTGCCCCCGCGTTCTTCAATCCGAACGGCATGACCTTGTAGCAGAAGGTGCCCCACTGAGTAACAAATGTAGTCTTTTCCATGTCTTCAGGTGCCATCTTGATCTGATTGTAACCTGAAAAGCCATCCATGAAAGAGAACACCTTATGCTGAGCAGTATTATCAACAAGGACGTTAATGTGAGGTAGAGGGAAGTCATCTTTGGGGCTGGCCCTATTCAGATCCCTGTAATCAACACACATTCTGACCTTACCATCCTTCTTAGGTACCGGCACCACATTAGCAACCCACTGAGGGTAAGAAGTTACTGCAAGGAATCCGGCATCAAACTGTTTCATAACCTCGGCTTTGATCTTCTCAGACATCTCGGGACGCATACGGCGGACTTTTTGCTTCACCGGAGGGCAGTCTTCCTTAGTTGGCAAGTGATGGACTACAATATCGGTATCCAACCCGGGCATGTCTTCGTAGGACCAGGCAAAGATCTCCATATAATCATGTAGCATCTGAGTCAACCGTTGCTTCACGCTGAGCTCTAGGTTGGCACCAATCTTTACCTCTTTCCTGTCTTCTTCAGTACCCAGGTTTATTGTTTCCACTGGCTCTTCATGGGGTTGAATTGCCCTCTCTTCCTGAAGCAACAGTCTTGCAAGCTCGCCAGGCACTTCGCAATCATCTTCACCTTCGTCTTCGGCTAAGTTGATCGGATTTTCGAAGTCATAACGGGCGGTAGCAGAGTCGTTATCAGTGAGATCCAGAGTGGATTGAAACCTGTATGAGTGAGTGTGTGTGTAAATACAGCTATTTTGAAAAATATGTAAAGGAAAGAAAGACAGAAAAGGAGCACAAGATTTGAAATGTGAGAAAACGTCCAAGATTTTCATTTATGATATATGAAATGACAATTTATATGCCCTCACAAATGAAACCACGGTGCCTCGGGTAAGACACCGGGCCATAGAGTTTATTTATTGTTTATTACAAATAGCAAAACAAAGAAGTTTATTACTGCGTAACAAAGGTAACAGGAGTATAGTCTTTGGCAATCCAATTGTTCAATCCGCCTTCGGTTGTCGGGTAGATCCAGCTATTGAATTCTGCTTCATCCACTTCATTGTCTTCACCAACAGCATTCACTCCTGGATTTGTAATGAACACAGGAGGTCTTCTGGTCTTCGCCTTCCGCATAGCTTTCTGACCCTCTGCAGTAAAACCCAGCCCAAATTTGTCAGTTTTTTGTGTGAAGTCGGGCAGCCTGCCCCAGTTAGCACATTCACCTTTTTGAACCACAGCCCGGGCATCCTTCAGGGAGGCCATCTTCAGAGGAACATTCTCTTCTACCGCTGTTTCCGCTGCCGCCGAAATTGGAAGCATCTCTTCGAAATGCTGAAAGGGGGTTTCAATAAACTCCCCGTCCATCTCAATGTATCTGAAGGAATTCAGGTGGCTTACCATGTACTCCTCCTCTCCTTGCACAGTGACGATCTTCCCTCTGACAGGGTACTTCAGCTTCTGGTGCAAGGTTGAGGTCACTGCCCCAGCTTTATGGATCCAAGGTCGACCTAGTAGACAAGAGTAAGATGGACGGATATCCATCACATAAAAAGTAGAGTCAAACACCTGAGAGCCCACACGAATCGGAATGTCAACCTCTCCATGAACCATCCTTTTTGAACCGTCAAAGGCCCTGACGATGATATTGCTGGGTTTTAATTCCAGGCCTTCACAATCCAAACGGTCTAAAGCCTTCTTTGGTAGAACATTCAAGGAAGAACCAGTATCCACCAATACATGTGCCAGAGTAGTGCCCATGCATTCGATAGAGACATGCAGGGCATCATTGTGGTCTCTTCCCTTCGCAGTCAGGTCATCATCTGAGAAACCCAAGCCATTGTCTGCTGTCAGATTTGCTACGCAATCAGTGAACTGGACTGCAGACGTCTCCTGTGGCACATGAGCCGTCTTGAGGAACGAGATCAAGGCCTTAGCATGGGCCTCCGAACACAGGAGCAAGGAGAGCATGGAGATTTTGGAGGGCGTGTGCCCCAGCTGTTCCACAACATTGAAGTCACTCTTCTTTATAATTTTCAAGATTTCCTCCATCTCTTGTTGGAAGGCCTCCGTAGTTATAGGTATCTGGGCAGGCTCAACTTCAATTCCTTTGCCCCGAGCATTGGATGACTCGGCAGCAGGAGAAACAACTTGATCAGCAACAGGAACAGGTACACTTGTAGGAGTTATAAGGAGTGGTCTTCGAGCAGCAGGCGGTGCAATGTCAGGCGAGAAGAGCCTGCCACTGCGGGTAACCTTGGCTGGGCCAGTGATATCACAGATACTGGCGCCAGTGTTGAATTCTTGTTTGATTCCATTCACATATACGTCTGCCCCATAATGCCAGGGGACAGCTTTATCAGATACGTAGGGGAGAGGCCCCGGAACAGTAATAACCACAGGTGCAACAGTCATGATTTGAACAGGCTTCTTCGGGAGAGCCTTGATTGGATTATTGAAGATGGTAACCGCAGAAACTTCATCTACCGGGACCAACTGAACAGCAGACTTCTTAAACAGAATCTCCTTGCTATCCATTAGGCTTTGGATGCCTAACTTCAGCAAGGGACAACCAGATAGGGAAACAGCACAGAACAGGCAACCCTCACTGCAACCCGGAAATAAACTGGCCAGCAGCAGGTTCCTCTTGACAATCTTCAGAGGAGTAGCTAGATCATCCACAGAAACGGCGTAAACATCTTCGTCAACAACATTTACTCCATGCTGGGGCATAGGAGCAGTAACCACATTCGGCCTCTCAGGCGCTTCGAACTGTATCTCCTTCGCGTCGATAAGGTCTTGCACCTTATTCCTTAATGCCCAACAGTCATCAGTGGAATGCCCCGGGCTATCAGAATGATAAGCACAACGAGCATTTGGGTTGTATTTCGGAGAGGCAGTGTTTACACCTTTGGGGGCCTCTCTGACAGTCACTAGATTGGTGGACAGTAACTGTGGCAAGATCTGCGATAAAGTCATACTTAACTGGGTGAACTCTCTCCGGGGTCTTTCAGCCCTTTGAGGATTGGTTGGCCGAGGAGAGGCAGCAGGCTTGGCAATCATTACCGCATTGACAGATTGGCGGCGCTCAAATTTCTCTGGTCTCCTAGAGCCATATACAACACTAGCCTCCTTCTTGAAGGGTTTCTTCTCTGAACTAGACGATGCACCCTTCGGAATCTTTCCAGACTTCAACCCAGCCTCAATTCTCTCTCCAGTCAGAATCAGATCAGTGAACCCTGCAGACGAATTCCCGATAAGATGGTTGAAAAATGGCCCAGATAGGGTCCCCAAGAACATGTCTACCAACTCCCGATCAGTCAACGGAGGCTGCACCCTGCCAGCCAGATCCCTCCACTTCTGAGCGTACTCTTTAAAACCTTCACTTGAACCTAACGACATACCCTGGAGTTGAGTACGTGTAGGGGCAAGGTCGGCATTATATTGATACTGCTTGTAGAAAGCAGTAGCCAACTCCTCCCAGTTACGAACCTTGGTCCCATCCAGCTGATAGAACCATTCGAGATGAGTCCCTGAAAGACTCTCCTAGAAGAAGTGGATCCACAAATTCTTATCCGCTGAGTACGGTTGGATTTTCCGAACATAGGACCTGAGATGTAGCTTGGGACAAGACGCCCCGTCATATTTAGTGAAAGATGGTGCTTTGAACTTCCAAGGAATGATCACACCAGTAGACAAACCCAAATCTCCAAAATCCAGCCCAGGTACCTGTTGTATCTCCATAGCATTCAGCCTATCCTCCAGCTGCTTGTAACGGTCTTCTGCAGGAGGATATTTCTCTTCATCAAAATCAGTCTCGTTGTCGGAGACTACCGGACTAGGACCTTTTTCTGCCTGAGGAGTACTCTTGCCAATGGAAGAACCAGCCTCTTCATTCTGCAAAGTGTTACCAAACCTTCGGCCCGAGCTAAACAGAACAGTTCTTCTCTTCTTCTTCTTCTCCTTCTTCAGGAGCAGAGCTTTCAACTCTTCTTGGCCTTGAGCCAAACCCTTGATTAATTCCTGAAATTGCGCATTCTGCGCCTGAAGAGCTTTGATGGATGTCTCAGTTGATGATGAGTCAGGATTCATGATGCTGAAATAAACAGCGAAGAACGGTAAGCAACCTGAAAAGAAGAAAACCTGCTATGCACATGATGAATGAAATGCGTATGATTTATGTTTTCAAAGACAATCGGGAGTCAACTTTGTAAACAAAAAGGAACACACTTCATTAGATTCAACTTTGAAACTGAAATTATTCAACAGGTTGCCCTTAGGCATTACATGAAAGGAAATACTGAAAAGGGAAATAAAACTGTAAAAGAACATCCAGAGCTCCTTATTGATCCCATGGTCTCCTCTTCTCAGTACGAATGTAGGCATTCAGAGCTCGCTCATTCTCCAACTGCTTTGTCAGCTTCTGGATCTTTAATTCTTGTTCGTTGAACTTTTCCCGGTAAGAATCCCGTTCTTATCGCAGTTGCGACCAAGATCTCTTCAATGTCTCATAATCAGTAGGTGTCTGAGGAGGAAAGACAGTTGGAGGAACACCATCCTTGTCAGGACACTCAAGAATGACGGGTCGGACGGCTTCGTATGGCATACCTAACTTCTGAGCACGGATGCGAACCCATTTGTAGTAGGCTTCCATAGTTAAAGAAGTCTTTGGCCCTAACTCTTGTGGGTTTCTTTATGAACTTTGTCCCAAGCCTTGATGAACCTACGACGCAGCTCGTCACTATCCACCTGAAACTCAAAACTGATGTGAGGCACCAACATCCCATGGGGGCCTGCTCTTCTTGCTCTTCCAAACTGACGGAGTGCTAGACATGGATTGTAAGAGATCCCTCCTTGGGTACCAATCAGAGGAACATTAGGGTATTCCCCGTATCGATCAATAATAGCTATCTCATCCAAACCTCTGCAAGTCCAAATGATGTCTTTGTCGGTGAGAGACATTAACCTATGAGCCCAACCTCTTCCTTCTTGATTCTTTAGTACGAACTTGGGGAGGTGCGAAATAAACCACCTCACCAACAAAGGGATACAACACCATAGGGTTCCTCGTCTTCGGGTAGTACGAGCATGAAGTTGTTGCAAGATGTCACCCAAGAGAGTGGGCACAGGATTCTGAGACATAAAGATCCTTATGGCAGTGACATTGATGAAGTTGTCAGGATTAGGAAACAGGACTAACCCATAGATTAGGAGAGCCAAGATGTCTTCATATGCCCTAAAGTCCAGGTCATTCCAGAAACTGTTAGCTTTACCGATCAGAAATTTGGCCAAGAAACCCTTGACTCCGCTTCTAGTCACCCAGTTGTCCATTACCTCTTGATGTGTCAGGGGAAGAGCTGCAGCAACATCCTCAAGTCTGAGGGTCTTTTCCCAACCAGTAAAGGGAGTCTGATCCAAGATAGGGATACCAAGCAAATCAGAGAACTCTTCCAGGGTAGGGACCAGCTGGAAGTCTTGAAAGGTGAAGCACTGGTACAGAGGGTCATAGAACTGGGTCAGAACACTCATCAACTGTTGATCCCGCTTTGCAGTGACTAAACTGAGAAGAGAACCATGCCTCTGAATGAAGGAAGTGGTATTTGGAATTCTGCTAACCAACTCATCAAGCAACTCAGGTGAACAAACAAAGTTGAACCGGATAGTATTCCTTCGCACAGGCATCATAATGTCCTACAAAACAGAGCAAAGGTGAAACCCTCTTGTCTTTGAAATGGTCAGTCCTTATGCAGGATGCATACAATGCTCATGATGTTATGATGTTATGATAAAGCACACCACAAATAGATACAAAGGCAAACATGGTAAGGCACACAAGTCACACAAGGCAAGCCCTTAAAGTTTAGGCCAGCATGAGGTCTAGGTACTACCCTCTTTCAGTTTGTTGGTTCATACCTGTCCTATCAAAGTAACCGGGTTCTTAGAGGATCCCAATATCATTGACTACCCTCAATCGGTCATAACTCCAGCATCGCAATCTTTTCTTGCGGCCAGAACCATCACGAGAGTTTAGCCTCAATGGGCGTAGCATACTGCTACTGTTCTAATGGCCAAGTTATGTCATTTAAGGTTCTAAGGTTGTTGGTGCTTAATGACTCCTTAGAAGACCCATATTCTCCTCGTTGCGACACAAGGGATATCGGTACAGACCAAGGTGCCACACCAACGTAGCCACTGTTTCACCCGTGTCGGTCTACGCCGGACAAGTCCCTCACAGCTTATGCTACCTAAACAGGGTATCCCCAGATCCTGGTTAGGATCTATGTAACTCCCATGCAACCCACAAAGTTAAAGCAGACAAGTCAATACAATTGAAAACACAGTGATGAACTAGCCCTAAGGTACACCTCACTTTAAGTTTAATTCCCCAGCAGAGTCGCCAGTTCTGTGATCGGTGGATCTGGAACTGACTGTTTAACGCTGGTTCGCGAAATGTCGCGGAAGCAAGAGTCGCCACCGTCTTTTATTTTCTCCAAATGGAAAGGACAAAAGCACAGAAAAATTCTTTAAAGAGATTGCTCTCGGTTCGGGAGGTAGATTATAGAAAGGGAAGGTGTTAGCACCCTTTCTATCCATGGTTATCCATGGGCTCTTAGATACTTGCTCATTTGTGTTTTCAAAATTGTTCGTTTGCTTTTCAAGTGTGGGTTTTAAAAAGTTTCTTTGAAAATTTTCAGTTTGACTCTTGTATCGGTCCTCAAGAGTGTTTGAAAAAATTGCTTTCGAAAGCTTTTGAAAATGTGTTGGTGTGAAAAGTATTTTTTGATTTGTTTTTGAAATTAGAGCAAGTATCTACGAGAACCTACCTACCCTAAGGAATTCGTCTGTGTAAATGTCCTTTAAAGCAGTGCCATCCCACCATTGAGAGGTAGGTAGCACCACCGTTAGAGGTGTTCGGGTCAATTCGAGGTTCGGGACATGGTGATCACCAGAGCAATGGGAAGACACCTTAGAAGCTACCCTCATGCCAGGTTCCCGGATCATGAGGACTTACTAAGACATCCTCTACTCGACGATCACCTTTCGAGGCAAGGCAACAGTGAGGCGTACCCTAGGGGTGGTGTGTGATTTGTGTGTCATGTTCAGATATTTTGGTCTTTTGTCATGTTATTGATGATCTAGCGTTTATTTTTATTTTTGTCCATTCATTCTTTCATGCCTTGATTAACAGTTAAAAAATTGCGGAAAGATAAAATTCCTACGCTATTATAAAGGCGCGGGTCCACATCGCCAAAATTTCTTGAACCCGATTTGACAGAGAAATAAAGAATTAAAAGAAAAGTAAAGTGCAAGAAAATTAAAATGTTACATGGCCTTGGGAGAGATACATAAATATTATAAAGAAAAAATAAATATGCGAATTTGGAATTAAAAAACGAGGGCGTTGGACCCTTTTTGCAAAATTAAATTAAATGATGAAATTAATTAATTAAAAAAGAAAAGAAATTGTTTTTGGTATTTTTTGGTATTTTATGATTTTAATGCAATTAAACCTAATTCTACAATTTTTATTTTATTATGAAAATATATTAAAGTTTAACCTAAAATTAACCCTAATTATTTTACATGCAATTAAATTACAAAAATAAGTAATAGTATTTAATTATTATGAAAGAAAATAAAAAGGGATAAAAAATTAATTAAACCCTAATTCTACCAATTTTAGGTTTTTTATTATGAAAATATTATAGTTAAACCTAATTTAATAACTAAAGTTAATTAATGGACTTTATTTACAAAAATACTAAAATAAAAATATTTATTATTTTTCATCTTTTCTGATTTTTTGTGTGTTTTTTATATATTATGAAAGTAATTGAATTAACAGAATTAATTAAAAAGAATAATAATTAAAAATAAAAAAAAGAATAAAAAAAAAAGATGTTGCAAACCTCAGGGGGGTGTTGTCCCCAATTGTGAGGTGAAGCCCATCAATTTGAGCCCAATTATTCATAGCCTGGCTGACTTTTCCACTCACGTACCCAAGCGTTGACCAGAGTGCATCATGTTCCCCAGATCCTGGCCTTTGATTGAATACCCTGGGACGCGTGGCCAGCTTGATTTTGAGGGTGTATCATGGACCACAACATTGAAACTGCATATGAATATTAAATGAAAAACACTATGAAAGGGGGTGGGGACCTGGGGCTCGAACCCAGGTCCTGAACGTTACCAGCGCTTATGCCTGCCAGTGGAGCTACTTTGTTTCTTTGTAAATTAAATAACCAACAATCAATATAAAATAAAACAACACGCTAGTGGATTTTTAGCGCGCGATTTTGAATGGACCAACCAGAACCGGCCACTTCATCGTCTTCCCCATGGTTTTGTTCTTCCTGAAAAAAATAGAGAACGGTTAACGGGGGTTTTGAACCCCCTCAAAATAAGCCACATTCCATAATAGCGATTAAGCCCTCTTTAAGCATAAATTAGGCGCGAGGGTGCCATTGTTTTCGTCCAAGCGTGCTGAACATGGTCATGGCATTGAGGTCCCCTAATTTTACAGTATCAAGAAATCCCTAATTTGGAATTCAAGAAAACCTAGCCTGCATCAATGGTAGAATCATGTATATCGCATAGAAACACAATTAATTTATATGGTTAGCTTCATAATCTTATAATGAACATAAACCAAGCGTTAAAAATTACAAAAGATGCATGAATTAAGATGCACGAATGAGAAATTTTTTCTGTACAGGTGAGATCGTTCTCACGTTTCTGGGCACGAAAGCTTGTAGTTTTTGATCCAAATCCCTTCTTTGAAGCCTCAGCAAGCTAATGGAACTGATCTTTGGCCTTGAATCGTCCTGGAAATTGGTTTTCAGATTTCACTTTTTTCACAAAAAACTCAAGTTTTATTTTCTATGTATGGCACAGCTTGCAGTCAATGAGCACGAAGGTTTTGATCCAGCTTATGTATGAAGTGAATTAGGTCAAAGAAAACAATCAAAAAACCTTGGCATTCATGTCTTGCAAGATTTGATTTCCAAAAATCTTTTCAAATATTTTTCATGCCTATTTGGTACAAATCATGGCCAATTGTCTTCAATTCTTTCCAAATCCAGCTATGCACGAAATATTGAGTATATAATATGCATAAAAAGATTTAAAACCTAGGTTTAGTATTTTTCATGCATTTATTTTAATTTAAATGAATTATTAATAATAAAAATCCAAATAAATAAATAAAAAATGATAAAAACTTCCCTTTGGGCCAAATGGTCGTGCACATGCCTTGGATAATGAATTGTGGAAGAAAAAGAGGCCCATTAGCAATTTTAGGTCATTTGAATCAATGTTGACTTTTCAAAATATCCAAAAATTTCCCAACTTCCACAAGGCATAACTTGCTCAATTTTTAAGCTTTGCTCATGTTATTGGACATTTTGGAAAGGTATTTGAGTCCTCTAACCAATGCCTTTGGTCCCATGTCATTTTTATTTACCAATCTCAAGTTATGGCCTTTGACTTAAAGTCCCTTTTTGTTGACTTTTGAAAATGACCTATAATGTTGAAATTGATAACTTTTTGTGAGAGCATTTCTTGGACTTGAAGTGTGAAGAGGAGTTGTTGGAAATGTCTTTCTCTTCAAAATGAGCTTTGGATGGGATTTTTCTGATAATCCATGTGAAAGTTATGCACTGGTCAATTTACAGTTGACTTTTTCAGCTGTCCAAATAAGGAAACTTTTGCATCTTGATGATTTTTGAGCCAAGCTTTGAGAATCATGATCAAGCATTGATCAAATGATGTTTGTGGCTTCAAAATGAGAGGTTGACCAAAAATTTGGACTTTTGACTGTCAAATGACCATTTTGCCCCTACAGTTGACTGTAGTGCAATTAGGGTTTTGACTGTGCAATTTTGTGCTGGAAGTCTTGACACTTGATATGAGGATGCTTGACCATATTTATAGGCATGTGGGACTTGATTGGACCCTTGGAAACTTCATTTTCTTGATCAGAACCAAAACCCTAGTTTTGACTGTTTAGGAGGCCCTTACACTGTGCAACCCTTGGGGAATTTTGAAGCTTGACTTGGCAATTTCTTGAAGAATATGGGAGGGAAAATTTTGGGGTACAACAGACTTCGACAAAGGTTTATCCGAGCTTGGAGGATGCCCAACAAGGTGGACAGTAAGACCTTGGGACACAAGAATTCCATCCCCCTTGAGCCTTACCTCAAGTGGGTACGAACTCGCGCCTAAAGTCTTACGATGCCTTAACCCTATATTCTCCCTGTGATTATAGAGCCTGTTATAGAAGGAGAGGTTCCATACACCCTCCTACATCCTGACATGCCAACATCACTCGAAGATCTGCAAAGGAGTTGGATACAACTCAAGGGAGAATGCGACACTTTCGAAGCCCAATTCTACGCAAGCGAGAAGAAGGTTTTGGAACTTACTCGTCAACTTCACGAAGAGCAGACTCTCAACACCTACATTGCACCAAAGAGGATGCGCAACGTCTTTTTACATTAGAATTTTGTATTATTTTGCCCATGGGGCATTGATGTACTAACAAATTTTATCTTATTAATATGACGTGTGTTTCTTTTTTGTTTAAAACAAATTTGAATTTATGAATCCTTGAATGCATTACATGAATACATATCATTCATCATATGCATAAACAGGTCTTCACACCAAGTTTCCTCATCTCTCTGCTGTTTATTTCAGCAAGATGGATATAGAACAGACAGTCAAAGACTTACAAGTGCAGAATTCACAGTTTCAACAGCTACTTCTGAACTTGGCCAAGGGGCAGGAGGAGCTCAAAACTTTGCTAGAAAAGGAAAAATAGAAAAAGAAGAAGAAGAGGGTTGGTGTGGCTACCTTGGGCAGAAGGTTTGAAGGTCAAACCAGAAGGGTCCTAGATTTCCCATCAACATCTGAAGAGGGGGAAGGAAAGGGTAAGGAACTACAGTGCCATCTGATTCTGAAGCTGAGGAAGAAGAGGATGAGGACTATTCTAAACAGAAATACCCTCCTGCAGATGACAAATACAAAATCTGGAAGAACGTCTGGAAGCTATGGAAGTGCAGAGAGTGCCTGGGCTGGACTTCGAAGAGTTAGGGTTGGTTTCTGGAATTGTAATCCCTCCCAAATTTAAAGTACCTCTATTTGCTAAGTATGATGGGTTGTCTTGCCCAAAGATGCATCTACGATCTTATGTCAGGAAAATTCAATCACATTCTTCTGACAAAGACCTGTGGGTCCACTTTTTCCAAGACAGTTTGTCGGGGGGACGCAGCTGGATTGGTTTTACCAGTTGGAGAAGTCTGATGTGCATAATTGGGAGGATTTGGTAGCCGCTTTCTACAAACAGTATCAATATAATGCGGACTTAGCACCAACCCGTACTCAATTACAGAGTATGGGCATGGTCTCAAATGAAGGTTTCAAGGAGTATGCCCAGAAATGGAGAGACTTGGCAGGACGAGTACAACCACTTCTATCTGAGAGGGAGTTAGTAGACATGTTCTTGGGAACTCTGTCAAGGCCTTTTCTTTAATCACCTAATAGGAAGCTCTTCTGCGGGGTTCACTGAGTTGATTCTAACTGGTGAGAGAGTTGAAGCCGACATAAAAAGCGGGAAAATTCAAAAAGATGCATCTGCTTACGCTGCCATCAAAAAGACTTTTCTGGCAAAGAAGGAAGTATCAGCTGTCTACTCCCAAAGAGGTCAAGGAAGAGTTGAGCGCCGGCCAGCGGTGGGGGCCGTAATGATTTAGAAGTCTGCAGCTGATCAGCCCAGAAACAATCAACCCAGAACCAACCAAACAAGGGTGGAAAGGCCTGTACGGAAATTCACCCGGATAAACATGACTCCTGCTCAGGTTCTACCCCATCTCTTGAAGTTAAACCTTGCGAGTTTGAAAGAGGCCCTGAAGAACCCAAATACTACTTCTCCGTACTACCATTCGAACGCCAAGTGTGCTTATCATTCATACAGCCTGGGGCACGACACCAACAATTGTTGGGCCCTTAAGAATAAGATTCAGGATTTGATAGACGCTAAAGAAGTTGAATTCGACACCCCTGAAAAGCCGAATGTAATCTCTTCTCCAATTCCAAAACATGGCCACAACGCCCATGCTGTTGAAGAAGATCTTTTTGTTGCTACTGTTGATGATTTGTTAACTCCGCTACTGATAATCAAGTTGAATTTGCTGAAGGCTGGGATCTTCCCAGGTTGTGAAGAAGATTGCTGCCTTTGTTCATCCTTACCAACCGATTGTCCATTGCTGAAGTTAGGCATCCAACGCCTAATGGATAACCAAGAAATCCTTTTTGAAAAGACTTCTGTTACACCGACTCCTGTCAATGATGTTTCAATAATAACCATATCCGCCAATCTTTCCAAGGTCTCCAAAAGACCTGTTAAGATTACATCCGCTCTGAAGACTGTACCTTTGAAGATAACCATGCCCGGGCCCGTCCCGTACAAGTCCGACAGATCAGTACCATGGAACTATGGTGGAGAAATCTACTACCACGGTATTAAACACATTGAATCAACTGAAGAGAGTTCTGATGAAGAGACTTCCAACATTTGAAACATTGCCGGAACGAGTAAAATCACCCGCAGTGGACGAATTTTCTCTCCAGAGATTGCCCCTCCAAATGCAATCTTTGGACCCTCAGCTGCTCCTAAGGTTACCCCTGCACCGGTAAACATATATGCAAGAACTCCAATTATTGAAGAAGTTGTAATTCTTATGGTTGTCCCCTCTGCTGCTGCTGATGATAGGGGGCAAGGGATCCAAGAAGAGCCTGCCAGGACGAGGGCTCAGCCATTGGTCATCCATGAGACCTCTCAAAAAGAAATGGAAGAGATTTTGAAAATAATCAAGAAAAGCGATTATGATGTTTTGGAACAACTGGGGAAAACCCCCTCAAAGATCTCTATGTTGGACCTGATGCTCTTTTCAGAAGCTCATGCTAAAGCTCTGATCATATTTTTGAAGACGGACCACGTGCCACAAGAAACCTCCGCGGATCAGTTCCAGGAATGTGTAGCTAGCTTAACAGCTGACAATGGACTAGGATTCTCCGATGCTGATTTAACATCCAAAGGGAGAAAACATAATGACACTTTGCATGTCTCGGTGGAATGCAGAGGGACTACTCTAGCACACGTAATGGTAGACACTGGTTCATCATTGAACGTCTTACCAAAGAATGCCTTGGATAGACTGGATTGTGAAGGTTTAACCTTAAAGCCCAGCAATATAATTGTAAGAGCCTTTAATGGTTCTAAAATGATGGTCCACGGGGAGGTGGACATCCCGATTAAAGTGGGAACTGAAACCTTCAACTCCACATTCTATGTGATGGACATCCGTCCTTCCTATTCTTGCTTGTTGGGAAGACCCTGGATTCACCATGCTGGAGCCATCACTTCTACTCTGCATCAAATGCTCAAGTACCTTGTCCAGGGGAAAATCATAACTGTTCACAGTGAAGAGGAATATATGATAAGCCATCTAAATTCTTTCCGCTATGTAGAATTGGATGGCGAATTCATAGAGACCCCTTTCCAACACTTCGAAGAAGTTTCTGAAGGGATTGCAGCAACCAAGACAATGTCTTCTGTACCCATGGTTACCAGACCTCCGCCTCAGATGTCGTCTCTCAAAGATGTAAAGGCTGTGATTGAAGAAGGAAGAAGCACAATCTGGGGGCAGCTCCCAGACTTTCCTTATAAATCAGATAAATTCAGCTTGGGTTTCACTTCTTCTGCTCAAAAGGCTATATGCCGCACCCGTGCTGGAGGGCCACCAATGAAGATCACCCATCATGGAGTCAATGCTTTAGAGGATAGTGAAGAGGAGAGCAACTTGGAAGACTGTATTTTCCCTACTGTTGATGGAGGACTGTGCAACTGGGAAGCAAAAGACTTTGTTCCGATTACTTTCATAAATCAATAATTTATCTTTCAAACATTTCTGTTGGTTTGTAATAATTCTTAAACAATTAGTGAACTTTTAACCTTGTGCCTTACCCGAGGTACATAGGTCCATTTGTAAGGGTTTGATTTTTTTCATCTTCATATGCCATTTTAATGAATCATGGATGTTTTCACATATAAACTTTTGTGTTCATTGTCTTTCTTTTTACATTTTATTTGTTTAAAGGTGGCTATCCCTTACACATACCCACACTCACAAATGCAGGTAACCTTCCATTCCGGATTCCATGGGTAATAATTCTGCTATGGCCTTCAGTGACTCTGAAGATCTGGTCTACCATGCCGAATACAAAGGTGAGGAAGATTATGAGGTGCCAAGAGAATTGGCTAGACTGCTACAATAGGAAGAAAGGGCTATTCTAGCTCATGAGGAGCTGTTAGAGACAATCAACTTGGGTACTGAGGAAGACAGAAAAGAAGTCAGAGTGGGTGCCAACCTAGAGCCAAGTGTCAAGGAGCGCTTAATTCAGCTGTTACATGAATATGTTGAGATCTTCGCCTGGTCATACGAAGACATGCAGGGACTTGATACAGACATTGTGGTTCACCGTCTACCCACAAGAGAAGACTGTCCACCAGTCAAACAAAAAGAACGTCGCATGAGGCCCGACATGTCAGAAAAGATCAAAGTAGAAGTTATGAAGCTGTTCAATGCTGGATTTCTTGCTGTTACTTCCTATCCACAATGGGTTGCTAACATTGTGCCCGTGCCTAAGAAGGACTGAAAAGTGAGAATATGCATGGATTATAGAGACTTAAACAGGGCCAGCCCTAAAGATGACTTTCCACTTCCGCACATTGACATCTTGGTTGACAACATAGCTCAGCACAGGGTATTTTCTTTCATGGATAGATTCTCAGGCTATAACCAGATCAAAATGGCCCCTGAGGACATGGAAAAAACTACTTTTATTACACAGTGGGGTACGTTCTGCTACAAAGTGATGCCATTCGGACTGAAGAATGCCGGGGCAACCTATCAATGCGCCATGGTAGCTTTGTTTCATGATATGATACATCATGAGATAGAGGTCTACGTAGATGACATGATAGCCCGATCACAAACTGAAGAAGAACACCTCGACCATCTGAAAAAGCTGTTTGTCAGGTTGAAGGAATACAAGCTCAGATTAAACCCTAACAAGTGCACTTTCAGAGTCCGGTCCGATAAACTCTTGGGTTTCATTGTCAGCAACAAAGGCATCGAGGTTGATCCTGCCAAAGTCAAAGTTATACAAGAAATGCCCGCTCCTCGCACTGAGAAGGAGGTCAGGGGTTTCTTGGGACGCCTAAACTACATTGCTAGGTTCATTTCTCACCTAACATCTACCTGTGAGCCAATCTTCAAGCTGTTGAAGAAAGATCAAGTGGTTAAATGGAATGATGACTGTCAAATTGCTTTCGATAAAATCAAGGAGTATTTGCTAGAACCTCCTATCTTGATGCCACCCGTCGAAGGAAGATCGCTAATAATGTATTTGACCGTCCTAGAGAATTCAATGGGGTGCGTACTGGGCCAACATGATGAGTCTGGTCAAAAAGAGCATGCCATTTATTACCTTAGCAAAAAGTTTACCGACTGTGAGATCTGATGCTCACTGCTCGAGAAAACTTGTTGCGCTTTGGTATGGGCTGCTCGCCGACTAAGGCAATATATGTTGACTCATACCACTTTGCTGATATCTAAGATGGATCCGATAAAGTACATCTTTGAAAAGCCTGCTTTGTCTAGAAGGATAGCTAGATGGCAGATGATCCTGACAGAATACGACATACAGTACACGACCCAAAAAGCTATAAAGGGGAGTGTGCTAGCTAACCATCTGGCTCATCAAGTTGTCGAAGATTACCAATCCATGAGGTTCGATTTCCCCGACGAGGATATTATGACATTAGACAATATTGAAGATCTCAGACCATATGACGGACCTGAACAAGGATCCCGATGGACCCTGTACTTTGATGGTGCCTCCAATGCACTTGGCAACGGTATCGGCGCGGTACTCATCTCTCCAGAAGGTTGCCATACTCCTTTCACCGCCAGACTTTTCTTTAACTGCACGAACAACATGGCCGAGTATGAAGCTTGTATCTTTAGTCTCAAGGCTGCAATAGACCTGGGAATCAAATCTTTGGTTGTGTTTGGAGACTCAGCTTTGGTTATCAGTCAGATCAAAGGAGAGTGGGACACTAAGCATCCCAATCTCATCCCTTACAAAGAACATGTCTTAACATTGTTATCACATTTAGAGAAGATTACCTTCGAGCACTTCCCGCGAGAAGAAAATCAGCTAGCAGATGCTCTAGCTACAATGTCATCCATGTTTAAACTTAACTGGGATAATGAGGCTCCCCAAATCACCGTTGAACGGATGGACGAACCTGCACATTGTCACGAGATTAATACCGAAGAAGTAGTGGACCGACCTTGGTTTTATGAAGTCAAAAGGTATCTCGAGGCTCAAGAATATCCTGAAGGAGCTTCAGTCAACGACAAAAAGTTCTTAAGGAGATTCTCAGCTAAGTTCTTCCTGAGCAATAATATTCTATACAAGCGCAATCATGATTGCATTCTGCTCTGTTGTGTGGACAAGATTGAAGCTGAGCAGATCATGGCTGAACTGCACAATGGTACCTTTGGCACTCACTCTAGCGGACATACGATGGCTAAGAAGATTCTATGGGCAGGCTATTACTGGTCTACCATGGAAGGTGACTGCTATCAACATTCCCGCACTTGTCACAAATGTCAAATCTACGCGGACAAGGTACATATACCTCCAGTTCCTCTCAATGTCTTAACAGCTCCTTGGCCGTTCACTATGTGGGGAATCAACATGATTGGAGAGATCAAGCCTACAGCATCCAATGGACACCGCTTCATTATTGTGGCCATTGATTACTTCACTAAGTGGGTTGAAGTAGCTTTCTTCGCATTCGTCACAAAGAATGTTGTTGCCCGCTTCATCAAGCAGAACCTCATTTGCCGGTACGGCATCCCCGAAAGTATCATCAATGACAACGGTACAAACCTTAACAACACTATGATCACCGCTTTGTGCGAGCAGTTCCAGATTAAACATCACAATTCATCTCCCTATCGGCCAAAGATGAACGGTGTTGTCGAAGTTGCGAACAAAAATATCAAGAAGATCATACAAAAGATGACAGTCACCTACAAGGACTGGCATGAGATGTTACTGTTTGCTCTCCACGGGTACCGTGCCACGACGCATACATCAACTGGGGCAACACCTTATTCTTCGGTATAAGGCATGGAAGCTGTTTTGCCTATCGAGGTTTAAATTCCCTCCTTGATAATCATGAAGGATGCTGGTTTGAGTGAAGACGATTGGATCCAAACCCGACTTGATCAATTGAACTTAATTGACGAAAAGAGACTTACTACTGTTTGCCACGGTTAGACGTATCAAAAGCAGATGATCAAGGCTTTCAACAAGAAAGTCAGATGACAGATATATCAAGTCGGGGATCTGGTAATCGAGCACATCATCTTGCCGCAAAGTGATCCCAGGGGAAAATGGACTCCTACCTACGAAGGACCATTTGTGATCAAGAACATCTTTTCTGGTGGGGCAATGATATTAACCACCATGGACAGTGATGACCTTCCGCACCCTGCGAACGCAGACATAGTCAAAAGATACTACGCGTAAATGACCCGCTAGGTTGACACACCTAGGCAAAAAAAGGGCATCCTGGTGAATCGAAAACCCGAAAGGGCGGTTCAGGCAAAAGTTAGGGATAAAACAAAAAAATCTGTACACCCGGCAAGTTGAAAACCCGAAAGGGAAACTTGGGCAAAAAAGGGTTTCCCGATGGATCGAAAACCCGAAAGGGCGGTCCAGGAAAAAGTTAGGGAATTAAAGCGTATGACTATGTCTCGTCGGATCGCTTTAAGGACAATCTCTTCACAGACAAGCTCCAGGTTCCTGATCAACTCAATCATCTTCGAACGAAGCAACGAATGGACAAGATATTCAGAGTTACGAAGGCTATACCAGAATGGGAACCCCATAGAATTTTTACACATAGCCATCTTTCTTTGTATAAATTTTTCTCATTTTATGACAACGTTCTCTTACTAGGACGTCTGTCTCCTTTGTACAAAATACTTACACAAAGTTAATACAAAGATACTTCAAAGTGCAGAAAACTATTTGTCTTTTCCTTTTTACACTTGTATTTTATTTGAAAACGTCCAATGATCTATTAATGATCATATGCATTTGAATATAATCACTGTTTACAAATAAACGATTTTGAAAAGATTAATTACTGACAGGTTGAAAGTATAGGAAAACGTCTTTAGGCTATTCCAGGGGCAATCCCTACAGTACATCATTTAGATCCCCAACGGAGCTAAAACCTTGAAATACATATCCCCATCAGAGTTAAAATTTCAAACTCCCAATCCCTAGTGGAGCCAAAACTTTGAACTACAGATCCCCAGCGAAGATAGAACTTTCTTCCCCAGCGGAGCTAAAACTTCAACCTTTAAACCCCAGTGGAAATCCTCCAGTTTCCTCAAATTCCCCTGCAAGTTATTTTTTAAACCTGATAATTCCCCAGCAAGTTGCTTTAAAGCCTGACAGCTAACCAAACGACAACTTTGGATAATTCCCCAGTAGATTGGCATACAACCCAAACTCCTGATCTCCCTAGTAGGATAGCTACTCCCCACAAAGTCTTCATCATTCCCTAGTGAAGTCACTAAAGTTTTCATTACTCCTCAATAGAATGAAGATTCTCATTCTTAGTTCCCCGCAGAAGCCATCAAGAGTCTTCCTTATTCTCCAGCAGATCAAGTTTTTCCTTTGCTCGATCCCCAGTAGAGATTGTCAGAGTTTTCCCTATTCCCCAGCCGAGTAAGGATTCCCATTGTGTAATCCCCAGCCATAGTCACCAAAGTTATCGGGATTCCCCAAGCAGGTTTCTCAAGCAACACTTGGCATTACTCTCACAACAAATTTTGTCAATACTCCAACTTCAAGACATGAAGGATCCTCACATCCCCACAAAAGTGGTAAGGAATTTTCCATCCCCAACAGTCTCCAAGGATTTCTCATCCTTAACAATCAAAGATTTATCTTCTCCAACAGCGGTCAAGGATTTATCTTCTCCAACAGCAGTCAATGGTTTTGTTATCCCCAGCTGTCAAGGATTTTTTTCCTCAACAATACAGCGAATTAGCTTACATGCGCATACATTACACTCATATATCATAAACACATTTATTGCATCATACATTTCATGCAACATAACCTTGTGTTTCAGCTAACATTTTACCCTTTTCAGGATAAGATTAACAATTATCTTTAACAAATATTCAAAGATTTCAGATACAGTACGGATACACTTCAGACACGGAAGTCATTCTGTTACTCATTCAGATCTCCTATTCAGATATAGTACAGATACACTCCAGACACGGAAGTCATTCTATTAATCATTCAGATTTCAATTTCAGATACAGTACGGATACACTCCAAACATAGAAGTCATTTTGTTACTCATTCAGAATTCAAAGTCAAGATACAATACGGATACACTCCAGACACGGAAGTCATTCTGATACTTATTCAGATTTTAAGTCAAGATACAGTTCAGATACGCACCAAACACGGATGCCATTCTGATACTCCTTCAGACTTCAACATTCAGATCCCAATACAGATATGCTCCAGACACGGTTGCCATTCTGTCACTTATTCTGAATTTTTCCCCAGCACAGAGATGCTCCAGACACGGTTGCCATTCTATCGCCTATTCAGATTTCAAACTCAGATACAATACAGATACACTCTAGACACGGAAGTTATTCTATTATTCATTCAGATTCAAGTATAGTCACATCTCGGATACGCTCCAAACACGGACGCCATTCCATTGCTCATACAAACTCAGTCTCCAGATACAGTTCAGATACGTTCCAGACACGGAGACCATTCTGATACTCATTCTTCTGAGCTACAACTTACAATTCAACAAACATTCTTGGATGGCATCTTTAAGCCCATCTCCAACAAGATTATATCTTATCTCCAAATGGCATCTTTAAGCCCATTCCCTCAACTACAATTTGACGAGTGCAAATTTACGGGCACTCTAGTGTCCAATCATCTTTTACCTTCGAGTCACGAATGGAAAAATTCGCCTATCTAACTCTTCATGTTCAAGAAGATTGAACAGGGGCAGCTGTTGTACCCCAAAATTTTCCGTCTCATTTTATCAAGATTCTCCTCACAAGACTTCTTGGACTCAAGACCAAATTAGGGTTTGCTCAGCTCAAGACCTCTCCTTGCACTGATAACCTGAAATTAGGGTTTGAGTTTGCACAGGGATTTTTGGACTTCCAATGCCTCATATGACTTTCATACTCCATGTTAGACCTCTAAGATTGATCATATCAAGTTTCAAGCCTTGAATCACATTTTTGCTCAGTCAATTGGACAGTTGACCTAAAAATCAACTGTATTGGGGAAAAAGTCAATTGTGGCCAATTTACAGTCAAACCTCATAATTTTTTAACCACATCAACATTATAGACTCATATGAACCATTTTATCAAGTTTGGACCACAACTCCTCAAGAAATTTGATCAGATCATCAAAAGGGCAAAATGGTCAAAATTAGGGTTTTGACTATAGAAGGGCAATTTCTGATTTTTCACCTAGCCAATGGAAAATTGGGTTCAAGCATGGTTTCAAGGACTCAATAGCACCATATTGACCTAATCACAAGGTTCAAAAGATCTCAAATGCATTGGATTGACAAATGAATTTTCCAGTCAACTGATCAAAAATCAACTGTACACTCAAAAGTCAAACTTTGACTTTTTGGTCAAAATCAAGTGCCAAGGGTCATATTTCATCAAGATGTGTCAAAACATGAAACTTGTTCACCAAGAAACTTAAATTTGAAAATTAGGGTTTAAGTTTGAAAAATTTCATAACTTTGAATTTTTCTAAGTTATGAAAATTTCTTATTTTCCCCCAACTTTTCCAAACTTTTTCACCATGATGCTATTGGATTAAAAGAAAACTTACAACATGAAAGTTGTAGTCCTCCGCAAAATCTACAACTTTGATTCACAAAGTTTTCCCAAAAGATTCTTGGATCTCATGTTATGATTTTATGAAAAAGGGTCCATAAAACTTTTAACTTAGTGAAATTTTGACCTAGTTTAGGCAGATTTTTGACCTAACTTCATGGCAACTTTTCACCTAGTTCCAAGATGAATCTCAAAATGCATTTCAAGTATGGATTTTAGAGCATGTTACAAGATTTCCAAAATGTCCAAGAACTCTCCAATATCATTTATGGTTAGGGAGAATCGAAGAAAAGAAAATGGCAATTTCTCACTTTTGTCCATGGCATTTTTCACAATGGTTCAAGTTGGAAATCAGTTTGAATCATGCTTGTACTTGAATTACAGGTCCTAATACTTTTTAAACTCCAAAATTGAATGCAAACACATCGGACAATGGCTTTGTTTTGAGCTTTGGAGCATTGTACATTGATTTATTCCATTTATAGCATAAAGCTCTCAATACCATTTTCATAAAGCATACTTTTGCAAACTTTGTTTATCTTGAGCCATGGACCTAATCTCCTTTTGCAAACAAAGTGCACAAATATCAGAAAAAGTTCACCAACTATGTGCAGCTAGCAAGCAGGCCTGTACAGGCCTTGAGCATTGTCACTTCACCTTTTCTTCAAAAGCAAGAAAACTTGTAAAAGTCCACATAACTCTTCCATCTGATAAAAACAATCCTTGGTATCATTTGAAACAAGTTCAGAACTTTGTTGCAAGCCTAAACACGATTTCCCAACCTCTCAAACACCCTTAAACACAGAAATCACCATTTTCTGCCCAAACAGGGCATCATCTGCAGAACCACTTCCAAAACAATATTGGCTCGTGCGTTTTACTCTGAATCACTTCAAACACATTCCATACATCACACCTAAGCTGTCCAGGCCTTTGTCAAGTAACTGTAACCCCTGTTCCGAGCTTCACCATTTCCATTTTCTGAGTTTGCAGGTTGACTTCTATAGGAAGATTCAGGCAACTTCAAGACAAGTTGAGCATTGGGAAAGGTTGAGGGAACTTCAAGAAAGCTTACACAATCTTCAGGCCTCACTCAAAGTTTCTACATTGCCATATCCAAACTCAACTGAACAAGGTATTTGTCAAGTTTCTATCTCTCTATTTAGACATCCTTAGGCTTAGGTTTGTGAATAAAAAATATAGTCTTTAATGTGCTTGAGCTGTACATATGCATAGCTTCCATTTATATTGACTGAGCTAGGAGTATTTGATAGTTGAAATTGCTGAAAATTTTAGGTCAGAAATTAGGGGTGATAAAATTCTTCTTGATCTTTGAGAGTTAGGTCATGTTTTTTATATCAATGGAATCGTGACTAAAAATGCTACAAGTTTCATGTTGCAAGATTTTGTTTTTATGCACGTACCCAAGAGATACAGGTTGAGGAAGAAACATACGCAGGAAGTGTACAAAGGTCAGGGATGAAGTGGAGTCTGGGCCTGGCGCTTGGGCCTGCTTCTTTTGGCACCCCCTTTTACTTTTTGCACCCCCTTGATCATTTTCTTTTATTTCTTATATTTTTTTTGTACAATTTATATTTTTTGACTTTATTTATTTTTTCTAAATATTTAAAATCACAAAAAATATTTTCTTAATGTTTCACATTTTATTTTATTATTTTTATTATTTTCTTGGCATAAAAATAGTTTATTAAATGACAATATACTTTATTTTCTTAAATAAAATTGTAAATAATATTAAAATACTTAAATATTTTATTTTATTATATTATACATATAAAATATTATTTTCTCACATATTTTAATTTTTAACATTTTTGTACATATTATTATTATTTTTCTTGAATAAAAAATAAATAATATAAAGCATAATTTCTTTAAAACAAAATTAGGGTTTTCACCCTTTCAAAAATAATCATTTTATTTTTCCTATTTTTTAAGACATAAACAAATTCATTTTTACATACATAAAAATTAATACAAAAACATTTTTGCATGTTTATAATTTATTGCATATTTAAATACTTGTTTATTTATTTATTTGTACAATAAATTCAATTTAGTTGTAATAGTTTTAGGGTTTTATTTTGTGAAAATACCCCACATTCAAAACTTGTACCCCCTTCCCATAATATTGTTCTAATAGTCTAGATTTACTTTACGCATTTTATTGCTTTCATATACCATGATAGTAAAACTAGGGTTTTGTATGCAAAGACAAAAAATCAAACAAATAGTATGACCTAACACAAGACAAAAATGCATGAAAAATGACAACACATTGCACACAAGCATCTCTAGGGTTTCACCCACTTGTTGCCTTAAACATGGCCATGGTATGCATGCTAGGTATCTTGGCAAAAATCAAACAAAACAAAAGATCATAGTCCCTCGATGACGCTATCTTGGTTGCCTAAAAACAAAATGATCTTAGTCCCTCAAAATTTGCTAAGATACTTGGCACCATTGCTATCATGGTCATATGATGACCCACGCCCGTCCCGTTTAACATCCAAAGATAGGGTTGTTTACCAAATACAATGATAAAACAACAACATCAAAGGAATAAAAATGTGTAGGAAAGACTTTTGAGTAGGGTAGATAACTCCTAGTTACTTGATCTCTTTCAAATCATCCTTGCTATTTTCAAACACACACAATTTCAAAATAATTTCCAAACAACTTTCAAAACATTGAAACATTTTTCAAAACACAAACATCTTTGTATACATTATTACGAACGAGAATCATTACAAAGATTGCCTAAACAAAGGCCTCTTTTCAAAATACTTTCAAAACCACACAAAGCACCATTTCAAACAATTGAAAAGCAAAAGCAAGTGATCTAAAACAATTAACTAGGAGCCCATGGAAAACCATGGATGAAAAGGGTGCTAGCACCTTCCCTTTTCATAATCTACCCCCGAACTCAAAAACAATCTCAAAGGTCTTTCCTGTTCTTTTTTACCTTTCCTTTTGGATAAGATAAAAGTCGGTGGCGACTCTTGCTAAACCGAAACATTTGCGAACACAAACGCAAAACCTCAAGTCAGTTCTCCCATTGTATCACAACGAGCATGGGCATCGGAGCAAAGCAGCAATGACAATATTGAAATCTTAGAGGGAGTTTGCCCCAATTGTTCTATAACTTTTAAGTCGCTTCTTTTATGATCTTTAAAATCTCGTCCATCTCGCGAGCGGAGGGTTCTTCATTAGTTACGTCCTTGGAGGGTACTTCAATTACATCAAGCTCAACAACCTTCCCTTTCCCTTTTGTCTCGATACTTGGCTTGGCGGTAGTAATACACATGGGCATCTTTGTAACTACTGGAGGTGAGATATTGGGTGAGAATATTCTCCCAGTTCTAGTTACTTTGCATGAGCCAGCTATGTTACCAACACCATAATTCCATGGTACTGCATTATTTGAAGAGTAAGGAATTGGTAATGATTAAGGGAGTAACAGTGGGTTCATTTGAAATCCTAATAGGACCTTTGGAAGTGATCCTAAGAGGCATGTTGGAGATGGTAATAATGGAGAGGTCTTCCCATTTTTTAACCAAACTCTTGGCAGGCGAAGTATTTTCAAACATAATTTCATGGCTATCCATCAGGCGTTGTATGCCTTTCTTCATCCCTTCACATTCATTGAGTCGCCTTGTACAACACATACAGTCTTTTTCACAACTAGGGAAAATCCTAGCTTTCAACAGATTGTTTTTGATTATATTCAGTGGAGTAGTCAAATCTTCAACAGAGGTAACAAAAATTGTATCTTCGACAACATTAACACCTTTGTCATGCTTCGGCATTGGAGCGATAATTACATTTGGCATTGGAGGAGGATCAAACTCAATAGTTTTGTGATCAATTAACTCCTGTATTTTGTTCTTCAAGGCCTAGCACTGGTCAGTTTCATGTCCGGGACTGATTGAATGGTAAGCACACTTAGCGTTCGGATTATACTTTGGTGACGAGGTGTCAGGGTTGGCAGGAGGATCGTGCAACGTTACTAAATTAGCCTTGAGCAAATTTTGAAGGGCTTGAGACAACGACATGCCTAACCTTGTGAATTGTCTTGGAATTTCAAAACGTTGATGATTTGCAGATGGTCTTGGAGTAGGAGTTGGATTAGAGATTCAGACAACATTGACAAATGGACGATCATTCTTCTTGGTATGGGCACAGAGATCTTCCTTCTTTGAAGCAAAAGGTTTCTTGATAGGATTGATGGTGGAGGTAGATGCCACAGAGATCTTCCCACTTTTGATGCCACTTTCAACTCTTTCACCGGTTAAGATTAATTCGATGAAACCAAAAGAAGAGCAGCCAACCAACAGATTAAAGAAAGGACCAGATAAAGTTCCCATGAACATGTCAACGTACTTCCTATCATTCAAAGGAGGTTGTACCCTACTAGTAAGGTCTCTCCACTTTTGCGCATATTCCTTAAATCCTTCGTTCTTTCCCATTGTCATGTCTTGTAACTGAACCCTTGTTGGCACCAAGTCGGCATTGTATTGATACTGATGGTATAAGGCAGTAGCTAGATCCTCCCAAGTGTTGATACTAGAACCATCTAACTGATAAAACCATTCAAGTTGTGTTCCAGCCAAGCTCTCTTGGAAAAAGTGAACCCAGAGTTTCTTATCAGCAGTGTGCGGCTGTATGTTGCGTACATAAGATTTCAAATGGAGTTTGGGACAAGAAACCCCATCGTACTTTGCAAAGATTGGTATTTTGAATTTTTGGGGAATGATTACCCCAAAGATAAAACCCAAATCATCAAAATCTAAACCGGGGACGGCTTGGATTTCAACAGCTTTCAATCTGTCTTCTAACTGATTGTATTTGATATCAGCGGGTGGATACTGCTCGTTGAAATAATAATCATCATATTCTTGATTATTAGCACATTCAGCGTGAGTACTCTTGACCTCATGACCTGGTTCTTGTCCTCTTCAGACAAGTGTCCTCCTATTGGGATTTGACGGATTGTTTCCTAGAACCTTCTACCCATGTTAAGTAGAGCTTTCTTCTTTGGCTTATTTTTAACGGCAAGCAAAGCCATCATATCTTGCTGCCCCTTGGCTAGGGCGAGTAGAGCTTCCTGAAACTGAGAATTCTGGGCTTGGAGTTCCGTCACAGTTTTCTCTAGATCCATCTTGCTGAAATAAACAGCAGAATATGAGGAAACTTGTTATGCGAAAACCTGTCATGTTATGATGCATGGAATATTGTGGTACGGTGGGAGAACTGACTTGACGTTTTGCGTTTTGTATTCGCACTTGTTCGGTTTAGCAAGAGTCGCCACCGACTTTTTATTTTATCCTAAAGGAAAGGTTAAAAAGCACAGGAAAATCCTTTGAGATGTTTTCGTGGGTTCGGGGGGTAGATTATGAAAAGGGAAGGTGTTAGCACCCTTTTCATCCATGGTTATCCATGGGCTCTTAGTTACTTGTTTTAGGTCACTTGCCTTGCTTTTCAATTGTTTGAAATGGTGCTTTGTGTGTGTGGTTTTTGAAAATGTTTTGAAAAAGATGCCTTGTCTAGGCAACCATTGTAATGACTCTTGTTTGAGTATATGCAAAGGTGTTTATCTTTTTGAAAAGATATTTCAATGTATTTGAAAGTTGTTTTTGAAAGTTGTGTTGTGGAGTGTGTTTTGAAAGTAGGTAAGTGTGTTTTGCAAGTTTGATCAAGTAACTAAGAGTTGTCTACCCCTAAATTTACTCAAAGATCTTTCTCATGCTTTAACCCTTTTAACAGTGTTGTTTCACCATTGTATTTGGTGAACAACCTTGCGTTAAGATGTTAACGGGATGGGCGCGGGTCATCGTATAGACCATGAATACAATAGTGCCAAGTGTCTTTGGCAATTTTTCTAAAAGGGACTATGATCATTTTTTTTAGGAAACTTCGAAAGCGTCATCGAGGGACTATGATCATTTGATTTGTTTTTGTTTTGCCAAAGTACTTGACATGCAAACATGGCCCTTTTTGGAAGGCAACAAGTGGAGGAACCCTAGGGGTGCAAGTGTGATTGGTGTATTTGATTTTCATGCATTTGTCTTTGTATTAGGTTATCTAGCGGTTGATTTTGAATCTTCGCATACAAACCCTAGTTACTATACAATATATGAAAAGCGATAAACTGTGGGAATTTAAAGTATAAGCTATTACAAATAAGTATCCGGGGATGGGGGTACAAATATTTACAAATGGGGAATGAGACTTGTTGGAATAGTAGTGTCCGAATAATATTTACAACCAAATAGAATCGCATTCTCAATGTAAAATATAACAATGTATAAGAATCAAAGAGAAATAAAAGTATGTAAGATGCACATGATTATTTACAAGTGAGTAAAAATGTTAACCTAATGCAATTGTTAAGTATTTTATTTATTTTTGGGTTGTTGTTAATATTATATAAACAAAAGGTTTAATAAAAAGAAAATTTTAACTTAATAAAAAAATCTATTGTTTATGCATTTTGTTAATGTTTTAAAGTTTTATGTAAAAAGATTTATTAAACAAAGAAAAATTTTAAAAGGAAAAATTGTTTAAACTTAATAAAATATAATATTTATGTATTTTTAAATGTAATAAAAAGTATTAGTAAGATTTTTACAAAAAAAGAAATTAATGTATCATTTTTATTTAACAAAAATATTAGTTTAAGTTATTTATAAAATGATAGAAAAAATAGTATTAGTTTGAAATAAATAAAAAAGGTAAAAGGTTAAATGGGCTAGGAATATCATGCTGGGCCCAAAAATGTGTGTGGAAAGAGGTCAATAGGGGGGGTGCACGCCAGAATTGGGCTTAGGCGTTTTTGTGAGGGACAGGCCCAACGCGTGCGTTTGACAAATTGTTTTAGGGTTTTCATTTGTTTGTTCAGAATTAGGGATACAGAGGCTGGAACGAACGATGCCACTTCTCCATGTTCTTCTTTGTTGTCTTCTTCATCTTTCTTGAGCCAAGCTTCTGACTTCCCCTTCCACGCCTGGCTACTGGACGCTACCTCCATTTCCCCTCTCCTCTTGGTTGCTCAAGGCGGTGATTTCAAAGAGGGTAATGATTTCTCTTTTTAGGTTTTTGTTCTTATCTTGCATATCTTGTCTTTTTCATGTCCTGACCTTTTGTATTTATTTATGTTTGTGTGAAATATTAAAGAAAAATGGAGGAGTCATTACCTTTAGGGTTCGTTGTTGGAGAGGAGGAGAAGTGGACAGGGGGCGTCTCCGGTGGCCAGGGCGAGGGAGTACGTGATGCTGAGCTTGCTGGCCTCCCTGGTATTTTGTATCTTGCTTATTTTTTTATGAAGATGCTTGCTTCTGAAAACGCTTGTATAGCTTATTTTCCTCTTCTTATTTCTTGCTTTATCCCCAATGCTATGATGATTTTGATTCTGAGTATGATGATGTTATTGTTGCCTTACTATGAGATGCTTGTGCTTCTGTTTAGCCTATGATAAACCTTGGTTCTGAGGCATTTTGTTGGTTATTTGGATATTGGATGATGGTTGATGATTGGAGGGTTGTTATTGTTTCTGAGTTTTCCTCTGAATGATGATGCTATCTGAGAGTGTTATTTGCTGTTGATTTTTAAAGTCTGGACTTGCTTCAGTTTGTAAGTTTGAAGTCTATGCAGGCTTAGACATTGAGTTGTTCAGGTTTTGTGCTTGTTTGTAGGCTTTTCTGAACAGGAAGGCTGATATGTTTGTTTGTTCACAAGTTTGAAGCAGGCTTGTGGTATATGCAATTTTGACAGGTTTATGAGTTTTAGCAGGCTTGAGGTGTTAGCAGGCTTCAGGCTTGTGTAGAGGTTACAGGTTGGGTGAAGCTTATGCAGGTTGAACACAGGTTTATGTTTGTGTTTTGATGCAGGCTTAAGGCTTGATGTTTGAAGTTTGTTAGTTTGAAACTGGCTTGAGGCAGGTTTCTGGTATGAGTTTGAAACAGGTTTACTGTGTTTTAGCTTTTGCAATGTTACAGTTTTTTGGTTTTAGGCAGGATGAAAAACAGGTTGGAGGCAAGCTTTGTGTTATTGTTGTTCTATGTGTATTCTGCCTCTCCCTTTTACAACTCTGAGCTGTTATCTTTATTTATCTCTAGCCTGCCTGAAACTGTAAGCCTGCTACTTTTCTCTCTTTTCTCTCTCCATAGAAAAAAGCATTGTTTATTGCTTAGACTGTACTTTTATGAAAAAGTGTTTGGCTGGGAAATGATGATAATGTTTGAATATTGCTTGCATATTGTCTTTCCTCTGCATATTGTACTTTCCAGTTTTTCTGCATTGCTTTGATATCTTCTTTGGACAGTTTTGACAATTTTGACCATTTGGTTTGCCTAGTTTGATAGTGTAATTCAGTTTGAACTTTGCAGCTTGGTTGACATCTCTTTGGACAGTTTAGTTTGCCTTTTCAAGTAGCTTGTTTGTTTCATTTGAACTTTGCAACTTGTGTTGGCATATTCAGTAGCTTATCCCTTTTCATGTAGCTTTGTGCATTTGGTTCAATTATGCAGCCTTGTACATTTCATATATTTGCAAACATATTTCCTTTCCCTCTTTGTGAACCAAGAGTCTTCTTGCGATTTACAGAGAGGGCGAACAAACTGATTTCGGCCAACACTTTTAATGATGAGTTTCAATTATTTGTCTGCCTTTTAATTAATCTGTATTGACTTTTCTTTTTTCTGGCTTTGCAGATAAATATCAATTGAGCAAAGGATGCAATCAGTAGAAGATGAAGATTTCCAGAGATTTAGGATATAGTTTCCATTTACTTTTAATCATTGTAATAATATTAATGTAAACAAATGTAAATAAATTTACAGTGTTCAAATAACATTTGTAACAAACAATTAAAAATGAATAAAATCTTTCTTTGTCAGATATCTCTTTTAATTCTTCTGCATTTATTTATTTAATTACTTAAATTTCTTGAATTATAATAATTGGAAATTATCCAATAATTTTAACTTAGAAATTATAAATAATTAACAAAAGTCGCAGTCTCACTGTCTTGCATTAATCAATAATAGACCCAGCGTTCCAATTAACCATAGCAATGCACAGTCAAACAAACAACGTCCATACGTCTTTCACTTCACTGATTAACCCAACACTTCAAACTCTCAATCAGAAGCCTCAACCCATGTCCCAGATGTTTAGACCTTGAGAAACAAACAGAATCTTGAGCAAACGTCAAAGCAGTGTAACAACCAATTAAGGCACTGTGGATTCAAATTCTTCTGAAAATGCGCGTGCAAACCCTAATTCCTGATTTATTGCCAAAGAAGCGTTTGTCTGATCAAACCCTGAGCCAAACTCAACCAAATCACTAAAAACCCTAATAATCTGCTTGGACTGATTCAAAAGTTAATGGAAACCCTAATTTTGCTTGACTGATAAGAAAAGTCTGTTTGACCAATTCTTGAGCCAATCTGAAAAATCAGGAAAAACCCGAAGCTGTGATTTCTTGTGAAAAAGAGAGAGGGTAAATTTTGGGGTACAATAGTTGCCCATGTTCAATCTTCTTGAACCTGAAGAGTTAGATTGGCAGGTTTGCCTTTCGCGACTCGAAGGTAAAAGGAGATTGGACACTAGAGTGCCCAAAAAATTTGCACTCGTCAAAGCGTAGTTTTAGGGAATGGGCTTAAAGATGCCCTTTGGTGATGAGCTTTAAGATGCCATCTGGAGATGTGATAGGGGGATGGGCTTAGAGATTCCATTTGGAAATTGCTGGTAGGAGGATGGGCTTAGAGATGCCATATGGAAATGATTGTTGAATTGCTTTTGGATGAGTGACAGAATTACATCTGAATCTGGATCGTATCCGGACTGTATTTGAATGAATCTGGAATAAGTATCAGAATGTCGCCATATCTGGGTCACATCTGAACTGTCTCTAGAAGGAATCTGGAATAAGTATCAGAATGTCGCCATGTCTGGGTCACATCTGAACTGTCTCTAGAAGGAATCTGGAATAAGTATCAGAATGTCGCCATATCTGGGTCACATCTGAACTGTCTCTGGAAGGAATCTGGAATAAGTATCAGAATGTCGCCATGTCTGGGTCACATATGAACTATCTCTAGAAGGAATATGGAATAAGTATCAGAATGTCGCCATATCTGGGTCACATCTGAACTGTCTCTGGAAGGAATCTGGAATAAGTATCAGAATGTCGCCATGTCTGGGTCACATCTGAACTATCACTAGAAGGAATCTCAGAAGATGATGATCTTTGTCTGTTGATTGATCTTTCCTGAAAAGGTAAAGAGTTAGTTGTATGCAATGTCATGATGTAATGAATTGTACTTCATCAATGTTCATGATATGAATGGATGCGCATGTAAGCTGATGAGCTGTCTTGCTGACGATAGATGAATCATTGATAGCCGGAGATAATAGAATCTTGACTGCTGTCGAGGAAAGTGAATCTTTGACAGCTGCAGGGGATTAAAAATCCTTTGATTGTTGAAAATGAGAAGTCCTGGGACCACTGTTGGGGAATCAGGAGCTTAGGTTATATGCCAATCTACTGGGGATTCCTGTGAGGGGATCTTCACTGGAGAATATTTGAATACTCTGTGAGGAACTGAGAATGAGAGTCTTCATTCTGCTTGGGGATTGCAAGAATCTTTTGATTGCTGCAGGTATTGATCTGGGATAAGTATCGGAATATCGCCAAATCTGGGTCACATCTGAACTATCTCTAGAAGGAAATCTGGAATAAGTATCGGAATGTCGCCAAATCTGGGTCACATCTGAACTATCTCTAGAAGGAAATCTGGAATAAGTATCGGAATGTCGCCAAATCTGGGTCACATCTGAACTATCTCTAGAATGAAATCTGGAATAAGTATCGGAATGTCGCCAAATCTGGGTCACATCTGAACTATCTCTAGAAGGAATCTGGAATAAGTATCGGAATGTCGCCAAATCTGGGTCACATATGAACTATCTCTAGAAGGAAATCTGGAATAAGTATCGGAATGTCGCCAAATCTGGGTCACATCTGAACTATCTCTAGAAGGGAATCTGGAATAAGTATCGGAATGTCGCCAAATCTGGGTCACATCTGAACTATCTCTAGAAGGAAATTCTGGAATAAGTATCGGAATATCGCCAAATCTGGGTCACATCTGAACTATCTCTAGAATGAAATCTGGAATAAGTATCGGAATGTCGCCAAATCTGGGTCACATCTGAACTATCTCTAGAAGGAAATCTTGATTTTGTTAAGGGTCAGAAATTGGGAGTATACCAATCTTCTGAGGTGATGAGAATCTTCATTCTGTTAACGGTCAGAAACTGGGAGTATACCAATCTTCTGAGGTTTTAAGGATGAGAGTCTTCATCTTTGAGAGAAACAGATTTTTAGGAGCTTCAATTGTCCGTTATTCTGTTGGTGGTTTCAACTTCCAGCAGGTGATGATGGAAATTTTGAACACTCTTGAGATTGACATTCGAATGCCCCAAGTGATGGTGATGGAGACTTGCCCCAGGTTAATCTGTGATTGAGAGATTTGTTGAAATCTTGACTGGACTGCCCCAGGTTAACTGAAATTTGAAAGATTTGTTGAAACCTTAACTGGACTGCCCCAGGTTAACTGGATAGTGACATGTCATGCCCCCTTGTTGATAGGAGATTTGTCGTTGGAAGTGTCATCCTCTTTGAAGTGATTTTGCTCACTGAGAGGACTTTTGTTCACTAGATATTCATTGTGTGAATTTCTCCGCTGTCAAACAAATAGCCAAATGCAAACAGTGATATTCAAGTAATGCAAAGTTTATTTCTGTCTCGAAGTTTTGAAAAATTCATTTTTTAGCAGAAAACTTTTTATAAGACAAATTCAACACAAGATTTAGAGCAAAGCCTTACAGGAGTCAGGATACCTTTTGTAACAGTATGCTTTCGAACTAACCCATGCTTCAATTAGGAACTTTGAAGGGTTGTAACGTGGCTTGGTTCACGATTTAAGAAACAAAGGATAAAGGCTCAAAGTATATTTGTACCCACCCGCTCTTCGTGATGTCCTTCAATCCTAGACTCAGTTAATTGTGCGTCGAACTCTATTCGAATTTGGAACGACTTCTTTTTTGGTGATGGTTCACACAAGTTGAATTTTATGGGAAGACAGTTATTTTTGCAACATTTTTTATGTTGTTTGAGGATTTGTAGTGACCTCGGTCTTTTGATTTGTTATCCCTAACTTTTGCCTGACGGTTCTTGTTTTCGGGATTACCGTCAGCGGGATGCCCCAGTTTCTTAAGCCTCCTTTGTAGGTTTTGGCTCAGTGGGTTTTTCTCTTTTGAGAGGTAATGACTGCCTATGAGATAAGGAACCATCATTGTCTTTTGATTCCAAAGGAATGTCTTTGATGTCATTCGTTGTATTACGAACTGAGAGTTTGCGACTTCAATGCGCATTTTTTTGAATTAACTGAGAGACTACCCTGCCCCAGGTTTAAATCAAAGGTTTCAATTTGTTTAGAACAGAAAACTCCTACTTCTTTGGCTCGAAGGGGTTGACTAGGGATTATCTTCCTTATAACTCCAGTGTTTGGGAATTGAAAGAAATGCCTGTACATCATCAGCAAGGTTTGTTTAAAAGCATACTATATGAGATTATGGTATTGTTTCGTCATCCTCCCTCTAAAGGCTTGCAGCTTTTTATCAAGAGTTAAATGTCATAAAGAAAGCATAAGAGTAGTGAAAATGAATGGATGAATTCAAGACAAACATATGCAATGCATTAATGAAACAAATTTTGACATTAATAGATAATTGTTTGAATAACAAAGAGATTACAACTTGAAAATTCAAATGAAACAGAAGACATTCTCAATGATTTAGCATAGGAGCAGTGATTATGCTAGAGTCTCCGGAGGGTCAAACTCGATCTCCTTGGCATCAATCATGTCTTGGATCTTGTTCTTCAGAGGCCAACAGTTGTTTGTGTCATGTCCCGGACTGTCGGAGTGGTATGCACACCTTTCATTGGGATGATAGGTAGGAGCAGAAGTATTTGGGTTCCGGAGGGGAGCCCTCAATGTAATCAGCTCTGCCTGCAACATGCGTTGTAGCGCTTGACTCAGTGACATGTTGATCTTGGTGAATTGTCTTTTAGGTGCGACCCCCTTACGTTGATGCCCCTGTCCTTGTTGAGCAGGCGTAGGATTATAAATCAAGATTGCTCCTACGTGTTGGTCATGACGACTCTTTTGACCAGTCACTGCATTGGACTCTTTCTTCCCATTATGGGGAATTTTCTGAGCATCATAGGGTGTAGCTCCTTGGATCTTTCCATTTTTGATGCCAGCTTCGACTCTTTCGCTGGTCAGTATTAGCTCGGTGAACCCAGCTGAGGAGCTTCTAATTAAGTGATTGAAGAAAGGCCCTGTCAAAGTTCCCATGAAGATGTCAATCAATTCTCTGTCAGTTAAAGGGGGTTGCACCCTACCCGCCAGATCTCTCCATTTTTGAGCGTATCCTTTGAAGTTCTCGTCAGAACCCATGGTCATGTTCTGCAATTGGACACGAGTAGGTGCAAGATCAGCATTGTACTGATACTGTTCATAAAAAGCAACAGCTAAGTCCTTCCAGGTGTGGATGCGAGAAATCTCCAATTGATAGAACCACTCGAGTTGAGCCCCTACCAGGCTTTCTTGGAAGAAATGGATCCAAAGCTTTGGATTAGTTGTGTATGATTGAATCTTGCGGACATAAGACTTCAGGTGCATCTTAGGGCAAGAGACTCCATCATATAGGGCCAAGGTAGGGACTTTGAACTTTGGATGAATGACCAATCCAGAAACTAAACCCATGTCTCCTAAATCCAAGCCAGGTATTTGTTGAACCTCCATAGCATTGAGGCGATCCTCCAACTGTTTGTACTTGTCATCAGCGGGAGGATATTGTTCTTCGGAGTAGTCAGCTTCATCAATCTCCAAATTGTGGTCTTCTTCAAGACTATCCCCTATGTTGGATGGAGTTGCAAGGTCTAGGGTCTTAGGTCTTCTTATCAAGTTCAGGATGCTCGCTGCCTTCTTGGACTTCTTCTTCTTGTCTTTGAGAAGGATAGCTTTCAGATCCTCTTGCCCTTTACCCATAGCCAGAAGCATTTGTTGGAATTGAGTGTTTTGAGCTTGGAGGTCTTTCACCGTTTGTTCCATATCCATCTTACTGAAATAAACAGTAGGAAGATAAGGAGACCTGTATGGGAAACCTGTTATGCAATGATATGTATGATATATGTATGCAATGTTTTCAAGGATCTCTTGGGGTAAACACAAGAGAATGTTAGAGGTTGGACTTCGGTCTTTGATTGGAGAACTTTGCACCGGTGGATGTCTTTCCACGAGAATCAAGCTCACCATGTCAAGTGGGTCATAGCCCCTGATTCAAGTTGTTGCACTTGATCTTTGATGGCATTTGTTTAGAGGAAAACCTCTTGCCCCTTGGTAGACGTTTGGTTCAACGTGACCCTGCATCAAAAGACCCTCGAGATCCTTGAAATGGTTATTGAAAATGCTATGGTATGATGTTATGATGTTATGCACATGTATGCAAAAGCAAGTAAGTGTATATACAGGTAATCATATTCACACAAAGCAAACAAGTCCTTAGGTTTAGGATTGCATGGGGTTCGTTGGTAAGTACCCTCTTGAAGTTAGTTGGCTCGTCCTGTCCTAAAATAGAAACCGGATTCTAAGGAGCTCAATATCACTGGATTATTTTCCGTGTTCATTGTTTTGGTTTAGCCACTTAACTGGAGACCAAAATATTCCAAGAAAACAATCCTCAATGAGTATAGTATCGAGTATCTACCAACTTCGGACTGCACCAAATCCGGTCATCTCACTACCCATAAAAGGCCAAGATGGTCAAGTAAGGTTCTAGAGTTCGTTAGTGCTTCATGACATCGCTCAGCGGCCCCATATTCTCCTTGACTACTCAAGGGCTACCGGTACTTACAGATATGTCACACTAACATAGCTTACTGCTTCAACCATGTCGGTATACCCCGCACAGTTCCCTCACAGTTTTATTGCTATTTACCTAAACAGGTTCCCCCAAATCCGGGTGTAGGATTTACAACAAACCCAAACAAGGACCCAAAAAGTAAAGCAATCAAAGAAATCAAAGCAATCAAAGCAAGTATGTAAATGTGATCTAAACCCTAAGGTAACCCCACTTTTAAATCACTCCCCAGCAGAGTCGCCAGTTCTGTGGTACGGTGGGAGAACTGACTTGACGTTTTGCATTTTGTATTCGCACTTGTTCGGTTTAGCAAGAGTCGCCACCGACTTTTTATTTTATCCTAAAGGAAAGGTTAAAAAGCACAGGAAAAACCTTTGAGATGTTTTCGTGGGTTCGGGGGGTAGATTATGAAAAGGGAAGGTGCTATCACCCTTTTCATCCATGGTTATCCATGGGCTCTTAGTTACTTGTTTTAGATCACTTGCCTTGCTTTTCAATTGTTTTAAATGGTGCTTTGTGTGTGTGGTTTTTGAAAATGTTTTGAAAAAGATGCCTTGTCTAGGCAACCATTGTAATGACTCTTGTTTGAGTATATGCAAAGGTGTTTGTCTTTTTGAAAAGATATTTCAATGTTTTTGAAAGTTGTTTTTGAAAGTTGTGTTGTGGAGTGTGTTTTGAAAGTAGGCAAGTGTGTTTTGCAAGTTTGATCAAGTAACTAAGAGTTGTCTACCCCTAAATTTACTCAAAGATCTTTCTCATGTTTTAACCCTTTTAACAGTGTTGTTTCACCATTGTATTTGGTGAACAACCTTGCGTTAGGATGTTAACGGGATGGGCGCGGGTCATCGTATAGACCATGAATGGAATAGTGCCAAGTGTCTTTGGAAATTTTTCTTAAAGGGACTATGATCATTTTTTTTAGGCAACTTCGAAAGTGTCATCGAGGGACTATGATCATTTGATTTGTTTTTGTTTTGCCAAAGTACTTGACATGCAAACATGGCCCTTTTTGGAAGGCAACGAGTGGAGGAACCCTAGGGGTGCAAGTGTGATTGGTGTATTTGATTTTCATGCATTTGTCTTTGTATTAGGTTATCTAGCGGTTGATTTTGAATCTTCGCATACAAACCCTAGTTACTATACAGTATATGAAAAGCGATAAATTGCGGGAATTTCAAGTCTAAGCTATTACAAATAAGTATCCGGGGATGGGGGTACAAATATTTACAAATGGGGAATGAGACTTGTCGGAATAGTAGTGTCGGAATAATATTTACAACCAAATCGAATCGCATTCTCAATGTAAAATATAACAATGTATAAGAATCAAAGAGAAATAAAAGTATGTAAGATGCACATGATTATTTACAAGTGAGTAAAAATGTTAACCTAATGCAATTGTTAAGTATTTTATTTATTTTTGGGTTGTTGTTAATATTATATAAACAAAAGGTTTAATAAAAAGAAAATTTTAACTTAATAAAAAAAATCTATTGTTTATGCATTTTGTTAATGTTTTAAAGTTTTATGTAAAAAGATTTATTAAGCAAAGAAAAATTTTAAAAGGAAAAATTGTTTAAACTTAATAAAATATAATATTTATGTATTTTAAAATGTAATAAAAAGTATTAGTAAGATTTTTACAAAAAAAGAAATTAATGTATCATTTTTATTTAACAAAAATATTAGTTTAAGTTATTTATAAAGTGATAGAAAAAATAGTATTAGTTTGAAATAAATAAAAAAGGTAAAAGGTTAAATGGGCTAGGAATATCATGCTGGGCCCAAAAATGTGTGTGGAAAGAGGTCAATAGGGGGGGTGCACGCCAGAATTGGGCTTAGGCGTTTTTGTGAGGGACAGGCCCAACGCGTGCGTTTGACAAATTATTTTAGGGTTTTCATTTGTTTGTTCAGAATTAGGGATACAGAGGCTGGAACGAACGGTGCCACTTCTCCATGTTCTTCTTCGTTGTCTTCTTCATCTTTCTTGAGCCAAGATTCTGACTTCCCCTTCCACGCCTGGCTACTGGACGCTACCTCCATTTCCCCTCTCCTCTTGGTTGCTCAAGGCGGTGATTTCAAATAGGGAACAATTTCTCTTTTTAGGTTTTTGTTCTTATCATGCATATCTTGTCTTTTTCATGTCCTGACCTTTTGTATTTATTTATGTTTGTGTGAAATAATAAAGAAAAAGGGAGGAGTCATTACCTTTAGGGTTCGTTGTTGGAGAGGAGGAGAAGTGGACAGGGGGCGTCTCCGGTGGCCAAGGCGAGGGAGTACGTGATGCTGAGCTTGCTGGCCTCCCTGGTATTTTGTATCTTGCTTATTTTTTGATGAAGATGCTTGCTTCTGAAAACGCTTGTATAGCTTCTTTTCCTCTTCTTATTTCTTGCTTTATCCCCAATGCCATGATGATTTTGATTCTGAGTATGATGATGTTATTGTTGCCTTTCTCTGAGATGCTTGTGCTTCTGTTTAGCCTATGACAAACCTTGGTTCTGAGGCATTTTGTTGGTTATTTGGATATTGGATGATGGTTGATGATTGGAGGGTTGTTATTGTTTCTGAGTTTTCCTCTGAATGATGATGCTATCTGAGAGTGTTATTTGCTGTTGATTTTTAATGTCTGGACTTGCTTCAATTTGTAAGTTTGAAGGCTATGCAGGCTTAGACATTGAGTTGTTCAGGTTTTGTGCTTATTAGTAGGCTTTTCTGAACAGGAAGGCTGATATGTTTGTTTGTTCACAAGTTTGAAGCAGGCTTGTGGTATATGCAATTTTGACAGGTTTATGAGTTTTAGCAGGCTTGAGGTGTTAGCAGGCTTCAGGCTTGTGTAGAGGTTACAGGTTGGGTGAAGCTTATGCAGGTTGAACACAAGTTTGTGTTTGTGTTTTGATGCAGGCTTAAGGCTTGATGTTTGAAGTTTGTTAGTTTGAAACTGGCTTGAGGCAGGTTTCTGGTATGAGTTTGAAACAGGTTTACTGTGTTTTAGCTTTTCCAATGTTACAGTTTTTTGGTTTTAGGCAGGATGAAAAACAGGTTGGAGGCAAGCTTTGTGTTATTGTTGTTCTATGTGTATTCTGCCTCTCCCTTTTACAATTCTGATTTGTTATCTTTATTTATCTCTAGCCTTCCTGAAACTGTAAGCCTGCTACTTTTCTCTCTTTTCTCTCTCCATAGAAAAAAGCATTGTTTATTGCTTAGACTGTACTTTTCTGAAAAAGTGTTTGGCTGGGAAATGATGATAATGTTTGAATATTGCTTGCATATTGTCTTTCCTCTACATATTGTACTTTCCAGTTTTTCTACATTGCTTTGATATCTTCTTTGGACAGTTTTGACAGTTTTGACCATTTGGTTTGCCTAGTTTGATAGTGTAATTCAGTTTGAACTTTGCAGCTTGGTTGACATCTCTTTGGACAGTTTAGTTTTCCTTTTCAAGTAGCTTGTTTGTTTCATTTGAACTTTGCAACTTGTTTTGGCATATTCAGTAGCTTGTCCTTTTTCATGTAGCTTTGTGCATTTGGTTCAATTATGCAGCCTTGTACATTTCATATATTTGCAAACATATTTCCTTTCCCTCTTTGTGAACCAAGAGTCTTCTTGCGATTTACAGAGAGGGCGAACAAATTGATTCCGGCCAACACTTTTAATGATGAGTTTCAATTATTTGTCTGCCTTTTAATTAATCTGTATTGACTTTTCTTTTTTCTGGCTTTGCAGATAAATATCAATTGAGCAAAGGATGCAATCAGTAGAAGATGAAGATTTCCAGAGATTTAGGATATAGTTTCCATTTACTTTTAATCATTGTAATAATATTAATGTAAACAAATGTAAATAAATTTACAGTGTTCAAATAACATTTGTAACAAACAATTAAAAATGAATAAAATCTTTCTTTGTCAGATATCTCTTTTAATTCTTCTGCATTTATTTATTTAATTACTTAAATTTCTTGAATTATAATAATTGGAAATTATCCAATAATTTTAACTTAGAAATTATAAATAATTAACAAAAGTCGCAGTCTCACTGTCTTGCATTAATCAATAATAGACCCAGCGTTCCAATTAACCATAGCAATGCACAGTCAAACAAACAACGTCCATACGTCTTTCACTTCACTGATTAACCCAACACTTCAAACTCTCAATCAGAAGCCTCAACCCATGTCCCAGATGTTTAGACCTTGAGAAACAAATAGAATCTTGAGCAAACGTCAAAGCAGTGTAACAACCAATTAAGGCACTGTGGATTCAAATTCTTCTGAAAATGCGCGTGCAAACCCTAATTCCTGATTTATTGCCAAAGAAGCGTTTGTCTGATCAAACCCTGAGCCAAACTCAACCAAATCAATAAAAACCCTAATAATTTGCTTGGACTGATTCAAAAGTTAATGGAAACCCTAATTTTGCTTGACTGATAAGAAAAGTCTGTTTGACCAATTCTTGAGCCAATCTGAAAAATCAGGAAAAGCCCGAAGCTGTGATTTCTTGTGAAAAAGAGAGAGGGCAAATTTTGGGGTACAACAAATATGTATATGCAAATGATTTCAAGGATTAATGAAATTTAAATTTGTATAGGCAAAAGAATGAACAAACGTTAACTTTCATTATACAAAACAAGAAAGGTTACATCATGCCTCTTGGGCTTACAAAATAAATTTCTAAGATAAAAATACCGAACGCATCCTCTTCGGCGCGAGATAAGCGTTCACATTTTGCTCTTCTTGTAGCTGTTTCATAAGCTCCAAGACCCTCTTCTCACTAGCATAAAACTGAGCCTCAAAAGTATCTCGTTCTTCCTTCAGCTGGATCCAACCCTTTTGTAAGTCTTCGAGAGAGGTAGGCATGTCAGGATGGAGGATAGTGTAGGGAACATCTCCTTCGACCACAGGCTCCACGATGACTGGTAAAATGGAAGGATAAGACATCACAAGTGTTTGAGCACGAGCCCGTACCCATTTAAGGTAAGGCTCGAGGGGAATGGAATTCTTGTGTCCTGGTGTCTCGCTATCCACCTTATTCAACATCCTCCATGATCAGATAAACCTCCAACGGTAACCTTGATTGTCATTCTCGTAGTCGAAAACCAATCCTTGGATAAGCATCTCATGGGGACCATCCTTCCGGGCGTAACCAAACTGTCTTAAGGATAAGCAAGGGTTGTAAGTGATACCTCCTCTAATGCCAAGAAAAAGGATATTAGGGAACTCTCCACAACGGTCGACGATAGTAACATTCTCCAAAGAGCGGGAACACCAATGAGTATCTGAATGTCTGAGCGCCATCAACCTGTGTGACCACCTTGAACCTTGCTCGTTCTTCAATACATATTGGGGAAGATGCAAAAATAAACCATATTTCTAAGAGATGAGTACAACACATAAGGATACCTCTTTTCCTCAAGGTGCGAGTGTGAAAGGAATGTAGGATGTCCCCTAGCAAAGTAGGCACTGGGTTACGAGACATGAAGATTTTGACGGTGTTCACATCTATGAGTTGGTCAGGATTGGGAAACAAAAACCATCCCATAGATGAGGAGAGCCACAATTTCCTCAAAGGCTTGAAAATCCAAAGAGTTCCAACAGTTTTGGGCTTTCTCAAACAAGAACCTTGCTAGGAGGCCTTTGACACCACTCCTTTTTTCCCAATTAGTTGTGATATCAGGTGATTGCAAGCATAGAGCTTGAGCAATCTCTTCTGGATTTGGATCTCTTTCTGTACTATTGAAAGGTAGTTGATTGAGAATGGGAATCCTCAAGAGTCGGGAGAATTCTTCCAAAGTTGGCACAAGTTGATAATCGGGAAATGTGAAGCAATGGTGTAGGGGATCAAAGAACTGAAAGAGCATATTCATCATGTCTTCATCAGTGTTGGAAGTGACCAAGTTTAGTAGGTGAACATGTCTTTTGGTAAATGGAGAATTTTCAGGAATGCTTGATGCTAGTTCTTTGAGTTGATGAGGGATCCTTACAAGGTTGACTTGAATAGTTTTCCTGCAAAGAGAATCCATGTCCTACAAAATAGAACAAAGATAAATCCCAAGATCCTTGAAATGGTTAGTGAGTATGAGTATGATGTTATGATGCTTATGATGTTATGTACAAGTATATATATACAAACAAAGCAAACAAGTCCTTAGGTTTAGGCTTGCATGGAGTCTCATAGGTAAGTACCCTCTTGAAGTTTAGTTGGCTCAAACTTGTCCTAGTAATAGTAACCGGGTTCTAAGGAGCTCAATATCACTGATTTGTTTTCTCGGGCATTGTTTCAGCGCAAGCCTCTTAAATGGCGACCAAAATATCCCAAAAAAACAAACCTCAATGAGTGTAGTATCGAGTATCTACCAACTTCGGACTGCACCAAAGCCGGTCATCTCACTACGTCTTAATGGCCAAGTTGGTCAAGTAAAGGTTCTAAAAGTCAGTTAGTGCTTCATGACATCACTCAGTGACCCCGTATTCTCCTTGACTACTCAAGGGCTACCGGTACCCAAAAATATGTCGCACTAACGTAGCTATTGCTTAGACCGTGTCGGTATACCCCACACAGTTTCCACAACATATTGCTACTTACCTATAAGGTATCCCAAATCCGGGTAGAGGATTCAAACCCAAACAAAGAACCAAAATGTAAAGCACATAAGTCAAACAAATAAAGCAAGTAAATATGATCTAACCCTAAGGTAACCCCACTTTTAGAATATTATCTCCAGCAGAGTCGCCAGTTCTGTGATACGGTGGGAGAATTGACTTGGGTGTTTTTTATTTTATCGCAAATATTGCGGTTAGCAAGAGTCGTCATCGACTTTTCTTTTATCCAACAAGGAAAGATGAAAAAGCACAGGAAAGACCTATAGAGATGTTTTCTTGAGTTCGGGGGGTAGATTATGAAAAGGGAAGGTATTAACACCCTTTTCATCCATGGTTTTCCATGGGCTCTTAGTTACTTGCTAGATCACTTACTTTTGTTTAAAATTGTGCTTTGTGTGGTTTTTTGAAAGTACTTTGGAAAGGCTCTATCGTTAAGGCAAACCTTGTAATGATTCTCGTTCGTAAGAATGTATACAAAATGTTGATCCTTTGAAAAATGTTTTCAAGTTTGAAAGATGTTTTGAAAGTGTTGGTGTTTGTTTTGAAAATAGCAAGGATGTTTTTGGTTTGGAAATTGAGCAAGTAACTAGGAGCAATCTACCTACTTAAATGTCTTTCTTATTCATTTTATTTTCCTTTTATATTGTTGTCTTACCATTGATTTGGTAAGTAACCTTATCTTTGGATGTAAACGGGACGGACGTGGGTCATCGTATAGCCATGATTAACAATGTTGTGAGGTATCTTAGCATTTCTTTTTGAGGGACTAAGATCATTTAGAAAGGCAACATTTATAGCATCATCGAGGGACTATGATCTTGTATTTCAATTGTTTTTGCTAAGACACCCCACATGCGTAACATTACCATTTTTTAGGCAACAAGTGGAGTTAACCTTAAGGGTGCTAGTGTTCAAAGTGTGTTTGATTGCATGCATTTTTAGTCTTGATTTAGGGTTATCTATTTGTCAATTTCATGTCTTGCCATACACACCCTAATTACTAGCAATATATGAAAGCAATAAAAAGTGCGGAAAGTAAATATCCTACGCTATTATAATCATTAGGGGGATGATGTGTACAAATTTACAAATGGGGATTGCAAATAAAATTAAATCCTAAGTTACTATTACAACCATATTGAATGGATAAGAATGTACAAGAAAATGTGAAATGGACTTGTTTTGTTTAAGAAAAGAAATAATTTTTGTTTAAGAAAATATTTTTGATCTTTTGTTTTAAGAAATAAAATAAAGCATGTAAAAATGTAAAATGTTTTTTGTGTTTTTGATTAGTAAAAATAGAAGTGATAGCAAAAATAGTAAGGAAAAAGAAAATAGAATCAGAGTATTGCTGACTAAAGGAGATCATAAGTTCTGACTCTTGGCGTGCTGCAAAATAGAGATCATATTAGTAAAAATAGGTAAAGTCGGAAGTTCTGGGTCCGCTGAGAACAAAGAAGATTTCAGAAGTTCTGATACCACTGGCAGGACTTAGTCTTCCTCTCCATGCTAGTCAGAACATCTGCAACTTGGTCATTTCTCAACAAAACAGAAGATACACACATGACAGTTATGGCAAGTTTCATAGTGTTTCAGAAACAAGAGATATCAGAACTATAAATCAGAGGCAAGCATGAATTTGCTAATCCTAATTCTGAGTTCTAATTTATTCAAGTAGTTCTGAACTGATTTACTCCCTACTTAGGCATACAAATACGTGAAACCTCAGAATACATACAACATCATAAACATGATGTCTACATTGTATTTTTGAACATGCAAATCTGATAATGCTTAAGTAATATGGTGAGAGTCAGCAGAAGCTTACCTTGCAGCTGGAAAAGATTTTGTGAACTGGAGTTTGGTCTTGAACTCTGGTGATGTTCTGAGCAACTTCTTCACGTATTTAGTAGGTTGGAATTTTTCAACCACTGGAACTACCAAGGGGTGATGTTCTGACTTTTTTGAGGTGGAGGTGGATGGAGAGTGTATTGCAGTATGAACACAGAAGTTAGGATATCTTCTAATATGTGAATCAGAAACAGTGTGGATGGTTTTATTCAACAAACACTTGAGAATAAATGGAGTTTGAATGCAAGGAATCAAAAGTTAACAGGTTTTGTATGTTGTGTTTGCAGTTTTTGGACTCTTGGAATTTTAGCCAAGGTTCATGGCTTTTCTTTCTCAAATTTCCGACCCTTTTACAGTTGCCAATGGCTTTCAATTTATAGGCAAAGATCTCGTAGCTTGGAGAGTGCAACCATCACATGCTAGGGTGATGCCTTGCTGTTGAAGCAAGTATGGTGGTTAGTAGCCTTAGCAGCGCCTAAGCTGGGATTATAAGCAGGAATTAAGGAAAGGTAACTTCAAAAGCAAAAGCAACGCATGGACCCAACACACTTTTGTACAAGAGTTTGCTTTTCCAAGACAGTAAAGGTACTTCTATGCCACACGTGGAGAAATCCTTTAAATAAAGACCCATAAGTGGTTGTGAGCATTAAATAATGATGAGATTGATCAAACTAGAAATCCTACAACATGATATTCAGCATCATTGCTTAGTTCTGGATCAGAAGTTCAGCTTCAGCGTGACTTAGAATAGACATCCAACTTCTGATCTTTGTATCTCTTTGCTCCAGCATGTTCTGAAGGAGCTCTCAGAATTTTCAGGAAGCTTGCAGCACACTTTGTAACCTTCTTTGAATTACCCTTGCAAACTCTGACTGAACCTTTGTGAAAACTGGCCGAGAAGTTCTGACCAAAATCTGTTTTGAAAGTGCCCAGAATTTGCTGAGTGCTTTAGTTTCATGGACGTGTCTTTGAGGAGTTATAACTTGAAATCCCAGCATTTCTAGGAGAAGTTCTGTTCTGCAATGTTTTAGATCTCATTTAAATCTATAACTATTGTATCAGAAGTTCTTCCAGAATCAACTTGCGTCATGGTGAAAATCTGATCAGAAGTTCTGAGCCTGTCATATTTCTTACACACTTAGAAAAATTCTAAGTATTTAGAATTTTGACTTTTGAATTTCTTGATGAAACAAACTTCATATTTTAACATGTCTTGATGAAATATGATTATGGGAACTTGATTTTGATTCAAAAGTCAAAGTTTTACTTTTTAGTGTGCAAATGACCGTTTTGCCCTTGTGAATGACTTTCTTGAAAAATCTTGTAATTCGAGGCTTGGAATTGGATGGAAGTAAACTTGAGGATTCAGGGTGATCCTTTGAGAAATGAGAGGGAAAATTTTGGGGTACAACACCCACAAAGGTTAATGATAGTAACATATTCCAGAGTCCGGGAACACCAATAAATATCTGAATGGGAGAGTGACATTATCCTTTGAGACCACCTCGCGCCTTGTTCATTATTCAATACTAATCGGGAAAGGTGCAAACTAAACCACCTAGAGAGAAACAATATGCAACACATAAGATCTCCTCACCTCCTCATAGTGCGAGTGTGAAGACAATGCAAAATGCTCTGAGCAAAGTAGGCACAGGGTTACGAGAAAGGAAAATCTTGACAGTATTCACATCTATGTGTTGGTCTGGATTAGGGAACAAAACCAAACCATAGATTAGAAGAGCCAAGAAATCTTCAAAATATTAAAAATCCATAGCCTCCCAAAATAATCGAGCCTTCTCCAACAGAAACTTAGCTAGAAAACCCTCGACTCCACTCCTTGTTTCCCAATTGGCTACAATATCGGACCTCTTCAAATGCCAGGCCTTGGCAATAACTTCATGCTTTGGAGTTTCCTTTAAACTAGTGAATGGAATTTGATTAAGGACTGGTACTTCCAACAGTTGAGAGAATTCTTCCATTGTGGGCACCAATTGGTAATTGGGAAAGGTGAAACAATGATGTACAAAGTCAAAGAACTGAAAGAGCACACACATCATGTCTTCTTCAAAGCTAGAGGTAGCCAAACTGAGTAGTCGACCATATCTTTTGGTGAATGGAGAATCTTCAGGAACCCTTGATGCTAACTCTTTGAGTTGAGGAGGCACCCTCACGAAGCTGATCCAAATGGTATTTCTACGAGCAGAAGCCATGTCCTACAAAATAGAACAAAGATAAATCCCTAGGTCCTTGAAATGGGTTAGTGAAAATGCAATGGCATGATGTCATGATGTTTTGAACAAATAATCATATACACACAAAGAACATAAGGCCTTAGGTTTAGACTTGCATGGGGTTTATAGGTAAGTACCCTCTTGATGTTTTAGTTGGTTGAACCTGTCCTAAAAGAAGTATCCGGGTTCTAGGAGCCTCAATATCACTAATCTTTCTTCATCGAGCATTGTTTCAGCACAAGCCTCTATTTTGGCGACCGAAATATCCCAAAAGTCAGATAACAATGAGTGTAGTATCGAGTATCAACCAACCTTAGTCTGCACCAAAGTAGGATATATCACTACTTTCTAATGGCCAAGTTGTTCAACTAAGGTTCTACGTTCAGTTAGTGCTTCATGACACCACAGAGGCCCCGTATTCTCCTTGATTCAACATAAGGGACACCAGTACCAACAAATTTGTTACACTAACGTAGCTATCACTTCAACCATATCGGTCTATGCCGTATATTTTCCACGATCTATTGCTACTTACCTAAAATGCCCCCAAATCTGGGTATAGGATTTTTACAAGTAATAAACCCAAACATAACCCATAAATGTAAACCAAATAAATCAAGCAAATAAAGCAATAAAGGTGATCTAGATCTTAAGGTAACCCTACTTTTAGTATTATTCTTCCCAGTAGAGTCGCCAGTTCTATGATACGGTGGGAGAACTGACTTGGTGTTTTGCGTTTGATTGCAAGTGTTGTGGATAGCAAGAGTCGCCATCGACTTTTCTTTTATCCAATAAAGAAAAGGGTGAAAAGAACAAGAAAGACCTTTTGAGAATTTTCTTGAGTTCGGGGGGTAGGTTATGAAAAGGGAAGGTGTTAGTACCCTTTTCATCCGTAGTTATCTACGGGCTTTTAATTGCTAGCTCACTTTTGAAATGCTTTGTGTTTGTGTAAGTTTAAAAATATTTTGAAAACGCCTAAGTTTAGAAAACTTTGTAATGATTCTCGTATCATTGAGAATATATACAAAGTGTTGGTTTTAAAAATATTTATTGTTTGAAAAGTGTTTGAAAGATGTTTTGAAAGTGTGAGGTGTGAAGATTGTTTTTTATTTATAGCGAGCGATTACGAGTGATCTACCTACTCAAAAAAGTCTTTGTTCTTTTCTTCCTCCTTTAGATAGTGCTATCCTACCATTAGTTAGTAGAAAGCCCTATTATTGGATGTGCGAGATAAACACGGGTCATCGTACAGTCATAAAAAATAACTTGTAGGATGCTTTAGTAACTTTCATAATGGATTAAGATTGTTTTACCGAAGGAAACATCGAAGGGTCATCGAGGGACTACAATCTTTTTCTATCGAGGGTCTTTGCTAAAGCGTCCCATATTCGAGGGACATTACCGTTTTTCCGAGGCAACAAGCAAAGTTACCCTAGAGGTACGCGTGTGAAACATGTTTTGATTTCAACTAATTTGTCTTGATTAGGGTTATCTAGAAATTGATTTTAAATCTTGCCATACACGCCTAATTACTATACATTTATTTGTACATACATGCATAGTTATAGGTGCGGAAAGTAAAGTGTGAGAAGTAAAATCTACGCTATTACAATGCTTCGGGAATGAGGGTACAAATTTATGAATGGAGATGAGTCGAATCGACAATACAATTAAAAGTCTAAATAAACAAATCAATACAACCCATTCGAATTAAAAATAAACAATTAATTAAACTAAAACAATCTTTTTAATAAAATTAATTAGCAAAATAATTAATAATATAAAAATAATATTTTTTAGTTTAATTATTTAGTTAAAAAGTGTTTATATATTTTTTATATTGATAGAAATCAAATAATTAAACAAAATATTACAATACAAACAAATGTAAAAGAATATAGAGAATGGGCCTGAAATGCAGTAACTCAGGGGGTAAAAAAAGAAGTAAAACATGCATGGGTAAGCAAAGTATAAGCCCAATAATAATATACAAAACAAAAAAATGATAAATAAATATAAAAATTTGGGCTGAAGGAAAAAAATGGAGCGGGTCAATTGGAGTAAAAGCCCATTCGAAAATTACCACTTAATGGAACCCTAGGGAGATTAGTATAGCCGCTTCCTTCCCTATTTCTCTCAAAAGTCAAATAATTTAGGCTACTATTATTTATTAATATTGAAAATTGGAATTAGAAGTTAAAGGGGATTAAAAAAAACATGATTGAAAATAAAAACTTCTCTCACTTTCTTGGAACCACACGACTCTCTCTCATTTGGAACAAATCATCACAAATCAATTATTTCTCTTCCCATTGTTCCTCTTCATCACCCTCACCACAAACACACAAATCCTCCGCCTTATCAGCAGCAGCATGACCCTTCGCCTTCCTATCGAGCAAAGATTTTCGATCCTTATCCAATCTCAGCTTAGTGATAACAACTTTGGAAGGTTTAACACCAACATTAACAGTGGAACCATTAACCTTCTCACATGTAATACGTTAGATGTGAATCACCCATTTTCGGCGATAAACTTGAATGACCTTTCCCTCACGGCCCTTTAAGGTTCCTCTAACAACCTGTACCTCGTCGTCTTTCCTCACTGGCATGGAACGAACGTTGTATTTCGGAACCATCTCCCCAATCTGGATCTTTGCTTTTTTCGATGAACTCCGATCTGGCGGTGTTGATTTACTTGTCACCTTATTCTTCAAGGCTTAAACCTTCATCAGACCAGCTGAACAACAACATACATCATACGCTAATAAGGGAGATAAAAAAAAGCTTACCTTCCAGAGGCGAGTCCGGAGCCTCTTCGAGGCGACGAAGATGGTGATAAAACTAGAGAAACTCTCAGAAATTTTGGTATGCACTTTTGTTCCTTGCTTTGAAATTCTTCTTCTCTGATTTCTGTGTGCGTATGAGTTGTAGTTGCTGTTATGTTGATATGAATTAAATCGTTGTTGAGAGGTAGAGAACGCGTGAAGTATGCGTGTTGTTGTTGATGTTATCGCCAATTGAATGTTGATGTTACTGCGTTGCAGTGATGAAGATGCAAAAATGCTGATGAAGAAACATTGGGGATGAAGATATTGAAGGTGCAGTGATGTTGGAGATTCGGTTATGAAGCAGAGAGAAATTGAGAGGAAGCTTGAAGGTGAAGGATGAAGGTTTGATGAGGTATTACAAGATTGTTGAGGGAATGAGTGAGGATGGAGTTTTAGTGTATTTATGGAAGTAGTTGAAGAAGAAAGGATGATATTGATGGTGTCAGTGTATTGAAGATGCAATGAGCTGATAAGGTTGGATATTGAGGATTACAGTGGTGCTATAGGATTGTGGATGGTTGTTGAGAGTTGTAACAGATTAAAGAGACCTTTGTTAGTAGTGTTTTTTTAGTATCCTCCTTCTTTTCTATGTGCATAGTGATATATAAGTGATATCAAGGTGAAAATGGAGGGAGAACAGGAGCCAAGAGTGAGTTGAAATTTGAATGGTAAATCCTTTTGGTGTAACTATTTTTATGCTTTCTTGATGCAGGAATTGGTTTAACCATTTTGAGCAAAATTTTGTCTATTTTTGTGGACTCGTATAGCACGTTGGTGCAGCAAGGTGCAACAAGTTTTGTGATGGTTTTTGGAAAATTTTGCAGTTTGGACAACATGCTTATGGACTGTTGTATGCAGGTTTTACAGGCTGGTTTTTCTATGTATATGGCAGCAACAACAGGGTTGTTTTTGTGCAGGTTGTTTTGGCTATTTTGATGTAAGGCTTTGGACTGTTTTGACAGTTTTTTATGGACTGTTTTGATAGGTTTTGTAGCAGATTTTTGGACATCAATGTCCAGTGGAGAGCAGAGTGTTTTGGACCATTTTATGTAGGATTTGAGACAAGGCATTTGGCAGTAGGTTTTGTTGCATCTTGTGAGCAGTATGGGGGCACCAACAGGCTCTATTTTTGGAGGTATGCAAGTTTGGGACAAAAACTTGTAATGAAAGTCAAAGCATGAAGATGGTTCAAGTTTTGAAAATTGAGGTTTAGGCTTAAAAAAGAATCCATGTAATCTTATAGTATTATGAAAACTAGACTTGAATGTAATTCTATTTCAATTTCTTTGTAATTGTACGGATTTTGGATGAATGAAAAACACTTGAATCACTTGACATTTGAATCCTTATATTATGTCTTGATGAAACTTGAAATCCCCCACTTGAATGGTTTGGATGATTGACATGAAAACTCTTGTGACTTTGTAGACTTGGTGATATAAAAATAGGAATATAAGTATTGAAATTCTTGTGACGTAATTTGGAATTATGAGCATAATTTAATTCTTCTTTGTAACCTTAGAACTTGAATAGAATGTGATTTTGGATTCCACAACATAAATTTTATTTGATTTGAAATGTAATCCTTTCCTTGCATCCAAAACATTCAAAAATGGAAATTGATGAATGAACTTGATGAATATTGAATGTACTTGAATAGTCATGAATTTTTGAATTTGAATGAATGTTGTAACTTGAAGATGATGAATAAAATAATGTGGATGTTGCTTGAAATTGGTTTGAATTCAACATTTGTATATCATCTCACGGTTTCATAAGAACTTGTGCTCAAAAAAAACATGTATGTCGCGCCCGACTCAAATGAACATTAGTTTCCAAACTTAAATTCAACCTCATCCGCAAAGTTAAAAAGCATAACTTGTACTATAAGCAAATATTCTCAAATCCTTGTATCTCAAAAAATGGTTGATTGGAGAAAGTATCCTTGAGTTCATGTCTCATATCTTGACCAATGTCTTGTAACTCAGGAAACTAGATGTAGGCTCTTATTATAAGAACACTCAATGAAAACGTATCCATGATGTGCATTAAGTGATGATCTTGGTCGAAGCCCTAATCAAAACTGAAGAGCGCAAGCATAAGAGAATGTATCTTGACCCATGAACCATAGAAGAATTTTCTTCTCTCTATTCCAACCCTTCGATAAGAATTCCAGTTAAATTACTTATATTGCAAGTAGTTGATGGAAGATCTCAAGCAAACTCAAACCCAAATTACGAAGAAAGGGTCCCATGATGATAGAGGGACAAAAACCTAATTCAAACAATCTTAGCCGAAATATCTTGGTGAAAACCCTCAAAACCCTATCTTTAAAATCCAATTCTTAAAAGAAACAAAGAATCAACCTTTATTTGATAGAGAAGCCCATAACAAAGTGAAACCCTAATTTCACATTTCAGTACTTGTGGTGTCGAATCTTCAAATGAAACGATAGACAAGTTGAGGTGTCTTGAGGCATGAGAAGCCTTGGTATCCTTGAGTAGTTGGAAACCCTAAGGGAATTTCTTGAAGAAAAGGGAGGGCAAATTTTGGGGGTACAACATCAGCACTTGGTCATAAGAACTTTCTTTTCTTCAGATCATCAAAACTTGTTCAACAGAACCTCGTCTTCATAATCTTCAGAACTTGTAACACATAGAAGCAAAGCTTTAGAAGTCCTCCAAAGGTTAACCATAAAGTCAAGATCATAACCTCTTTTACTAATGTTCCTTAGACACGTTGCAGAAGATGGATTCTAAAATCTTGACTACAACTGTAACACGTAACCACATGTTTTCTTCTAATGAATTCCAGAACCTTGCAATCATGCTATATTCTAATGGAATACTTGTGACTTTGAATGAAAGTATGTATTCCATGAAATCTTCAAGTATTTAGAATCTTGACTTTGTCTTCAGAACTATGAGTAGCAACTCTTCTGATGAGCAAATCTTGACTTCTAATTTTGTAGTAGTATCTTTCTTTTCATATGTTCAGAGTCTTGACTCCGTCTTTAGAATCCAAAAAGAAGCTCTTATAATGACCAAATCATGACTACTTATCTTCTGTGTTGTAAGCTTGTCTCTTATAAACTCTTGATTTCTGATCTTGTTGCAATAGCTTATCCGAAACTCTTTCTTTCTAGAAACACATTGAGATTCTTTTCTTGTCGAACATTCAGCATTCCATAGAACTACCGATGATACATTAGAAATAGAACTCAATGGTTTTTCTTCTAAGTTGTAATGTGATTGTGATGATATCTTAATTAAGATTATCCAGATTCTAATCATGTATCTTCACCCTCAATGAAACTATTAGAACTAAAATTATTCTTTATAAAATATATGTTTGTTGTCATCAAAACTTAGATATTAAACAAATATCCAAATCTTGTTTTTACAATGTCTCCCTTTTTGATGATGAAAAAACCATGTATTTTGATGAAACAATTTTACAGGGTTAAATCATAAATAAAGTGAAGTAAGAGTTTAGAAGACCCCCTTGAGTTGGAAATTTCCCCTGGGATTAACAATCTCCCCCTAAATCATAAACTAATGATTTTTCAGAGCTTATAAGCAACATTATCTTTTCTGAATCTGATCTATCATTAGATTTATCCTTTTGATCTTCTCAAATTATTCATGCTTTAGAAACAAGGTCATTCTTTATTAGAACTAGATTTATCAGAGTGAATACACTGAATACAATGTTTTCTTATAGCAATGTGTAATACAGTGGGAGAACTGACTTGGTTAATGGGTTTTATCACAAATGTTGCGAATAGAAAGAGTCGCCACCGACTTTTCTTTTATCCAATAAGGAAAGGGTGAAAAGAATAGGAAATACCTTTTTTATTTAATTTTGAGTTCGGGGGGTAGGTTATGAAAAGGGAAGGTGTTAGCACCCTTTTCATCTATAGTTATCTACGGTCTCTTAATCGCTAGCTCAATTTGAAAATGCTTTGTTTCATTTGTTTGAAAATATTTTGAAATGCCAATGTGAGGAAAAACTTTGTAATGATTCTTGTATCAGTCCTCGAGAATGCATACAAAGTGTTTTGAAAATATTTTGAAAGTGTCTTTCTGAAATGTTTTTGTTTTGAAGTGTTTGTGAGCAAGCGATTAACAGCGGTCTACCTACTCAAGGTCTTTCTTGTACTTTCCTTCTCCTTTAGATAGTGCTATCCTAACATTAGTTAGTAGGAAGCCCTATCGTTGGATGTGAAGAGACAACCACAGGTCGTCGTACAGTCATCGAAGGCAACTGGTAAAGATGCTTTAGCAATTTTCATTAATGGACTAGATTATTTCCGAAAGGCAACGTCGAAGGGTCATCGAGTGCCTATGATCTTTGTATTGAGGGACTTTGCTAAAGTGTTCCTACGTTCAAGGGACATGACTATTTTGTAATCCGAAGGAAACAAGGGAGGTTGCCCTAGAGTTTCGAGTGTGCAAGTGATTTGTATTCATTCATTTAGTCTTGCATTAGGGTTAGCTATCGTTTATTTTTAATCTTTCCATACAAGACTTAATTACTAACAGTAATATAGAAAAATAGGAAAGCAGTAAATGTGCAGAAAGTAAAAGCGGAAATGTAAAACCCTAGACTATTACAATGCTTTGGGGCAGATACATAATAGAAATGCGAAAGAGTAAACCCTAATTACTTTTACAAACCATAGACAATTACATAATTAAAAAAATACGAGAATAATAAACTACGTTCGCGAAAGTACGGTTGATCTAAAAAATGGAATCGAAGAAAAAAAGAAATGTTTTTGTTATTTTTTTTATGACAAAAGAGATTTGTAATTAATTAATTAAAAAAGACCTAAAAAACCCTAATTAATTTTAATAATAAAAAAAGTCAATTAATTTAATTATTAAAAAAAGTTGATTAGTCAAATTAATTAAAAAACATTGATTAGAAAAACCTAAGAGTCTAAATTAATTTTAATTAATAAAACTAAAAAAAACTAACTATGTTGTGATAAAAAAAGAATAATAGTAAATAAAAAAGAAAGAAAGTTGGGCCTGAAGTAGCAAACAGGGTGGGGGGGGTGCTGAAATGAAATCTGTTAGGCCCAAAACGTAAGCCCCAAGGATCTGGTGCGTTCAGCCAGAGGAGGTGTGTAACACGGTGGGAGAGCAGACTTGGTTTTACGTTTTATCAGAAATGTGCGGATAGAAAGAGTCGCCACTGACTTTTATTTTATCCAAAAAGGAAAGGGTGAAAAGAACAGGAAAGACCTTTGAGATTTCTGATTTCAGGGGGTAGGTTATGAAAAGGGAAGGTGTTAGCATCCTTTTCATCCGTAGTTATCTATGGGCTCATAATCTCTAGCTTACTTTATTTTGAAAAAATGCTTTATGAATGTGTGTTTGAAAAATATTTTGAAAATGCCAATAGTAAGGCAACTTTGTAATGATTCTCGTATTTGTCCTCGAGAATGCGTACAAAGTGTTTTTTTGAAAATATTTTTGAGAAAGTTTTGTGTGAAAAATATGTTTTTGTTTTGTTTATGAGCAAGCGATTAGGAACTATCTACCTACTCAAAGTCTTTATCGTTCTTTTCCTCCTCCTTTAGGTAGTTCTACCCTACCATTAGTTAGTAGGAAGCCCTATCGCTGAATGTGTAGGGACAGGCGCAGGTCATCGTACAGTCATCGAAGGCAACTCGTAGGGGAGCTTTAGAAATTCGTAAGGGAATAGGTCATTTACCAAAGGCAGTATCAAAAGGATCATCGAGAGACTATGATATTTGATTTTGAGTGACAATGCTAAAGCATCCCCACGTTCGAGGGACATGACTGTTTTTTATCGAGATAGCAAGGGAGGTTATCTTAGAGGTGCAAGTGTGAATAACGTTTTGATTTCAGTTAATTTATCTTGAAATTAGGTTAACTATCGTTTGCTTTTAATCTTGCCATACAATCCTATTACTAAAGAGTTATAAGGAAAGCGATAAATGCAAAAAGTAAAGGCAGAAAGTAAAGAGTCTTATGGTATTAGAAGACTTCAGGAGTGGGGGTACAAGTAATAAAATTCGAGGAAAGAGTAAAATCCTAATTAACTATTACAAACCGTGTGCAGTTACATAATCGGAAAAAATGCAAAAATTAATAAAATATGTGAAGCGATAAAAAAGGAAACGGGAAAGGAAATTATTTTGGTGATTTTACTGATAAAAAAATTTGATGATTAACCTAATAATCTAATTAATTTTAATTAATTAAAAAAAGAAATTGATTAATTTAAACAAACCCTAAATTTATTTTGATTAAAAAGAAGGTTTAGTAAAAATCCTAAAAAATACTAAATTAATTTATTAAATGAAAACCTAAAAATTAATTAGGGTTAATTAAATAAAAAACCTAAAAATTAATTAGGGTTTGTAAGAAATAAAAGGTTTTGAAAAAAAGTTTTGTAAAAATAGGAAAATATGAGAAAGAATAAGAAGAAAAGAGAATTTGGAGGAAAATGAACCAAAAGGGTATGGGTGGGTGTTGAACCCACACCCTCAGAACCTCCAACCAACATGCTTACCACCAGGCCAGGCGCACACCTGTGACAAGGATAGGGAACCAACACGCTAAATAACCTACAAAACAAATAAATCAGAAAAACAACAAAATGCCAAAAGGCTGGGATCGAACCCAAGCCTTGGCATAATAAGTCCTTAATGCGCGCTTCAACCACTGGGTGGTAATACATTCAGTAATTATAATGAAACAATACATATATAATATACAAACTGTTCATGAATTAGAGAGACGCCAAAGCCCTAACTCCGGTTGTCTTCTCTGATTTCCCTTTTTCACCAACCTGCAAAAATCAAAGACGTTAGCAAACCAAAATCACCCTACCCCCCTAAATCGGGGGCTGTGAGTTTAATGGGACGATTGTTTTGGTCTGAAAATCAATGGTTTGGGATCTGTGGTGAAAACGATCTGAATCGGTGCAAATATGGCACATCACGATTCTGATAGCATGAATTCCCTTCGGATCACTTTTCCTGCACATGGATATCTCATGAACATATTAGAAAGGTCAGTATGCCATAAAACATGAAAGGAATCAAGATACAAAATTAAAATAATGCAACAGTCATGTATGTGTTAGAATTCTGGAGGGTTAAGATCATTGTATTGGATCCATTCTTAGTTTGTACCTCTTCAGGAATCGATTGGGAGTGAAAGAATGTTTAGAAGATGGCTGCAAACTAGGGTTTGAAGGTTGCCATAGTTTGATTTTTTTTTGTAATTTTTTGGAGGTGAATTTTTAGCACAAGGGTTCTTGGTCTTTGTCTGAATTTGTCAAGGATATATAACATGGAATTAGGTCAGAATATATGGGCTTAGACTTTGTGTAAGAATCCTTATATTTTATCTTATTCATTTTTGAATTAATAATGAATAAATAAAAAATAATTAAAATAAAATAGACTAAGGTGTATAAGGAGTGTAATACACGCTTGGAATTTAAAACAATGGCCCTATAGTCCAAAATATCAAGTTTGCTCAATTTGAACTTTATGCATTTGCTCAAAATTTCCCAACTTGAACTGGTCACAAATCTCTCAATTTTCATCTTTTGAAGGATATACTGAACTTTTTGGAAAGCTCAATATGTCCTCTTCAATCTCTCTTTTGATCATTTTTTCATTTGAAGACTTTATCTTGATGTAAGTTGCCTTGACAAAAAGTGTCTTTTTGTTGACTTTTGAAATGACATGTAATGTATTGACTCATATCTCTCAAATGAAGCATTTTTTGGACTTGAGCTTAGATATTCAAAGTCGTAGAGAATTGAATTTCCTTCAAAATGGGATTTGGTTGGGGATAAACTGATGAAGCATATGAAAGTTATGCTTGGTCAACATTTAGTTGACTTCTCCTAAGGAAACCCTAATTTGGCAACTTTTGACTTTTGATAATTTTAGGGCTATTATTGATGAATGATGATCAACCCTTGATCAAATGATAAATGTGACTTTAAAACCCTAATTTTGACCAAAAATATTGAGGTTTGACTGTATGTTAACCATAATTGACTTTTTATTCAATATAGTTGATTTTTAGTCATCTGAGTCATTGACTGAGCAAACTTGTGATGCAAGGCATGAAACTTGGCATGAGAATTCTTGAAGACATATAAGAGACCATGAATTCTATTTGAGACCTTATAAAGCCAAATTTCCTTATGAAATATGAAACCCTAGTTGTGGACCCATTGCTTAGGAGGAGAATTTGTTGATCAATTCTTGGGCAACCTTGAGCATTTAAGAACCCTAGGAGAATGTCTTGAAGAAATGGGAGGGAAAATTTTAGGGTACAAAATCTTACCCTATTCAATCTTCTTAAACCTTAAGATTTAGATTGACATGTCTGCCATTCGTGACTTGAAGGTAAAAGATGATTGAACACTTAAGTGCCCAAAAATTTGCACTCGCCTGTGCAAAAAGTAACATTGTTGGTTAATAATATTGCTTGAATGGGCTTAAAGATGCCATTTGGAGAGAAAAAAATGTCAGCGGATATGGGCTTATAGATTCCTTCCAAAGTAACTATTGATAGAAGTATCAGAATGAGTCTACGCTCGACTGTATCTGAAGAATGCTTTCCAGAATGAACCTCCGGGGAAGGTGTTTTAAGTAGCTGCTTGTCAGATTTAAGTTTTTGAGGGAGGTGCTTGTCATGTAGATAGTCGCCCCGTCCTGTTTCAGGAATTGATCTACAATCTGCTTTTTGTTGGTAAACCCATCCTGTTTCGAGAATTCATACCACCTGGCCATGTCAATAGTTTCCCCGTCCTATTTTGGGAGTTAATCTTTTGCATGATTATAAAGATAGTTTCCCTGTCCTATTTCAGGAATTAATCTTTGTTCGATCGTATAGATAGTTTCCCCGTCTTGTTTTGGGAGTTAATCTTTGACTTGCTTTCTGTTGGCAAACTCGTCCTATTTCAGGAATTCATGCCGACTGGTCATACAGATAATTTCCCCGTCTTATTTCAGGAATTAATCTATAACCTATTTGATAATTGTTGATGATATTCGTTTGTTTGTAGAATTTTACCTAAAAAGATAAAGAGTTAGCTGTATGCAATGTCATGCTGTGCATGATGCATTGCGTAAAGATGTTCTCAAAGTACACGGGAGTGTAGTATGCGTGTCGTATGTGTATGCTATGATACTTGTAAATGATGTATGAATGCGATATGTTGTTTTAAGCGTATTGGTAACATCGTGTAACATCTTTGATTAGGAAAAAAAATCCCTGACTACTGTTGGGGATGAAGAATATGTGTAGTCTTCAATCCTGTTTAGAATATTTTAGTTGGGAATTCTTACTTTCTGTTTGAGGATACTCCGCTGGGGAATGTTAACTTCTACTTGGGGAGAAGAGTTTAAGAACATTGGTCGTTCATCGCTCTACTGGTAAATTTAATTCTTATATACCTTGATTGGGGATAAAAGTGATGGATAACCTTCCGAGGTGCTGTCTGACCGAGCTTCCGATATGGATGCTGACTCGTCTGGGGAAGGTAAGTTTAAACGATATCTGGTCTGGTTTCAGATTCAGTAGAAAACTCTCTGGGGATAGCATCCTGGACCTCCCTTCACTATAGAGGAATTTTTCCAGTGATTTGTAGTAGTCAGAGAAATAGACTCAAGCTGTGGAGACTAAATCTTGTTGGGGAAATAAACCCTGCTGGAGAAATGTACTCTACTGAGGAAATGATCCTTGCTGGAGAAATATATCCTGTTGAGGAAATATGCCCTGCGGGAGAAAAGAAATTTGCAGGGGTGTTTATAGTTTTGGAGAAATAAACTCACCTGGGAAGAGAATTTCTATGAACTATACTGATGATATAATCTCTGATGAGGATTGGAACTCCATAGGTTGGCGATGTTATTGGGGAAAGATCATACTCCTTTATCCTCTAGGGGGATGATTAGGTTAATTGCTGGAAGATGCCCTAATTCCTGTCTTGAAAGCATATTAGACTTGTGGGGGATGTATCTTTGTCGGGAATGAGCTTGTGAAGATAGGTCTGTATGGATTTCTGGACGACTCAAACATTATCCCAACTCCTAGAGTCTTGAGTAAATGCTTATTCCTGTTTTTATGCATATATTTTTAATAGTAATCATATTCATATGCATATGTTCATTCAATTTAGTCATTGGACATTTTTGCGAACAAAACAGAAAAAGTAAAACAAAAATTTGAAATTTGAAATGGTATTTGTATTGATAATTTTCCTATAACGGGCGGTTTTTGTACAAAGAGATATAAATCCTAGTAAGAGGAAGTCGTCGTAAAATGAAAAGAGTACAAAGTAAAAACAAAAAATATAGCTATGTGGAAATAATCTCATTGGGTTTCAACTCTTCTATTGCCTCTATGTCTTCAAGCATCTCATCCCTCGCTATTGGAAGAAGTTAACTGAATTGATCTGCACTGTTCGAACTTGACGTTAGAAATAAAGTTGGTTGTAAGTGATCCAACAAGAAATAGTCGTACGCTTTAATCCCTAATTTTTTCCTGGACCACCCTTTCAGGTTTTTAGTCCACCAGGATATCCTTTTTTTCCCAAGCTGTCTTTTCAGGTTTTCGACTTGCCGGGTGTACAATCTTTATATGTATCCCTGATTTTTGCCTAGGCCAGTCAACCTAGCGGGTCGTTTCATGCGTAATATCTTTTAACTATATTAGCATTCACAGGGTGCGGAAGATCTTCACCATCCATGGTGGTAAGTATCATGGCGCCGCTAGAAAATATCTTCTTGATTACAAATTGCCCTTCGTAGGTGGGAGTCCATTTTCCTCCAGGGTCACCTTGCGATAGAATGATGCGCTTTATTACCAAGTCACCATCCTGGTTTACCCGATGCTTGACTTTCTTATTGAAGGCTTTGGTCATACGCTTTTGATACATCTGACTGTGACAGACAGCCGCCAACCTTTTCTCGTCAATTAAATTCAACTGGTTTAGCCTAGTCTGAATCCATTCGTCTTCGTCTAAATCTACATATTTCATGATTCTCAGAGAAGGAATTTGAACTTCGACAGGAAGGAAAACTTCCATACCGTATACTAGAGAGAATGGGGTTTCCCCAGTTGATGTTCGTGCTAAAGTGCGATAGCCATGAAGAGCAAATGGTAACATCTCATGCCAATCTTTATATGTCACCATCATCTTTTGTATGATCTTCTTAATGTTTTTATTGGCGGCTTCCACTGCGCCATTCATCTTTGGTCGATATGGAGAAGAATTATGGTGCTTGATCCTGAACTTCATACAGAGTTCCATGATCATAGTGTTATTAAGATTGATACCATTGTTTGTGATAATTCTCTCGAAGATGTCATACCGACAGATAAGGTTATGCTTAATGAACCGGGCAACAACGTTTTTGGTAACAGAGGCAAATGAGGCTGATTCAACCCACTTCCTGAAGTAATAAATGGTGACGAGGATAAAGCGATGCCCGTTAGAAGTAGTAGGCTTGATTTCTCCAATTATATCAATGCCCCACATTTCAAATGGTTAAGGGACCGTCAAGACATTCAGAGGAATCAGAGGCACATGTACTTTGTCAGCATAGATCTGGCATTTGGGACAAGTTCTTAAGTGGTGGTGACAGTCGGTTTCCATAGTCGACCAATAGTAACCCGCTCTCAAAATCTTCTTAGCCATAATATGCCCACTGGAATGAGTACCAAAGATACCTTCGTGCATATCCTCCATAATCTTATCCGCTTCCTTCTTGTCTACACAACGAAGCAAAGTTGAATCATGGTTGCGCTTGTACAAAATTCCGTTGCTCAGGAAGAACTTAGCAGAGAACTTCCGTAAGAATTTATTGTCATTGATAGATGCTCCTTCAGAGTACTCTTGAGCCTCAAGGTATCTTTTACCTTCATGAAACCAATGCTTCTCTTCTACTCCGTCAGTGTCAACTTTGTAGCAGTGTGCCGGTTCGTCCAAGCTTTCAATAGTAATTCGAGGAGCCCCATTGTCCCATCTGACCTTGAACATAGATGACATGGTTGCTAATGCATCTGCCAACTGATTCTCTTCTCGTTGGATGTGCTCAAAAGTGATCTCCTTGAAGTACGTGATTAAGGTAAGCACACGCTCTCTATAAGGAATGAGAGTCAGATGCTTCGTGTCCCATTCTCCTTTTATCTGACTGATTACTAGGGAAGAGTCCCCATATATGCTCAAGAACTTGATTCTCAGTTCAATAGCAGCTATAATACCCATGATGCACGCTTCATATTCAGCCATATTGTTAGTACAGTCAAAGCATAATCTGTCGGTGAAGTGCGTATGGCAACCTTGGGGAAATATAATTACAACACCGATTCCATTCTAAGTGTGTTAGAAGCCCCATCAAAAACCATAGTCCACCAGGATCCTGGCTCAGGTACTTCATGCGGTCCAAGTTCTTCATAATATGTAACTAGCATAATGTTCTCGTCCGGGAATTCGAAATTCATAGATTGGTAGTCGTCAACAGCTTAATGAGCCAAATGGTCTGCGAGTACACTTCCTTTGATTATTTTCTGAGTGGTGTACTGAATATCGTATTCTATTAAGACCATTTTCCATTGGACTATCCTTCCAGAGAGAGCTGGCTTCTTAAATATGTATTTGATGGGATTCATTTAAGAGATCAATAAAGTAGTATGGGTCAACATATACTGTCTTAGTCGGTGAGCAGCCCATGCCAAAGCTCAACAAGTTTTCTCGAGCAATAAATATTTTGTTTCACAGTCAGTAAACTTTTTCTAAGGTAGTATATCGCATGCTCTTTTCGACCAAACTCGTTATGCTGGCCCAATACAAACCCCATTATGTTCTCTAACATTGTTAGGTACATGAATAGAGGTCTTCCTTCATCTGGTGGCATCAGAATCAGAGGTTCTTGGAGGTACTCCTTGATTTTGTCAAAAGCTATTTGGAAATCGTCATTCCACTTTACTCCTTGATCTTTCTTCAGGAGCTTGAAGATTGGCTCACAAGTAGCGGTCATATGGGAAATAAATCGGGCAATGTAATTCAGTCATCCTAAGAAACCTCTGACTTCCTTCTCAGTACGGGGAGCCGACATTTCTTGAATAGCTTTGACTTTGGCAGGATCAACTTCAATTCCTTTACCGTTGACAATGAAACCCAAGAGTTACCAGACCTCACCTCAAAAGTGCACTTGTTCGGATTCAATCTCAGCTTATACTTCTTTAGTCTCTCAAACAAATTATATAGATGATCATGATTTTACTCTTCAGTCTGAGATCTGGCTATCATGTCGTCGATGTAAACCTCTATCTCGTGATGAATCATGGCATGGAATAAAGCTACTATGGCATGCTGATAAGTTGCACCGACGTTCTTCAACCCAAAAGGCATAGACTTGTAGCAGAAAGTGTCCCACTGTGTGACGAAGGTTGTCTTCTCCATGTCTTTAGGTTCCATCTCGATCTGATTATACTATGAGAAGCCGTCCATGAAGGAAAATACCTTGTGTTGGGCGGTGTTGTCGACCAAAACATCAATATACAGACGTGGGAAGTCAAGATAGGTGCCAACCTAGAAGATAATATCAAGAACAGGTTAATCCAGATGTTGCATGACTATGTTGAGATCTTTGCTTGGTCGTACAAAGATATACCAGGGCTTGATACTGTCTTCTAGGTTGGCACCTATCTTGACTTCTTTCCTGTCTGTTTCAGAACCCAAGTTTACAACTTCGACCAACTCTTCATGCCGTTGTATAGCCTTTTCTTCATGTATTAACAGTCTGTATAGTTCTCCAAGTATTCCACAATCTTCTTCACCTTCGTCCTCGGTGTTGTACCCCAAAATTTTCCCTCCCATATTCCTCAATATTTGTCAAAGAATGACCTTCAAATGGTCCAAGATTGCTCAAGGGTTGTACAGTCAAATCACCTCCTAAGGAAGTCAATTCAAAATTAGGGTTTTGGTTCTTTCAAGGAATTTTGGGTTCTCAATGGTTCAATCAAGTCTCATAGGCCTATATACATTCTCTAGCACCTACATGCCAAGTTTCAAGACTCACAGTTTCAGTTTGCACAGTCAAAAGCTCCATTTGATCTATAGTCAACTGCAAGGGCAAAATGGTCATTTTACAGTCAAAAGTCGGAATTTTTGGTCAACATCTTATTTTGAGTTCACAATCATCATTTGATCAAGTCTTGATCATGATCTCACAAGAATAGCTCAAAAATCATCAAGATGCAAAAGTTACTATTTTTGGACAGTAGAAAAGTCAACTGTACTTTGACAAGGGCATAACTCTTTCATGGTTTATCAGAAAAATCCCATCCAAAGCTAATTTTGAAGAGGATGTAATCTCCTACAATCCATCTTCACACTCAAAGTTCAAGAAATGCTCTCACAAAAAGTTACAAATTTTTACATTATAGGTCAATTTCAAAAGTCAACAAAAGTACACTTTGAGTCAAAGGCCATAACTTGATATTGGTAAATCCAAATGACATGGGACCAAAAGCATTGGTTATAGGACTTCAAGGGCTTTCCAAAATGTCAAATAACATGCTCATATGATCAAAATTGAGCAAGTTGTGCATTGGAGAAGTTGGGAATTTTTCATGAATTTGCAAAAGTCAACTTTGCTCAAAACACCTTCTTTTTGCTAATGGGCCTCAAATCTCTTCTTGAAACTTCACCCATGACCTATGCACGACCCACCAAGCTGAATTGGATTTATTTTCTTTAATTTATTGATTAAATGGATTTTTAATACATATTAATTCATTTAATTAATTTAAATTATAAGAAAATAGAAGATTTGATTTTTAAATCAATTTGTGAACCAAATATGATCCAAATATGCTGATCAATTCGTGCACAATCAAAAAGATACAAAAAAAATCCAAATTTGGCAACTTGTTCAATCATGGAAAATCAAGAATATTTGATTTTCAATCAAGGATTTAATCTTCAATGCACATGGGTTGGATCCAAAATTTTAACCTAGACTGATTCCCTTATATGCAAGCAAGCCAACCATAACCTAATACACGTGAAAAAGCGGCATAAACGGCCATATCAAATTCAAGAAATTCCAAGAAAACTCAAAACTTGTTCTTGCATTCCAGGCCAATTCAAGGCATTTTGTTCATCCAAATACATTGTAGGAGGTACTAGGAACAATTTGCAATCAAATTCAAGCATCAAAGCTCAAGGAATCACGACATACAGTCCCACGGTTTGCACTTTTGATTCATAATCGTATCTCTTAATTCATGCGCATTTAACATGTTTTTGTGACTGATTTGCATTGCTAGAGATCATACAAAGCTAATGGAATGATTGAATTGAACCATAGTGCCCAGAATCGTGAGATGCCATGATCAAATTTCTAGGGTTTTCAAGCTTTCAAATAGGGCTTTCTGAACCAAGAAAAATTGGGACCAGTGAGATACATGGATGAAATCGTGAGACCAAGACGAACACAACCCATACCTCGCGAAATATTTATGTTTGCTATATTTCTATTCGCTATTTTTCCTTGCAGGAGGTAGTGGAGGTTAAAAACCCCCGCTATCTGATTCTAATTATGCAGGAAAAAGGTTGAAGACGATGATGTGTTATCATCTGGTTGGTCCATTTGAAAAGCGCGTGTTTTTGGGACGTTGGCCTGGAAGCATTGGGACCTGGGTTTGAATCCCAGGTCCCCCAAAACATTTATTCCATTTTTCTTCTTATGTTCACATGCAGATTTCCAAAGGTAGTCCACCATACACCTCACCTCTCAGTGCGCCAGATGTCTCTACACCTAGATCCAGTGGCCAAAGCAAAGTCCTCATCATACTCCTCAGTCAATCAGCGCGTGGGTAATCAGAAAAGTCAACAGGGCTGGAATGTTAATGGGCTTCAGAATTGCAAATACACCTCCTCTTTGGGCCCAAACCCCCTGAGTTTGCCTCTTTTATTTTTTCTTTCTTTCATTATATTTTATTATTTGACTTATTTAATTTTATCATTTAATTAATTACTGACAAAAATAATTAACACTTTCTTAATAAATTCAGAAAACAAAAAATATAATATTTTTTATTTGTTAAATTTAATTAGTTATTTTGTAAATAAATACTAATATAATTTGTTTAGTTTTAATTAGGTTAACATTAATATTTTCACAATAAATTAAAATTGATGTAGAATTAGATTTCTAATCCTTTTATTTTTATTTCCTTAAAACATTAAAAAACCCACAAAAAAAATATTTCTTTTTATTAATTAATTAGTTTAGGTTTAATTTAATTCATAAATAATGAAAATCTCTTTCTTTCCTAAAAAGGGCCAAAACCCTAAAAACTCTCCGATTCAAATTTTCACGCGCATATTGTTTTATTCCTATTTTGATCCATATAATTGTATTTGCTCAGAGGATGTAATAGTTTAAGACTTTAATTATTTATCGTTTTATTTAATTTTCCGCAATTTACTAGGGTTTGTTTTTGGCGATGTAAATACCCGACGCCTTGTAATAGCTTAGTTTTATTTTCCGCAACCATTAACTGCTAGATATATGCTAATAGGCTATGCATGACAAGACTTATCTTAAGCTTAAAATCAATCGTAGCTCACCATAACATGTACAAAGATAACATAACTGAAATCTGACACACTCGCACATGCCACTCTTAGGGTACGCCTCACTTGGTTGCCTCGACGTGGTCATTGAGTATAGGAAGTTTTAGAGGTCACCCTCCTGTCTAAAGATCAAAGTTGCCTCGAAACGGTTTCCTCGGATAAAATGATCTAAGACATTAGGGTTACCGCTAAGGCGTCCTACCATTGCTTTAGTGACCACATGTCCCTTCATCGAATTGACCCGAAAACTCCAACGACGGTGCTACCTACTTCTCAATAGTGGGATGGCACTGTCTAAAGGACATTTACACAACTTAATTTCTTTTGAGTAGGTAGAGGTTCTCAGGTACTTGCTCTTTCAAAACAAAAATACTTTTCGCACTTACACTTTTTGAACAGTTTTCAAACAAATACTTCATACACTCCTGAGGACAGATACAAGAGTTAAATCGAAGTTTTCAAACAAAACTCTTTTCAAAACCCATGAACACAAGAAAAGATAAACTTTTTGAAAACATAGTGAGCAAGTACCTAAGAGCCCGTGGATAACCACAGATAGAAAGGGTGCTAACACCTTCCCTTTCTATAATCTACCTCCCGAACCCGAGAAACATCTCGAAGAGGAATTTTGTTGTGCTTTTGTCCTTTCCTTGTTGGAGAAAATAAAAGACGGTGGCGACTCTTGCTTACCGCGACATTTTGCGAAACGCAAACGCGAACCAACATTAAAAAAACAGTCAGTTCTATTTCCACCGATCACAGAACTGTCGACTCTGCTGGGGACTAATAAGTGAGGTGTACCTTAGGATTAAAACACTTATGTTTTCAATTGTATGCTTTGTATGCTTTAAACTTTGTGGGCATGTATCAGAGTTTTATAGATCCTAACCCGGATCTGGGGGTACCCTTTTTTAGGTAAGTAGCAATAAACTGTGAGGGATCTGTCCAGCGTAGACCGACACGGATGAAGCAGTAGCTACGTTGGTGTGACACCTTGGTCTGTACCGATATCTCTTGTGTTGGAACAAGGAGAATATGGGTCTTCTGAGGAGTCATTAAGCACCAACTGACCTTAGAACCTTAAATTGACCAACTTGGCCATAGAACAGTAGCAGTATGCTACACTCATTGAGACTAAACTCTCGCGATGGTTCCGGCTGCAAGAAAAGGTTGCCAAACTGGAATTATGACCGATTGAGGGTAGTCAGTGATATTGAGATCCTCTAGAACCCGGTTACTATTTTTAGGACAGGTCTTAACCAACTGAAACTGAAAGAGGGTAGTACCTAAACTTCATGCCAGCCTGAAATCTAAGGGCTCTTTTGTGTGACTTGTGTGCCTTCAAACTTGAACTACTTGCACATTCTTGTTATCTGACAGCATGAGTTCCTTGCAGGTTTTGTTTACAGTCCTTATCCAACAATTTGGATTTATAGCAGGGCTTGCTTACATCACCTCACACGCATAGCATACACACCATAACATCATGCCATAACATTTCCTTAACCATTTCAAGGATCTCAAAGGTTTGTGATGCAGGTCATGATGAACCAAATGTCTAGCAAGGGGCAAAGGGGATTTATTTTCCTCTAGCCAAGGTTGTTTGGAGATCAAAACATGATAACTTGAGTAAGGGGCCATGACCCACTCGATATGGTGAGCTTGACTCTTGAAGAAGGACTCTCAGCCACATGAAGTTCCTTCAATCAAAGCTACCAGATTCAAATTCTAACAAGCTTCTTGTTTACCCCGCGAGATCCTTGAAAACATCGCATACATACATATCATTGCATAACAGGTCTCCCAGTACAGGTCTCTTATCTTCTTCGCTGTTTATTTCAGCAATCATCATGTCTACTGAACCCTCCACTGAGCAAGCTATCAAGGCCCTCCAGGCCCAGAATGCCCAGTTCCAAGAGATGGTTATGAGCCTAGCCCAGGGTCAACAGGATTTGAAGACTCTGATTCTGAAAGAGAGGAAGAAGAAGAAGAAGAGGACTGTCTTGTTCAACACTGGACACAGGTTTGGAAATGGACTGCAGAATGAGGTTGATCTGACTACCTCATCTGTAGGGAAAGACAACCCACAAGAGAGGAGGGTTCCTAGCCCCGTGGTCTCTGACAACGAGATGGATTATGATGAAGAACAGTATCCTCCTGCTGAGGATAGGTACAAACAGTTGGAGGACCGCTTGAGCGCCATGGAGATACAGAATGTGCCCGGACTGGACTTCGGAGACCTAGGTTTATCCTCTGGGGTGGTGATTCCCCATAAGTTTAAGGCGCCTGCCTTTGCCAAGTATGACGGAGCTTCCTGTCCAAAGCTGCACCTCCGGTCATATGTAAGAAAGATCCAACCTTACATAGCTGATAAGAATTTGTGGATCCATTTCTTCCAGGACAGTCTTTCAGGGACTCAGCTGGAGTGGTTCTATCAGCTGGATGGAGCCAGTATTCGTAACTGGGAAGATTTGGCTACTGCGTTCTATAAGCAGTATCAATATAATTCAGACCTCGCTCCTACGTGTACCCAACTCCAGGGTATGTCAATAGGGACGGGTGAAGGATTTAAGGAGTATGCTCAAAAGTGGAGAGACCTTGCCGGAAGGGTGCATCCACCTTTAACTGATCGTGAACTGGTGGATATGTTTTTGGGGACCCTGTCTGGTCCATTCTTTAACCATTTGATTGGAAACTCTTCAGCCGGGTTTACAGACCTTATCTTAACTGGTGAAAGGATCGAAGCTGGTATCAAGGAAGGGAAGATACATAAGGGTGCCTCATCGAGCACCAAGAAGAAGCCGTTCAAGAAGGAATCCAGTGCTGTCTATGGTTCAAGGAGACAGAATAGACCGGAACACCGCCAAGATGTCAACGCGGTTGTTATTTCGAAACCTGTTGGTGCTCCTCAGCATCACAACCAACAAAGGGGTGAGAGACCTCGAAGGCAATTCACTCGCCTCAGTATGACCTTGTCTCAGATGTTGCCGCAGTTACTGACAACCAATCTGGTGACTCTGAAAGAAGCGCCGAAGACTTCAAACACAACATCCCCAAAGTACAATCCTATCACCTGCTGTGCTTATCACTCTTACAGCCCGGGGCATAATACGGATGATTGTTGGGCTTTGAAGAATAAGGTTGAGGATCTAATCGATGCAGAGCAGATCGAATTCGAGCCTCCTGAGACTCCCAATGTGATCACTGCTCCCTTGCCAAAACATGGCTAGGATTGAAAGCACTTTTGTTCATTTGAATTCGGAAGTTGTATTTTTCTTTGCTTATTCAAACAATTATCATGTCAAACTCTTTTATTTCATTAATGCATTACATGTGTCTGTTTTGAATTAATTGTTTTCACTATGCTTAAAATTGCTTCATATTTCCTTTTTGTGATGTTCAAACTCTCGATTAAAAAATTCTAAGCCTTTTGAGGGAGGATGACGAAAACGATACCACGATCTTTACAGTATGCTTTTGAATAGACCCCGCTGATGAAGTACAAGTATTGTTTCAAATCCTAAACAATGGAGTTATAAGGAAGATAATCCCTCGTCAACACCTTTGAGCCAAAGAAGTTGGAGTTTTTCTTTTCACAAATTAAAACCCTTAATTATAACCTGGGGCAGGGTAGTTTTCTCAGTTGATCCAGGTGCACAATGAATGGCATCAAAGGAGTCCTTCCAAAACAAAAGGCAGTGATGGTTCCCTATAATCGTCAGGACAGGAAGTCATTATCTTTCAGAAACAAAATCCCAATAAGTTAAAACCTATGAAGGAGACTTACAAAACTGGGGCATCCCGCTGACTGTAAATACAAAAAGAAACAGTTCAGGCAAAAGACAGGGATAATGAAATCAAAAAGAAAGAGGTCCTACAAACTCTAATGAAAAAATGACTGCCTGTTCAAAATAAATTGGAAATATCCGAACCATCACCGGAATATCAGAGCAAAGAGTCAAACAGGATCTAAATGCACGATTAGCTGAGTTTAGGATCGAAGAACATCACGGAGAACGGGTGGGTACAAATAAAATTTGAGCCTTTATCCTTTGTTTCTTAAACCGTGAACCAGGCCACGTTATAACCCTTAAAAGTCCTAGCTGAAGCATGGGTTAGTCCGAAAGCATACTGTTACAACAGGTATCCTGACTCCTGTAGGGCTTGCTGTAAAATCCTGAGTTGACATCACATTTTACAAAAATTCACTTGTTTTATTGAAAACTGCATTTTCAAAAAACTTCAAGACAGACATAAGCTTTGCATTCTTAAAATAACATTGTTTGCATATGACTATTTGTTCAAACAGCAGAGAAGTTCGCACGAAGAATATCTAGTGAACAAAAACACTTCAAATCAAGGGGCAGACATGATCATTTTCCATCATCTGGGGCAGTCAAGTCAAGATTCAAGGAATCTCTCAAGATGCCAAATAGCCAGGGGCAAATCTCCGCCTGAGTCACTTGGGGCATGGGACATGAATTCCAGCAACGAATCTTGCACGATCAAACATCTTCTGGTAGTATGGAAACACAACACTACTGACAGTGACAACTCCCTACACTCTGAGAACGTGGACACAGTCAAAAAAGTACTGCGCATAATCAAAGACCCGCTAGGTTGACTGACCTAGGAAAAAATAAGGGCTTCCCGACGAACCAAAAGGGTTCGGGCAAAAATAAGGGATGAAAATGAAAAAAATCTGTACACCTGGCAAGTCGAAAACCTGAAAAGGCGGCTTGGGCAAAAAAGGATATCCCGATGGACTGAAAACCCGAAAGGGAGGTCCAGGAAAAAATTAGGGATCAAAGCGTACGACTATGTCCTGTCATCTCGTCACTTGCCTACCAGAAGAAGATTTGTCAATCGGCAGTTATCAAGCACCTCATATGCCTTCTTCTCCCACAGAAACTGGGGAAATAAGAATTGTCCGAACTATACAAGCTGCTATATCCACCAGGTACCAAGGTAGGTTCAGCTGAAGAACATGACCGAGATACCTTCACTCCCCGCAGAGTAAGACAGTAATGAAAGCTCTCCCCATTGAGACTTGCAGCCATGGACGAATCAACAATGCTCTCCCCAAGAGTTAATCTATCATCAGCCCTAAAAAGGTCGGGTATCCCCAGAAGATCTTAGTATTCCCCAGCGGAGTATAAAGACATTCTCCAACAAGCGTAAGAGCATCCCCGACAGTTTTAATATTCCTCGACGAAATATAAGAACGTTCCCCCGGCGGAATACAAGATACCCCCAGTGGAGCCATTTCCCAGCACAGTCTAAAAAAGCTTCCCCGCCAGAGTTGAATCATCTTCCCTAGTAGATTCTGGAAGCTTGTCCCCTGCAGAACACAAATGCATCATCTCAGCCAAATTCAGAGGTTATTCCCCACAAGAGTCTGACTGGGTTATTCTCAGCAAGTTGCAACTGAAAGATCCCCCCAGCGAAGTTCTTTCTATCCCCCCAGTGGAGTTCATCATCAAAATCCAGCAACAGAACTTATCAACGGAATCCCCAGCGGAGTTATCGTTAAAATCTCAGCAAAGCATCTCTTCCCACAGAGTAATCCCCCGCAGAGTAATCTCTTCACCAGGTTTATTCCCCAACGGAGTCATCCTCTCCTACAGGTTTATTCTTGCAATCATCTTTGTTCACCATCCCTGGCGGAAGCGAAGCATTCAACTCTATTCTCCAGCAGCTCCGGGATTTATTTTCCCCAACTAAAACGTCACATTTCCATACATCATGATACATGCATATACGCATCATACCATACAGTCTCATTTATGTTGAGAACATCATTGCTTGATCCATATCATGCATTGCATATGACTGACCTATACCTTTCAGGAAGGGTGCAGTTAAATTCTCAGCCATATCAAAAGGCCTTCTCTGGTCCAGTTAAATCGATTCCTAAAGATTTTTCTGATACCGATCCAGTTGAAGATATTCCAAGACCTTGTCTGGTCCAGTTAAGTCGATTCCTAAAGATTTTTCTGATGCGGATCCAATCAAAGGCCTTCTCTGGTCCAGTTAATTCGATTCCTAAAGATTTTTCTGATACCGATCCAATTGAAGATATTCCAAGACCTTGTCTGGTCCAGTTAAGTCGATTCCTAAAGATTTTTCTGATGCCGATCCAGTCAAAGGCCTTCTCTTGTCCAGTTAAGTCGATTCCTAAAGATTTTTCTGATGCCGATCCAGTTGAAGATATTCCAAGACCTTGTCAAAATCAGTTAAATCGATTCCTAAAGATTTTCCTGTGACCAAACCCGTCAATGGAGACAAAATCAGTCAAATCGATTCCTAAAGATTTTTCTGTGACCAAACCCGTCAATGGAGACAAAATCAGTTAAATTGATTCCTAAAGATTTTTCTAAGGCAAAGCTCGTCAAAGGAGACACCCCGTCAGAAGAGACGACCCATCAACCTTTTCAAGTTCCAGATTAATACCTGTAGCAAGCCAGGAAAACTATCTGTGGATGATTGATTGTAGATCGATACCTGAAACCAGCCAGGAAAGTTATCTACATGAAGAGATTGAAATTAATACCTGTAACAAGCCAGGTCAGAGATTAATACCTGAAACCAGCCAGGACAACTATCTCCTCGACCAACCTTTTCATGTTCCAGATTAATACCTGTAGTAAGCCAGGAAAACTAACTGTGGACGACTGATCGTAGGTTAATACCTGAAACCAGCCAGGAAAACTATCTACATGAAGATATTGAAGATTAATACCTGTAGCAAGCCAGGAAAACTATCTTTCTTTCTCAGGTCAGATATTAATACCTGAAACCAGCCAAGACAACTATCTCCTCGACCAACCTTTTCAAGTTCCAGTTTAATACCTGTAGCAAGCCAGGAAAACTATCTATGGACGATTGATTGTAGATTAATATCTGAAACCAGCCAGGAAAACTATCTACGTGAAGAGATTGAAGATTAATACCTGTAGCAAGCCAGGAAAACTATCTTTCTTTCTCAAGTCAGAGATTAATACCTGTAACCAGCCAGGACAACTAACTCATCGGCCAACCTTTTCAAGTTCCAGATTAATACTTGTAGCAAGCCAGTAAAACTATCTGTGGATGATTGATTGTAGATTAATACCTGAAACCAGCCAGGAAAACTATCTACATGAAGAGATTGAAGATTAATACCTGTAACAGGCCAGGAAACTATCTTTCTTTCTCAGGTCAGAGATTAATACCTGAAACTAGATAGGACAACTATCTACTCGACTAGCTCAAACTACCCAACTTTCCAATACAGTTCAGAGGCGCTCCAGGCACGGACGCCATGCTGGCAATCATCCAGTTCCAGCTTATAGACACAGTCTAGCATTCACCCCTGGATGGCATCTTTAAGCCCATCTCCACAACTATCCATTACATTTCCTATCCATCATCTCTCCAAATGGCATCTATAAGCCCATTCCCGACGTCACATTGCTGATAGTACTCCATGCGAGTGCAAATTTCTAGGCACTTTAGTGTTCAATCATCTTCCACCTTCGGATCACGAAAGGCACGCAAGCCAATCTACCTCCTCAGGTTTAAGAAGATTAAACAGGGGCAACTGTTGTACCCCAAAATTTTCCCTCCCATATTCCTCAAGATTTGTCAAAGAATGACCTTCAAATGGTTCAAGATTGCTCAAGGGCTGTACAGTCAAATCACCTCCTAAGGCAGTCAATTCAAAATTAGGGTTTTCGTTCTTTCAAGAAATTTTGGGTTCTCAATGGTTCAATCAAGTCTCATAGGCCTATATACATTCTCTAGCACCTACATGCCAAGTTTCAAGACTCATAGTGCCAGTTTGCACAGTCAAAACCTCCATTTGATCTACAGTCAACTACAAGGGCAAAATGGTCATTTTACAGTCAAAAGTCAGAATTTTTGGTCAACATCTTATTTTGAGTTCACAATCATCATTTGATCAAGTCTTGATCATGATCTCACAAGAATAGCTCAAAAATCATCAAGATGCAAAAGTTACTATTTTTGGACAGTAGAAAAGTCAACTGTACTTTGACAAGGGCATAACTCTTTCATGGTTTATCAGAAAAATCCCATCCAAATCTCATTTTGAATAGGATGTAATCACCTACAATCCATCTTCACACTCCAAGTTCAAGAAATGCTCTCACAAAAAGTTACAAATTTTTACATTATAGGTCAATTTCAAAAGTCAATAAAAGTACACTTTGAGTCAAAGGCCATAACTTGATGTTGGTAAACCCAAATGACATGGGACCAAAAGAATTGGTTAGAGGACTTCAAGGGCTTTCAAAAATGTCCAAGAACATGGTCATATGATCAAAATTGAGCAAGTTGTGCATTGGAGAAGTTGGGAAATTTTCATGAATTTGCAAAAGTCAACTTTGCTCAAAACACCTTCTTTTTGCTAATGGGCCTCAAATCTCTTCTTGAAACTTCACCCATGATCTATTCACGACCCACCAAGCTGAATTGGATTTATTTTCTTTAATTTATTGATTAAATGGAATTTTAATACATATTAATTCATTTAATTAATTTAAATTATAAGAAAATAGAAGATTTGATTTTTAAATCAATTTGTGAACCAAATATGATCCAAATATGCTGATCAATTTGTGCACAATCAAAAAGATACAAAAAAAAAATCCAAATTTGGCAACTTGTTCAATCATGGAAAATCAAGAATATTTGATTTTCAATCAAGGATTTAATCTTCAATGCGCATGGGTTGGATCCAAAATTTTAACCTAGACTTATTCCTTTATATGCAAGCAAGCCAACCATAACCTAATACACGTGAAAAAGCTGCAGAAACGGCCATATCAAATTCAAGAAATTCCAAGAAAACTCAAAACATGTTCTTGCATTCTAGGCCAATTCAAGGCGTTTTGTTCATCCAAATACATTGTAGGAGGTACCAGGAACGATTTGCAATCAAATTCAAGCATCAAAGCTCAAGGAATCACGACATACAGCCCCACGGTTTGCACTTTTGATTCATAATCGTATCTCTTAATTCATGCGCATTTAACATGTTTTTGTGACTGATTTGCATTGCTAGAGATCATACAAAGCTAATGGAATGATTGAATTGAACCATAGTGCCCAGAATCGTGAGATGCCATGATCAAATTTCTAGGGTTTTCAAGCTTTCAAATAGGGCTTTCTGAACCAAGAAAAATTGGGACCAGTGAGATACATGGATGAAATCGTGAGACCAAGACGAACACAACCCATACCTCACGAAATATTTATGTTTGCTATATTTCTATTCGCTATTTTTCCTTGCAGGAGGTAGTGGAGGTTAAAAACCCCCGCTATCTGATTCTAATTATGCAGGAAAAAGGTTGAAGATGATGATGTGTTATCATCTGGTTGGTCCATTTGAAAAGCGCGCGTTTTACTTTTTATTTACAGCATATTGTTTTGTTTTCATATATAATAATTGCCACTTATTTCAATAACAATTGAATCAGTTTGGTTGAGTGGTTGGGACGTTGGCCTGGAAGCATTGGGACCTGGGTTCGAATCCCAGGTCCCCCCAAACATTTATTCCATTTTTCTTTGTATGTTCACATGCAGATTTCCAAAGGTAGTCCACCATACACCTCACCTCTCAGTGCGCCAAATGTCTCTACACCTAGATCCAGTGGCCAAAGCTGAGTCCTCATCATACTCCTCAGTCAATCAGCGCGTGGGTAATCAGAAAAGTCAACAGGGCTGGAATGTTAATGGGCTTCAGAATTGCAAATACACCTCCTCTTTGGGCCCAAACCCCCTGAGTTTGCCTCTTTTATTTTTTCTTTCTTTCATTATATTTTATTATTTCACTTATTTAATTTTATCATTTAATTAATTACTGACAAAAATAATTAACACTTTCTTAATAAATTCAGAAAACAAAAAAATATAATATTTTTATTTATTAAATTTAATTAATTATTTTGTAAATAAATACTAATATAATTTGTTTAGTTTTAATTAGGTTAACATTAATATTTTCACAATAAATTAAAATTGATGTAGAATTAGATTTCTAATCCTTTTATTTTTATTTCCTTAAGACATTAAAAAACCCAAAAAAAAAATATTTCTTTTTATTAATTAATTAGTTTAGGTTTAATTTAATTCATAAATAATGAAAATCTCTTTCTTTCCTAAAAAGGGCCAAAACCCTAAAAACTCTCCGATTCAATTTTTTCTCGCGCATATTGTTTTATTCCTATTTTGACCCATATAATTGTATTTGCTCCGAGGATGTAATAGTTTAAGACTTTAATTATTTATCGTTTTATTTAATTTTCCGCAATTTACTTTTTCAAGGGTTTGTTTTTGGCGATGTAAATACCCGACGCCTTGTAATAGCTTAGTTTTATTTTCCGCAACCATTAACTACTAGATGTATGCTAATAGGCTATGCATGACAAGACTTATCTTAAGCTTAAAATCAATCGTAGCTCACCATAACATGTACAAAGATAACATAACTGAAACCTGACACACTCGCACATGCCACTCTTAGGGTACGCCTCACTTGGTTGCCTCGACGTGGTCATTGAGTATAGGATGTTTTAGAGGTCGCCCTCCTGTCTAAAGATCAAAGTTGCCTCGAAACGGTTGCCTCGGATAAAACGATCTAAGACATTAGGGTTACCGCTAAGGCGTCCTACCATTGCTTTAGTGACCACATGTCCCTTCATCGAATTGACCCGAAAACTCCAACGACGGTGCTACCTACTTCTCAATAGTGGGATGGCACTGTCTAAAGGACATTTACACAGCTTAATTTCTTTTGAGTAGGTAGAGGTTCTCAGGTACTTGCTCTTTCAAAACAAAAATACTTTTCTCACTTACACTTTTTGAACAAAGTTTTCAAACAAATACTTCATACACTCTTGAGGACAGATAGAAGAGTTAAATCGAAGTTTTCAAACAAAACTCTTTTCAAAACCCATGAACACAAGAAAAGCTAAACTTTTTGAAAACATAGTGAGCAAGTACCTAAGAGCCCGTGGATAACCACGGATAGAAAGGGTGCTAACACCTTCCCTTTCTATAATCTACCTCCCGAACCCGAGAAACATCTCAAAGAGGAATTTTGCTGTGCTTTTGTCCTTTCCTTGTTGGAGAAAATAAAAGACGGTGGTGACTCTTGCTTACCGCGACATTTTGCGAAACGCAAACGCGAACTAGCATTAAAAAAATAGTCAGTTCTATTTCCACCGATCACACTCGGCTTGGTAGATCGGATTTTCAAAGTTATAAGTGGCAATAGCAGAATTGTTATCAACGGGATCCAAAGTGGATGTGGATCTGCAATTTATTGTGTGGGTGTGTGTAAGAACACATAGGTATTTGAAAGTGCAATAAAGTAAAATAAAGACATAGAGAAAAAAAATTGAATGCAAAACGTCTAATTCTTTTATTAAATGAAAATATGTTTATGAGATGACAACCCTTAACAAATGGACCATTGTGCCCCGGGTAAGACACAAGGTTTAAAGTCATTGTTTAAAAATTACATAACCAAAACTTGGAAAGCAATAAAAACATAAATATAGCTATTAATCCTGACTAAAGGAGATAGAGATGATGTCTTGAGTCTTCCAGTTACTGGGTACGTTGCCGATGGTAGGAAAGATCCAGCTGCCAAGGTCATAATCACTGTTAGCATCTTTTATCATGTTGACTCCGTTGTTGCTGACACGAAATGGCAGTCTTCCAGCACGAGCGCGGCGCATAGCCCCTGACCCTCTACAGTGAAATCCAAACCAAATTTGTTAGATTTATAGGGAATGTCAGGAAGCTGACCCCAAATAGTACAACCACCTTCTTCTACAATAGCTCTAGCATCTTTCAACAAAGCCATCCTGGGTGGAACCCTGGTAACCTTGGGAATAGCAGAGACGTCTTCAGTGGCGGTAGGAGGGATAACTTCCAAAGTCTGATAGAGATTCTCGATGAATTCGCCATCCATCTCTACGTACCAAAATGAGTTTAGGTGGCTAACTATTTACTCTTTTTTGCCACAGATTGTAAAAACCTTTCCCTGCACAGAATACTTCAGCTTCTGGTGTAGGGTTGAGGTAACAACTCCTGCCCCATGGATCTAGGGGCATCACAGTAAACAAGAATAAGCTGGATGAATATCCATTACATATAAGGTAGATTCAAAGAACTGTGAACCTTCCTTGATCGGAAGATCCACTTCTCCGTGTACCATCCTCTTTGATCCGTCAAAGGCTCGAACTATAATATCATTGGGTTTCAGTATAAGCCCTTCACAATCAAGTCTGTCAAGAGTGCCCTTTGGCAGAACATTTAATGAAGAACCAATATCAACCAATACATGAGCCAAAGTAGTGCCCCTGCATTCAATGGAGACATACAAGGCCTTGTTATGGTTTCTCCCTTCCAGAGTCAAATCGACATCATAAAAGCCTAGCCTATTGTCAGTAGTTAGGCTAGCAACATAGTTCTCAAATTGATGGGCGGAAATCTCTTGTGGCATGTGAGCAGTCTTTAAAAATTTCACCAAAGCCTGTGCATGGGCTTTAGAATAAGTAGCAGGGATAACATGGAGATCTTAGATGGGGTCTGTCCCAACTGTTCAAGAATTTTGTAATCACTCTTACGGATAATCTTCAATAACTCTTCCAACTATTTCCTAGAGGTGTCTTCAACTATAATTTATTTAGGTGCCTCTATCTAGGCAGGCTCCGTTATTTATTCTTTGCCCCCGAGTCTCAGCAGTTGACTCAGTAGCAGTAACTTTAACAGGTGTAGCAACAGTCATCAGAGAGATTTTTGGGGAGAAAACTCTTCCGCTTCTAGTAACCTTACTAGTCCCAACAATATTGTCAATGTCAGGATCAACAACTTCAGTAACTTCATCTTCAGTAGTCGATAACTCTTGCTTGACGTCATGGTAGTAGACTTCGGATCCATAGTTCCAAGGAATAGCTTTATCCGAGGAATATGGAATAGGTCCAGGTGTAGTGATAATTAGAGGAGTAGCTTTTGGATTGGCAGTAATTCTTACAGGATATTTGGAAGTGATCCCGATAAGAGTGCCATAAATTACAGATAAGTCTTGAAACATATTTCAGTAGATGAAATCTTCTCAACAAGAATTATATGATTGTCTATTAGGCGTTGACTTCCTTCTTTCAGTAACTTGCAGCCATTGGGTTGGGCTGCACAACTGTAACATCTTTCGATACAACCCGTAAATAAACCGACCTGCAATAGATTTTTCTTGATAATTGGAAGGGGAGTAACCAATTCACTTATCGTAACAATATAAAGAACATCATTAATAGCACTTATGCCTTTGTAATGCTTTGGCATAGGTGCAGTAATCATATTCAGGGTTTCCGGGGGATCAAACTGGATCTATTTGTTATCAATCATATCCTGAATTTTGTTTTTCAGGGCCCAACAGTTATTGGTGTCGTGCCCAGGACTGTTGTAATGGTAGGCACACTTCACATTTGGATTGTAATAAGGAGAGGAGATGTTGGGATTTTTAGGAGGCTCCCTTAATGTTATCAACTCTGCTTTCAGTAAATGTTGTAATGCTTGAGATAATGGCATATTGGTCTTCATAAACTGTCTTCTTGGAGCGTCTGACCTATGCTGATTGCCCTGTTATTGTTGTTGTTGAACATGCACATGATTAGAAATTAGCACCGCTCCTACAGATTGATTGCAGTCACTTCTAACACGACCCTTCTGGCCATTAACAACATTGGTTTCCTTCTAACCACTGAATTTCTTTGTAATACGGTGGAAGAATAGACTTGGTTTTGCATTTTATCGCAAATGTTGCGGATAGCAAGAGTCATCACCGACTTTTCTTTTATCCAAAAGGAAAGGGTGAAAAGAACAGGAAAGACCTTTGAGAATTTTATGAGTTCAGGGGATAGGTTATGAAAAGGGAAGGTGTTAACAACCTTTTCATCCCTAGTTATCTACGGGCTCTTAATCGCTAGCTCACATTATTTTGAAATGCTTTGTGTGTTTAATTTGAAAATATTTTGAAAATATGCCTAAGTGCGGCAAACTTTGTAATGATTCTCGTATCAGTTGAGAATGCATACAAAGTGTTTGTTTTGAAAATATTTCAAAGAAAAAAGTGTTTATGTGATTAGATGTTTTTTGGTGAGTAAAAGATTAAGAGATATTTACCTACTCAAAAGTCTTTTGCGTTATTTTCCTCTTCCTTAGATAGTGCTACTCTACCATTAGTTAGTAGGAAGCCCTATCGTTGGATCTGAAGGGACAGACGCGGGTCATTGTACAGTCATTAAAGGTAACTTGTAAATACGCTTTAGCAATTATCGTTTAAGGGACTAGATCATTTACCAAAGGCAACTTCGAAAGGGTCATCGAGGGACTATGATCTTTTGTATCGAGGGACAATGCTAAAGCGTCCCCACGCTTGAGGGACATGATTGTTTAATTGAAAGGCAACAAGTGGGGTCACCAAAGAGGTGCGTATGCGAATAATGTATTGAATTCAGTTATTTATCTTGCATTTAGGGTTTTCTAGATTTTTTTTAAATCTTGCCATAGATGCCCTAATTACTAGTAGTTATAAGGAAAACAGTAAAGGCAGAAATTAAAAGTCCCACACTATTACAATGCTTCGGGAAAGGGGGTACAAAACCACAAAAATTGGGGGAAAATAGAAAGCAAATAAAACCCTAATTAAAATATTACATTTCGTAGCAATTACATAATAGGAAAAACTAATGCGAAAATAATAAAGCGCGCGAAATAGTAAAAAGGAAAAGAAATGGAGAAATTGTTTGATGAAAAATGATTGATGATTTAATCTAAACATAATTGATTTTATTTGAAAAAAACTAATTAAGTGATTAAATTAAACAAACCCAAAAGTCTAGGTTGATTTTAATTGATTGAAAAAATTAGGTAATTAAATTAATCGAAACTAATTATCCTAATTAATTTAATAAATAAAAAATCAAAGTTAATTCATGAGAAAGATACTAAACCTAATTTGTTTTAATGTTGATTAAAAAACAATTAGGGTTTATTAAAAAAATTAGGGTTAAGAAAAAGAAAATAATGTTAGTAAAAAAAATAGAGAAAAAGAATGCTGGAGATAAGTGTTGAACTCATGCCCCCAAGGCCTTCATGCAGCACGCATACCACGAAGCCAAGCGCACGCCTGTGCTAGGATATGCAACCAACATGTTTTATAATCAACCTGTAAAAATATGAGAAATATGAAAAAATAGCAAAGTCGGGGATCGAACCCGTAAGCAGAGGGAGGAATGACTTAGCGCATGCGTTTTAACCACTGGGGTGGTGATACATCCATTAATACAATTTAAATAATAAATATATATTATATAATAAAATATACTGGCCAGAGAAGCGGCACAGCCCTAGCTCCGATCCTCTTCTTCGGTAACCCCCTTTTTTAAAACCTGGAAAAAACAAAGCATTAACGATCCAACAATGTCCTACCCCCTAAAACATAGGTTGCGAATCCAATGGGGGAATCTTTGAAGGCTAATTCGTCCTGGTTTGTGAGGTATGGTAAAGATGACATGATTCGGGTTGATCATGGCCATTCAGGATTCAGATAGCATGGGACCATGAGATGATTCAGACCTGCACATTAGCATCTCAGGAGACGTTAGTGGTGTTAGTGTGCGTTAAAACATCATGAAAACAAAGATACAAGAATCATGAAATAATGCAAAAATGATGGTGCATGTATGCTGGTTCAGGTCCTTTGGATCATGGTAACCGATCCAATCTTACCCTTCAATGTTCCTCGAAGTGAATGGAATGGATGTTTGGTGGTGAAGAGGCTTGAAAATAGGGTTTTCAAAACTTAGGGTACTTGGAAAATTTTGATGTTTTCTTGACAACTTTGTGGTGCAAGAATTTCGTGTCTTTGTTCTTGTCTTGATGTCTGAATATATAGAGAATTTTTAGGGCAAAAACAAATGGGCTTGGACTCTTGTGTAATAAGATATAATTTTATCTTATATTATTTTATATTATTAATGAATTAAATCAAAAATAATAAAAATAATAAAAATAAAACAAGGCCAAAGGGTGTGTGAATGAATTCTGAGGTGTATGAAAGGTATAACACACATTTGGATCCCAAGACAATGTCCCAAAAGTTCAAAATATCAAGCTTGCTCAATTTGGTCTTCATGCATTTGCTCAAAATATCCAAACTTGCAATGGACATAACTCACTCAACTTTTATCTTTTGAAGGTCATATTTGACTTTTTATAAAGCTCAAGATGTCTTATACAACCTCTATATTGATCATTTTTCCTTTTGAAGACTTTATATTGATGTAAGTTGCCTTGACAAAAAGTGTCTTTTTGTTGACTTTTGAAATGACCTGTAATGTATTAGCTTATATCTCTCAAATGATGCATTTTTTGGACTTGATATTAGAGAGATAAAGTTGTATAGAATTGAATTCCCTTCAAAATGGGATTTGGTTGGGGAAAAGTTGACGAAGCATGTGAAAGTTATGCTTGGTCAAAGTTCAGTTGACTTCTTCTAGGGAAACCCTAATTTGGCAACTTTTGACTTCTATTGATTTGAAGGCTTTTCTTGAAGAATCATGATCAACCCTTGATCAAATGACGAATATTACTTCAAAATGTTGATGTTGACCAAAAATCTTGATGTTTGACTATATATTGACCATGGTTGACTTTTTACCCAATACATTTTATTTTCAGCCATCTGAGCCATTGACTGAGCAAACTTGTGATACAAGACTTGAAACTTGACATGAGAATTCTTGAAGACCTATGGAGAACCACGAAAACCACTTGAGACCTTGAAAACTCAATCTTCCTTGAGAATACCAAACCCTAGTTGTGGACCCATTTCTTAGGAGGAAAATTTGTGATCAATTCTTGAGCCACCTTGAGCAAATGAGGATCTCGTGAGAATGTCTTGAAGGAAAATGGAAGGGAAAAATTTAGGGTACAACAACTGCCCCTGTTCAATCTTCTAAAACCTGAGGAGTTAGATTGGCACGTCCGTCATTCATGACTTGAAGGTGGAAGATGATTGAACACTTAAGTGCCCAGAAATTTGCACTTGCCTGTGCACGAAGTAACACTGTTGGTTGATTATACCGGGAATGGGCTTAAAGATGCCATTTGGAGAGGTGAAGGAGAATCATTAGAGATGGGCTTACATATGCCATCTAGAGTAACTGTTGATAGGAATATCAGAATAAGTCTACGCCTGACCTTGTATTTAGAAGATGTACTTGGAATGAGTCTACGCCCGACTTTGTCCAAAAGAATATCAGAATAAATCTACGCTTGATTTTATCTGAGCTACAAGATGTCTACGCCTGACTTTAACTATAAGAGATATTGGAATGAGTCTACACCTGACTTTTCCAAAAAGAGTATCAGAAGGAAATCTACGCTTGATTTCATCTGAACTAGAAGATGTCTACGTCCGACTTCAACTAGAGGAGGTACCGAAAAGAGTCTACGCTTGACTTTTCCAAAAAGAATATCAGAATGAAATCTACACTTGACTTCATATGAATAATGCACTAGAAGATGTCTACGCCCGGCTTCATCTAGAAGAGGTACCGGAAAGAGTTTACGCCTGACTTTTTCCAAAAAGAGTATGAGAAAGAAATCTACGCTTGATTTCCTCTGAATGATGTACTAGAAGATGTCTACGCTCGACTTCATCTAGAAGAGGTACGGAAAAGAGTCTACACCTGAATTTTTCCAAAAAGAGTACGAGAAAGAAATCTACGCTTGATTTCCTCTAAATGATGTACTAGAATATGTCTACGCCCGACTTCATCTAGAAGAGATATCTTTCAAAATGACTTTATGGGGAAAATGCTTAAGTAGCTACCAGTCAGATTTAGTCTCTGAGGGAAATAATTGTCCATTTGCAAACTTAACCTGAAAAGATAAAGTTAGTTTTATGCAATGCTATGCTGTATGTAATGCATTACGTAGTGATGCTCTCGAAATAAATGTGAATGTGCTAATGTGTTTCGTATGCATATGCTGTGATAAATGATGTATGAATATGAGATGTCATTGCAGTGTATTGGTAGATCCGTATAACATGTTGACCGGGAAAATAAATCCCCGATTGTTGTTGGGGATGAAGAATATGTGTGATCTCCAATCTCGTCATAGAATACCCGTGTTGGGGATTCCGAGTTGCTGTTTGAGGAAACTCTGCCGAGGAATGTTGATTTCTGCTTGGGGAGAATAACTTAAGAACATTGGTCGTTCATTGCTCTACTGGGGAGTTTAATTCTTATATACCCCAACTGGGGATAAAAGAGATGGATAACCTTCTGAGGTGCTGTTTGACCGAGTTTTCGATATGGATGCCGAATCGTCTGGGGAGGATAAGATTAACTGATACTTAGTCCAGTTTCCGATTTCGTTGCAATTCTCTAGGGATAATGGTCAGGACTACCCTTTTCTAGAGAGAAAAGTTTTTTTGCTGATTTACAGTAGTCAGAGGGATAGACTCAAGCTGGGGAGATTGAATTCCGTTAGGGAAATAAACACTGTTGGGGAAATAAACCCTGTTAGGGAAATAAACCCTGTTGGGGAAATAAATCCTACTGGAAAAACACTTTGCTGAGGAATATGCTATGCTGAGGGATTTGAGTCCGGATGGACAAGAGAATTCTGCAAGGGATTTTACGGTGTTGGAGAAATAAACTCAACTGGGGGAAGAGAATTCCTATGAACTGTACTGCTATTGTAATATACTAAAGATTGGATTTCTGTAAGTTAGCAACTTTTCCAGGGAAAATATTATACTCCTTTATCCGCTAGGGGGATCTTCTTGTGAGTAAAATTAGAATATTTCGGGCTTGCAGGGAATATGTATTGTTCATGAAGATGTCTTCGCATAGGATAATATTATAGAAACTGCTCTGTGGGGCAACTTTATTAGGGATTACTCTATGGGGATTTATGGATGATTTGAGCATTATCCCGCCTCCTAAAGTCTCGAGTAGATACTTATTCCTTTTTTTATGCATATTTTGTTAATAGTAATCATGTTCATATGCATATGTTCATTCAATTTAGTATTGGATGTTTTTTCAAACAAAACAAAAAGAGTAAAACTCAAAGTTTAAACTTTGAAATTATGCTTATATTAATAGTTTGCCCATAAACAGGAGATTGTTGTACAAGGAGACAGAAATCCTAGTAAGAGGAAATCGTCGTGAAAAATGAAGAGAGTAAAAAGTGGAAACAAAATATATGGCTATGTGTAAATGATCTCGTCGGGTTTTAACTCTACTATTGCCCTTATATCTTTGAGCATCTCATCCCTTGTTGTCGTAAGAAGTTGACTGAATTGGTTTGTACCATTTGAACTTGCCTTTGGTAATAAATCTAACTATAAGTGGTCCAACGGGACATAGTCGTACGCTTTAATCCCTAATATTTGCCTGGACCGCCCTTTCGGGTTTTCAGTCCACCGGGATGCCCTTTTTTGCCCAAGCCGCCTTTTCAGGTTTTCGACTTGTCGGGTGTACATTTCTTTATATATATATATATATATATATATATATATATATATATATATATATATATATATATATATATATATATATATATATATATATATATATATATATATATATATATATATATATATATATATATATATATATATATATCCCTGAGTTTTTCCCGAACCCTTTTGGTTCGCCAGGATGCCCTTATTTTTGCCTAGGCCGGTCAACCTAGTAGGTCGTTTTCATGCGTAGTATCTTCACCATCCATGGTGGTAAGTATCATGGCACTGCCTGAAAATATCTTCTTTATTACAAATGGACCTTCGTAGGTAGGAGTTCATTTTCCCCTGGGGTCACCCTGCGGTAGGATGATGCGCTTTATTACCAAGTCACCAGCCTGATATACTCGATGCTCGATTTTCTTATTGAAAGCTTTAATCATACGCTTCTGATACATTTGACCGTGACAAACAACCGCGAGCCTCCTCTCGTCAATCAAATTCAACTGATCCATCCTAGTATGAATCCACTCGTCTTTGTCCAATTCTACATATTTCATAATTATCAAGGAAGGAATCTGAACTTCGACCATAAGACAACTTCCATACTGTAAACTAGAGAGAATGAGGTTATCCCAGTTGATGTTCGAGATGAAGTGCGATATCCGTGAAGAGAAAATGGTAACATCTTGTGCCAATATTTGTAGGTCACAACCATTTTCTGCACAATCTTCTTAATGTTCTTTTTGGCGGCTTCCACTGCACTGTTCATCTTTGGTCGATACAAAGAAGAATTATGGTGCTTGATCTTGAACTGCATGCAGAGTTTTGTGATCGTAGTGTTGTTGAGATTGGTATTGTCTATGATGATTCTATTGGGGATGCCATACTGACATATAAGGTTATGCTTAATGAATCAGACAACCATATTCTTAGTAACAGAGGCAAACAAGGCTGCTTCAATCCATTTTGTGAAGTAATCAATGGCGACGAGGATAAAGCGATGTCCTTTGGAAGCAGTAGGTTTGATCTCTTCAATCATATCGATACCCCACATTGCAAATGGCCAAGGAGCAGTCAAAATATTCAGAGGTACTGGAGGCACATGTACTTTGTCAGCATATATCTGACACTTATGACAAGTTCTCGAGTGGTGATGGCAGTCAGTTTCCATAGTCGACCAATAGTAACCCGCTCTCAGAATTTTCTTAGCCATAGTATGTCCACTGGAATGAGTACCAAAGACACCTTCGTGCATATCCTCCATAATCTTCCCCGCCTCTTTCTTGTCCATACAACGAAGTAGAGTCGAATCATGGTTACGCCTGTATAGGATTCTGTGGCTAAGGAAGAACTTAGCTGAGAACCTCTATAGGAATTTCTTGTCATTGATAGATGCTCCTTCAGGATACTCTTGAGCCTCAAGATATCTTTTCATATCATGAAACCAAGGCTTCTCTTCTACTTTGTTAGTGTTAACTTCATAGCAGTGTGCAGGTTCGTCTAGCCTTTCTATGGTAATTCTGGGAGCCTCATTGTCCCATCTGACTTTAAACATAGACGACATGGTTGTTAATGCGTCTTCCAACTGATTCTCTTCTTACGGGATATGCTCAAAAGTGATCTCCTCGAAGTATGGGATTAAGGTCAACACATGCTCTCGATACAAAATGAGATTCAGATGCTTTGTATCCCATTATCCCTTAATCTGGCTGATTACCAGGGCTGAGTCTCCGTAAACACTCAAAAACTTGATTCTTAGGTCAATAGAAGCTCTGATGCCCATGATACACGCCTCATATTTAGCCATATTGTTGGTACAATCAAAGCATAATCTGGCGGTAAAAGGCGTATGGCAACCTTGAGGAGAGATGATTACAACACCAATTTCGTTGCCAAGTGCATTAGAAGCTCCGTCGAAAACCATGGTCCATCGGGGTCCTGGCTTAGGTCCTTCATACGGTCCAGGTTCTTCGCAATCTGTAACTAGCATAATGTTCTCATCCGGGAATTCTAAGTTCATAGATTGGTAGGCGTCTAGAGCTTGATGATCCAAATGATCTCCCAATACACTTCCTTTAATTTCCTTATGAGTGGTGTACTGAATGTCGTATTCCGTCAAGACCATTTTCCATCTGGCTATTCTTCCGGAGAGAAATGGATTCTCAAAGATGTATTTGATGGGATCCATTTTAGAGATCAACAACATTATATGAGTCAACATATACTCTTAGTCACCGAGCAGCCCATTCCAAAGTGCAAAAAGTTTTCTTGAGCAGTGAGTATCTTGTTTCATAGTCGGTAAATTTTTTGATAAGGTAGTATATTGCATGCTCTTTTTGACCAGACTCGTAATGCTGCCCCAATACACACCCCATTGAGTTCTCTAGCATTGTTAAATACATGATTAGAGGTCTTCTTTCAACTGGTGGCATCAGGATTGGAGGTTCATGTAGGTACTCCTTTATTTTGTTGAAGGCTATTTGGCAATCGTCGTTCCACTTTGCTACCTGATCTTTCTTCAGCAACTTGAAGATCGTCTCCCAAGTAGCAGTGAAATGAGAAATAAAAATGGCAATATAGTTCAGTCGTCCCAAGAAACCTCTGACTTCCTTCTCGGTACAGGGAGGAGGCATCTCTTGAATAGATTTAGCCTTGGAAGGATCAACTTCAATTCCTTTACCGCTAACAACGAAACCCAGGAGTTTACTAGATCTCACCCCAAAGGTGCACTTGTTCGGATTCAATCTCAACTTATACTTCCTCAGTATCTCAAACAACTTATATAGATGGTTTAGATGCTCTTCTTCAGTCTGTGATCTGGCTATCATATCTTCGACATAGATCTCTATCTCGTGATGAATTATGTCATGGAACAAAGCTACCTAAGCATGCTGATATGTTACACCGATGTTCTTCAGCCCAAAGGGCATAACCTTATAGAAGAAAGTGCCCCACTGTGTAACAAAAGTAGTTTTTTCCATGTCTTCAGGTGCCATCTTGATCTGACTATAACCTAAGAAACCATCTATGAAGGAGAATACCTTGTGCTGAGAAGTATTATCGACCAAGACATCTATATGTGGCAGTGGTAAGTCATCTTTGGGGCTTGCCCTGTTCAGATCCCGGTAGTCTGCATATATACCTACCTTGCCGTCTTTCTTCGGTACCAGAACCAAATTTGCAACCCATTGAGGATATGATGTCACTGCTAAGAACCATGCATTGAATTGTTTCAAAACCTCAACCTTGATCTTCTCTGACATCTCGGGACGCATGCAATGAACCTTCTGTTTTATCATAGAACAACCCTCTTTCATTGGCAGACGGTGAACTACAATATCAGTATCTAGCCCTGGCTTGTTCTCGTATGACCAAGAAAAGATCTCAACATATTCATGCAACATCTATATCAACCTGTTCTTGATACTGACCTCTAAGTTGGCGCCTATCTTGACCTCTTTTTTGTCTATTTCAGAACCCAAGTTTACCACTTCAAGTGGCTCTTCATGTTGTTGAATAACTTTCTCTTCTTGCACTAACAGTCTGGAAAGTTCTCCTGGTATTTCACAATCTTCCTCACCTTCGTCCTCGGCTTGGTAGATCGGATTTTCAATGTCATAAGTGACAATAGCATAATTGTTATCAATGATATCTAGAGTGGATGTGGATCTACAATGTATTGTATGGGTGTGTGTAAGAACACATAGCTATTTAAAAGTGATAAAAGTGAAAAGAAAGAAAGAGAATACAAAATTTGAATGCAAAACATCCAATGCTTTATTAAATGAAAATATATTTATGAAATGGAAACTCCTAACAAATGCACTATTGTGCCCCAGGTAAGGCACAAGGCTTAAAGTCATTGTTCAAATATTACAAATCCAAAACTTGAAAGAAATAAAAACATGAATGTAGCTATTACTCCTGACTAAAGGAGATAGAGATAACATCTTTCGCCTTCCAATTGCTAAGCCCTTTGCCAATGGTAGGAAATATCCAAGTGTTAAGGTCAAAATCACTATCAGCATCTTCTATTACATTGATTCTATTATTGCTGATGTGGAATGGTGGCCTTCCTGCTCGGGCGTGGTGAACATCCCTCTGACCCTCTGCAGTGAAATCCAAACCAAACTTGTCAGATTTATAGGGGATGTCAGGAAGCTGACCCTAGATAGTACAACCACATTCTTCAACAGTAGCTTTAGCATCTGTTGATGAAGCCATCTTGGGCGGGACCCTCGTAACTTTGGGAATGGCAAAGACATCTTTAGTAGTGGTGGAGGGAAAACTTCGAAAGTTTGACAGGGAGTCTTGATGAATTCACCATCCATATCTACATACCGAAAAGAGTTCAAGTGGCTGACCATATACTCCTCTTCACCACAGAGAGCAACAATCTTTCAGTTCACATGATACTTTAATTTCTGATGTAGGGTTGAGGTGACATCTCCTTCCCCATGGATCCAGGGGCGTCCCAATAAGCAAGAGTAAGCTGGTCAAATGTCCATTACATAGAAGGTAAATTCAAAGATCTGCGAACCCACTTTGATCGGAACATCCATTTCCCTATGTACATTCCTTTTAGATCCATCAAAGGCTCGAACTACAATATCACTAGGTTTCAGTACGACCCCTTCGCAATCAAGTTCGTCAAGAGCGCCTTTTGATAGAACATTCAATGAAGAGTCAATATCAACCAAAACATGAGCCAGAGTAATATCCCCGCATTCAATGGAGACATAAAAGGCATTGTTATGGTTTTTTCCTGTAGGAGTCAGATCAGCATCAGAGAAACCTAAACCATTGTCAGTCGTCAAGCTCGCAACATAACTCCAAAATTGATCGGCATAAATTTCTTGTGGCACATGAGCAGTCTTTAAATTTTTTACTAAAGCCCGTGCATGGGCTTTATAACATAGTAGCATGGATAACATGGAGATTTTGGATGGGGTCTTCCCGAGCTGTTCAACAATTTTGTAGTCACTCTTGCAGTTAATATTCAATACATCTTCCAAATCTTGTTTAGAGGTGTCTTCAACTATAGCTTCCTTAGGCGCCTCCGTATGGGCAGGCTTTGTCACTTTCTCTTTGCCTCGAGCCCCAACAGTTAACTCGGTAGAAGTAACTTTAACAGCTGTGGCAATAGTCTTCAGAGAGAGTTCCAGAAAGAAAACCCTCCCGCTTATAGTAACCTTACTGGTTCGGGCAATATTGTCAATGTCGAGATCAAAAACTTCAATAACTTCATCTTCAATGGTCGGTAGTTCTTGTTTGACGCCCTGGTAGTAGATGTCAGATCCATAGTTCTAAGGAATAGATTTATCTGAAGAATATGAGATAGGTCCAGGTGTAGTAATGACCAGAGGAGCAGCTTTTGGATTGGTAGTAATCCTTACAGGACCTTAGGAGGTGATCCTGACAGGAGGGCCATAAATACAGATAAGTCTTGACACAGATTCTCAGCAGACAAAACCTTCTCGATCAGAACTATATGATTGTCCATTAAGCGTTGAATGGTTTCCTTCAGTAACTTGCAACCATTGGGTTGACCGTGCAGCAGTAACATTTTTTAATACAGCCAGGAAATAAACCCGCCTGCAGCAGATTCATCTTGATAATTGGTAGAGGACTCACTAATTCACTTACATCAACAACATAAAGAACATCATCAATTGCACTTATGCCTTTGTAATGCTTCGGCATAGGCGTAGTAATCACTTTTGGAGTCTCTGGAGGATCAAACTCAATCTTCTTATTGTTTATCATATCCTGAATTTTATTTTTCAGGCTCCAGCAATTATTGGTGTCGTGCCCAGGACTGTTAGAATGGTAGGCATATCTCGCGTTCAGATTGTACTTAGGAGAGGAGGTGTTAGGATTCTGAGGAGGATCCCTTAGCGTAATCAGTTTCGCTTTTAGAAAATGTTGTAACTCTTGAGACAATGGCATATTAATCTTGGTAAAATACCTTCCCGGAGCATCTAACCTAAGCCTATTATCCCATTGTTATTGTTGAACAGGTGCAATATTAGAAATTAGTACCTCTCCAACAGACTGGTTGCGGTCATTTTTACTACAGACTTTCTGGCCATAAACAACATTGCTTTCCTTCTTATTAGTGAACGTCTTCTTTACAGAACTCAAAGACGCATTGGATTTTTCCGCTCTTTATACCACTTTCAACATGTTCTCCAGTTAGAATCAGCTCAGTAAAACCAGATGAAGAACTCCCAATCATATGATTAAAGAATGGACCTGTCAGAGTACCCATGAACATGTCAAATAGCTCCCGGTCAGACAAAGGAGGTTATACCCTTCCAGCTAAGTCTCTCCAATTCTGGGGATATTCCTTGAATCCTTCATTCGTACCCATAGTTATGTTTTGTAATTGCACACGAGTCGGTGTAAGGTCAACATTGTATTGATATTGCTTGTAGAAAGCAGAGGCCAACTCTTCCCAAGTATGAATGTTGGTTCCTTCCAGCTGATAAAACCACTCGAGTTGTGTACCAGACAAACTTTCTTGAAAGAAGTGAACCCATAACTTTCTATCAGCAGTATGGGGTTGGATCTTCCAGATATAAGATTGCAGATGAAGATTTGGACACCATCATATTTAGAAAAACCAGGGACTTTGAACTTGTGAGGGATAACCACCCCCGAAATAAGGCCCAGCTCTCCGAAATCTAATCCAGGCACTTTCTGGATTTCCATAGCCTTAAGACAGTCTTCTAGTTGCTTGTATCTGTCATCAACAGGAGGATACTATTCATCAGAATAATCTTCGTCCTTAAGCATCTTACCAGAACCAAGGTTTCTTCCACCTTCAACCCTGACACTTCTACCATCCTCTTCTTGGTTATCATCTTCATCAGAAGTGATATCAGTAGTTTGAACTTGTTTAGCAGGACCTTTGAATCTTCTTCCCATGTTGAAGATGCCAATTGGCTTCCGAGTCTTCTTCTTTTTGGCGATGAGCGTCGTCATATTTTTTTGTCCTTGAGCAAGATTCAGGAGGGTCTCCTGGAATTGAGCATTCTGAGCTTAGAGTTCCTTAACAGTCTGTTCAAGAGCCATCTTTTACTGAAATAAAACACAAGAAGACGTGAACATATGTATGGGAAAACCTGTTATGTAATGATGCATGATATGCAAATGCAAGTGCAATGTTTTCAAGGACCCTTGTGGGATTTAAATTTGCTTAAACAAAAAGGAGACAAAATAAATTTTAGTAATAACCTCAAATTACAATTGCTTTTAATAAAAAGAGTTACAAAATAGAAAAATATAAATTTAAGTCTCCCATGGACGCTTCCTTTTTGTGTTGACATAGGCGTTAAGGCTTTGTTCTTCGTGGAGTCGTTTTGTCAGCTCCAGTACTTTCTTCTCACTAGCATAGAACTGAGCTTCGAAGGTATCTCTTTCTTCCTTTAGTTGAATCCAGGACTTCTGTAGTTCTTCGAAGTCGGTAGGCATATCGGGATGGAGGACGGTATGAGAAACATTTTATTCAATAACAGGCTCTACAATCATTGGTAAGATAGCAGGATATGGCATTCTAAGATTCTGAGCACGAGACCGCACCCACATGGGGTAAGGATCTAGAGGAATATAATTCTTGTGTCCCAAAGTCTTGCTATCAATATTATTGACCGCGCCCAAAGCATGTACAAACCTTTGATGGTAATATTGAGGATTATTCCCATAGTTGAACACAATACCCTAGATAAGCATATCATGAGGACCGTCCCTTCGAGCATAACCAAACTGACGCAGAGCTAGAGAGGGATTGCAAGTGATGCCCCCTCTTATGCCAAGGAGCGACACATTTGGTAATTCTCTATAGTGATCAATAATAGTGACATCTGCCTGAGATCGAGGACACCAATGGATATCTGCATGAGTGAGTGACATCAATCTTTGAGACCACTTCAAACCTTGTTCGTTCTTTATCACTAATCGGGGAAGGTGTGAAATAAACCACATGGACAGTAGAGGTATGCAACACATAAGAGTTCCTCGCTTCTTCATAGTACGAGTGTGGAGGGAATGCAGAATATCTTCGAGTAAAGTAGGTACCAGATTATGGGTGAGAAATATTTTTATGGGACTTAGATCAATGAATTGGTCCGGATTAGGGAATAGTACAAATCCATAAATTATCAAAGCCAAAGTATCCTCGAAAGCACGCAAATTCATGGAATCTAGAAATCCCTGAGCCTCCTCTATCAAAAATTTAGGAGAGAAATCCTTGACTCTGTTCCTTGTTTCCTAGTTAGATACAATGTCTGGTCATTTCAGATGTAGGGCTACTGCAACGTCTTTAGGTTTCAGAACTTTATCTAGACCGGTGAAAGGTATCTGATCAAGAATAGGCACTTCGAGAAACTTAGAGAATTCTTCCATTATGGGCACCAACTGATAATCTGGGAAGGTAAAACAGTGATGCTTCAGATTAAAGAACTGGAAAATAACTCTCATCATGGCTTCCTGAAAACTAGTAGTAACCAGACTCAGTAGATGACCACGCCTCTTGGTGAATTCAGAATTGTTGGGAACTTTTGAGACTAACTTCTTAAGCTGAGAAGGTATCCTCGTGAAGTTGATTTGGATGGTATTCCTACGACTGGAAGCCATGACCCTGCAACACAGAACAAAGATAAATCCCCTAGGTCCTTGAAATGGTTAGTCATGATATGATGATGTTATGATGTTATGATGTCATGATAACATGTTCAAATAGATAAATCAAACACAAGAAAAGCACACAAGGCCTTAGGTTAAGTCTTGCATGGGGTTTGTAGGTAAGTACCCTCTTGAAGTTTAGCTGGTGCAACCTATCCTAGAGAAGTAACCGTGTTCTAGGGATCTCAATATCAATGATCTTTCCCATAATCTTCGTCTAGCCCGACAATTGACTTGCCACCAAACAACACTCGAGAGCCGAATCTCAAAGAGTGTAGTATCTAATATCAACCACCTTCGGACTGCACCAAAGCCGACTATATCACTACTTTTTAATGGTTAAGTTAGGTCAATTAAGGTTCTAAGGTTAGTTAATGCTTATGACACCACGCGGCAGCCTATTATGCTCCACGACTGACTCGAGGGATTCCAGTACAGACCAATGTGTCGCACTAACGTAGCCATCATCTCAACCATATCGGTATACACCATATAGTTTCCATGATCTATTTCTACTTACTTAAAATGTTCCCCAGATCCGGGTATAGGACCTTTGTAAGAAATAACCCCAACAACTCTTAAAAATAAAGCAGACCAATACAACAAGGAATACATTTAAAAAGTATCTTCTCTAAGTTAACCCCACTTTTAGTTCTCCGCAGCAGAGTCACCAGTTCTATAATACAGTGGGAGAACTGACTTGGTTTTGCATTTTATCGCAAATGTTGTGGATAGAAAGAGTCGCCACCGACTTTTCTTTTATCCAAAAGGAAAGGGTGAAAAGAACAGGAAAAACCTTCAAGAATTTTTTGAGTTCGGTGGGTAGGTTATGAAAAGGCAAGGTGTTATCACCCTTTTCATCTGTAGTTATCTATGGGCTCTTAATCGCTAGCTCACTTTGTTTTGAAATGCTTTGTGTGTTTGATTTGAATTTTTTTTGAAAATACGCATAAGTGCGGAAAACTTTGTAATGATTCTCATATCAGTTGAGAACGCATACATAGTGTTTGTTTTGAAAATATTTCAGAGAAAAAAGTGTTTATGTGAGAAGATGTTTTTTGGTGAGCAAGCGATTACGAGCTATCTACCTAATCAAAAGTCTTTCGCATTATTTTCCTCTCCTTAGATAGTGGTACTCTACAATTATTTAGTAGGAAGCCCTATCGTTGGATGTGAAGGGACAGGCGCGGGTCATCGTGCAGTCATCGAAGGCAACTCGTAAACACGCTTAAGAAATTATTGTTTAAGGGACTAGATCATTTATCGAAGGCAACATCAAAAGGTTCATTGAGTGAATATGATCTTTTGTATCGAGGGACAATGCTAAAGCGTCCCCACGTTCGAGGGACATGACTGTTTAATCGAAAGGCAACAAGTGGGGTCACCCTAGAGGTGCATATGAAAATAGTGTATTGAATTAAGTTATTTATTTTTGCATTTAGGGTTTTCTAAATTGTTTTTAGTCTTGCCATACATGCCCTAATTACTAGCATTTATAAGGAAAACAGCAAAGGTAGAAATTAAAAGTCCTACGCTATTATAATGCTTTGGGAAAGGAGGGTACAAACCAAAAAAATCGGGGGAAAATAGAAAGCAAATAAAACCCTAATTAAACTATTACATTCCTTAGCAATTAAATAATAGGAAATACTAATGCAAAAATAATAAAGCGCACGAAACAGTAAAAAGGAAAAGAAACCGAGAAAGTGTTTGATGAGAAATGATTGATGATTTAACATAAACCTAATTGATTTTAATTGAAAAAACTGATTAAGTGATTAAATTAAACAAACCCTAAAGTCTAGGTTGATTTTAATTAATAAAAAAAAGGTAATTAAATTAATTGAAACTAATTATCCTAATTAATTTAATAAATAAAAAATTAAAATTAATTCATGAGAAAGAGACTAAACCTAATTTGTTTTAATGTTGATTAAAAAACAATTAGAGCTTATTAAAAAAATCAGGGTTAAGAAAAAGAAAATAATGTTAGTAACAAAAAATAGAGAAAAAGAATGCTGGAGATGAGTGTTGAACTCATTCCCCCCAAGGCTTTCATGAAGCACGCATACCACCAGGCCAAGCGTGCTTGTGCTAGGATACGCATCCAACATGTTTTATAATCAACATGTAAAAATATGATAAATATGAAAAAAATAGCAAAACCGGGGATCAAACCCGTGACCAGAGGGAGGAATGACTTTACGCGCGCGTTTTAACCACTGAGGTGGTAATACATCCATTAATATAACTAGAATAATAAATATATATATATTATATAATCATATATACTGGTCGGAGAAGCACCAGAGCCCTAGTTCCAGTCGTCTTCTCCAGTTACCCCCTTTTTTCAAACCTACAAAAAACAAAGCATTAACGATCCAATAATGTCCTACCCCCCCTAAAACATATGCTACGAATCCAATGGGGGCATCTTTGAAGGCTAATTCGTCCTGGTTTGTGAGGTATGGTAAAAATAACATGAATCAGTTTGAACATGGAAATTCATGATTCAGATAGCATGGACTCATGCGATGATTCAAACCTGTACATTAGCATCTTAGAAGAATGTTAGTGGTGTTAGTGTGCGTTAAAATATCATGAAAACAAAAATACAATAATCATGAAATAATGTAAAAATGATGGTGCATGTATGCTATTTTAGGTCCTTTAGATCATGGTAACCGATCCAATCTTACCCTTCAATGTTCCTGGAAGTGAATGGAATGAATGTTTGGTGGTGATGAGGCTTGAAAATAGGGTTTTCAAAACTTAGGGTTCTTGGAAAATTTTGATGCTTTTTTGACAATTTTGTGGTGCAAGGACTTCATGTCCTTTGTTCTTGTCTTGATGTCTGAATATATAGAGAATTTTTAGGGCAAAAACAAATGGGCTTGGACTCTTGTGTAATAAGATATAATTTTATCTTATTTTATTTTATATTATTTTATATTATTAATTAATTAAATCAAAAATAATAAAAATAATAAAAATAAAACAAGGCCAAAGGGTGTGTGAATAAATTTTGAGGTGTATGAAGGGTATAACATCGTGTTTGGATCCCAAGACAATGGCCCAAAAGTTCAAAAAATCAAGCTTGCTCAATTTGGTCTTCATGCATTTGCTCAAAATTTCCCAACTTGCAATGGCCATAACTCCATCAATTTTTATCTTTTAAAGTTGATCTTTGACTTTTTGGAAAGCTCAAGATGTCCTTTACAACCTATATGTTTATTATTTTTGCTTTTGAAGATTTATATCGATGCAAGTTTCCTTGACAAAAAGTGTCTTTTTGTTGACTTTTGAAATGACATGTAATGTATTGGCTTATATCTCTTAAATGATGCATTTTTTGGACTTGAGCATAGATTTACAAAGTTGTAGAATTTAATTTCCTTTAAAATGAGATTTGTTTGGGGAAAAGATGATGAAGCAGGTGAAAGTTATGCTTGGTCAAAGTTCACTTGACTTCTCCTAGGGAAACCCTAATTTGGCAACTTTTGACTTCTGATGATTTGAGGGATTTTCTTGAGGAATCATGATAAAACCTTGATAAAATAAATGATATCACTTCAAAATGTTGATGTTGACCAAAAATCTTGAAGTTTGACTATATGTTGACCATGGTGGACTTTTTACCCAATATAGTTGATTTTCAGTCATCTGAGACATTGAGTGAGCAAACTTGTGATACAAGACTTGAAACTTGACATGAGCATTCTTGAAGACCTATGGAGAACCATTAAAGCCACTTGAGACTTTGAAAACTCATTCTTCCTTGAGAAATACCAAACCCTAGTTGTGGACCCATTGCTTAGGAGGAGAATTTGTCTGATCAATTCTTGAACCACGTTGAGCAAATTAGGATCTCGTGAGAATGTCTTGAAGGAAAATGGAAGGGAAAATTTTGGGGTACAACAGTCTTATTCAAAACACTTGAAGACGCAACCACTGGAATCTTTCCACTCTTGATACCATAATTGACACCTTCTCCAATTAGAATCAGCTCAGTAAAACCATATGAGGAGCTTCCAATCAGATGGTTAAAGAAAGGCCCCGTCAAAGTTCCCATGAACATATCAACCAGCTCACTATCAGATAAAGGAGGTTGCACCCTTTGATCCAGATCTCTCCACTTTTGGGCATATTCTTTGAACCAATCATTCGATCCCATAGTTATATTCTATAATTGTACACGAGTCGGTGCAAGGTCAACATTGTATTGATACTGCTTGTAAAAAGCAGCAGCCAAGTCTTCCCAAGTACGAATGTTGGTTCCTTTCAGCTGATATAACCATTCAAGTTGTATACCAGACAAACTTTCTTGAAAGAAGTGAACCCATAACTTTCTATGAGCATTATGGGGTTGGATCTTCCGAACATAAGATCTTAGATGAAGCTTGGGACAAGAAACACCATCATATTTAACAAAAGTAGGGGTCTTGAATTTGTGAGAGATAACAACCCCCGGAATAAGACCTAGCTCCTCAAAATCTAGCCCATGCACTTTCTGGATTTCCATAACATTGAGGTGATCTTCCAAATGTTTGTATCGGTCATCAGCAGGAGGTCGCGGTTCATCAGATTAATCTTCATCCTCAGGAATTTTCCCAGAACCAAAGTTGCTTCCGTCTTCAGCCTTAATACTTCTACCGTCTTCCTCTTGATTATCTTCTTCATTGGAGGAAATAACACAATTTTGAGCTTTCTTGGGAAGGTTTTTGAACCTTCTCCCCATGTTGAGGATAACAACTGGCTTTCTGGGCTTCTTCTTCTTGGCGATAAGCGCCATCATCTCCTTCTATCCCCGGGCTAAATTTAGGAGACTTTCTTGAAATTTGGCAATTTGTGCCTGAAGTTCCTTCACAATCTGTTCTAGACCCATCTTTTACTGAAATAAACAGTAAGCAGATGAGAAAACCTTTATTGGAAAACCTGTTATGTAATTATGTGCATGATATGTAGATGCAGTAGTTTCAAGGATCTTGTGGGGTAAACAAAAAAGAAGTGTTAGAAGTTGAGTCTGACTACAGCTTTGACTGAAGAAATTCGCGTCGTTGAACATCCTTCTATGAGAATCAAGCTCACCATGTCAAGTGGGTCCTATACTTTGACTCAATATAACATACTTCGGTCTTTAACGACATTGGTTAGAGGAAAATAAATCCTCTTAACACTTGCTAGATGTCTGGTTCATGATACTTTGACGGCATTTGGTTAGTGGAAAATAAATCCTCTTGCCCCTTGCTAGATGCCTGGTTCATGATAAACCTGCATCACAGGCCCTCGAGATCCTTGGAATGGTCAATGAAAATGATATGGCATGATGTCATGATGTTATGATTTCATGTTCCAACAAATAATCAAACACAAGCAAAGCATACAAGAGCCTTAGGTTTAGGCCTGCATGGAGTTTGTAGGTAAGTACCCTCTTTAAGTTCAATTGGCTCAAATTGTCCAGTTGTACCCTAAAGTTTTCCCTCCCATTTTTCTTCAAGACATTCTCATGAGGTCCTCATTTGTTCAAGTTGGCTCTAGAATTTATCAGACAAATTCTCCTTCTAAGCAATGGGTCCACAGCTAGGGTTTGGTATTTCTCAAAGAAGAATGGGTTTCCAAGGTCTCCAGTGGTTTTCATGGTTCTTATAGGTCACCAAGAATGCTCATACCAAGTTTCATGCCTTGCATCACAAGTTTGCTCAGTAAATGGCTCATATGACTGAAAATCAATTGTATTGGGTAAAAAGTCAACTGTGGTCGACATACAGTCAAACCTCAAGATTTTTCGTCAAGATCAACATTTTGAAGTTATATCCATCATTTTATCAATGGTTGATCATGATTCCTTAAGAAAATCCCCCAAATCATCAAAAGTCAAAAGTTGCAAAATTAGGGTTTCCTTAGGAGAAGTCAACTGAACTTTGACCGAGCATAACTTTCACATGCTTCATCAGCTTTTCCCAAACCAAATCCCATTTTGAAGGAAATTCAATTCTCTACAACTTTGTCTCTCAAAGCTCAAGTCCAAAAAATGCATCATTTGAGAGATATAAGCCAATACATTACAGGTTATTTCAAAAGTCAACAAAAAGACACTTTTTGTCAAGGAAACTTACATAAAGATAAACTCTTCAAAATAAAACATTATCAACATAGAGGTTGTATAGGACATCTTGAGCTTTCCAAAATGTCCAAGATCACCACTAAAAGATAAAAATTGAGTAAGTTATGACCATTGCAAGTTGGGAAATGTTTTAGTATATGCATGAAGTTCAAAGTGAGCAAGCTTGATATTTTGAGCTATTGGGCCATGGTTTAAGAGTACAAACGTGTATTATACTCTTCATACACCACAAACCTTGTGCTCACACCCCTTTGATCCTTTTTATTTTAATTATTTTTGATTTAATTCATTAATAATATAAAATAAATAAGATAAAATCATATCTTATTACACAAGGTCCAAGTCCATTTGTTTTTGCCCTAATTTTCTCTATATATTCAGACATCAAGACAAGAACCCTTAGACACAAAACCCTTGCCTCTCAATATTGTCAAAAGATAGCAAACTTTTCACAAGAACCCGAAGTCTTGAAATCCTTATTTCAAATCCATTTTACTACAAGATCTCCATTCCATTCACTCCTAACAACCCTACAGAGTAAGGTTGGAATGATTTTGAGGGTCCAGAACGCGTGAAAACTCCATACCATGCATATCCGATTGCATAGTTTTGTAAATTTCATATCTTAAATTTTGCATCGTTATAAGTCATATTGTTATTACTAACGTGCTTTTGAGTTATATTTGAACAGGTCTAGACCATCATAATGGTCCAATGCACACTGAAATGGAGAATGCCATGATTGCACTGATTTGCATCTTTTTCATCCTAGCCCTTAAACCAGGCCTTTTCAGTCCAAAACAAGGGCACAATTGAATTCATAGACCTCAATTTAGGGGGGTAGGGTATTATTTGCTACCTAATGGTGTTTATTTTGCAGGTGGTACAAAAAGGATAGCCGAAGAAGACGACCAGAACTAGGGTTCCGACGCCTCTCTGGTCAATGCATGCATAGTTATAATATATACGTATCGTTTTAGTTTATATAACAGATGTATAGCTGCCCCAGCGGTAGAAGCGTGCATGATAAGACATTAGTCTCAAAGGGCCTGGGTTTGATCCAGCCTTTTGACACTTTGTTTCTCTAATTTTTAATATTTTTTCAGGTTGATTACAAAACGTGTTGGAGGCGTATCCTAGACATAATCACGCGCTTGGACGGGTGGTATGCATGCTGCGTAAAGGTCTCGAGCACGTGGGTTCAACACCCACCCCTACTGTTTTATCTTTTTTACTTTAATTCTCTATTATTCTAACCATTTCCCTCATTCTTTTTTCTTCAAATTAACAAAACCTTTTTCATAAAACCTAACATTCTTCATAAACCTTTTATTTTTTTTCTTAATAACTTCGAATAATTAATTTTAGTTTTTTTTTTAATTTAATCAATTTTAGGTTTATTTAATTAACCTTAGTTTTTGGGTTTTTTAGCAATAAACCCTAATTTTAGTTTTTAGGTTTTCTCAATTCATTAAAATCAACCTAGACTTTAGGGTTTGCTTAACTTAATTACCTAACCTTTTTTTTCCAATTAAAATCAATTATATTTTAAGATAATCATCAAAAATTTTCAAACGGTTTTCCTCTTATTTTACAATCTCAGCATACCTTTACTATTTTCGCATTTTAGTTTTTCCCGATTACGTAATTGCTTATGGGTTGTAATAGTTTAATTAGGGTTTTTATCTGCTTTCTTTTCCCCCTATTTTATGGTTTTTGTACCCTCACTCCTGAAGCCTTGTAATAGTTTAGGTTTACTTTTCGCACCTTTACTTTCTATAATTTACTGCTTTCCTTATAACTGCTAGTAATTAGGGCATGTATGGCAAGATCTAAAACCAATCGTTAGATAACTCTAATCAAGATTAAATAATTGAATTGAAACACTCTTCACACACACACCTCTAGGGTAACCTCACTTGTTGCCTTCAGATAAAAACAATCATGTCCCTAGAACATGGGGATGCTTTAGTAAAGTCCCTCCGATAGAAAAGATCGTAGTCCCTCGATGACCCTTCGATGCTGCCTTCGGTAAACGATCTACTCCCTTACGATAAAATTGCTAAAGTGTCTTTACTAGTTTCCTTTATGACTGTATGATGACCCACTCTTGTCCCTCACACATCCAACGACAGGGCTTCCTACTAACTAATGGTAGGATAACACTATCTTAGGAAGAGAAAAATAACACAAAATAATTTTGAGTAGGTAGATAGCTCGTAATCTCTTGCTCACAAAAAACATCTTTTTCACACAAAACACTTTTTTATGAAATATTTTCATAAAAAATAAACACTTTGTACGCATTCTTAACTTATACAAGAATCATTAAAAAGTTGCTGCACTTAGGCATTTTTTCAAAATATTTTCAAACACACAAACATAAAGCATTTTCAAAGTAAGCTAAGCGATTAAGATCCCGTAGATAACTACAGATGAAAAGGGTTCTAACACCTTCTCTTTTCATAACCTACCCCCCAAACTCATAAAAATCTCGAAGGCCTTTCCTGTTCTTTTCACCCTTTTCTTTATTGGATAAAAGAAAAATTGGTGGCAACTCTTGCTATCCGCAACATTTGCGATAAAACGCAAAACCAAAAGTCAGTTCTCCCATCATATTACAGAACTGGCGACTTCACTCGGTAAAACTAAAAAGTGAGGTTACCTTAGAGCTAGATCACTTTTAAATGCTTTCCTTGTTTGATTTGTCTTTTTTATTTTTAAAGGGTTGTTTGGGTTTTTTTGCAAAGATCATATACTCGGATATGGGGAACATTTTAGGTAAGGAGAAATAGAACTTGGAAACTATATGGTGTATACCGATATGGTTGAAGTGATGACTACGTTAGTGCGACACATTGGTTTGTACTGGTATCCCTCGAGTCAGACGAGGAGCATACTAAGCTTCCGCATGGTTTCATAAGCACTAACTAACTAACCTTAGAACCTTAATTGAACCAACTTAGCCATTAGAAGGTAGTGAGATAGTCGGCTTTGGTGCAGTACGAAGTTGGTTGATACTCGATACTACACTCATTAAGATTCGACTCTTGAGTTTTGTTTGGTGGCAAGTCAGTTTCCGTACTAGACAAACTTGTGGGAAAGATCAGTGATATTGAGATCCCTAGAACTCGGTTACTTCTTTAGGGCAGGTTGAGCCAACTAAGCTTCAAGAGGGTACTTGGCTACAAACTTCTTACAAGCCTAAACCTAAGGCCTTGTGTGCTTTGCTTGTGTTTGATTATATGTTCGAACATGACATCATGACATCATAACATCATGCCATATTATTTTCACTAACCATTTCAAGGATCTCGAGGGCCTGTGATGTAGGTTATGATGAACCAGACGTCTAGCAAGGGGCAAGAGGATTTATTTTCCTCTAACCAAATGTCGTCAAAGTATCATGAACCTACGTCTAGCAAGGGGCATGAGGATTTATTTTCCTCTAACCAATCTCGTCAAAGACCAAAGCATGTTATCTTGAGTCAAAGGCTAGGACCCACTCGACATGGTGAGCTCGATTCTCATAGGAGGACGTTCAACGACACAGAGTTCTTCAGTCAAAGCTGCAACTCGACTCAACTTCTAACACTTCTTTATTTTGCTTACCCCGTGAGATCCTTGAAAACATTGCATCTACATATCATGCATAATTACATAACAAGTTTTCCCATACAGGTTTTCTCATATTCCTGCTGTTTATTTCAGTAAAAGATGTCTCTAGAACAAACTGTTAAGAAACTCCAAGCTCAGAATGCCCAATTCCAAGAGATCCTCCTGAACCTAGCTCAAGGACAGAAAGATATGATGGCGCTCTTCGCTAAAAAGAAGAACACTCGGAAGCCAATTTCTATTCTCAACATGGGAAGAAGATTCAAAGGTCCTGCTAAACTAGTTCAAACTGCTGATATCACTTTTGATGAAGATGACAACCAAGAGGAGGATGGTAGAAGTGTCAGGGCTGAAGGTGGAAGCAACATTGGTTTTGGTAAGATGCTCGAGGATGAAGACTATTCTGATGAGTAGTATCCTCCTACGGATGATAGATACAAGAAGCTGGAAGATAGCCTCAAGGCCATGGAAATCTAGAAAGTGCCTAGATTGGATTTCAGCGAGCTGGGTCTTATTTCGGGGGTGGTTATCCCTCACAAACTCAAAGTCCATGATTTTTATAAATATGATGGTGTGTCTTGTCCAAAACTTTATCTGCAATCTTATGTTCGAAAGATCCAACCCCATAATGCTGACAAGAAGTTATGGGTTCACTTATTTCAAGAAAGTTTGTCTGGTACACAACTCGAGTGGTTCTATCAGCTGGAGGTAACTAACATCCTTACTTGGGAAGACTTGGCGGATGCTTTTTACAAGTAATATTAATACAATGCTGATCTTGCACTAACTCTCGTGCAATTACAAAACATGACCATGGGCTCGAATGAAGGGTACAAAGAATATGCCCAGAAATGGAGAGACTTAGTTGGAAGGGTGCAACCTCCCTTGTCTGACTGGGAGCTAGTTGATATGTTCATGGGCACTCTAACATGTCCATTATTTAATCATCTAATTGGGAGTTCTTCATCTAGTTTTACTGAGCTAATTCTAACTGGAGAACGGGTTAAAAGCGGTATTAAGAGCGGAAAAATTCAAGTGGCTGCATCTTGGAGTGCTTTGAAGAAGACATTCAATGGTAAGAAGGAGACCATTGTTGTTTATGGCAAGAAGGGCCGTGGTAAAAATGACCGCAATCAGTCTGTGGGAGAAGTATTGATTTCTAATTCGACGCCTGTTCAACAACAATAATAGGGTAATAGGCGTAGGTTAGACGCTCTGGGAGGAAGTTTACCAAGATTAATATGCCATTGTCTCATGCATTACAACGTTTACTAAAAGGGGAACTGATTACACTAAGGGATCCTCCTCAGAACCCCAACACTGCCTCTCCTAAGTACAATTCGAACACGAGATGCACCTACCATTCTAACAGTCTTGGGCATGACACCAACAATTGCTGGACCCTGGAAAACAAAATTCAGGACATGATTGACAGCAAGGAAATTAAGTTTGATCCACCATAGAATCCAAATGTGATCATTGCGCCTAGGCCGAAGCATGACAAAGGCATAAGTGAAATTGATGATGTTCTTTATGTTGCTACTGTAAGTGGATTGGTTAATCCTCTACCAATAATAGAGAAGAATCTTATGCAGGCTAGTTTATTTCCGGGCTGTATTGAAAAATGTTACTGCTGCGCAGCCCAACCCAATGGCTGCAGATTACTGAAGGAAGGAATTCAATGCATAATGGACAATCATATAATTCTGATCGAGAATGTTCTGTCTGCTGAGAATCTTTTTTAAGACTTATCTGTAATTTCTGGCCCTTCTATCAGGATCACCTCTAAAGGTCTTGTAAGGATTACTGCCAACCCGAAAGCTGCTCCCCTGATCATCACTACACCTGAACCTATCCTATATTCTTCAGATAAAGCTATTCCTTGGAACTATGAATCTGACGTCTACTACCATGGTGTCAAACAAGAACTACCTACTATTGAAGATGAAGTTACTGAAGTTGCTGATCCCGACATTGACAATATTGTTGGAACCAGTAAGGTTACTAGAAGCGGATGGGTTTTCTCTCCGGAAATATCTATGAAGACTATTTCTACACCTGTTAGAGTTACAGCCACCGAGTCAACTGCCGAGGCTCGGGGTAAAGAGAAAATGATAGAGCCTGCCCAGACGGAGGCACCTAAGGAAGCTACTGTTGAAGACACCTCTAGACAAGAGTTGGAAGAGGTATTGAAGATTATTCGTAAGAGTGACTACAAAATTGTTGAACAAATGAGGCACACCCCATCTAAGATCTCTATGTTATCCCTGTTACTGTATTCTGAAGCTCATGCACAGGCTTTAGTAAATTTTTTGAAGACTGTTCATGTACCACAAGAGATTTCTGCCGATCAATTTGGAAGCTATGTTGCTAGATTAACAACTGACAATGGATTAAGTTTCTATGATGCTGATCTGGATTCTGAGGGAAGAAATCACAATAAGGCCCTATATGTCTCCATTTAATGTAGGGACACTACTCTGGCTCATGTTTTGGTTGATACAAGGTCCTCGTTAAATTTTATACCGAATGGCACTCTTGATAGACTTGATTGCGAATGGGTCGTAATGAAACCCAATGATATTATAGTTCGAGCCTTTGATGGGTCCAAAAGGATGGTACACGGGGAAGTGGATCTTCCGATCAAAGTGGGTTCATAGATATTTGAATATAATTTCTATGTAATGGATATTCGGCCAGCTTATTCTTGCTTACTGGGATGCCCCTGGATCCATGGGGTAGGCGCTGTCACCTCTACCCTACATAAAAAAATTAAAGTATCCTGTGAACGGAAAGATTGTTACATTCTACAGTGAAGAGGAGTATATGGTTAGCCACTTGAGATGGACGGCGAATTCATTGAGAATCCATGTCAAACTTTTAAAGTTATCCCTCCTACCACTACTAAAGATGTTACTGCTATTTCCAAAGTTACTAGGGTTCCGCCCATGATGGCTTCATTGAAAGATGCTAAAGCTACCATATAAGAAGTTGGTTGTACTATTTGGGGTCAGCTTCCTGACATTCCCTATAAATCTGACAAGTTTGGTTTGGGTTTCACTGCAGAGGGTCAGAGGGTTGTTCGTTGCACTCGAGCTGGAAGGCCACTATTCCGCATCAGCAACAATAGAGTCAATGCTATAGAAGACACTGACAGTAATTATGACCTTGATATCTGGATCTTTGCTACCATTGGCAACAAACTTAGCAACTGGAAGGCGGAAGACATTATCTCTATCTCCTTTAGTCAGGAGTAATAGCTACATTTTTATTTTTATTGCTTTCAAGTTTTGGCTTTGTAATATTTGAACAATAACTTTAAGCCGTGTGCCTTACCCGGGGCATAACGTTAGTTTGTTAAGGGTTGTCATTTCATAAACATATTTTAATTTAATAAAGCATTGGACGTTTTGCATTCAAATTTTGTACTTTCTGTCTTCTTTTTTACTTTTATCACTTTCAAGCTATGTGTCCTTACACACACCCACACAATACATTACAGATCCACATCCACTTTGGATCCTGTTGATAACGATTATGCTATTGCCACTTATGACTTTGGAAATATGATCTACCAAGCCGAGGACAAAGGTGAGGAAGATTGTGAGATACCAGGAGAAATTTCCAGACTGTTAATACAAGAAGAAAAGGCTTTACAACGGCATCAAGGGCCAGTTGAGGTTATAAACTTGGGTACTGAAGCAAACAAGAAAGAAGTCAAGATAGGTGCCGACTTAGAGGAAAGTGTCAAGAGCAGGTTAATACAGATGTTGCATGAATATGTTGATATCTTTGCTTGGTTATACTAAGACATGCCATGGATTGATACTGATATTATGGTTCACCGTCTACCGATGAAAGAGGGTTGTGCTCCAATATAACAGAAGGTTCTTCGTATGTGTCCTGAGATGTTAGAGAAGATCAAGGATGAGGTTATGAAACAATTCAACACATGATTCTTAAAAGTGATATCCTATCCTCAATGGGTTGCGAATGTGGTTCAGGTACCAAAGAAATACGGTAAATTACGTATTTATGTAGACTACAGGGATCTGAACAGGGCAAGCCCCAAAGATGACTTCCTACTTCCATATATTGATGTTTTGGTCGACAACACCGCGTAACCTAAGGTATTATCCTTCATGGATGGTTTCTCAGGATATAACCAGATCAAGATGGCACCTGAAGACATGGAAAAAACTACCTTCGTCACACAGTGGTGCACTTTCTGCTACAAGGTTATGCCTTTTGGATTAAAGAATGTCGGTGAAACATATCAACGTGCTATGGTAGCTTTGTTCCATGACATGATTCATCACAAGATATAGGTCTATGTCGATGATATGATAGCCAGATCATAGACTGAAGAAGAGTATTAGGACCATTTACACAAGTTGTTTGAGAGGTTGAAGAAATACAAGTTTAGATTGAATCTGAACAAGTGCACCTTTGGGTGAGGTCCGGTAAGCTCCTGGGTTTTGTTGTCAGTGATAAAGAAATTGAGGTTGATCCCACTAAAGTCAAAGCTATTCAAGAAATTCCCTCTCCCCGCACCCATAAAGAAGCCAAAGGTTTCTTGGGACGACTGAATTACATTGTAAGATTTATTTCTCATCTGGCCGCTACTTGTGAACCAATCTTCAAGTTGCTGAAGAAAGACCAGGTAGTGAAATGGAATGATGATTGTCAGATAGACTTTGACAAAATCAAGGAGTACCTACAAGAACCTCCAATTCTGATGCCACCAGTTGAAGGAAGACCTTTTATCATGTATTTAACAGTGTTAAAGAACTCAATAGGGTGTGTACTGAGACAACATGACGAGTCTGGTCGAAAAGAGAATGCAATATACTACCTTAGCAAAAAGTTTACCGACTGTGAAATAATATAATCACTGCTCGATAAAACTTGCTACGCTTTGGCATGGGTTGCTCGCCGATTGAGACAGTATATGTTGACTCATACTACCTTGTTGATCTCTAAAATGGACCCCATCAAGTACATATTTAAGAAGCCCGCACTCTCTAGAAGAATAGCCAGATGGAAAATGGTCTTGACAGAATACGACATTCAGTACAACACTCAGAAAGCAATTAAAGGAAGTGTACTGGCATATCATTTGGCTCATCAAGCCGTATACGACTACCAATCTATGAACTTCGAATTCTCAGATGAGAATATTATGCTAGTTACAGATTATGAAGAACCTAGACCGTATGAAGGACCTAAGCCAGGATCTCGATGGACTATGGTTTTTGATGGAGCTTCTAACACACTCGACAACAAAATTGGTGATGTAATTATCTCTCCTCAAGGTTTCCATACGCCCTTCACCGCCAGATTATGCTTTGAATGTACCAACAACATGGCTAAATACGAAGTGTGCATCATGGGCATCAAAGCTACTATTGATATGAGAATCAAGTTCCTGAACATATATAGGGAGTCAGCTCTGGTAATTAGTCAGATTAAGGGAGAATGGGATATGAAACATCCAAATCTTATTCCTTATAGAGAGCATGTGCTGACCTTAATTCCGTACTTCGAGGAGATCACTTTTGAACATATTCCACGGGAATAAAATTAGCTGGCAGATGCATTGGCTACCATATCGTCTATTTTCAAAGTCAGATGGGACAACGAGGCTCCCAGAATTACTATTGAAAAGCTAGATGAGCCTGCACATTGCTATGAAGTTGACACTAATAGAGTAGAAGAGAAGCCTTGGTTTTATGAAGTGAAAAGATATCTTGATGCTCAAGAGTACCATGAGGGAGCATATATCAATGACAAGAAATTCCTACGGAGGTTCTTAGGTAAGTTCTTCCTGAGAAAAATAATTTTGTACAGGCGCAACAATGATTCGACTCTGCTTTGCTGTATGGATAGGAGAGAGGCAGAGAAGATTATGAAAGATATGCATGAAGGTATCTTTGGTAATAACTCTAGTGGACATACTATGGCTAAGAAAATTCTAAGAGTAGGTTATTATTGGTTGACTATGGAAGACTGACTGCCATCACCACTCGAGAACTTTTCACAAGTGCCAGATCTACGTTGGCAAAGTACATGTGCCTCTAGTACCTCTGAATGTCTTGACTGCTCCTAGGACATTTGTAATGTAGGGTATTAATATGATTGGAGAGATCTAGACTACTACTTCTAATGGACATCCCTTTATCCTGGTCACTATTGATTACTTCACAAAGTGGGTTGAAGCAGCCTCATTTGCCTCTATTACTAAGAATGTTGTTGCCCAATTCATTAAGCATAAACTTATCTGTCGGTATGGCATCCCCGAGAAGATTATAGTATATAATAGTACCAATTTCAATAACACTATGATCACAGAACTTTGCATGCAACTAAAGATCAAGCACCACAATTCTTCTCCATATCGACCAAAGATGAATGACACAGTGGAAGCCGCCAATAAGAACATTAAGAAGATTATACAGAAGATGACGGTGACATATAAAGATTGGCACGATATGTTACCATTTTCTCTTCACGATTATCACACTTTAGCCCAGACATCAACTGGGGCAACCCCATTCTCTCTGGTCTACGGTATAGAGGCTATCTTACCTGTCCAAGTTCAGATTCCTTCCTTGAGAATTATGAAAGAGGAAAATTTGGACGAGGACAAATGGATTCAGATTAGACTGGACCAATTGAATTTGATTGACGAGAAGAGGCTTGCGGCTGTCTCCCATGGCCAGATGTATCTGAAGTGTATGATCAAAATGTTCAATAAGAAAATCACGCATCGGGTATATCAAGCTGGTGACTTGGTAATAAAGCGCATCATCCTACCGCAGGGTGATCCCAGTGGAAAATGGACTCCCACCTACGAAGGGCCATTTATGATCAAGAATATATTTTAGGGCGGTGCTATGATACTTACCACCATGGACGATGAAGATCTTCCACACCCTGTGAACGTGAACATAGTTAAAAGATACTATGCATAAAAAATGACCCGCTAGGTTGACTGGCCTGGGAAAAAATAAAGGCATCCCGGTGAACCAAAAGGGTTCAGGCAAAAAGCAGGGATATATATATATATATAAGACTATACACCCGGCAAGTCGAAAATCTGAAAAGGAAGCTTGGGAAAAAAGGATATCCCGGTGGATTAAAAACCCGAAAGGGTGGTCCAGGCAAAAATTAGGGATTAAAGCGTACGACTATGTCCCATTGGATCACTTACAACCAACTTTATTACCAACATCAAGTTTGAATGGTACAAATCGATTCAGTCAACTTATTCCGGCATCAAGGGATGAGATGCTCGAAGACATAGGGGAAATAGCAGAGTTGAAACCTGACGAGATCATTTACGTATAGCTATATATTTTGTATTCCTTTCACTTCACGGCGATTTCCTCTTACTAAGATTTCCGTCTCTTTGTACAACAATCGCATGTTTATAGGCATACTATCAATACAAATACAATTTCAAATCCAAATTTTATTTTACTTTTTCTGTTTTGTTTGCAAAAAACATCCAATGATTAAATTGAATGAACATATGCATATGAATATGATTACTATTAGTAAATATATGCATAAAAACAGGAATAAGCATTTACTCAAGACTCTAGGAGTTGGGATAACCTTCAAGTCGTCCATAAATCCACAGAGTAATCCCTAGTAAAGTTGCCCCACAGAGAAGTTCCCATAAGATTTTCCCCCGTGGAATCAACTTCACAAGCTCATCATTAACAAAGACATATTCCCCGCAAGCCTGAAATACTCTAATCATACTCACCAGCAGTTCCACCTAGGGAATAAAGGAGTATAATCTTTTCCCCAACAATGTCACTATCTTACGCAATTCTAATATTTAGTAGATTATGATAGCAACACAGTTCACATAAATTCTCTTCCCCAACTGAGTTTATTTCTCCAACACTATAAAATCCCCTGCATAATTCTCTTCACCAGCCAGATTCAAATCCCTTAGTAGAGCATATTCCTCAACATAGTGTTTCTCCAATAGAGTTTATTTTCTCAACAAGGTTTATTTCCCCAACAGGGTTTATTTCCCCAGCGGAATTCAGTCTCCTCAGCTTGAGTCTATCCCTCTGACTATTGTAAATCACCGGCATAACTTCTCTCTCTAGCAAAGGGTAGTCCAAACCTCTATCCTCAGAGAGTTTCTACGAAATCAGAAACTGGACCAGATATCAGTTAATCTTATCCTCCCCAGATGAGTCAGCATCCATGTCAAAAACTCGGTCGGACAACACCTCGGAAGGTTATCCATCTCTTTTATCCCCAGTCAGGGTATATAAGAATTAAATTCCCCAGTAGAGCGATGAACGACAAAAGTTCCTGAACTCTTATCCCCAAATAGAAATCAACATTCCCCGGTGGAGTTTCCTCAAACAGCAAGTAGGAATTCCCCAGTAGAGGCATTCTAAAAAAGATCGAAGATTCATAGTCTTCATCCCCAACTACAGTCCGAGATTTATTTTCCCAATCCAAAATGTTATGCAAAGCTACCAATACACTTCAACGACATCTCTCATTCATACATCATTTGTCATAACATATTGTAACACGGTGGGAGAACTGACTTGGGTGTTTTGCATTTGATCGTAATTGTTGCGGATAGAAAGAGTTGCCATCGACTTTTCTTTTATCCAATAAGGAATGGTTGAAAAGAACAGGAAAGACCTTTCGAGATTATTTTTTGAGTTCGGGGGATAGGTTATGAAAAGGGAATATGTTAGCACCCTTTTCTTCCGTAGTTATCTATGGGATGTTAGTTTCTTTCTAGATCACTTGCTTTGTTTGAAAATGTGCTTTGTGGTGTGGGTTTGAAAATATTTTGAAAACGTCTTTGTAATGATTCTCGTTTCTATAAGAATGCGTACAAAGTGTTGGTTTTTAAAATAGTTCAAAGAGATGTTTGTTATGGAAGATGTTTTTGAAAGTGATTTTGAAAAAGTGTCTTTGTAATGATTCTCGTCTCTATAAGAATGCTTACAAAGAGCTTTGTCTTTTTGAAAATGTTTCAATTGAAAGTGTTGGTGCGAAAATGGTTTTTTTAGTTATGAGCAAGCAAGCAAATATGAGCATCCTATCTACTCAAAAGGTCTAGTGTTATTTTCCTCCTCCTTTAGATGTTGCTATCTTACCATTGATTTGGTAAGAAGCCCCATCGTTGGATGTGAAGGGACGTGCGTGGGTCGTTTGTATAGTCATAGAAGGCAACCTATGAGACGTTTTAGCAATTGTCGTATAGGGACTAGATCGTTTATCTAAAGCAACATCGAGGGTCATCGAGGGACTACGATCTTTTATCGAGGGTCTTTGCTAAAATGCCCATATTTGAGGGACATGACTATTTTTCCGAGGAAAAAAGTGAGATTACCCTAGAGGTGCATGTGTGCAAAGTGTGTTTGATTGCATGCATTTTGTCTTTGATTTTTGGGTTGTCTACTTGTTGGTTTTATCTTGCCATACATACTAATTACTAACATTTGTATAGAAGCAATAAAAAATGCAGAAAATAAATATCCTACACTATTACAACCACATTGAATAGTAAGAAAATGTAAAGACAAAACAAAATAAAAGAAAGGAAAATAAGATTTTCGATTGAGGCAGCAACACCCTTCGATTCTGCTCTTCCTGGCTTCTTTCGATTTGGCCTGGAAGTCAGCTTGTGCAGGCATCTTTTGATTCTGCCTTTCTTCTTCCTTTGATTGCAGGAACGTTAGGGTGAGAAATTAACCTTCGACCATGCCCTTTGTTCTTCTTTCGATTGAGGCCTGGAAGTCAGCGTGGACAACCTTCTGGCTGCTTCTTTTGATTGGGCCTGGCAATCAGTGTGGACAACTTTCATTTCTCCCTTCTTGCTCCTTCGTTTGGACTGTGAAGCATCCAGGGGAGAAGCCTAAGGCTTGGTTTCACACAAAACTCCTTCTTTCGTTTGGGGTCTATACTAGTTTGTTCTACCACATATTTGGACAAGAGAAACAAACGAAAAGGGCGGTAACAAAAAGGAAACAAATGTTATGTACATGCTTAAAGCGAAAAGTTTAAGGTCAGAGTGACTTACCTTGCTTGAAGCTGGAACGTGTGTGCTGGGCTTTGAACTACTTCCCTGGGTGCTCCTGGATTCGAAGGAAAGAAACAAGTGTGGTGTTTCTTTGCCTGGATTCGAAGGTCAAGAAGAGTAGGGTTGTGTTAGTTATTTCTGGATTCGAAGAAGAGAAATAAGTGTGTTGTTTCATTTGATTCTGGGTTTGAATGTGTGTTAAGTATTTGAGAGTGTTTGATATTTTGAGAGTTTGAGAGTTTGAGAGTTTGATGGTTTTATGATTTTTTTTCTCCACCCCAAAGTCTTATGGATGTGTTGTCCAACCCCTTAGACATGTTATGGAGCTTCTTATTCATAGGTGAAGTTGGTTGAGATTTAGGAGGGAAAATAAAAGAATTTGAACAAATTGGGTATACTGTTTTTGAAGCTTTCGAGGGGAAGTATTTGTATGCCAAATCGGTGCAAATACAGGAGCAGTGTAGCAGGACTGCTGTGCAGCAGTTTTGGAGCGTTATGGCTAGTGTATCAGGCCTGAACTTGGCAACAAGCATCTTTGAATATTTCAAATCCTTCGATTCCAACCTTCGACCAGATCCCTCTTCAGGAAGTAATATTTGTTTCCAATCAAAGTTTCCTTTGAATGAGGAAAATATATGTCCTTCAAATGGACTATGTGTCTGTCCTATGAATTCACGAATATGACAGCTTGTGTATCCTTTGAAAAGGGAAACCCATATATGTCAATGCATGTCCCTCGAATGGGACACCCAAATATGTCATAGTGTCCTTCGAATGGTCCACCAAGGTGTGTGTCATTGTGTGTTAAAGATTTTCAAGGGTGGAATCGAAACTCATATACAGGAGGTCCCTTGCTCTGTGAGCACTAGCATGAAGGGAAATTTTTTCCTTGTGAATTTGGCAGACATGCAAGACCATTGGCTTCTGATTCGAAGGATATTTGCAGGAGGCTTTTTCCTTGTGCCTGCTGGCCTGAAGAAGATCCTTGTCTTGTGAATTAGGAGCAAGCGTAAAGAAGGCACTTGTCCTCTGAATCGACGGAGGACTGTAGGAAATCATCAACTTCTGAATCGAAGGATATCAATAGGAGGCTTTTCCCCTTTGGATCGAAGGACATCAACATGAGGCTTTTCCTCTTTGAATCAAAAGAAGCTACAGGAGGCTCTTTGCCTTGTGCCTGTTGGCCTGGTGGGAGCCTCTTGATTTGAAGCATGCAAGAAGGAAGCTATTGTTAAATTGAATGTTGTATGCAGCTAGCCATTACTTTGTGAATCAAAGAAAGCATGGAGGGAATTATTTTTCCAATCAAAACAGTCATACATGCATCAAATGTCTAATCGATGCAGGCATGCAGGAAACCACTGCATTATAAACCATGTGAGGCTAATGGTGCAATTGAAGCTTGCATGTAGGAGGTCATTGGTTCTCGGATCAAAGGAGGCACAAAGGATGGATCAAAGGAGGCATGAAGGAGACCATAGTTCAATCAAAGCAAGGGAAATCAAAGAAGGCTTGCAGGAGACCAAAATCTAATCGAAGCCTTGTGAATCTAAGTAAACTTATTTTTTCTCCAATTTTGTCAAAAGATTATTTTTATCTGCTTTTCCCCTTTTTGATAGTTTCCTCTTTAACTTAATGCTGGAAAATCCAATTGTACTTGTGCAAGCTTGAATTTTGAGAATCCTTGTGAGAAATGCCTTGAGAAAAGAGAGGGAAAATTTTGGGGTAGAACACATATGCATACAAAATGCATATAGCACACTTTCATTTGCTTTATGAACATCATTACACAATGCACTACATACGTCGTGACATTGCATAAATACTAACTCTATATTTCCAGGTAAAGTTCACAAATAGGCGAACATCATCAACAATTTTCTAACAGGTCGCAGAGTAATTCCTGAAACAGGATGAAGCGACTATCTACACACTAGACAATTTCCTCCAGAGACTAAATCTGACAAGTAGCTACTTAATCACTTTCCCTAGAGAATCATTATGAAAAATATCTCTTCTAGATGAAGTCGAGCGTAGGCATCTTATAGTGCCTCATTCAGATGAAGTCAGGCGTAGATTTCCTTCTGATACTCTTTTGGAAAAAAGTCAGGCGTAGACTCATTCCAATACCTCTTATAGTTGAAGTTGGGCGTAGGCATCTTCTAGTGCATCATTCAGATGAAGTCAAACATAGATTTCCTTCTAATACTCTTTTTTGGAAAAAAGTCATGCGTAGACTCCTTCTAATATCTCTTCTAGATGAAGTCGGGCATATGCATCTTCTAGTGTATCATTCAGATGAAGTCAGGCGTAGATTTCCTTCTGATACTCTTTTGGAAAAAATTCAAGTGCAGACTCATTCCAATACCTCTTATAGTTGAAGTCGGGCGTAGGCATCTTCTAGTGCATCATTCAGATGAAGTAAGGCGTAGATTTCCTTCTGATATTCTTTTTGGACAAAGTCGGGCGTAGACTCATTCCAAACATATCTTCTAGACAAAATCGGGCATAGACTCGTTCTAGTATATCATTCAGATAAAATCAAGCGTAGATTTATTCTGATATTCTTTTTGGACAAAGTCGGGCATAGACTCATTCCAAACATATCTTCTAGACAAAGTCGGGCGTAGACTCATTCTAGTATATCATTCGGATAAAATCAAACGTAGATTTATTCTGATATTCTTTTTGGACAAATTCGGACGTAGACTCATTCCAAATACATCTTCTAAGACAAAGTCAGGCGTAGACTTATTCTGATATCCCTATCAACAGTTAATATGGATGGCATCTATAAGTCCATCTTCGACGACTCTCCATTACCTATCCAAATGGCATCTTTAAGCCCATTCCTGGTACAATCAACCAACAACGTTACTTCGTGCACAAGCGATTGAAAATTTATGGGCACTTAAGTGTTCAATCATTTTCTACCTTCAAGTCACGAATGGAGAACATCCCAATCTAACTCTTTAGGTTTAAGAAGATTGAACATGGGTAGCTGTTGTATCCCTATTTTCCCTCCCATTTTTCTTCAATACATTCTCATGAGGTCCTCATTTTCTCAAGTTGGCTTAAGAATTTATCAGACAAATTCTCCTTCTAAGCAATGGGTCCACAACTAGGGTTTGGTATTTCTCAAAGAAGAATGGGTTTCCAAGGTCTCAATTGGTTTTCATGGTTCTTATAGGTCACCAAGAATTCTCACACCAAGTTTCATGCCTTGAATCACAAGTTTGCTCAGTTAATGACTCATATGAATGAAAATCAACTGTATTGGGTAAAAAGTCAACTGTGGTCGACATATACTCAAACCTCAAGAATTTTTGTCAACATCAACATTTTGAATTTATATCCATCATTTTATCAATGTTTGATCATGATTCCTCAATAAAAGCCCTCAAATCATCAAAAGTCAAAAGTTGTCAAATTAGGGTTTCCTTAGGAGAAGTCAATTGAACTTTGTCCAAGCATAACTTTCACATGCTTCATCAAATTTTCCCCAACCAAAGCCCATTTTGAAGGAAATTAAATTCTCTACAACTTTGTCTCTCAAATATCAAGTCCAAAAAATGAATCATTTGGGAGATATAAGCCAATACATTATAGGTTATTTCAAAAGACAACAAAAGACACTTTTTGTCAAGGCAACTTACATCAAGATAAATTCTTCAAAATAAAAAATGATCAACATAGAGGTTGTATAGGACATCTTGAGCTTTACGAAAAGTCAAGTATCACCTTCAAAAGATAAAAATTGAGTGATTTATGACCTTTGGAATTTGGGAAATTTTATGCAAATGCATGAAGTTCAAAGTGAGCAAGCTTGATATTTTGGGCTATTGGGCCATGGTTTAAGAGTCCAAACGTGTATTATACTCTTCATACACCCAAAACCTTATTCTCACACCCCTTTGATCCTTTTTATTTTAATGATTTTTGATTTAATTCATTAATAATACAAAATAAATAAGATAAAATCATATCTTATTACACAAGGTCCAAGTCCATTTGTTTTTGCCCTAATTTTCTCTATATATTCAGACATCAAGACAAGAACCGTTAGACACGAAAACCTTTCCTCTAAATATTTTCAAAGGATATCAAACTTTTCTCAATAACCATAGGTCTTGAAATCCTTATTTCAAACCCCTTTTACTACAAGATCTCCATTCGATTCACTCGTAACAACCATGCAGAGTAAGGTTGGAATGATTTTGAGGGTCCAAAACGCGTGAAAACTCCATACTATGCATATCCAATTGCATAGTTTTTTAGTTGTCATATCATAAATTTTACATTGTTATAAGTCATATTGTTATTACTAACGTGCTTCTGAGTTACATTTGAACAGGTCTGGACCATCATAATAGTCCCATGCACACTGAAACGAAGAATGCCATGATTGCACCGATTTTCATCGTTTTCATCCTAGCCCTCAAACCAGGCCTTTTCAGTCTAAAACAAGGGCACCATTGAATTCGTAGCCTACAATTTAGGGGGGTATGGTATTATTTGCTACCTAATGGTGTTTATTTTGTAGATGGTACAAAAAGGATAGCCGGAGAAGACGACTGGAGCTAGGGCTCCGGCACCTCTCCGGTCAATGCATGAAGAGTTATAATATATATGCATCATTTTAGTTTATATAACAGATGCATAGCCTCCACAGCGGTAGAAGTGCGTGCGATAAGGCATTAGTCTCAAAGGGCCTGTGTTCGATCCAACCTTTTGACACTCTGTTTATCTAATTTTTCATATTTTTCAGGTTGGTTACAAAACGTGTTAGAGGCGTATCCTAGACACAAGCACACACTTGGCCTGGTGGTATGCATGTTGTGTGAAGGTCTTGAGGGAGTGGGTTCAACACCCACCCTACTGGTTTATCTTTTTTACTTTAATTCTCTATTCTTCTAGCCATTTCCCTCATTCTTTTTTCTTCAAATTAACAAAACCTTTTTCATAAAACCTAACATTCTTCACAAAGCTTTGATTTTTACTTAATAAAATCAAATAATTAATTTTAGTTTTTTTTTTAATTTAATCAGTTTTAGGTTTATTTAATTAACCTTAATTTAGATTTTAGGTTCTTTTATCAATAAACCCTAATTTGATTTTTTAGGTTTTCTCAATTCATTAAAATCAGCCTAGACTTTAGGGTTTGCTTAATTTAATTACCTAACTCTTTTTTCCAATTAAACTCAATTAGATTTTAGGATAATCATCAAAAAATTTCAAACGATTTTTCCTCTTATTTTACAATCTCCGCGTACCTTTATTATTTCCGCATTTTAGTTTTTTACAATTATGTAATTGCTAATGGGTTGTAATAGTTTAATTAGGTTTTTAATCTGCTTTCTTTTCCCCCTGTTTTATGGTTTTTGTACCCCTACTCCCGAAGCCTTGTAATAGTTTAGGTTTACTTTTCGGACCTTTACTTTCCGCAATTTACTGTTTTCCTTATAACTGCTAGTAATTAGGACATGTATGACAAGATCTAAAACTAATCGTTAGATAACCCTAATAAAGATTAAATAACTGAGTTGAAACACTTTTCATACACGCACCTCTAGGGTAACCTCACTTGTTTCCTTCGGATAAAAACAGTCATGTCCCTTGAATGTGGGGACGCTTTAATAAAGTCCCTCCGATACAAAAGATCTTAGTCCCTCGATGACCCTTCGATGCTACCTTCGGTAAACGATCTAGTCCCTTACCATAAAATTGCTATAGCATTTTTACGAGTTACCTTTATGACTGTACGATGACCCGCGCTTGTCCTTCACACATCCAACAATAGGGCTTCCTACTAACTAATGGTAGGATAACACTATCTTAGGAGGAGGAAAATAACACGAAAGACTTTTGAGTAGGTAGATAGCTCGTAATCGCTTGCTCACAAAAAATATCTTTTCACACAATGCACTTTTTTCTGAAATTTTTTGAAAAAAACAAACACTTTGTACGCATTCTTAACTTATACAAGAATCATTACAATGTTTTTGCACTTAGGAATTTTTTCAAAATATTTTTCAAACACACAAACACAAAACATTTTCAAAGTGAGCTAAGCGATTAAGAGCCCGTATATAACTATGGATGAAAAGGGTGCTAACACCTTCCCTTTTCATAAGCTATCCCACTAACTCAGAAAAATATCGAAGGTCTTTCCTGTTATTTTCACCCTTTCCTTTATTGGATAAAAGAAAATACGGTGGTGAGTATTGCTATCTGCAACATTTGTGATAAAACGCAAAACCAAAATCAGTTCTCCCACCATATTACATGTCCTAAGAAAAGTAACTGAGTTCTAGGAATCTCATATCACCGATCTTTCTCTCAGGCATTGTTTTAGCACAACATCTGATTTGCGAACGAAATATCCTGAGAGTCAAACCTCAATGAGTGTAGCATCGAGTATCAACCAACTTTAGACTGCACCAAAGCCGGCCATCTCACTACCTTCTAATGGCTAAGTTGGGTCAATTAAGGTTCTAAAAGTCAATTAGTGCTTATGGAACCACACGACAACCCAACATTCTCCTTGAAAAACTCAAGGGACACCAGCACAAACCAATGTGTCACACTAACGTAGACATCTCTTCAACCATATCGGTCTACTCCGTATAACTTCTACAATCTATAGTTACTTACCTAAAATGCCCCCAGATCCGGGTATAGGATCTTTGCAAGAAAGTAAACCCGAGCAAGCCCCAAATGTAAAGCACACAAATAAAACAAGGAAAACATTTAAAAATGATCTAACTCTAAGGTAACCCCACTTTTTAGTTCACCCCAACAGAGTCGCCAGTTCTGTAACACGGTGGGAAAACTGACTTGGTTTTGCATTTTTATCTCAAATGTGCAGATAGCAAGAGTCATCAACGAAATTTATTTTATCCAAAAAGGAAAGGGTGAAAAGAATAGGAAATACCTTTGAGATTTATGAGTCCGGGGGGTAGGTTATGAAAAGGGAAGGTGTTAGCACCCTTTTCATCCGTAGTTATCTACGGGCTCTTAATCGCTACCTCACTTTGTTTTGAAAAAAATGCTTTGTGAATGTGTGTTTGAAAAATATTTTGAAAATGCCAATAGTAAGGAAATTTTGTACTGATTCTCGTATTTGTCCTCGAGAATGTGTACGAAGTGTTTGTTTAAAAATATGAGAAAGTGTTGTGTGAAAAAGATGTTTTTATTTTGTTTGTGAGAAAGCGATTAGGAACTATCTACCTACTCAAATTCTTTATCATTCTTTTCCTCCTACTTTAGGTAGTGCTACCCTACCATTAATTAGTAGGAAGCCCTATCGTTGGATGTGAAGGGGTAGGCGCGGGTCATCGTACAATCATTGAAGGCAACTCGTAGGGGAGCTTTAGTAATTCGTAAGGGACTAGATCATTTATCGAAGGCAGCATCGAAAGGGTCATCGAGGGACTACAATCTTTGATTTCGAGGGACAATGCTAAAGCGACCCCATGTTCGAGGGACATGACTATTTTTTATCGAGGCAGCAAGGGAGGTTTCCCTAGAGGTGCAAGTGTGAAGCGTATTTTGATTTCAGTTAATTTATGTTGTAATTAGGTTAACTATCATTTGCTTTCAATCTTGCCACAGAATCCTATTACTAAACAGTTATAAGGAAAGCGATAAATGCAGAAAGTAAAGAGTCATACGCTATTATAAGGCTTCAGGAATGGGGGTACAAGTAATAAAATGCGGCGAAAGAGTAAAACTCTAATTAACTATTAAAAAATGTGCGCAATTACATAATCAGAAAAAATGCAAAAATTAATAAAATACGTGAAGCGATATAAAAGGGAACGGGAAAGGAAATTATTTTGGTGATTTTCTTGATAAAAATATTTGATGATTAACCTAATAATCTAATTAATTTTAATTAATTAAAAAAAGAATTTGATTAATTTAAACAAGCCCTAAATTGATTTTGATTAAAAAAGAAGGTTTAGTAAAAAACCTAAAAAAATACTAAATTAATTTATTAAATAAAAACCTAAAAATTAATTAGGGTTAATTAAATAAAAAACCTAAAAATTAATTAGGGTTTGTAAAAAATCAAAGGTTTTGAAAAAAAGTTTTATAAAAATAGGAAAATAGGAGAAAGAGTAAGAAGAAAAGAGAATTTGGAGGAAAATGAACCAAAAAGGTAGGGGTGGGTGTTGAACCCACGCCCTCGGAACCTCCAACCAACATGCTCACCACCAAGCCTGGCGCGCGCCTGTGGCAAGGATAGGGAATCAACATGGTAAAGTACCTGCAAAACAAATAAATCAGAAAAACATCAAAATGCCAAAAGGATGGGATCGAACCCACGCCTTGGCATAATAAGTCCTTAACACGCGCTTTAACTGTTGGGGCGGTAATACATCTGGTAATTATAATGAAACAATACATATATAATATACAAACTGTTCATGAACTGGAGAGACACCAGAACCCTAGCTCTGACCGTCTTCTCTGATTTCCCCTTTTCACCAACCTGCAAAAATCAAAGACGTTAGCAAACCAAAAGCACCCTACCCCTCTAAATCGAGGGTTGCGAGTTCAATGAGACGATTGTTTTGGTCTGAAAATCAATGGTTAGGGAGCTATGGTGAAAACGACCCAGATCAGTGAAAATATGGAACATCACGATTCTGATAGCATGAATGCCATGCGATTCACTTTTCCTGCACATGGAAATCTCATAAACATATTAGAAATGTCAGTATGCCATAAAACATGAAAGGAATCAAGATAGGAAATTAAAAAAAAAACATGCAACAACCATGTATGCGTGGAAATTCTGGAGGGTTAGGATCATTGTATTGTGTTGTAACCCAAAATTTTCTTCAAAAACATGCTCACAAAGGTCTCAAATACTCAAAGCCACTCCATAGTTGACCGGTCAAGCCTCCTCCTAAGCAAGGGTCTTCAACTAGGGTTTGGTGCTTCTCAAAGAAGATTGGTCTGCAAGGGTCTCAAATTACTTTCATGGTTCATCATATGTCCTCAATAATACTTATGTCAAGTTTCAAGTCTTGCATCACATGTTTGCTCAGTCAATTGCTCAAATGATTAAAAATCAACTTTATTGAGTAAAAAGTCAACTATGGTCAACATACAGTCAAACTTCAAGATTGTTTGTCAACAATCAAAATATTTAGGTGATATTCATATTTTGATCAAGGTTTGACAATGATTCCTCAAGTAAAGCCCTAAAATCATCAAAGGTCAAGAAATTGCCAAAAGTAAGGTTTTGATTGAAGATGACTAATAATTAACTGTTGGCCTAGTGCATGACCTAATGGCTCAAAGCATGATCTCAAGGGCTCAAATACAACATCTTGACCTAATTACATGTCTCAAGACATTTCCAAAGTTACAAGTGATTGATAGTTGAAGAATTGAATCAACTGATGAAAAGTCAACAGTCACACAAAAGTCAAACTTTGACTTTTTGGTCAACATTGGAATTAAAAAATAAGGAATCATCTTGAATATTCAAAACTATCAAACTTATTCATCAAGAATAAAAAAAGTCAACAAAAGTCAAAAGTTGGAAAATTTTCCAACACTTAGAAAAATTCTATGTGTTTTGTTCTTAACAAAGTCACTACTTCATGGACATTTTTCACTAAGATCCAAGTTGATTCAAAGAAAACTTTCAACATGAAAGTTGTAGGGATTGATGAATTCTACATCTTTGTTAATGTGGTATTATCCTCAAAAAGTGCTTGATTTAAGAGATATGAGCCCATGAAGTTGTGCTATTTTTATCTAACACTTAGAAAAAATTTCAACAAGTTTTGATCAGTTTTTTATCCCAACTTCTTGGCCAATTGTCACCAATTTCCCATTTGATTTACACAAAGTGATCAACATGAAAGTTGAAGATCATTTTCTAAGATTTCCAAAATGTCCAAGAGCATAAAAATATCATGCTTGAGCTAGGAGATTCGAAGACATGAAGTTGGCATTTCATTCTTGAATTATAGGTCATTTATTTGATGAACTCATAACCAAATCCCACACCATACTTAGAGATATAACTTTTCAGGCCTCTAAACTTATAAATCTATCTATAATCATAATATTACACAAGCTTTTAAGCTATAATCCAAGTGATTAAAGCTCTGTCCAATCCATTTTTCCATTAAAAGGAAAAAGGTAACACTTCCATTTTCATAAAGAAAACTTTAATCAAAAAGTCCACTCCTTGAGCCAATACATTGTTGCTTCTGACTTCAAAACATCTCAGCACCAAGAAGCAACATCTTTAAGTATATCAACCACCCTACATTACATTGGAACCATGTTCTTCAAGGTTACTTCAAAACTAAGCATCCAAACCATAACATGCTATCTTGAAAATTGGGTTACTTGAGTCTTCCAAACCTCTTGCCTATAAATAAAGAAGTCATTAGCAAGCCATAGCACGAATGGACAAGCCCTAAAACACTCTCAAACTCAAAATGTCCATGAAAATTCCATTAGTGCATATCTTGAGCCTTAAGAGGCCAAATCTCAATCCACTCGTGCATTTTCCATTTTTATCATTCAAACATCATCTATACACCATATAGAAGTGATCCAAACACCTGTTTCACTTCTGTAATCATCATCCACCATTTTTAAAACCTAACCTTGTAACTTGACTTGAGTAGAACATTTTAGCCATCCTCAAAGAAAAGTAAAGGTTGCAACACACTCACCAAGGACCAAGGATGCTTTTGGCATCATTTATTTGCACCTGGAAGCATCCATATGCGTTCTGAGTTTTTACTTCAAGAGGTAAGTTTTCTAAACTGTGATATCTTGATACAAGCATCACTTGCACATACTTTAAAAAATAAAATGTAGATATCAATGTCCTGAAGCTAACTATATAAATAGTTTTCATTTATATTGCTTGTGTGATGAGAATTTTAGCTCTGACCAGTTAGGGTTCATTTTTGGTACCAATATAAATTCTTGATAATCTTTGAGTGTTCGTAAAAATGAGTGGCATGGCTGAATTCATGTTCAAATTTCAAGTAAGTTTGGTGTTTACACTTTTCAAAAAGGATGAGAAATGAGAGTTTTAGAAATCCAACAATGGTGTTGTTGTCCGTTAGCGTGCGAGGAAGAAGATGAAGCTTCATATTCAAATTTTCAGAAGTGAGTTTAAAATATATTTATTGCAAGTGGCATAATGACCGAATGTAATGGCCACCTCAGTGGCAGCGCGCGCACGTTTAAGTCATACCTATGCTTGGTCCTGGATTTGATCCATGCGTGGGACATTTTATTTTTCTAACATCTTCATTGCAGATCTAGTGTGAACCAAGCATACACGATCATCATGTACCCCTCATCAACACCATCAGATCATCATGCAATCAGATCCAACACACCAAACGTGTGTCACATGGTGTACCTCCTGAGTTCATCCTCACTGGATCAATACAGGCACTTGGGCTCATTTTTTTGGGCCTAACCTTTGTTTTCTTTTCTCACCCCCCCCCCCCCCATTTTGCTTACAACACAGGCTCATTAATTTTCTTTTCTTTTGTTTGTTTTAATTTAATTCTTTTTTTAAATTAAATTAAATTTTTTTATTTAATCAACAAAAATTCATAAAATCATAAAAAATTTAGATTTAGGTTTTTAATTAATTAATTTAATTTTTGATAATTAAAATTAATTTAATTTAATCACCTTGTTTTATTTTAAATGATTAGTTTATAAATTAACTAAGAATTAGATTTTATTGCCCTATCAAATATTTTTCTAAACAAAAACAAACAAAATAATTTCTTAATCACTTAGAAATATTTTAGGGTTTCTTAAACATCTTTCCCCTTTTCACCACCTTCACGCACTTTATTTTTGCATTAGTATTTTCCAATATTGTAACAACTAATGTTCTGTAATAGATAATTATGTTTACTTTACTTCTCATCCCCATTCATAAATTTATACCCCCGTTCCCGAAGCATTGTAATAGCGTAGGACATTTAATTTCCATAATTTATTGATTTCCTTATTACTGTTAGTAATTAGGGTTTGTATGGCAAGATTAAAATCAACCGATAGCAAAACCCTAATTTCAAGACAAAAATAACTAAAACCAATCACTATTCACACACGCACCTCTATGGTAACCTCACTTATTGCCTTTGGATAAAACAATCATGTCCCTCGGACATGGGATGCTTTAGCAAAGACCCTCAGTTAAAATATCATAGTCCCTCGATGACCCTTCGATGCTGCCTTTGGTAAATAATCTTAGTCTCTTAATACAATTGCTAAAGTGTCCTACAAGTTGCCTTCTATGATTGTACGATAACCCACGCCTGTCCCTCACATCCAATGATAGGGCTTCCTACTAACTAATGGTAGGGTAGCACTATCTAAAGGAGGAGGAAAATAACAAAGACTTCTTTGAGTAGGTAGAACGCTCGTAGTCGCTTGCTAACAAGACTTTTCAAAACAAAACATCTTTTCATAAAATAACACTTTCTGTCACAAATATTTTCAAAACAAAACATTTTGTATATGTGATCGGTGGATCTGGAACTGACTGTTTAACGCTGGTTCGCGAAATGTCGCGGAAGCAAGAGTCACCACCGTCTTTTATTTTCTCCAAATGGAAAGGACAAAAGCACAGAAAAATTCCTTAAAGAGATTGCTCTCGGTTCGGGAGGTAGATTATAGAAAGGGAAGGTGTTAGCACCCTTTCTATCCATGGTTATCCATGGGCTCTTAGATACTTGCTCATTTGTGTTTTCAAAATTGTTTGTTTGCTTTTCAATTGTGGGTTTAAAAAAGTTTCTTTGAAAACTCCAGTTCGACTCTTGTATCGGTCCTCAAGAGTGTTTGAAAAATTGCTTTCGAAAGCTTTTTGAAAAGGTGTCGGTGTGAAAAGTATTTTTTGATTTGTTTTTGAAATTAGAGCAAGTATCTAGAGTCGTCTACCTACCCTAAGGAATTCGTCTGTGTAAATGTCCTTTAAAGTAATGCCATCCCACCATTGAGAGGTAGGTAGCACCACCGTTGGAGGTGTTCGGGTCAATTCGAGGTTCGGGACGTGGTGATCACCAGAGCAATGGGAAGACACCTTAGAAGCTACCCTCATGCCAGGTTCCCGGATCATGAGGACTTACTAAGACATCCTCTACTCGACGATCACCTTTCGAGGTAAGGCAACAGTGAGGCATACCCTAGGGGTGGTGTGTGCGATTCGTGTGTCGTTTTCATTTGCATTAAAGTGATCTACGCTTGATTTTATTATGTCCATTCATTCTTGCATGCTTATTTAACAGTTTAAAAAGTTTGCGGGAAAGGTAAATCTAAAGCTATTACAAATGGCACGGGTCCACATCGCCAAAATTAAACCGAACCCGATTTGACGCAAAATAAATAAAGCAACTAAAGTAAAGAAATTGAAAAGTGCGAGAAGTAAATGTTACAACGCTTTGGGAGAGATACATGATTATTTAAGCGAAATAAAATAAATGTGCGAAATTAAACAATTAAAAACGAGGGCGTTGGACCCTTTCGCAAAAATTAAAATTAATAAGGAATTAAAATTAAAGTTAAAAGAAAATGTTTTTGGTATTTTTATGTTTTTTAAGATTTACTAGAAAAAAGAATTAATTAAAATTAAAATAAAAGGGGAACCCTAATTCTAGTAGCTTTTAAATTTGTTATAAAAATATGTTGAACTTTGACCTAATTTAAACCTAAATTATTTTCATGCAAATCTAATTACAAAAATAAATAAATAAATAATATTATGGTAGAAGGGAAAATTAAAAGGAATAAAATTTATTAAACCTAATTCTATGTTTTTTATGTTTTTATTGTGAAAAGAATTAATGTTGCAACCTAATTTAAATTAATGAATTTACATACAATTATTTATGAAAATATTAGAAATAAAAATTATTTATTACATTTTTTATCTTTTCTGAATTTTGTGACGTTTTTTTTAATATTTTGTAAACATAATTAATTAAATAAACAGTAATTAAAACAAAAATAAGAATTAAAACAAGAATAGAAAAAAAATAGAAAAAATGAAAAGAAAGTGCAAACCAAAGGGGGTCTGCCCCTGATTTTGGAGGTATAGCCCAAGGTTTCTGGCCCAATAAGCTTTGATCTTTTTGACTTTTCTGACTAGCATGTGGTGCGTGGACTAGGGCTTAGTGTGTTCACCCAATCTGTGCCTTTGATCTGAAGCAGCTGGACGCGTGGCTGTAGGATTCTTGAAGGCATATGGTAGTCTTGACTTTGGGCGCTGCATGAGAATTCACGTGGAAAAATAATATTGGAAATTATACAGACCTGGGACTCGAACCCAGGTCTTGGACATTAATACTCTCTTCGCTTGCCAACTGAACTAAATCACGCATGTTAACATATTATGACAAATAAATAATAAAAAGAAAAACCAAGGCATTAGTGGTTCAGCGCGCGAAAATTCAAACGTGCCAATCAGTGTGTGACACGGCTTCATCTTCTTCACCACCCCTGTAAAACAAAACACAAAGGCGACGGCTTTTCACGCGTAGTTTTAGGTGTGCTATTAGAAAATAGCGATTAGGCCTGTGGTGTCCATAAATTTGGCGCGATGGGTGGTTCAAGATCGTCTGAACGTGCTCAGGCCAATGGTGGTATTCATGAGTTCTAATTTTCCCTTGGGTGAAAAGCCCCAATCTGAACCCCTGTAAACCCTAGAAAAACAGTTATGGCATAATCGCGTATGGCTTGCAAAAATTCAATTAAACATCATGGTTAGCTTTAGAATCACACCAGGAACAAGAATCAATAATTGAAATGTCATGAAAATGCATAGATTATAGAATACGATTATGAAATTTCCATGGAATATGTTGAGTTCTGTACACCGATTCCTTGCCTTTTGATGAATGTTCTGAATTGGAATATGATCAGTGAAGCTTCAGGAAGCCAATGGAATGAATATTAGGGCTTGAATCGTCCTCTAAAGTTGACTTCAGAATTGAGTTTTATGGAGAAAATTTCAAGTTTGTAATGGGGTTTCTTGCGCAGCTTTTTGTCTATCATGATTAGGGTTATGATCATGTATTTGTATGGAGGCTATTAGGTCACAAAAACTCAATCAAATCTCTTGTAATCATGGTTTTGCATATTTGATTTCTTAAGATCTTTTTCATATCTTTTTCAAGTGTATTTTGTGTCAATTAGGATCCAATCACTCCAAATCTTTCCACTTTTAGCTAAGCACGAAATATTGAGCCTAAAACATGTATAAAAAGATTGGTTTGGTTAATTTAAACATTTTTCATATATTTAATTGATTTAATTGAATTAATATAAATAAAAACTCAAATAAATAAATAAAAAATGAGAAAATACTTCCCTTTGGGCCAAGTGGTCGTGCATATGCTTAGAATGATGAATCATGGAAGAAAAATAGGCCCATTAGCAATTTTAGGTCATTTGAAGTAATGTTGACTTTTCAAAATATCCAAAAATTTCCCAACTTCCACAAGGCATAACTTGCTCAATTTTTAAGATTTTCTCATGTTCTTGGACATTTTGGAAAGGTCTTTGAGTCCTTTAACCAATGCCTTTTGTCCCATGTCATTTTGATTTACCAATATCAAGTTATGGCCTTTGACTTAAAGTCCCTTTTTGTTGACTTTTGAAAATGACCTATAATGTTGAAATTGATAACTTTTTGTGAGAGCATTTCTTGGACTTGAAGTATGAAGATGAGTTGTAGGAAATGTCTTTCTCTTCAAAATGAGCTTTGGATGGGATTTTTATGATAATCCATGTGAAAGTTATGCCCTGGTCAATTTTAGTTGACTTTTTCAGCTGTCCAAATAAGGAAACTTTTGCATCTTGATGATTTCTGAGCCAAATTTTGAGAATCGTGATCAAGCATTGATCAAATGATGTTTGTGGCTTCAAAATAATATGTTGACCAAAATTTTGAACTTTTGACTGTCAAATGACCATTTTGCCCCTACAGTTGACTGTAGTGCAATTAGGGTTTTGACTGTGCAATCTTGAACTGAATGTCTTGAAACTTGATATGAGGATACTTGACCATATTTGTAAGCATGTGAGACTTGATTGGGCCTTTGAAAACTTCCTTTTCTTGATCAGAACACAAACCCTAGTTTTGACTGTATAGGAGACCTTTGCACTGTGCAACCCTTGGGGACTTTTGCAGCTTGGCTTGGCAATTTCTTGAAGAATTATGGGAGGGCAAATTTTGGGGTACAACAGTTGCCCCTGTTCAATCTTCTTAGACCCGAGGATGCAGATTGGCTGACGTGCCTTTCGTAATCCGAGGGTAGAAGATGATTGAACACTAGAGTGCCCAGAAATTTGCGCTCACATAGTAGCAGTGATGGTGATGGAGGAATGGGCTTACAGATGCCATTTAGAGATTACTGGATGGGATGATGGGCTTATAGATGCCATCTGGATGTTGATCGCGTAAGAGATTCCTTAGCGAGAACCTGCATACCTGCAAAAGAAAAAAGAGTACCTGACACGTTGCAAGAACTGGTTTTCAGATGCTTGGCATAGATATGTCCTGACTGGTTACAGGAGCTGAGTTTGGATCTTCAAAAGGTGATGAATGAACCAGGGATGGTTACCACCTTAGCATGAATGGTAAGAGAACCTTGGGTGATTTTAACTTCAACAACGCTCGTTGAGAAAATCTTGGTGGGAAATACCATCTTCGCAGGATCGGAACGAGAACCATAGGCCATTATAATCTGAAAGGGAATCACCTCACTCGCCGTCGGAGAGGGAATCATAGGAAAAGGAATTGTCACCTCACTCACCGTCGGAGAGGGAACCATAGGAGACTATCACCTCACACTCACCGTCGGAGAGGGAAACATCTGAAAAAGGAATTACCACCTCACTCGCCGTCGAAGAGGGAACCATAAGAGACTATCACCTCACACTCACCGTCGGAGAGGGAAACATCTGAAAAGGACTTACCACCTCACTCACCGTTGGAGAGGGAACCATAAGAGACTATCACCTCACAATCACCGTCGGAGAGGGAAACATCTGAAAAAGGAATTACTACCTCACTCGCCGTCGGAGAGGGAACCATAGGAGAATATCACCTCACACTCACCGTCGGAGAGGGAAACATCTGAAAAAGGACTTACCACCTCACTCACCGTCGGAGAGGGAACCATAAGAGACTATCACCTCACACTCACCGTCGGAGAGGGAAACATCTGAAAAAGGAATTACCACCTCACTCGCCATCAGAGAGGGAACCATAAGAGACTATCACCTCACACTCACCGTCAGAGAGGGAAACATCTGAAAAAGGACTTACCACCTCACTCGCCGTCGGAGAGGGAACCATAAGGGACTATCACCTCACACTCACCGTCGGAGAGGGAAACATCTGAAAAGGACTTACCACCTCACTCGCCGTCGGAGAGGGAACCATAAGAGACTATCACCTCACACTCACCGTCGGAGAGGGAAACATCTGAAAAAGGACTTACCACCTCACTCGCCGTCGGAGAGGGAACCATAAGAGACTATCACCTCACACTCACCATCGGAGAGGGAAACATCTGAAAAGGACTTACCACCTCACTCGCCGTCGGAGAGGGAACCATAACTTCTGCTGAGTCTTTATCAGAAAAATCTGTTGGGAATCGATTTAGCTGGACTAGAGAAGGTCTTGAAATATGTTTGAGAATTTCAACTGCGTCTTTCCTGAAAGGCAAAGGTCAGTCATATGCAATGCATGACATGGACCAAGCAATGATGTTCTCAACATAAATGAGATTTGTATGATATGATGCGTCTATGCATGCTATAATGATGTATGTGATGTTTATGAATGTTTTCGTCTAGGAAAGTAAATCCTTGACGGGTGCCGGGAAGTCATATCCTGGGCTGGTGTTGAAGAATAGATTTTTGCTTCCGCTGGGGATGATAGCTGCAAGAATATCGGTAGGAGAAGATGACTCCGTTGCGGAATAAACTTGATAAATGGAAGATTCTGCGGGGAGAAAAATACTCTAGTGACCATGCTGGGGAGCAATACTCTGTGGGAAGAGGGATGCCTTGCTGAGTGTTGATAATAATTTGCTGGGGATAAGAAGGCTTCGTTGACGACGCTCTTTCCGTGGCTTTTGGCTGAGGATAACCCAGTTATATCCTGTTAAGGAAATAACTCTTTAAATCAAGCCGGACGATGCGTTCGTGCTCTGCGAGGGGGTAAGCTTCCAGAATTTTACTGGGGATAAGCTTACTGCTTGGGGATATGAATTCCCTCTTTCCTGGGGAAACTGGATTGGACTCTTCTGGGGAGTTTTGAACTGCGGAGGAAGTGATTCCTTTGAATGCTTGATGTACCGCCGGGGAACAGTCTTTAGACCAAGACTGCCGGGGATGCTTGTTAAGAATATGTATGCTGCTGGGGAAGTATTGAGATCGGCTGGAGGATACTCAACTTCCTTGAGATTTGATAATTTTGCTTGGAGAGGAATGTATTGTTTTGCTGAACCACTCTCTGGGGATTTAATATGTATTGGGTCGCGTTCTTTAGCTGAACCTACCTTGGTACCTTGGAGGATAGAACAATTAGACTGCTCAGACAACTCTTTATTGCCCCTGTTTCTAGTGTCACCTGCAATTAATTCCTTTGTTTCGTATGCAAATATTTATGAGTTAGCAAACTATTGTCAATGCATATATCACAAATTGAACCTTGGACGTTCTTCGCAAAACAAAACAGAAAAAGAAAAAACACTTGGCACGTTTAACTGAAAATATATTTGTATTGATTTTGAATGGCCTGGAAATAGGCGTTTTGTATACAAGAGGCTGACGTCCTAGTAAGAGGAACGTCGCTGAACAAGAGAGTTCATACAAATTTTGTACAAAAGAAAATAAAACAGCTGTGTGAAATATGAATGATCCACTGGGTTTCAACTCTGCTATTGCCTTTATAACTCCGAGCGTCTCATCACTTGATGACCTTGGTTGAAGGTGAAGCTGACTGATCGATGCCGTCTGAACTTGATGTAGATACCGGATTCTGGATGCAAAGTGATCAATGAGACATAGTATTACGCTTTTATCCCTAATTTTTGCCTGGACTGCCCTTTCGGGTTTTCAGTCCACCGGGATACCCATTTTTGCCCAAGCCGCCTTTTCAGGTTTTCGACTTGTCGGGTGTACATATTTTTTTCATTTTCATCCCTTCATTTTGCCCGAACCCTTTTGGTTCGACGGGAAGCCCTAATTTTTGCCTAGGCATGTCAGCCTAGCGGGTCTTTTTTATGCGTAGTATTTTTTTACTATGTCTGCATTGGCGGGGTGAGGAAGGTCGTCACCATCCATATTGGTTAATATCATTGCTCCTCCTGAGAACACATGTTTAACCACAAATGGCCCTTCGTACGTAGGGGTCCATTTGCCCCTTGGATCACTCTGAGGAAGGATGATTCGCTTGATTACCAGATCCCCAACTTGATATTCCTGTGGTCTGACTTTTTTGTTAAATGCCCTGATCATCCGTTTCTGATATGTTTGACCATGACAGATAGCAGCAAGTCTCTTTTCATCAATGAGGTTGAGCTGATCAAGTCGTGTCTGGATCCAATCATCTTCGTTCAGATTTGCATCCTTCATTATCCGGAGAGAGGGTATTTGTACTTCGATTGGCAAGACTGCCTCCATGCCATAAACCAGAGAGAAAGGAGTTGCCCCGGTTGACGTCCTAGCTGAGGTACGGTACCCATGTAAAGCGAACGGTAACATCTCGTGCCAATCTTTATAGGTCACTGTCATCTTCTGCACGATTTTCTTGATGTTCTTATTTGCTGCTTCTACAGCCCCATTCATCTTCGGTCTGTAAGGAGAAGAATTGTGGTGTTGTATCTTGAACTGTTCGCAGAGCTCAGCGATCATCTTATTGTTTAGATTGGTACCGTTGTCTGTAATAATCCGCTCAGGGACGCCGTACCGACAGATCAGGTTGTGCCGAATGAACCGTGCCATAACAGTCTTGGTTACCGTGGCATAGGATGCTGCCTCAACCCACTTCGTGAAATAATCAATCGCCACTAGGATGAAGCGATGTCCATTGGATGCCGTAGGTTTAATCTCGCCGATCATGTCTATACCCCACATTGCAAATGGCCAAGGCGCAGTCAGAACATTCAGGGGAACTGGAGGAACATGCACCTTGTCTGCGTAAATCTGGCACTTGTGGCATGTCCTAGAATGTTGGTAGCAGTCAGCTTCCATTGTGGACCAGTAATATCCTGCCCGTAGGATTTTCTTAGCCATAGTGTGTCCACTGGAATGCGTACCAAAGGTCCCTTCATGTAGCTCTTCCATGATTCTTTCCGCTTCAGTCTTATCCACACAACGCAGTAAGGTTGAATCATGGTTTCGCTTATACAAGATGCCGTTGCTAAGGAAGAACTTGGCTGCGAACCTCCTCAGGAATTTCTTATCATTGACAGAGGCACCTTCAGGGTATTCCTGAGTTTCCAGATATCTCTTTACTTCGTGGTACCAAGGCTTCTCAGTCACCAATTCAGTTTCGAGATCACAACAGTATGCCGGTTCGTCCAATTTCCAGATGATGATCCGGGGAGCCTCATTATCCCATTTGACCTTGAACATTGAAGACATTGTAGCTAACGCGTCCGCTAACTGATTCTCTTCTCTTGGAAAGTGTTCAAAGGTTATCTCTGTGAAGTGGGGAATCAGGGTCAACACACATTCTTTGTAAGGAATCAAGTTTGGATGTTTCGTATCCCACTCTCCTTTGATCTGATTGATCACAAGAGCGGAATCTCCGAAGACACTCAGAAATTTGATCCTTAAGTCAACCGCCGCATGAAGACCCATGATACACGCCTCATACTCCGCCATGTTGTTGGTACAGTTGAAACACAGCCGGGCAGTGAGTGGAGTATGAGTACCTTGTGGTGATATGATTATGGCGCCGATACCATTTCCTAAAGCATTGGAGGCTCCGTCAAAGTGCATAGACCATCGGGATCCTGGTTCAGGTCCTTCATCCGGTCCAGGTACTTCACAATCAGTCACTATCATGATGCTTTCATCCGGAAACTCGAAGTTCATTGACTGATAGTCATCTACAGCTTGATGTGCTAAGTGGTCTGCCAATACACTTCCCTTGATGGCTTTCTGGGTCGTGTACTGAATGTCGTATTCCGTCAAGATCATTTGCCATCTTGCAATTCTCCCAGACAGAGCAGGCTTTTCGAATATGTACTTTATAGGATCCATCTTTGAGATCAACAAGGTAGTGTGAGTCAGCATATACTGTCTCAGCCGGCAAGCATCCCATACCAAAGCGCAGCAAGTTTTCTCAAGCAGTGAGTATCGGGTCTCACAGTCGGTAAACTTTTTGCTAAGGTAATAAATGGCATGCTCTTTTCGGCCAGACTCGTCATGCTGCCCCAGCACACATCCCATTGAGTTGTCCAGCACTGTCAGGTATAGTATCAGAGGTCTCCCTTCAACCGGTGGCATAAGGATAGGTGGTTCTTGGAGATACTCTTTGATTTTGTCAAAAGCAGCCTGACATTCATCGTTCCAATGCACTACCTGATCTTTCTTCAGCAGCTTGAAGATTGGCTCACAGGTAGCAGTTAGATGCGAGATGAATCGGGCGATGTAATTCAGGCGTCCTAAAAAGCCTCGGACCTCCTTTTCTGTCTTAGGAACTGGCATCTCTTGAATAGCTTTGACCTTAGCAGGGTCCACTTGAATACCTTTATCACTGACCACGAAGCCTAACAACTTCCCAGATCTTACCCCGAAGGTGCACTTGTTCGGGTTCAATCTTAGCTTGTACAGTTTCAACCGGTCAAACAACTTTTGCAGATGATCTAGGTGCTCTTCCTCAGTCTGGGACCTTGCGATCATGTCGTCAACATACACCTCTATCTCATGATGGATCATGTCATGAAATAAGGCAACCATGGCACGTTGGTAGGTTGCCCCAGCATTCTTTAATCCAAATGGCATGACCTTGTAACAGAAGGTGCCCCACTGAGTAACAAATGTAGTCTTTTCCATGTCTTCAGGTGCCATCTTGATCTGATTGTAGCCTGAAAAGCCATCCATGAAAGAGAATACTTTGTGCTGAGCTGTGTTGTCAACCAGGACATCAATGTGAGGTAGAGGGAAATCATCCTTGGGGCTGGCCCTGTTCAGATCCCTGTAATCGACACACATTCTGACCTTACCGTCCTTCTTAGGTACCGGCACCACATTAGCAACCCACTGAGGGTAAGAAGTTACTGCAAGGAACCCGGCATCAAACTGCTTCATAACTTCGGCCTTAATCTTCTCAGACATCTCTGGACGCATCCGACGGACTTTTTGCTTAACTGGAGGGCAGTCTTCCTTAGTCGGCAAGTGATGGACCACAATGTCGGTATCCAACCCGGGCATGTCTTCGTAGGACCAAGCAAAGATCTCCATATAATCATGCAGCATTTGAGTCAGTCGTTGCTTCACGCTGAGCTCTAGGTTGGCACCAATCTTTACCTCTCTTCTGTCCGCCTCAGTACCCAGGTTTATGGTTTCTACTGACTCTTCATGGGGTTGAATTGCCCTCTCTTCCTGAAGCAACAGTCTTGCAAGCTCGCCAGGCACTTCGCAATCATCTTCACCTTCGTCTTCGGCTAAGTTGATCGGATTTTCGAAGTCATAATTGGCAGTAGCAGAGTTGTTATCAGTGAGATCCAGAGTGGATTGAAACCTGTATGAGTGAGTGTGTGTGTAAATACAGCTGTTTTGAAATTTTATGTAAAGGAAAAGAAAGACAGAAAAGGAGCACAATATTTGCAATGCGAAAAATACGTCCAAGATTTTCGTTCATGATATATGAAATGACAGTTTGTATGCCCTCACAAATAGAACCACGGTGCCTCGGGTAAGACACCGGGCCATAGAGTTTATCATTGTTTATTACAAAATAACGAAACAAAGAAATTTATTACTGCGTCACAAAGGTAACAGGAGTATGATCCTTAGCAATCCAGTTGTTCAATCCGCCTTCGGCCGTCGGATAGATCCAGCTATTGAATTCGGCTTCGTCCACTTCATGGTCTTCCCCAACAGCATTCACTCCTGAACTTTTAATAAATACCGGAGGTCTTCCGATCTTTGCTTTCCTCATAGCTCTTTGACCTTCTGTGGTAAAACCCAGCCCAAGTTTATCTGTCTTCTGAGTAAAGTCTGGAAGTCTGCCCCAGTCGGCACATTCACCTTTCTGAACCACAGCCCGGGCATCTTTCAGAGAAGCCATCTTCAAAGGACCACTTTCTTCTGTTGTTGTTTCTGCTGCAATTGGAAACACCTCCTCGAAATGCTGAAAGGGGGTTTCAATAAACTCCCCATCCATCTCAATGTACCTGAAGGAGTTCAGGTGGCTCACCATATATTCCTCCTCTCCTTGCACAGTGACAATCTTCCCTCTGACGGGGTACTTCAGCTTCTGATGCAAGGTAGAGGTCACTTCCCCAGCCTTATGTATCCAAGGTCGACCCAGTAGACAAGAGTAAGATGGACGGATGCCCATCACATAAAAAGTGGAGTCGAACACTTGAGAGCCCACACGAATCGGAATGTCAACCTCTCCATGGACCATCCTCTTTGAACCATCAAAGGCCCTGACGATGATATTGCTGGGTTTTAATTCCAGGCCTTCACAATCTAGATGGTCCAAAGCCTTCTTGGGTAGCACATTCAAAGAAGACCCCGTGTCCACCAGCACATGTGCCAAGGTAGTGCCCCTGCATTCAACAGAGACATGCAGAGCATCATTATGGTCTCTTCCCTTTACGGTCAAGTCAGCATCTGAGAAACCCAAGCCATTGTCTGCCGTCAGATTTGCTACGCAATCAGTGAACTGGACTGCAGATGTCTCATGTGGCACATGGGCCGTCTTGAGGAATGAGATTAAGGCCTTGGCATGGGCCTCGGAGCGCAACAATAAAGAGAGCATGGAGATTTTAGAGGGCGTATGCCCCAGCTGTTCCACAACATTAAAGTCACTCTTCTTTATAATTTTCAAAATCTCCTCCATTTCTTGTTGGGAGGCTTCAGCAGTTATAGGTATAGGTGCCTCCATCTGGGAAGGCTCAACTTCAACTCCTTTGCCCCGAGCATTGGATGACTCGGCAGCAGGAGAAACAATTGGATCAGCAGCAGGAACAGGTACACTTGCAGGGGTTATGAGAAGTGGTCTTCGGGCAGCAGGCGGGGCAATGTCAGGTGAGAAGAGCCTGCCACTGCGGGTAACCTTGGCTGGGCCAGTGATGTCACAAATGCTGGCGCCAGCGTTGAATTCTTGTTTAATCCCCTTTACATATACATCTGCCCCATAATGCCAGGGGACAGCTTTATCAGATACATAGGGCAGGGGCCCCGGAACAGTGATAATAACAGGTGCAACGGTCATGACTTGGACAGGTCTCTTCGGGAGAGCCGGGATCGGATTATTGAAGATAGTCACTACAGACACTTCTTCCATTGGAACCAACCGAACAGCAAACTTCTTGAATAGAATCTCCTTGCTATCCATTAAGCTTTGGATGCCTAACTTTAGCAAGGGACAACCAGATGGGGACACAGCACAAAATAGGCAACCCTCACTACAACCCGGAAATAAACCGGCCTGCAGTAGGTTCTTCTTGACGATCTTTAGAGGAGTGGCTAAATCATCCACAGAAACAGCATAAACGTCTTCATCAACAGCATTTACCCCATGTTGAGGCATAGGGGCAGTAACTACATTCGGCTTTGCAGGCGCTTCGAACTGTATCTCCTTCGCGTCGATAAGGTCTTGCACCTTATTTTTTAACGCCCAACAGTCATCAGTAGAGTGCCCCGGGCTGTCTGAATGGTAAGCACAACGGGCATTCGGGTTGTACTTGGGAGATGTTGTATTTGGGAATTTTGGTGCCTCCCTGACAGTCACTAAGTTAGTGGATAGCAACTGTGGCAGGATCTGCGATAGGGTCATGCTTAATCGGGTAAACTCTCGCCGGGGTCTTTCAGCCCTTTGAGGATTGTTTGGCCGAGGAGCGGCAGCAGGCTTAGCAATCATCACCGTACTGACAGATTGGCGCCGCTCAGGTCTCTCTGATTTCCTAGAACCATACACGGCACTAGACTCCTTCTTGAATGGTTTCTTTTCCGAACTAGATGATGCTCCCTTCGCAATCTTCCCAGACTTCAGCCCAGCTTCAATTCTCTCTCCAGTCAGAATCAAATCAGTGAACCCAGCAGAAGAATTCCCAATGAGATGGTTGAAAAATGGCCCAGATAGGGTCCCCAAGAACATGTCTACCAACTCCCGGTCAGTCAACGGAGGCTGCACCCTACCAGCCAGGTCTCTCCACTTCTGAGCGTACTCCTTAAAACCTTCGCTTACACTTAACGACATACCCTGGAGTTGGGTACGTGTGGGGGCAAGGTCGGCATTATATTGATACTGCTTATAGAAAGCAGTAGCCAACTCCTCCCAGTTACGAACCTTGGTCCCATCCAGCTGATAGAACCATTCGAGATGAGTCCCTGAAAGACTCTCCTGGAAGAAGTGGATCCATAAATTTTTATCCGCAGAGTACGGCTGAATTTTCCGAACATAGGACCTTAGATGTAGCTTGGGACAAGACGCCCCGTCATACTTAGAGAACGACGGTGCTTTGAATTTGTGGGGGATGACCACACCAGTTGATAAACCCAGATCTCCGAAATCCAACCCAGGTACCTGCTGAACCTCCATAGCCTTCAATCTGTCCTCCAATTGCTTATATCTGTCGTCTGCAGGAGGGTACTGCTCTTCATCAAAATCTGTCTCGTTGTCGGAGACTACCGGACTAGGGACCTTCACTTCTGCCTGAGAAGGACTTTTGCCAACGGAAGAACCAGCCTCTTCATGCTGCAGAGTATTGCCAAACCTTCGGCCCGAGTTGAACAGAACAATTCTTCTCTTCTTCTTCTTCTCCTTCTTCAGGAGCATAGCCTTCAGTTCTTCTTGGCCTTGAGCCAGACCCTTGATTAGTTCCTGAAACTGCGCATTCTGCGCCTGAAGAGCCTTGATTGATGTCTCAGTTGATGCAGATTCGGGATTCATGATGCTGAAATAAACAGCGAAGAACTGTAAGCAACCTGAAAAGGGAAAAACCTGCTATGCACGTGATGTATGAAATGCGTATGAATTATGTTTTCAAAGACAATCGGGAATCAACTTTGTAAACAAAAAGGAACACACTTCATTAGATTCAACTTTGAAACTGGAATTATTCAACAGGTTGCCCTTAGGCGTTTACATGAAAGGAAATACTGAAAAGGAAATAAAACTGTAAAAGCTCTTTATTGATCCCATGGTCTCCTCTTCTCAGTACGGATGTAGGCATTCAGAGCTCTCTCATTCTCCAACTGTTTTGTCAACTTCTGGATCTTTGATTCCTGCTCGTTGAACTTTTCTCGGTAAGAATCCCGTTCTTCTCGCAGTTGCGACCAAGATCTCTTCAATGTCTCATAATCAGTAGGTATCTGAGGAGGAAGGACAGTTGGAGGAACACCATCTTTATCAGGACACTCAAGAATGATGGGTCTGACAGCTTCATACGGCATACCTAACTTCTGAGCACGGATGCGAACCCATTTGCAGTAGGCTTCCATAGGTAAAGAAGTCTTTGGCCCTAACTCATGTGGGTCAGCTTTATGAACCTTGTCCCAAGCCTTGATGAACCTACGACGCAGCTCGTCACTGTCCACCTGAAATTCAAAACTGATGTGAGGCACTAACATCTCATGGGGGCCTGCTCTTCTTGCTCTTCCAAACTGACGGAGTGCTAGACAGGGATTGTAAGAGATCCCTCCTTGAGTACCAATCAGAGGAACATTAGGATACTCCCCGCATCGATCAATAATAGCTATCTCATCCAAACCTCTGCAAGTCCAAATGATGTCTTTGTCGGTGAGAGACATTAACCTATGAGCCCAACCTCTTCCTTCTTGGTTCTTCAGTACGAACTTAGGGAGGTGCGAAATAAACCACCTCACCAACAAAGGGATACAACACCATAGGGTTCCTCGTCTTCGGGTAGTACGGGCATGAAGTTGTTGCAAGATGTCACCCAAGAGAGTGGGCACAGGATTCTGAGACATAAAGATCCTTATGGCAGTGACATTGATGAAGTTGTCAGGATTAGGAAACAGGACTAACCCATAGATTAGGAGAGCCAAGATGTCTTCATATGCCCTAAACTCCAGGTCATTCCAGAAATTGTTAGCTTTACCAATCAGAAATTTGGCCAAGAAACCCTTAACTCCGCTTCTAGTTACCCAATTGTCTGTTACCTCTTGATGGGTCAAAGGAAGAGCTGCAGCAACATCCTCAAGCCTGAGGGTCTTTTCCCAACCAGTAAAGGGAGTCTGATCCAAGATAGGGATACCAAGCAAATCAGAGAACTCTTCCAGGGTAGGGACCAGCTGGAAGTCTTGAAAGGTGAAGCACTGGTACTGAGGGTCATAGAACTGGGTCAGAACACTCATCAACTGTTGATCCCGCTTTGCAGTGACTAAACTGAGAAGGGAACCATGCCTCTGGATGAAGGAAGTGGTATTTGGAATTCTGCCAACCAACTCATCAAGCAACTCAGGTGAACGAACAAAGTTGAACCGGATAGTATTCCTTCGCACAGGCATCATAATGTCCTACAAAACAGAGCAAAGATGAAACCCTCTTGTCTTTGAAATGGTCAGTCCTTATGCAGGATGCATGCAATGCTCATGATGCTATGATGTTATGATAAAGCACACCACATACAGATACAAAGGCAAACATGGTAAGGCACACAAGTCACACAAGGCAAGCCCCTAAAGTTTAGGCCAGCATGAGGTCTAGGTACTACCCTCTTTCAGTTTGTAGGTTCATACCTGTCCTAATCAAAAGTAACCGGGTTCTTAGAGGATCCCAATATCATTGACTACCCTCAATCGGTCAAAACTCCAGCATCGCAATCTTTTCTTGCGGCCAGAACCATCACGAGAGTTTAGCCTCAATGGGCGTAGCATACTGCTACTGTTCTAAAGGCCAAGTTGTGTCAATTAAGGTTCTAAGGTTGTTGGTGCTTAATGACTCCTTAGAAGACCCATATTCTCCTCGTTGCGACACAAGGGATATCGGTACAGACCAAGGTGCCACACCAACGTAGCCACTGCTTCACCTGTGTCGGTCTACGCCGGACAGGTCCCTCACAGCTTATGCTACCTAAACAGGGTATCCCCAGATCCGGGTTAGGATCTATGTATCTCCGATGCAACCCACAATAGTAAAGCAAGCAAATCAATACAAGTGAAAACACATTTATGAGCTATCCCTAAGGTACACCTCACTTAAAAAGGGTCCCCAGCAGAGTCGCCAGTTCTGTGATCGGTGGATCTGGAACTGACTGTTTAACGCTGGTTCGCGAAATGTCGCGGAAGCAAGAGTCACCACCGTCTTTTATTTTCTCCAAATGGAAAGGACAAAAGCACAGAAAAATTCCTTAAAGAGATTGCTCTCGGTTCGGGAGGTAGATTATAGAAAGGGAAGGTGTTAGCACCCTTTCTATCCATGGTTATCCATGGGCTCTTAGATACTTGCTCATTTGTGTTTTCAAAATTGTTTGTTTGCTTTTCAATTGTGGGTTTAAAAAAGTTTCTTTGAAAATTCCAGTTCGACTCTTGTATCGGTCCTCAAGAGTGTTTGAAAAATTGCTTTCGAAAGCTTTTTGAAAAGGTGTCGGTGTGAAAAGTATTTTTTGATTTGTTTTTGAAATTAGAGCAAGTATCTAGAGTCGTCTACCTACCCTAAGGAATTCGTCTGTGTAAATGTCCTTTAAAGTAATGCCATCCCACCATTGAGAGGTAGGTAGCACCACCGTTGGAGGTGTTCGGGTCAATTCGAGGTTCGGGACGTGGTGATCACCAGAGCAATGGGAAGACACCTTAGAAGCTACCCTCATGCCAGGTTCCCGGATCATGAGGACTTACTAAGACATCCTCTACTCGACGATCACCTTTCGAGGTAAGGCAACAGTGAGGCATACCCTAGGGGTGGTGTGTGCGATTCGTGTGTCGTTTTCATTTGCATTAAAGTGATCTACGCTTGATTTTATTATGTCCATTCATTCTTGCATGCTTATTTAACAGTTTAAAAAGTTTGCGGGAAAGGTAAATCTAAAGCTATTACAAATGGCACGGGTCCACATCGCCAAAATTAAACCGAACCCGATTTGACGCAAAATAAATAAAGCAACTAAAGTAAAGAAATTGAAAAGTGCGAGAAGTAAATGTTACAACGCTTTGGGAGAGATACATGATTATTTAAGCGAAATAAAATAAATGTGCGAAATTAAACAATTAAAAACGAGGGCGTTGGACCCTTTCGCAAAAATTAAAATTAATAAGGAATTAAAATTAAAGTTAAAAGAAAATGTTTTTGGTATTTTTATGTTTTTTAAGATTTACTAGAAAAAAGAATTAATTAAAATTAAAATAAAAGGGAAACCCTAATTCTAGTAGCTTTTAAATTTGTTATAAAAATATGTTGAACTTTGACCTAATTTAAACCTAAATTATTTTCATGCAAATCTAATTACAAAAATAAATAAATAAATAATATTATGGTAGAAGGGAAAATTAAAAGGAATAAAATTTATTAAACCTAATTCTATGTTTTTTATGTTTTTATTGTGAAAAGAATTAATGTTGCAACCTAATTTAAATTAATGAATTTACATACAATTATTTATGAAAATATTAGAAATAAAAATTATTTATTACATTTTTTATCTTTTCTGAATTTTGTGACGTTTTTTTTTTATATTTTGTAAACATAATTAATTAAATAAACAGTAATTAAAACAAAAATAAGAATTAAAACAAGAATAGAAAAAAAATAGAAAAAATGAAAAGAAAGTGCAAACCAAAGGGGGTCTGCCCCTGATTTTGGAGGTATAGCCCAAGGTTTCTGGCCCAATAAGCTTTGATCTTTTTGACTTTTCTGACTAGCATGTGGTGCGTGGACTAGGGCTTAGTGTGTTCACCCAATCTGTGCCTTTGATCTGAAGCAGCTGGACGCGTGGCTGTAGGATTCTTGAAGGCATATGGTAGTCTTGACTTTGGGCGCTGCATGAGAATTCACGTGGAAAAATAATATTGGAAATTATACAGACCTGGGACTCGAACCCAGGTCTTGGACATTAATACTCTCTTCGCTTGCCAACTGAACTAAATCACGCATGTTAACATATTATGACAAATAAATAATAAAAAGAAAAACCAAGGCATTAGTGGTTCAGCGCGCGAAAATTCAAACGTGCCAATCAGTGTGTGACACGGCTTCATCTTCTTCACCACCCCTGTAAAACAAAACACAAAGGCGACGGCTTTTCACGCGTAGTTTTAGGTGTGCTATTAGAAAATAGCGATTAGGCCTGTGGTGTCCATAAATTTGGCGCGATGGGTGGTTCAAGATCGTCTGAACGTGCTCAGGCCAATGGTGGTATTCATGAGTTCTAATTTTCCCTTGGGTGAAAAGCCCCAATCTGAACCCCTGTAAACCCTAGAAAAACAGTTATGGCATAATCGTGTATGGCTTGCAAAAATTCAATTAAACATCATGGTTAGCTTTAGAATCACACCAGGAACAAGAATCAATAATTGAAATGTCATGAAAATGCATAGATTATAGAATACGATTATGAAATTTCCATGGAATATGTTGAGTTCTGTACACCGATTCCTTGCCTTTTGATGAATGTTCTGAATTGGAATATGATCAGTGAAGCTTCAGGAAGCCAATGGAATGAATATTAGGGCTTGAATCGTCCTCTAAAGTTGACTTCAGAATTGAGTTTTATGGAGAAAATTTCAAGTTTGTAATGGGGTTTCTTGCGCAGCTTTTTGTCTATCATGATTAGGGTTATGATCATGTATTTGTATGGAGGCTATTAGGTCACAAAAACTCAATCAAATCTCTTGTAATCATGGTTTTGCATATTTGATTTCTTAAGATCTTTTTAATATCTTTTTCAAGTGTATTTTGTGTCAATTAGGATCCAATCACTCCAAATCTTTCCACTTTTAGCTAAGCACGAAATATTGAGCCTAAAACATGTATAAAAAGATTGGTTTGGTTAATTTAAACATTTTTCATATATTTAATTGATTTAATTGAATTAATATAAATAAAAACTCAAATAAATAAATAAAAAATGAGAAAATACTTCCCTTTGGGCCAAGTGGTCGTGCATATGCTTAGAATGATGAATCATGGAAGAAAAATAGGCCCATTAGCAATTTTAGGTCATTTGAAGTAATGTTGACTTTTCAAAATATCCAAAAATTTCCCAACTTCCACAAGGCATAACTTGCTCAATTTTTAAGATTTTCTCATGTTCTTGGACATTTTGGAAAGGTCTTTGAGTCCTTTAACCAATTCCTTTGGTCCCATGTCATTTTGATTTACCAATCTCAAGTTATGGCCTTTGACTTAAAGTCCCTTTTTGTTGACTTTTGAAAATGACCTATAATGTTGAAATTGATAACTTTTTGTGAGAGCATTTCTTGGACTTGAAGTATGAAGATGAGTTGTAGGAAATGTCTTTCTCTTCAAAATGAGCTTTGGATGGGATTTTTCTGATAATCCATGTGAAAGTTATGCCCTGGTCAATTTCAGTTGACTTTTTCAGCTGTCCAAATAAGGAAACTTTTGCATCTTGATGATTTCTGAGCCAAATTTTGAGAATCATGATCAAGCATTGATCAAATGATGTTTGTGGCTTCAAAATAATATGTTGACCAAAATTTTGAACTTTTGACTGTCAAATGACCATTTTGCCCCTACAGTTGACTGTAGTGCAATTAGGGTTTTGACTGTGCAATCTTGAACTGAATGTCTTGAAACTTGATATGAGGATACTTGACCATATTTGTAAGCATGTGAGACTTGATTGGGCCTTTGAAAACTTCCTTTTCTTGATCAGAACACAAACCCTAGTTTTGACTGTATAGGAGACCTTTGCACTGTGCAACCCTTGGGGACTTTTGCAGCTTGGCTTGGCAATTTCTTGAAGAATTATGGGAGGGCAAATTTTGGGGTACAACAGTATACATTCTCAACGATACAAGAATCATTACAAAATTACAGCACTTAGTTATTTTCAAAACAAACATTTTGTATACATTCTCAATGATACGAGAATCATTACAAAACTGCCGCATTTAGGCGTTTTCAAAATATTTTCAAACATACACAAAGCATTTCCAAAAAAGTGAGCTAGCAATTAAGAGCCCGTAGATAACTACGGATGAAAATTGTGCAAAAACCTTCCCTTTTCATAACCTACCCCCTTACTCAACAAAATATTCAAAAGGTCTTTCTTGTTCTTTTCACCCTTTCCTTTATTGGATAAAAGAAAAGTCATTGGCGACTCTTACTATCTGCAACATTTTCGATAAAATGAAAAACCAAAAGTCAGTTTTCCCACCGTATTACAGAAATGGCGACTATGCTGGGGAAATAATCTAAAAGTAGGGTTACCTTAAGAGCTAGATCACCTTTATTGCTTTACTTGTTTTCCTTGTATGCTTTATATTTTAGGATATGCTTGGGTTTATTTCTTGTATAGATCCTATACCCGGATCTGGGGGCATTTTAGGTAAGTAGCAATAGATCATAAAAATTATACGGCATAGACCGATATGGTTGAAACGATGGCTACGTTAGTGCGACACATCGGTTTCTGATGGTGTCCCTTGAGTCAGTCAAGGATAATGTTGGGCCACCGCGTGATGACATAAAGCACTAAGTGACCGTAGAACCTTAGTTGACACAACTTAGCCATTATAAAATAGTGAGATAGTCGGCTTTGGTGTAGACTAAAGTTGGTTGATACTCGATGCTACAATTATTGAGATTGGACTCTTAGGATATTTTGGTCGCAAATTAGATGCTTGTGCTGAAACAATGCTTGAGAAAAAGATTAGTGATTTGAGATTCCTAGAACCCGGTTACTTCTTTTAGGACAGGTTGAGCCAACTAAAACTTTAAGATGGAACTTGCCTACAAACTCCATCCAAGCTTAAACCTAATGCCTTGTCTGTTTTGTTTGTGTATGATTAATTGTTCGAACATGACATCATAACATCATGGCATCATTATACATATCATTTTCACTAACCATTTCAAGGACCTAGGGATTTATCTTTGTTCTGTTTTGTAGGTTATGGCCTCCGCTTGCAGAAACACTATCCGGATCAGTTTTGTGAGGATACCTTCTCAACTTAAGGAGTTAGTCTCAAGAGTTCCTAAAAGCTCTCAATTTACCAAGAGGCATGGTCATCTACTCAGTTTGGTTACTTTGCATTTTGAAGAAGACATGATGAGTGTTTTATTCATTTCTTTGATCTCGCACATCACTTCTCCACATTTCCAGATTATCAGTTGGTACCCACAATGGAAGAGTTTTCTAAGTTACTAGTGTGATACGGTGGCAAAACCAACTGTTATACTGGTTTTGCATTTTATATTCGCAAATGTCGCATTAAGCAAGAGTCTGAGTAAGGGGGGTAGATTATGGAAAGGGAAGTTGTTAGCACCCTTTCCATCCGTGGTTTTCCACGGGCTCTTAGGTACTTGCTCATTTTTGGAAATTGCTTTCGTATTTGTGTGTTTTGGAAAGTTTGTTTACTTTAAGATAACTCTTGTATCCGTCCTCAAGAGTGTTAATAAAGCATTTTTGAAAAATGTTTTGAAAGTGTGGTGTGAAAAAGGTTATTTTTGAGCAAGTACCTAACATTTATCTACCTACTTAAAAAAGGTGTTATTTTCCTCCTTTCCTTTAGATAGTTCTATCCTACTATTAATGAGTAGGTAGACCTATCGTTGGATGTTGAGGGACTATCGAAGGGACAATTACGGTCACTAAGGCAACTGAGCAAGAACTTTTAGTAATATATGGCTCAGGCTGATAGCCCATGTTGTGCGCGTGGGGATACGTTGTACAGGATCTTGCAAGCAAATGTTAGAAAAATGTAAAATTGCTGGACCTGGGATCGAACCCAGGTCCCTTCCTTCACATGCCTTATGCCTTTACCATATGCGCTTCCTGCTCATCCATGACTATAATAACACATAGATAATATAATGGTAATTCAGTCAAAGTGTCAAATTTTCAAATGCGCCAAATTAGATCTCACATGGACCAATAATAATATGACAATTAAGCCACTGGAGTCTACACAAGTCAACAGTGTCGGAGTCCAACTTTGGTCACCTTCATCGGTTGCCTCAAAATTCCAAACCTGCAAATCACGCAAGATAAAGAGGCAAAGGGTACCCTACCCCCCTATTTCAAGGGCTGCGATCATGATGGTGGTGTCCTTTTTGACTGAAACAACCTGCAAATTCAGATACGAAGAGGAAGGATCTTCGTGCCCTAACAATGGCCCTTTTCTGTTTCTACATCAAAACTTGCATATAATGGTTCTAAGCATACACAAACGTGATTTTAAGCAGAAATATATGCAAAGATATCATTTATGTTGCATGAAATAAGAGTTAGAGATCGATGAAATATACCAAACTGTGAGTTGTTGGAGGAGACGATCCTGTGTGCTTTGGCCTTCAAAAATGGATTGGTTCAATCCCTAGGGTCCTCAGAAGGGTGATAAGATGCTTGGATCTGACGGAGGTTGGCTGGATCGAGCGTTTGTGAATTGAAACACTCTTTGATTTTTTTTTAAATTTTCTAGGGCTTCTCTAAGGCAGTTGCGTGCGTGTATGCAGGCTGGAATGTTTGTGCTTATATGTGAGACATGATTAGGGTAACAAATATGGCAAAAATCTAATGGAATTATGGTGTTTCGAAATGTTTCCAAACTTACCATTTTGAATATTTTTCCTTTTTCATCGCCTTGCACGATTATCTTGTGATGTCACAACCTTGCATGAGTTGTCTTGGCTTTTAAGAGACTTGGATATCTAGCCCACACGCCTTTAAGCCTTTCTTTGCATTTTATTTTAATTAAAATTGAATTTTAAAGATTTAATTCAAAATAAATTAAATAAACAAAAGGAGGGCGTGTAATTGAGCTTAGGAGTTATGGGACATGTTAGGAATAAGTTCAGCTCATAAAAAACCAAGGCCCATTTGGAAGCTAACCAAGATTGGTCAATATTTTCTTCATGCACTTCTTCAAAATTGGTCCAACTTAGCAATGCATATCTCTCTCAATTTTAACCCTATGAGGGTGTTATTGGACTTTTTAGAGAGCTTAGGATGTCCTCTAGACAAACCTTTTGGTTTCATCTCAATTGGATCTTCCATGTTCATGTACCAAGCTTTGACCCAAAAGGTGTTTTTGTTAACTTTTTGAAAGGACCCATAATATCTGAGCTAGTATCTTTTAACTGGGGAATTTCCTGAACTTGAGGGTTGAAGAGAAGCTTTATGGAATTGGATTCTATTCAAAATTAGCTTTGGTGGAAAAAATTTTGATAAAGTATGAGAAAGTTATGCCTGGTCAAAGTTTGGTTGACTTTTCTTATAGAAACCCTAATTAGCAATTCTTGACTTTTGATGAATTAGGAGCATTTCTTGAGGAATCATGATAAGCCCTTGATAAAATGATGTATATCACTTTAAAATGTTGATGTTGACAAAAAATCCTGAAGTTTGACTGTATATAGGCCACAATTGACTTTTGACCTAGTGTAGTTGATTTTCAAGCATTTGAGCAATTGACTGAGCAAACTTGTTGTGCAAAGCATGAAATATGGCATGGACAATCTTGAATACATATTAGGACCATGGAACACATTTTAGACCACTTTGAGCTCACACATCTTTATGAAAATTGAAACCCTAGTTAGAGGTTCATTGCCTTAGGAGGAGAATTTGTCTGGTTCATTCTTGGTCATCCTTAGGCAAGTTGGGGACTTCAATGGGCATGTGTTGAGTAAAAAGGGAGGGAAAATTTTGAGGTACAACATCTTCCCTTGTTCAATCTTCTTAAACCTGAAGATTTAGATTGGCTTGTCTACCTTTCGTGATCTGAAGGTGGAAGATGATTGAACACTAGAGTGCCCAGAAATTTGCACTCGTCTGAAGTAATACTGTTGATGGATAATATCGGGAATGGGCTTACAGATGCCATTTGGAAAATATGATAGAATACTATTAGAAATGGGATTAAAGATGTCATCCAGAGACAATGACAAAGAGTCATTGGAGATGGGCATAAAGATGCCATATAGAGAACATGCTGATTTCATGAGAGATTCCTTTGTGGGGATTCCTGTTCCTGTCATTTGAGAAGGACTCTCCTGAGGAATTTTGGTCTCTGTCTTGGGAAATAGAGTCTAGGAGCTTCAGTTGTCTATTACTCTAATGGGGAGTTATCCCTTGACTAGAGAGGTGAAAGTTAACTGTTATTTGGTCGGGATCCATGCTTCACAAGGACTTACTTTGGACAATAAGGTTGACTGCTATTTGGTCGTATTCCAGGCTTCAAAGCGACTGTTGTACTCCAAAATTTTCCCTCTCATTTATCAAATATTTTCTCAGAAAAATCTCTCTTGGTTCAAGATTGCACTAGGGTTGATCAATTCAAGACACCTCCTTAAGCACTGATGACCAAAATTAGGGTTTGAGATTGCACAAGGATATTTTAACTTTCAGTGCTGCATATGACTTTCATGGATCATTATGGACCCCCAAGATTACTCATGTCAAGTTTCAAGCCTTGGATCACACTTTTGCTCAGTCAATGGAGCAGTTGACCTAAAAATCAACTATATTGGGGAAAAAGTCAACTATGGCCAATTTACAGTCAAACTTCATAATTTTTGATCCACATCAACATTATAAACTCATATATATCATTTGATCAAGTTTGGACCACAATTCCTCAAGAATTTTGATCAAATCATCAAAAGGGCAAAATGGTCAAAATTAGGGTTTTGATTGAGAAAGGGTAATTTTTTATTTTTGACCTAGTAAATGATCAATTGGTTTGAAGCATGATCTCAAGAGTTCAATTGCATCATTTTGACCTAATTACATGACCTAAAACATTGTTCAATATCAATTGGATTGACAGTGAATTTTCAGTCAACTGATCAAAAGTCAATTGTACACTGAAGTGTCAAAATTTGACTTTTTGGTCAAAATTCAATGTCAAATATCACAATTCATCAAAACATGTCAAAATATGAAACTTATTCATCAAGAGATCAAAAAGTCAAGATTTCATTTTGAAAAGTCAAAGTTTTCTAACATAGAAATTTTTCTAAGTGTTTAAAACTTCATGTTTTTTCATAACTTTGAGCCAATTTTTCACCATGGTGCAAGAGGATTCAAAAGAAACTTTAAAGTCATGGTCTTGAAATTGAACACTTAGTGAAATTTTGCCCTAGTTTTGGTCAGGATTTTGACCTAACTTCATGGCACTTTTTCATATAGTTCCAAGGGGAATTTTTGAAAGTGATTCAAAGAGGGGTTGTAGATCATATTACAAGCTTTCACAAATGTCCAAGAACTCCTTGAGATCATTCTTGAGCAGGGAGAATCGAAAATATGAAGTTAGGGTTTTCACACTTGAAATACAAGTCATTTTGTGATGAACAAGATTCAAATTTCAAACCTATGTTGCATAATCTCTACTTTACAGGCTTCAAACTTGTTAGGAACTCCATAATTAATTGCTTGCACAGCTGTTAGAGGTCTCAATTCAAGCATTCAATGTAAAGCCATGCTTTATATCCATTTTAGGAAGAAAGTGCACAATGCCATTTTGATAAAGTAGCTTTTTGCACAAAACTTGTTCTTGAGCCTTGCAATTGTTTTCTTCTGATCGTACATGTCCTATAACTCAAGAGAAGTTTGTCTAAACACTTACAATCACTCAGCCCATGCTTGTACTTCCTCTTGGAACCATACTTCCCACTTTTCTTCAAAATCAAGTAACATAGCAATCAGCCTATATCTTGTACTTCTGGCCCACTCAAGCTCAAAAAATATTCTCATTATTTATGTACAAGTCATTTTCCACAAATCACACGCATGTTTGAGCCCTGAAAAGAGCAAGAACTTAGATTTTCATCTCACACCTCCATTGTTGCATATTCTGACCAGAAATCCCAAAACCAAAAAATACTCGTGCGTTTCTTGGCTTCTTGCTTCCAAAAGCTTCCAAGAATCATACACAAATAATCTTATACCCTGTTACAGTTTTGTAACACCATCTTCCTCCATTTCCAAGTTCAAAAACAGAGCACTGCAAGTGGACTTCTCCAGACCTCATCTTCCTCCATTTTTAGAATGTGGTAGCCAGATTCATCAGACACAACCACATCTGCCGTTATGGAATCCCCGAAAGGATCATCACCGACAATGGGACTAACCTCAACAATGCTATGATTACTGAGCTTTGCACTTAGTTTAATATCAAGCATCACAATTATTCTCCGTATAGACCAAAAATGAATGGTGCGGTCGAAGCGGCCAACAAAAATATCAAGAAGATTGTGTAGAAAATGGTAGTAACCTATAAGGATTGGCATGTGATGTGTTTGTTTGCTCTACATGGTTACCGTAATTCAGCTAGAACATTAACTGGGGAAACTCCCTTTTCTCTAGTCTATGGCATGGAAGCTGTTTTGCCAATGGAAGTTCAGATTCCCTCACTGAGAATTATGAATGAGGCAGGCCTAGGCGAAGACGAGTGGATTCAAACGAGATTGGATCAGCTGAACTTGATTGACGAAAACGATTAACTGTTGTTTGCCATAGTCAGACGTACCAAAAACGGATGATTAAGGCTTTTAACAAAAAGGTCAAACCTCGAGTATATCAAGTTGGTGACTTGGTGATAAAGCACATCATTTTACCACAAGGCGACCCTAGAGGCAAATGGACTCCCACCTATGAAGGGCCATTTGTTGTCAAGAGAGTTTTCTCTGGCGGTGCCATGATGCTGACTACCATGAATGGTGAAGATTTCCCACATCTTATATACGCGCACATAGTTAAAAAATACTACGCATAACAGACCCGTTAGGTTGACACACCTAAGCAAAATAAGGGCATCCCGGCAAACCAAAAGGTTTGGGCAAAAATTAGGGATATATGCAAAATATTGTACACCTAACAAGTTGAAAACCCGAAAGGGAGACTTGGGCAAAAAAGGGTATCCTGGTGGGCTGAAAACCCGAAAGGGCGGTCCAGGCAAAAGTTAAGGATTAAAAGTGTATGGCTATGTCTCATGGAATCAACACAGTCAATTTTATCACCAAAGTCCAAGTTCAAACGGTCCAACATCAATCCAATCAACTTCTATCAAACGGCAAGGGACATTCGAAGATATTGGGGCAATAGTAGAGTTGGAAGGCAATAAGATCATTTCACATGGCTATTTGTTTTCATTCTTAATTTTGTTTTCCTTTTGACGATTTCCTCTTACTAGGATCTCCGTCTCTTTGTATAAAAAACGCCTATTCATGGGCAAAATATCAATACAATATACTTTGAAGTGCAAAATTTATGTCTTTGTTTTAAATGCAAATTTGTCCAATGACTAAAATTGAATAAACATATGCATATGAACATAATTAAAACTATTTGGCACATGTGTCCTGCTAAGCAGCAATAAGCATCTCTTTAATGTATATGAAATATCCCCACAGAGTTATCTCATTATCATTATCCCCACAAGGACGACTGCAATAAACCCTTCCCCAACATGTTTTATTTCCCAAACAATAATTTAGGAACCACAAAACTCCCCAGCCGAGTTCAAATTTCCTCAACATACAACAATCAAGACACCACGATGTTCCCCAGCTAAGCCTTTCTTCCCCAGCTGAGTGTATCTTCCCGTGGCCAAGGCTAGTATCCCCAAACAGAGTCTATCCTCATCAGTTGAAAGTATCCTCCCCAAGTTGAGTTTGACCTACCCAACTGAGTCCACACTCTCCAATTTGAATTTTCCTTTCAGATTATTGCAAATCATATGGCCACAACCCCTGATCCCCAGTAAATCCATCAACAAAACCTTTACTATTTCCAAAAAGATACTATGAAGCCTGGACCCGACCAGATATTAGCATAATTTTCAAGTAATTACTGAAACCTAGACCCGACCAGATAACAGTTTGAATACCTGAAACCTGGATCCGACCAGATAACAGCTGATCTCAATTTCAAGATGCTATGAAACCTGGACCCGACCAGATAATAGTCTAACTCTTCAAAGATATAGAAGAACCTGGACTCAGTCCGACCAAGGTTTAACTTCTTTTCCCCAATAGAGTTTACCTCTGCCCAACAAATTATTGAGAAACCTGGAACCCGACCAGATATCGGTTTTTAATTCCATCTTTTCAAGTAAGTCGTTATGAAGCCTGGATCCAACCAGATAACAATCACCCTCAAGAGATTCGTTGTGAAACCTGGAAACCGACCAGATAACAACTATATCCCCAAATAGTTTTTTGTGAAAATTGGACCCGACCAGATAGCATTTGACCTCATCAATCTCAGAAATCTGCAAAGCCTGGACCCGACCAGATAACAGTTTTTCAAATAGTTTATTGTAAAACCTGGAGCCCGACCAGTTAACAATTAACTATGATCTCCATAGACACTATGAAGCATGGACTCGACCAGATAATAGTACAACTTTCCGAAAACCATGAAACTTGGACCCGACCAGATATGAACTACCACTTCAAGTTACTACGAAGCCTGGATCCGACCAGATAACATTTAACTTATGCATCCTCAGCAAGTTGTTGTGAAGCATGGATCCGACCAGATAATTATTCAATTTCAAAGAAAATATTCTGCAAAGCCTGGAATCTGACCAGATAACAGTTAATTCGTCTCTTCCTCCAGTATGTTGCCGTGAAGCCTGGATCCGACCAGATAACAGTCGAGTTCTTCATCCTCAGCAATTCCGAAGCTTGGATCCGACCAGATAACAACTGACATTCAAGCGATATTCCCAGCGAAAGCATCCTTTCAACAAAATTTAAAGATATACATATTCTTCATCTCCAACGACAATCAGGGATTCAATCTCCCAGAATTTCCTCAGCAACAGTCATGGATTTATTTTCCCGGACAAAAACATACATCTTACATTTATACATCATAGCATGTACATACCATATGCATTTAACATAATACCACATCTGGTGAACATCATGCAGGCATCTGCATTTTACTAACTCTTTTCCCTACAGGTAAAACATCAAGTTTTGGTATAAATCAACAAGAGATTTGTGTTGATGCCTCTTCCAGGGTTTACCAACATCCTTCCAAATGGCATTTATAAGCCAATTCACCATCCATCTTCGAGTGCAAATTTCTGGGCACTCTAGTGTTCAATCATCTTTCACCTTCAAGTTACGAATGGCGGATCCGCCAATCTAACTCTTCAGGTTTAAGAAGATTAAAAAGGGGAAGTTGTTGTACCCTAAAATTTTCCCTCTCATTTATCAAATATTTTCTCACAAAAATCTCTCTTGGTTCAAGATTGCACTAGGGTTGATCAGCTCAAGACACCTCATTAAGCACTAATGACCAAAATTAGGGTTTGAGATTGCACAAGGATATTTGAACTTTCAGTTCTTCATATGAATTTCATGGATCATTATGGATCCCCAAGATTACTCATGTCAAGTTTCAAGCCTTGGATCACACTTTTGCTCAGTCAATTGATCAGTTGACCTAAAAACCACCTGTATTGGGGAAAAAGTCAACTATGACCAATTTACAGTCAAACTTCATAATTTTTTATCCAAATCAACATTATAAACTCATATATATATATATATATATATATATATATATATATATATATATATATATATATATATATATATATATATATATATATATCATTTGATCAAGTTTGGACCATAATTCCTCAAGAATTTTGATCAAATCATCAAAAGGGAAAAATGGTCAAAATTGGGTTTTGACTGAGAAAGGGCAATTTCTGATTTTTGAAATAGCAAATGATCAATTGGTTTGAAGCATGATCTCACGAGTTGAATTGCATCATTTTGACCTAATGACATGACCTAAAACATTGTTCAAGATCAATTGGATTGACAGTGAATTTTCAGTCAACTGATCAAAAGTCAATTGTACACTGAAAAGTCAAACTTTGACTTTTTGGTAAAAATTCAATGTCAAAGATCACAATTCATCAAAACATGTCAAAATATGAAACTTATTCATCAAGAGATCAAAAAGTCAAGAATTCATTTTGAAAAGTCAAAGTTTTCTAAATTAGAAATATTTCTAAGTGTTTAAAGCTTCATGTTTTTTCATAACTTTGAGCCAATTTTTCACCATGGTGCAAGAGGATTCAAAAGAAACTTTCAACATGGAAGTTGTAGATATCCATGATATATACAAAATTTCTTTACACAAATTCTTCTAAAAATGCTTGGATCTCAAGTTATTAATTCATAAAGTCATGGTCTTGAAATTGAACACTTAGTGAAATTTTGCCTTAATTTTGGTCAGGATTTTGACCTAACTTCATGGCACTTTTTCATATAGTTCAAAGGGGAATTTTGAAAAGTGATTCAAATATGGGTTGTAGAGCATATTACAAGCTTTATAAAATGTCCAAGAACTCCTTGAGATCATTCTTGAGCATGGAGAATCGAAGAGATGAAGTTAGGTTTTTCACACTTGAAATACGAGTCATTTTGTGATGAACAAGATTCAAATTTCAAACCTATGATACATAATATCTACTTTACATGCCTCAAACTTGTTAGGAACTCCATAATTAATTGCTTGCATAGCTGTTAGAGGTCTCAATTCAATCATTCAATGCAAAGCCATGCTTTATATCCATTTTAGGAAGAAAGTGCACAATGCCATTTTGATAAAGTATCTTTTTGCACAAAACTTGTTCTTGAGCCTTGCAATTGTTTTCTTCTGATCATACATGTTTTATAACTCAATAGAAGTTTGTCTAAACACTTACAATCACTCAGCCCATGCTTGTACTTCCTCTTGGAACCATACTTCTCACTTTTCTTCAAAATCAAGTAACATAGGAATCAACCTATATCTTGTACTTCTGACCCTCTCAAGCACAAAAAACCTTATCATTACTTATGTACAAGTCATTTTCCACAATTCACACGCATGCTTGAGCCCTAAAAAGAGCAAGAACTCAGATTTGCATCTCACACCTCCATTGTTGCATATTCTGGCCAGAAATCCCAATACCAAAAACTACTCGTGCGTTTCTTGGCTTCTTGCTTCCAAAAGCTTCCAAGCATCATACATAAACAATCCCATACCCTGTTACAGTTCTGTAACACAATCTTCCTCCATTTCCAAGTTCAAAAACATAGCACTGCAAGTGGACTTCTCCAGACCATTTCAGCCATTCTCCAACCAAGCTAATCATTGCATTAGCTTCCTGGGACCTCAGTGGAGCTATTCTGATCATCACAACACCTTGAGGAGTGCTCAAACTAAGAATACGATTTCCAGTTTTGAGGTAAGTTTCCTTAACTTTGAACTTTTCATACAAGCATCATTAATGGTTTATTTGTGAATGAAAAATGTAGATATCATTGCCCTAAAGATAACCATGTCCATAGTTTTCATTTATGTTTCTTGAGCTTAGAGAATTTTAAGATTGAAGTTTCTGAAATTTTTAGGGTTCAGATTAGGGACATTAAAATTCATGCTTGTCTTTGATCTATAATTTTATTGCTTTACATTTATGAAATTGTGAGGAAATTTTCCACAAGATTCATGTTTACACTTTTGCAAATGGATGAGAAATGAACAAGATGCAGGTACTCTGACTGGGCGTGAGGTTGAAGATGAAGTTCAGGCCATGGACTTGATTTCTAATATATATTTATTGTTTTGTTTATATGAACGGATGTATAGCCACCCCAGTGGTAAAGCGCACGCCTGTTAACCTTTGGGACCTGGGTTCGAGCCCCAGTGATACCATTTTTCTTATTTTCTCATTTCTTTTCTCACATTTTTGGTGTTTGTTTGCAGCGCTGGCCCCCCTGTGTTGGGCCTAGTATTTTTGCTCATTTCATACTCCCTGCTCACTATTCACACCCCTGGCCATTTTATTTTCCTTTTTCTCTTTTTTATTTATTTGTTTTCTTTAATATTTTATTTAATATTAGAAAAATCAGAAAACATATAAAAATATTAGATTTATATTTTGATATAATTTTTTTTTTTACAATAAAAATTATTTTTATTTAATCATACTTTATCTATTTTACTAATTGATTTGTAAATTTAATTAGAAACTAGAGTTTTAATTATTTCTTTTACAATTAAAAAATTTTCTTTTAAAACTAAAAAGACCAAATATATCTTACCATATATTATTTTCAAGACAAAAAAGACATTAAAAATATTTTTCTTACAAACTTAATTTCTTTTTCTTTCTTAATCAATTAATATTTAGATTAGGGTTTTATTTAGTATTTCTTTTCCTAATTAATCTAGGTTTACTTTTACTAATTTAACTAATTATTTGCTTTTAGTTAATTGGGTTAAAACCAAACCCTTTCCTAAAAAATCCAAACAAAAATCCATTTTTTCTTTCCATTTACATTCTTGTATATCTATTCACTTTTGTACATTATTTATTCAAATTCAATATGATTGTAATAGATAATTAGGTTAATTTTCTTGCAATCCCCATTTGTAATTTTTACGCCCCCTACCACAAGTATTGTAATAGCATAGTAATTTCGCAATTTCGCAATTTGTTGGAGAAGGTAATTCCTACTTGGGAAAAAGAGGTCAAAACTTTGGTTGTTTTCACTCTGCAGGGAAATAGACATCAATAGGACGTATGCTAAGGATGCGGCAGTGACTTCGCATCAGGACGTCTCTGCCCCTGTACCTGCTGGAGAAAGTTAATGCGAAGACTACAAATGGCTTTTTAGGCATTGTCCTATTTCTTAAAGTCATTAGCAAATGTCTTTCTGTTTTTTATGCAAGTATTTGTGAAGAGTGATCATATTCAAATGCATATGTCGAAATAATCACTGGACGTTTTTGCAAAACAAAACATAAAAATAGAAAACAAAAAGTTTTATACTTTCAAAGAAGTGATTTGTATTGACTTGAAGAAATTTGCCTATAACAGGCGTTTTTTGTACAAAGAGACTGACATTCTAGTAGGAGAATATTGTCGTGAAAATGGAAACTATAAAAAATAGTGTACAAAGAGAAAACAGGTATGTGTAATAATCCTATTGAGTTTCAATTCTGCTATTGCCCTTACTCCCTTGAGCGTCTCTTCACTTTGCTACTTGTCTGAAGTTGACTGGATTGATTGGTACCGTTTGAGCTTGATAGTTAATATTGAAGTCTGGATGTAAGACGATCCAACGAAACATAGTTGTACGCTTAAAATACCTAACTTTTTCCTGGACTTCCCTTTCGGGTTTTTAGTCCACCGGGATACCCTTTTTTTCCCAAGCCTCCCTTTCAGGTTTTCGACTTGCCGGGTGTACAGATTTTTTTTATTTTATCCCGAATTTTTGTCCGAAACCTTTTGGTTCGCCGGGATGCCCTTATTTTTGCCTAGGGTAGTCAACCTAGAGGGTATTTATTCATGTGTAGTATCTTTTAACTATGTCCACATTCACAGGGTGAGGAAGGTCATCACCATTCATAGTGGTTAAGATCATGGCTCCACCAGAAAATATGTTCTTAATCACAAATGGCCCTTCGTATGTGGGAGTCCATTTACCCCTGGGATCACCTTGCGGCAGAATGATGCCCTTGGTTACCAGATCACCAACTTGATATACCCGACGTCTGAGCTTCTTGTTAAAAGCTTTGATCATTCACTTTTGGTACATCTGACCATGACAAACAACAACTAACCTTTTCTCGTCAATCAGGTTCAGTTGGTCAAGTCGAGTCTGAATCCAATCATCTTCGTTCAAACTTGCATCCTTCATGATTCTCAAAGAAGGGATTTGGACCTCAATAGGTAGGATAATCTCCATACCATACACCAGAGAGAAAGGTTTTGCTCCTGTTGACGTACGTGCTGAAGTGCGGTAACCATGAAGAGAAAATGGTAACATCTCATGTCAGTATTTATATGTCACTGTCATCTTCTAGATGATCTTCTTAATGTTTTTATTAGCAGCCTCTACAACGCCATTCATCTTTGACCGATAAAGAGAAGAGTTATGATGTTGGATCTTGAATTGTTTACAGTGTTCGATGATCATAGTGTTATTGAGATTTATATCATTATCTGTAATGATTCTTTCGGGATACCATACCGACAGATAAGGTTATGCTTGATGAACCGCGCCACAAGATTCTTGGTAACAGTAGCAAAAGGGGCAGCCTCAACCCAATTCGTGAAGTAATCAATGGCAACAAGGATGAAGCGATGCCCGTTGGAAGCGGTAGGTATGATTTCTCCAATCATTTCGATGCCTCACATTGCAAACGGCCAAGGAGAAGCCAAGGCGTTTAGGGGAACTGGAGGTATGTGCACCTTATCAGCATAAATGTGGCACTTGTGACTAGTCCGTGAATGTTGATAGCAGTCTGCTTCCATAGTGGACCAATAGTATCCTGCCTGTAGGATCTTTTTAGCCATGGTGTGTCCACTAGAATGTGTGCCAAAGGTACCTTCATGTAAATCAGTCATAATCTTCTCCGCTTCATTCATGTCTACACATCGAAGCAAAGTAGAGTCGTGGTTGCGCTTGTAGAGGATCCCATTACTGAGAAAGAATTTGGCAGAGAACCTTCTTAGGAACTTATTATCATTGAATGAAGCTCCCTCAGGATACTCTTGTCCTTCAAGATATCTTTTGACTTCATGGAACCAAGGTTTGTCCACTAATTCTTCAATATCGATCTCATAGAAGTAAGCTGGTTCATCCAATCTTTCAATAGTGATATGAGGAGCTTCATTGTCCCATCTGACCTTGAACATGGATGACATAGTATCTAGCGCGTCCTCTAACTGATTCTCTTCTCGTGGAAAATGTTCAAGGGTGACTTCTTCAAAGTGTGGAAGCAATGTCAGTACATGCTCCCGGTAAGGGATGAGATTAGGGTGCTTCGTGTCCCACCCTCCTTTGATTTGACTTATTACCAAGGCCGAATATTCGAAAACACTCAAGAACTTGATTCTTAGGTCAATAGCAGCTTTAATACCCATGATACATGCTTCATACTTAGCCATATTGTTGGTACAGTTGAAATATAGCATGGAAGTGAAAGGAGTATGACAACCTTCAGGAGATATGATTACAACACCGATGCCATTTCCCAGTGCATTGGGAGATCCGTCAAAAACCATAGTCCATTGGGATCCTTTCTCAGGTCCTTCATCTGGTCCAAGTTCTTCATAATCAGTCACTAAAATAATATTCTCATCTGAGAATTCAAAGTTCATGGGTTGGCAGTCGTCCACGGCCTGATGAGCCAAATGATCAGGTAATACACTTCCCTTGATTGCTTTCTGGTTTGTGTATTAAATGTCGTATTCGGTCAGGATCATTTGCCATCTCGCTATTATTCTGGAGAGATCGGGCTTCTCGAAGATATACTTGATATGATCCATTTTAGAGATCAACAAGGTAGTGTGAGTTAACATATACTTTCTTAGTTGGCGAGCAGCCCATTCCAAAGCGTAACAAGTTTTCTCGAGCAGTGAGTATCTTGTTTCACAGTCGGTAAACTTTTTCCTAAGGTAGTATATTGCATGCTCTTTTTGACCAGACCCGTCATGCTTCCCCAGCACACACCCCATTGAGTTCTCTAATACCGTTAAGTACATGATCAATGGTCTTCCTTCAACTGGAAGCATTAAAATTGGAGGTTCTTGAAGATATTCTTTGATTTTGTCAAAGGAATTCAGGCATTCATCATTCCACTTCACTGCTTGATCTTTCTTCAGTAGCTTGAAGATTGGCTCACAAGTAACAGTTAGATGGGAAATGAACCTGGAAATGTAATTTAAACGTCCCAAGAAACCCCTAACTTACTTCTCAGTGCAAGGAGACGGCATCTCTTGTATAACTTTAACCTTTGCAGGGTCTACTTGAATACCGTTGTCACGGACAATGAAACCTAGGAGTTTAGCAGACCTTTCCCCAAAGGTGCACTTGTTCGGATATAATCTCAACTTGTATGTCTTCAACCTATCAAATAGCTTTTGCAAGTGATCAAGGTGCTCCTCTTCCATTTGAGATCTGGCTATCATGTCGTCAACATAGACCTCTATCTCATGGTGAATCATATCGTGGAACAAAGCTACCATAGCTCGCTGATAGGTTGCCCCAACATTCTTCAACCCAAATGGCATCACTTTGTAACAGAAAGTGTCCCACTGTGTGATGAAGGTTGTCTTCTCCATGTCTTTGGGTGCCATCTTGATCTGATTGTAACCAGAGAAACCGTCCATGAAGGAGAAGATCTTATGTTGTGCGGTGTTGTCAAATAGAACATCAATATAGGGAAGCGGAAAGTCATCCTTGGGGATTTCACTGTTCAAGTCTCTGTAATCCATGCACACACGTACCTTGCCATCCCTCTTAGGTATCAGAACTACGTTAGCAACCCATTATGGATAAGAGGTGACAACTAAGAACCCAGCGTTGAACTGCTTCATAACTTCTGCCTTGATCTTTTCTGATATCTCAGGACGCATATGAAGGACCTTTTGCTTCACTGGAGGGAAATCTTCTTTAGTTGGCAGACGATGAACCACAATATCAGTGTCCAGCCATGGCATGTCTTCATATGACCAAGCAAAGATCTCAACATAATCCTGCAACCTCTGTATCAATCGCTGTTTGACATTATGCTCCAAGTTTTCACCTATCTTGACTTCTTTTATGTCCTCTTCAGTACCAAAATTCATTGTTTCAACTGGCTCTTCATGGGGCTGTATTGCCCTTTCTTCCTGTTATAACAGTTTGGCAAGCTCTCCTGGTACCTCACAATCTTCCTCACCTTCGTCCTCGGCTTGGTTGATCGGATTTTCAAAGGCATAACTGGAAATAGAAGAGCCGTTATCAATGGGATCCAGAGTGGATATGGATATGCAATTTAATACGCGAGTGTGTGTAAGAGAATAGCTGCATTGATAAAGTAAAAGCAGAAAAGAAAAACAAAGAGTGCAAAATTTGTATGCAAAAACGTCCAATGCTTTATTAATGACATATGATAATAAAGTAATGACCCTCACAAATAGACCATTGTGCTTTGGGTAAGACAAAAGGCTTTAACGTCTCAATTGTTTAAATATTACATATCTTCAAAAACAAAAAGACAAATTACTCTTGAATAAAAGAGATGGGAACAAAATCCTTGGTCTCCCAATTGGTGAGTCCACCACTGATGGTTGGGAAGATCCACTTGTCCAGGTCATAACTACTGTTAGCATCTTTTGTGGCAGAGACAACATCAATAGCATTGACTCCCGGGCCATGCTTGGACATGGGTGCAGTTATGACGTTGGGAGTCTTAGGGGGATCAAATTTAACCTCTTTTGCATCAATAAGGTATTACACCTTGTTCTTCAAAGCCCAACAGTCATTCGTGTCATGCCCCGGAGTCTCAGAATGGTAGGCACGTCGAGCATTTGGATTGTAGTGGCGAGAGGGAGTATTAGGATTCTTTGGGGCCTCCTTCAGAGTCACCATATTGGACTTCAACAAATGTGGTAAAACTTGGGATAATGTCATATTGATTCAGGTAAATTGTCTCATAGGCCTTTCTTCTCTGAGCTAATTGTTCCGCTATTGAGTAGCTGCAGTCTCGGATATCATTACAGCCCCTACCATTGGACGGCTTTCGGTTCTTCTCTGACTTCTTTGAATGCAAGAAGCATTTACCTCTTTCTTTCCCACTAAAGATCTCTTTCCTGCACTTGAAGAGGTATCCTTTTGAATCTTGACGCTCTTAATCCCAGCTTCAACTCTTTCTCCAATTAAGATCAGCTCAGTAAAACAAGATGAGGAGCTTCCAATCAGATGGTTGAAAATGGACCAAATAGAGTACCCAAAAATATGTCCACCAACTCTCTATCAGACAGAGTAGGCTGGACTCTTCCTGCTAAGTCTCTCCACTTTTGGGCGTAGTCTTTAAAGCCCTCGCTAGAACCCATGGACATACTTTGGAGTTGTGTACGAGTCAGAGTAAGGTATGCATTATATTGGCACTGCTTATAGAAAGTAGCAGCCATGTCTTCCCAGTTACGAATATTGGTTCCCTCCAGCTGATAGAACCACTCTAGCTGAGTCTCGAATAGACTATCTTGGAAGAAGTGGATCCACAAATCCATGTTAGTGGTGTGAGGCTAAATCTTCCTCACATAAGATCGGAGATGCATCTTGGGACATGAGACCTCATCATACTTATCAAACACCAGGAACCCTATGGATTTACATTGCATTCAGATGATCCTCCGACTGTTTGTATTTATCATCAGCAAGAGGATACTGCTCCTCATTATAGTCAGATTCATTATCAGATCCCTTTGGGCTGAGGTCTTCCTCTCTTGTCTCCCCTTCCTGAGTGTCCCCTTCCTTTGACGAAGTTGCTAGTTCTGAATCTCGCCGCACTGGTCCTATGATCCTTCTTCCCAAATTCACTACACCAGTTGGTTTCTTTGGCTTCTTGGTCTTCTCTTTGACAATCAAGGCCTCCAGCTCCTCTTGCCCCTTGGCCAGGGCCATGATCATTTGTTTTAACTGAGCGTCCTGAGCTTGAAGGTCCTTCAATGTTTGTTCGAGATCCATTTCTTTTGCTGAAATAAATAGCAGAAAGAAATAAGAAACCTATATTGAAGACCTGCTTATGCAATGACATGTATGATATGCGTATGGAATGTTTTCAACGACTTTGGGATATTTAAATTTGTGAGCCAAAATGAAGCAAAGATTTTACTAGTAGAATTCAAAATACAATTGCCTTTTAGGCTTACAATTGAAAAATTCTAAAAACTAAGAAATCAGATTTCCCATGGGCGCTTCCTCTTCGTGCCGAGATAGACATTAAGACCTTTTTCTTCGTGAAGTTTCTTCGTGAGCTCCAACACTTTCCTCTCATGGGTATAGAAATGATATCTAAATGTATACCACTCTTTCTTCAGCTGAATCCAGGATCTCTGCAGCTCTTCAAGATCAGTGGGCATGTTAGGATGGAGAACTGCATAAGGAACATCGCCTTCGGTAATGGGATCCACAATCACTGGTAAGATGGCTATATATGGAATCACAAGGTTCTAATCACGAGCTCGTACCCATTGGAGATAAGGTTCCATAGGGATGGAAGTCTTCGACCCCAAAGTCTTGGTATCAAATATGTTTACCATGCCCCAAGCTCGTATGAACCTCTGACGATATCCTTGAACATCATCATCATAGTTAAACATGATGCCCTGGATAAGCATCTCGTGAGGACCATCCCTTCGAGCATAACCAAGTTATCGCAGATCCAGAGAAGGATTATAAGTTATGGCTCCCCTAATGCCAAGTAGTGGGACATTAGGGAATTCCCCGTAGTGGTCAATAACAGAAATATCTCCAATAGATCGGGAATACCAGAGAATATTCGCGTGAGAAAGTGACATTATCCTTTGCGACCAACCCAAACCTTCTTCATTCTTCAGTATTGATTTAGGGAGGTGATAAATAAACCACCTTGATAGTAATGACACACAACACATAATAATCCCTCTTTTCTTCGTGGTACAAGTGTGGAGGGTATGCAAGATGTCTCTGAGTAAAGTGGGCACAGGGTTGCGAGAGAGGAAGACCTTGATAGCATTCAAATCTATGAGTAAGTCTGGATTAGGGAACAGTACTAACCCATATATTAGAAGGGCCAAGACCTCCTAAAAATCATGGAAGTCCAAATCATCCCAAAACAGCTGAGCCTTCTCTATTAGAAACTTGGCTAGAAAACCCTTAACTCCCCTTCTTGTTTCCCAGTTGGATACAATGTCTGACCATTTCAGATGCAAAGCTGCTGCGATGAACTCTGGCTTTGGAGCTTCTTCCAAACCGGTGAAAGGCAACTGATCTAGAATAGGTATGCCCAATACTTGAGAGAATTCTTCCATGGTGGGTACCAGCTGAAAGTCCAGAAAGGTAAAGCAATGGTGCTTAGGGTCAAAGAACTGGAAGAATACACTCATCATATTCTCATCAAAGCCCGAGGTAACTAGGTTGAGAAGTTGACCAAATTTTTTGGTGAACGAAGAAGTTTCCGGAACCCTTGATACTAGCTCCTTGAGTTGGAGAGGTATTCTCACAAAGCTGATTCGGATAGTGTTTCTACAAGCGGAAGCCATGATTTGCAAAACAAAACAAAGATAAATTGCCTTGGTCCTTGAAATGGTTAGTTAAATGAAACATGGATGTTATGATGCATGATGTCATGTTTAAGAAAATTAACTACACACAAGTGTGATACGGTGGGAGAACTGACTTAAGGTTTTGCTTTTGTGTTTGCAAATGTTTTGGTTTAGCAAGAGTCGCCACTGACTTTTTATTTTATCCAAAGGAAAGGTCAAAAAGCACTGGAAATACCTTTTAAGATGTTTTCTTGGGTTCGGGGAGTAGATTATGAAAAGGGAAGGTGCAAGCACCCTTTTCATCCATGGTTATCCATGGGCTCTTAGTTACTTGTTTAGATCACTTGCTTTTGCTTTTCAATTGTTTGAAATGGTGCTTTGTGTGTGGTTTAGAAAGATGTTTTGAAAAGAGGCCATTGTTATGGCAACCTTTGTAATGATTCTTGTTTGAATGTATACAAAGATGTTTGTCTTTTTGAAAAGATATTTCAATGTTTGAAAGTTTGTTTTTGGGAAATTTGTTGAAATTGTGTTGTGAAGTGTGTTTTGAAAATAGCAAGGATGTTTTGAAAGTTTTAATCAAGTAACTAAGAGTTGTCTACCCTATTTTACTCAAATATCTTTCCTATATGTTTTTAACCCTTTTGACAGTGTTGTTTTACCATTGCATTTGGTAAACAACCTTGTATTAGGATGTTAAACGGGACAGGCGTGGGTCATCGTATAGACCATGATAGCAATATTGCCAAGCATCTTTAGCAATTTTCCGAGGGACTAGATCATTTTGTTTAGGCAACCAAAATAGCGTCATCGAGGGACTATGATCTTTTGTTTTGTTTTTGTTTTGCCAAAGTACCCAACATGCATAACATGGCCCATTTTTAAGGCAACAAGTGGATGTAACCCTAGGGGTGCAAGTGTGTATTGTGTATTGATTTTCATGCATTTTTGTCTTTGTATTAGGTCAAGCTACTTGTTAATTTTGGATTTTTGCATACAAACCCTAATCTCTAATCATGGCATAATTGAAAGCGTAAATGCGTAAAATAATCTATACTATTACAACATTTTATTATGGGAAGGGGGATACAATTTTGAATGGGGATTATTTGACAAGAAATTGAAACTCTAGTTTTACTATTACATCCAAATTGAATCAAATGGCATAAATAACAAATGAATAATATTTATATAAACAAATTAAATAAATATACAAAATAATATGAATATGCAAAAAAAAGGTTTTTGTTTATTTTTATGTATGTAAAAATATTTAATGTAAAAAGAAAGAAATAAATAAAAATATTATCATTTTTTTTTATTAAGGGTAAAAACCCTAATTTTTAAGAATGTAAATATATTGACTATATTATTTGTATACAATAAAATAAAATAGTGTATATACAAAAATAAAATATATTTAGAAAAAGTATTATTTAAGTATAAATAATAATAAAAATAAAAGTATAATATTTTTTTATGTGTATAATAAAATAAAATATATACAAAATAAAAATATATTTAAAACAATATTTTTTTGAGTGTAAATAAAATAAAGAATAAAAATAAAAGTATAATGGTTATTATATATTTATTTTCAAGTTTTCAATAAATAAAGTATATACTAATTAAATTGTTTTTTATGTTAGAAAAAATAAAAATAAAATACAAAATAAATTTGAAAATTTATAAAAATATTTTTGGGTATTTTTTTATATTCGGAAATAATAAAATAAAATCAAAAATGAAAATAAAATACAAAAATATAAAATATAAAGAAATTGGGCCAGGGGGGTGCATTAAGTAAAAAGGGGGTATCAATAGTGAGTCAGGACCAAGCCCAGCCCACCACACTTCATCTTCAACCTCTGTTCTCAAAAACGCGCGCGTTTGGATTCAAACACGAACAACCTGCATACGTGCTCTAATGCAAAAACACATAACATCAAAGTTGTAGAGCTTTCCAAGACGAATTCAACCATATAAAAAACTTGTCCTAACTCTCAAAGACCAGAGAGAATTTCTCTGGCCCTAAAATCTAACCTAATTTTTTCAGGAAGTTCATGGATCAAATTCTCTTAGCATGCTTAACTAAAATGAAAACTGAGCATATGTACAGCTTCATGGCTATGAATACTACATTTCTTATTCATAAACCTGAGTCTAAATGTTCCTAAATAGAGAGATAGGAAGTTGATAAAAACCTGTTTCAGCTGACTTCGTGTATGGCAATGTAGAGCTTTTCAACAAGGCCTGAGATGTTTGGGAGCTTGCTTGAACTTCCCCTGACCTTCTCCAATGTCTAGCTTTCCTTGAATGTGCTTGAACAAACCTACATAACTTAACCTGCACAAGCTGAAATCAAAAATGGCAAACCCTGGAAATGGAGTTACAATCAATGTTTAAGGGTTGGGATAGCTTGGATAGGTTGTATGGAAAGTGTTTGAACAGGTTTGGGGCAAAACGCACGAGCAAATTGTGCTATGGAAACCAAACTGCAAGGAGTGGCCTGTTTTGCCAAATGAATATGATTTTGTGCTATGGGAGGTTTGAGGGCTCAAAGGGTCGTGTTTCTGGCTCAAGGGGATGTAAGAAAGTTGTCTCAAAAGCTTGCACAAGTTGGTTTTCACAGATGTTCAAGTTCTTTTTGTATTGGACATGTTTCTTGTCTTTTAAGCCAAAATGAACAATGATGTAATACAAGCCTGTACAGGCTATCTATCAGCCTGCCTCTTCTGATCTTGGCCCCTCAAGTTGGTGGATATGCTTTGCTGCACAAGATATTGTTTCAGGCTCAAGAGATGTGGTTTTGAGATAAAGCATATTTTGGCAAAAATGGCAATGTTACTTTTTCTACTTAGGGATTAATCTTGTGTGCAATGCTCTAATGACCAAAATAATTCCTTAGACCAATGGATTTGCATTTAATTATTGAGTATCGAATGGTTTTGCGGCCTGTAATATAGTGCAAAGCAAGCTTATTTGAATTTACAACTTGTATCAACATGAACATGCCATGGATGAAAAGTGAGTTTTTGCCAACTTCAAGCCTTCGATTCTCCCTAACCACAAATGAGTTTGGAGAGTTCTTGGACATTTTGGAAATCTTGCAACATGCTATACAATCCATATTTGAAATTATATTTGAGATTCCAAGTGGAACTTTTTGAAAAATGGCCATGAAGATAGGTCAAAATCCTGCCTAAACTAGGGCAAAATTTCACTAAGTTAAAAGTTTTATGGACCCTTGTTCCAAAAATCATATTGAGATACAAGCTTCTTTTGGGAAAACTTTGTGAATAAAATTTGTAGACTTTGTGGAGGACTACAACTTTCATGTTGTGAGTTTTTTTTGAATCCAATTGCATCATGGTGAAAATGTTGGGCAAAGTTAGGAAAAATTAAGAAAATTTCATAACTTAGAAAAATTCTAAGTTATGAAAAATTTTCAACTTTAAACCCTAATTTGCAAAAATGGGTTTCTTGATGAAAAAGTTTCATATTTTGACACATCTTGATGAAAAATGACCCTTGACACTTGATTTTGACCAAAAAGTCAAAGTTTGACTTTTCAGTGTACAGTCAAATTTTGATCAGTTGACAGAAAAATTCATTTGTCAATCCAATGCATTTGAGATCTTTTGAACCTTGTGAATAGGTCAAGATGATGCCATTGAGTCCTTGAATCCATTCTTAAGCTCAATTTGCCATTGGCTAGGTCAAAAATCAGAAATTGCCCTTGTGTAGTCAAAACCCTAAAAATGACCATTTTGCCCTTTTGGTGATCTGATCAAATTTCTTGTGGAGTTGTGGTCCAAACTTGATCAAATGGTTCATATGAGTTCATAATGTTGATGTGAGTCAAAAATCATGGGGTTTGACTGTAAATTGGCCACAATTGACTTTTTCCCCAATACAGTTGATTTCTAGGTCAACTGTCCAATTGACTGGGCAAAAATTTGATTCAAGGCTTGAAACTTGGTATGGACAAACTTATGAGTCCAACATGAAGTATGAAGGTTACTTTGAGCATTAGAAGTCCAAAATTCCTTATGCAAACTCAAACCCTAATTTAGGTCAACAGTGCAAGGAGATGTCTTGAGCAGTGCAAACCCTAGCTTGGTCTGGAGATCAAGGAGCCTTGTGAGGGGAGATCTTGATAAAATGAGAGGGAAAATTTTGGGGTAAAACAGCTTCCCCTGTTCAATCTTCTTGAACCTGAAGAGTTAGATTGGCGAGTTTGCCTTTCGTGACTCGAAGGTAAAAGAGGATTGGACACTAGAGTGCCCGTAAATTTGCACTCGTCAAAATGTAGCTGAGGGAATGGGCTTAAAGATGCCATTTGGATATGGTAGAATCTTGTTGGAGATGGGCTTAAAGATGCCATCCAAAATTTGTTTGTTGAAAATCAGGAGAATGAATGTCATAATGGTATCCGTGTCTGGAATGTATTTGAGTTATATCTGGAGATTGGATCTGTATGGGCAAGGGAATGGCGTCTGTGTCTGGAGTGTATCCAATATGTAACTGTATTTGATTCTTGAATGAATATCATAATGATTGCCGTGTCTGGAGTGTATCTGTATTGTATCCGAAATCTGAAATCTGGATAGGCGACAGAAAGACATCCGTGTCTGGAATATCTCTGGGCTGGGGAATAAGTTTGAATGAGTGACATAATGGCAACCGTGTCTGGAGCATATCTGGACTGTATCTGTAGTTGAGATTTGTATGAGTAACAGAATGACTTCCGTGTCTGGAATATATTTGAACTGTAACTGGGATCTGAATAAGTGACAAAATGACTTCCGTGTCTGGAGTGTATCTGAACTTGAATTTGATAGTTGAATCTGAATGAGAAATAAAATGGCTTATGTGTTTAGAGCGTATCTAGCTTGTATCTGATTGCTGAAGTCTGAATGAGTAGTAGAATGACTGCCATGTTCGGGGTGTATCCATACTGTATTTGAAATATGAGACCTGAATGAGTAGCAGAATGACTTCCATGTCTTGGAGTGTATCCGTACTGTAATTGAGATCTTTGAATATTTGTGAGAGGTAGCTTTTAATCTTATCCTAAAAGAGGTAAAATGTTAGCTAAAACACACAAAGTGATGTTGCATGACATGTATGATGCGATAGAATGTGTTCTATCAGTGATTATGATATATGAGTGTAATGGATGCGCATGTAAACTGAGTAGCCCTCTTGCTGAGGAAAATAAATCCTTGATAGTTGGAGATAATGAAATCTTTGACTGCTGTCGGGGAAAATAAACCCTTGACTGCTGCTGGAGATTTAAAACCTTTGATTCTTGAGACTAAGAAATCCTTTGGACTACTGTTGGGGATTGAAAATCCTTGGTGACTTGTGGGGATTAACAAGAGCTTTGACAACTTCTGCAGGGAAATTGAGAATCCTTCATGACTTTCCTGGGGAATAAGGAAAACTCTGACGATCTCTACAGGGGAATCAAAACCTAGGAGGCTTCAACTGGAGAAATGAGAACAAGAATCTTCGTTCTGCTGGGGAAGTAACTCTGTGGGGAGAATGCTTATCCTTTTGGAGAATTTTTCAAAAGCTTGGGTTGTATGCCACTCTACTGGGGAATCAGAGGAAGTTGGATAGTACTCCACCGGGGTTTAAAGTTGAAGTTTTGGACTCCGTTGAGGAAGAAAGTTTCATCTTCGCTGGGGATTTTTAGTTCAAAGTCTTCTGGCTCCGCTGGGGATTGGGAGTTCAGAAACTTAGCTCTGATGGGAATTTTGAAACTTAACTCCGCTGGGGGTGTGAATTTCAAGGTTTTAGCTCTATTGAGAATCTGCATGACATACTGCAGGGGATTTCCTCCGGAATAGCGTAAAGACGTCTTCCTATACCTTCAACCTATCAGTAATTATCCTTTCTCATTCCGTTTTATTTGTAAGCAGTGATTATATTCAAATGCATATGCTCATTTTAATAAATCATTGGACGTTTTCAAATAAAACACAAGTGTAAAAAAGAAAGAAAAAATAAACAAATTTCTGCACTTTGAAATATCTTTGTATTAACTTTGTGTAAGTATTTTGTACAAAGGAGACAGACATCCTAGTAAGAGAATGTTGTCATAAAAATGAGAAAAATTTATACAAAGAAAGATGGCTATGTGTAACAATTCTATGGGGTTCCCATTCTGCTATAGCCTTCACAACTCTGAGTATCTTGTTCATTCGTTTCTTCGTCCGCAGATGATTGGATTGATCAGAAACTTGGAGCTTGTCTGTGAAGAGATTGTTCTTAAAGTGATCCGACGAGACATAATCATACGCTTTAATTCCCTAACTTTTTCCTGGATCGCCCTTTCGGGTTTTCAATCCACCGGGAACCCTTTTTTACCCAAGTTTCCCTTTCGGGTTTTCAACTTGCCGGGTGTATAGATTTTTTATTTATCCCTAATTTTTGCCAGAACCGCCCTTTCGGGTTTTTGATTCGCCGGGATGCCCATTTTTTCCTAAGTCGCCCTTTCGGGTTTTCAACTTGTCGGGTCGTTTTATGCGTAGTATCTTTTGACTATGTCTGCGTTCGTAGGGTGCGGCAGGTCATCACCGTCCATGGTGGCCAGAATCATTGCCCCACCAGAAAAGATATTTTTGATCACAAATGGTTCTTCATAAGTAGGAGTTCATTTGCCCCTGGGATCACTTTGCGGCAAGATGATCCGTTTGATTACAAGGTCCCCGACTTGATATACTTGTCTCTTGACTTTCTTGTTGAAGGCTTTGATCATACGTTTTTGATATGCCTGACCATGGCAAACATCAGTAAGTCGCTTTTCGTCAATCAAGTTAAGTTGATCAAGTCGGGTCTGAATCCAATCGTCTTCATTCAAACTAGCATCCTTCATGATTCTCAAGGAAGGGATATGAACTTCCATAGGCAAAATAGCTTCCATGCCATATACCAAAGAAAAAGGGGTTGCCCCAGTTGAAGTGCGTGCCATGGTACGATACCCATGCAGAGAAAACGGTAACATCTCATGCCATTCCTTGTAGGTGACTGTCATCTTTTGAATGATCTTCTTGATATTTTTGTTCACAGCTTCGACAACACCGTTCATCTTAGGCCGATAGGGAGATGAGTTGTGATGTTGAATCTTGAACTGCTCGCACAGAGCGGTGATCATAGTATTGTTCAAATTTGTACCGTTGTCAGTGATGATCCTATCGGGGATACCATATCGGCATATGAGGTTCTGCTTGATGAAGCGGGCAACCACATTCTTTGTAACGGAGGCGAAGGAAGCTGCTTCGACCCACTTGGTAAAGTAATCAATGGCCACTAGAATGAAACGGTGTCCATTGGATGTTGTAGGCTTGATCTCTCCAATCATGTCGATTCCCCACATCGCGAATGGCCAAGGAGCTGTTAAGACATTGAGAGGGACTGGGGGAATATGTACCTTGTCAACATGGATTTGGAATTTGTGACAAGTACAAGAATGTTGATGACAATCAGCTTCCATGGTAGACCAATAATAGCCTTCCTGTAGAATCTTCTTAGCCATCGTATGACTGCTTGAGTGGGTGCCAAAGGTGCCATTATGTAGTTCAACCATGATCTGCTCAGCTTCAATCTTGTCTACACAACGGAGTAGGACACAATCAAGATTCCGCTTGTATAAGATACCATTGCTCAGAAAGAACTTGGCCGCAAACCTCCTTAAGAACTTTTTGTCGTTGACTGAAGCTCCTTCAGGGTATTCTTGTGTTTCGAGATACCTTTTGACGTCATGAAACCAAGGTCGGTCCACTACTTCTTCGGTATTAATCTCGTGACAATGTACAGGTTCGTCCATTCGTTCAATGGTGATTTGAGGTGCCTCATTATCCCAGTTAAGTTTAAACATGGATGACATTGTAGCTAGCGCATCTGCTAGTTGATTCTCTTCTCGCGGGAAGTGCTCGAAGGCAATCTGCTCGAAATGTGGTAACAATGTCAAGACATGTTCTTTGTAAGGGATGAGGTTAGGGTGTTTAGTATCGCACTCTTCTTTGATTTGACTGATAACCAAAGTTGAGTCCCCAAATACAACCAAAGATTTGATTCCCAAGTCAATAGCAGCCTTGAGACCAAAGATACAAGCTTCATACTCGGCCATGTTGTTGGTGCAGCTGAAGCAGAGTCTAGCAGTGAAAGGTGTATGGCAACCTTCTGGAGAGATAAGTACTACGCCAATACCGTTCCCAAGTGCGTTGGAGGCACCATCAAAGTACAGAGTCCATCGGGATCCTTGTTCAGGTCCGTCATACGGTCCGTTACCTTTAATGTTGTCCAATGTCATAATATCCTCGTCAGGGAAGTCGAACCTCATAGATTGGTAATCTTTGACGGCTTGATGAGCTAGATGGTCAGCTAGTACACTCCCCTTTATAGCTTTTTAGGTTGTGTACTGGATATCATACTCAGTCAGGATCATCTTCCATCTAGCGATTCTTCCGGATAAAGCAAGCTTCTCGAAGATGTACTTGATCAGATCCATTTTGGAAATCAGCAGAGTGGTATGTGTCAACATATACTGCCTTAGCCGCCGAGCAGCCCATACCAAAGCGCAACAAGTTTTCTCGAGCAGTGAGTAGCGGGTCTCACAGTCGGTAAACTTTTTGCTAAGGTAATAAATGGCATGCTCTTTTCGGCCAGACTCGTCATGTTGTCCCAGTACGCACCCCATTGAACTATCCAAAATAGTCAGATACATGATTAAATGGCCTTCCTTCGACGGGTGGCATCAAGATAGGAGGTTCTAGAAAATACTCCTTGATTTTATCGAAAGCAACTTGACAGTCATTGTTCCATTCAACCACCTGATCTTTCTTCAACAGCTTGAAGATTGGCTCACAGGTAGATGTTAGGTGAGAGATGAACCTTGCAATGTAGTTTAGGCATCCCAAGAAACCTCTGACCTCCTTCTCAGTGCGGGGGGCAGGCATTTCTTGTATAGCTTTGACTTTGGCAGGATCCACCTCGATGCCTTTGTTACTGACGATAAATCCCAAAAGTTTACCGGACCTGACTCCGAAAGTGCACTTGCTAGGGTTCAGTCTGAGCTTTTATTCTTTTAACCTGACAAACAGCTTTTGCAGATGGTCGAGGTGTTCTTCTTCTGTTTGTGAACGGGCTATCATGTCGTCTACATAGACTTCAATTTCATGATGTATCATGTCATGAAACAAAGCTACCATGGCTTGCTGATAGGTTGCCCCGGCATTCTTCAGTCCGAATGGAATCACTTTATAGCAGAAGGTACCCCACTGTGTAACAAAAGTAGTCTTCTCCATGTCTTCGGGGGCCATTTTGATCTGGTTATATCCTGAAAATCCATCCATGAAAGGAAACACCTTATGTTGAGTTGTATTGTCGACCAAAATGTCAATGTGTGGCAGTGGAAAGTCATCTTTAGGGCTAGCCCTGTTTAAATCTCTGTAGTCCACACACATTCTCACTTTTCCATCTTTCTTAGGCACGGGCACAATGTTAACAACCCATTATGGATAGGAAGTAACAACAAGAAACTCGGCATTGAACTACTTCATCACTTCAGCTTTGATCTTTTCTGACATGTCGGGCCTCATTCGGTGAACTTTCAGTTTAATTGGTGGACAGTCTTCTCTAGTAGGGAGACGGTGGACCACAATATCTGTGCCGAGTCCCGGCATGTCTTCATAGGACCAGGCAAAGATTTCAACATATTTATTCAACAGTTGAACTAGACGTTCTTTGACATTTGGCTTCAGGTTGGCACCCACTTTAACCTCTTTTCTGTCTTCAGAAGTACCCAAATTGATAGTCTCTAACAACTCTTCATGGGGAAGAATAGCCCTTTCTTCTTGTTGCAAAAGTCTAGCCAACTCTCCAGGCACTTCACAGTCTTCATCACCTTTGTACTCGGCATGATTGACCAGATCTTCAGAGTCACTGAAGGCCATAGCAGAATTGTTACCCATGGAATCTAGGGTGGATGGGTACCTGCATTTTGTGAGTGTGGGTGTGTGTAAGGGATAGCCACCTTTAAACAAAATAAAATGCAAAAAGAAAGAAAATGAACACAAAAGTTTATATATGAAAACGTCCATGATTCATTAAAAATGGCATATGAAAATGAAGAATCAAAACCCTTACAAATGGACCTACATGCCCTTGGTAAGGCATAAGGCGAAAAGAGTGTACGAATTGTTTAATAATTATTACAGACCAAACAGGAAATGTTCAAAAGATAAATTACTGATTGATGAAAGTAATGGGAACGAAGTCTTTCGCCTCCCAGTTGTTCAGTCCTCCTTCAATAGTTGGAAAGATCCAGTCTTCAAAATTGCTTCCTTCTTCATCATCCTCTAAAGCATGAACTCCGTGATGAGTGATTTTCAGTGGCCGTCCTCCAACCCGGGAGCGACGCACAACTTTCTGGCTAGCAGCAGTGAAACCCAATCCGTACTTATCTATCTTGTAAGGAAAATCTGGCAGTTGACCCCACACTGTACTTCCTCCTTCCTTGATTACAGCCTCCGCATCTTTAAGGGATGACATCTGGGACACAAGCTTGGTAATGATGGGCACATCAGTCATTGTCTTGGCTACCGTGACTTCAGGAGAAACCTCTTCAAAGTGTTTGAAAGGTGTTTCTATGAATTCACCATCTAACTCCACGTAGCGGAAAGAGTTAAGGTGGCTTATCATATACTCCTCCTTACCATGAACTGTGATGATCTTACCCTGGACTGGGTATTTGAGCATCTGGTGTAGAGAAGAAGTGACTGCCCCAGCGTTGTGGATCCACGGCCTTCCCAACAAGCATGAATATGAAGGACGAATGTCCATCACATAAAATGTAGAGTTGAAAATTTTTGTTCCCACCTTAATTGGGATGTCCACTTCTCCATGAACCATCCGCTTAGAACCGTCGAAGGCTCTAACAATGATATTACTGGGCTTCAGGGTCAAACCTTCACAGTCCAATCTGTCCAATGCTTTCTTTGGTAGAACATTTAAAGATGAACCGGTATCAACCAGAACATGAGCAAGTGTTGTCCCTCTGCACTCTACCGAGACATACAACGCATCATTATGCTTTCTTCCCTTAGACGTCAGATCAGCATCAGAGAAACCAAGACCATTGTCGGTTGTAAGGCTAGCCATGCACTCTTGAAACTGATCTGCAGAAGTTTCTTGAGGCACGTGTGTCGTCTTCAGAAATTTGATCAAGGCTTTGACATGAGCCTCGGAGCAGAGCAATAGAGCCAGCATAGAGATTTTTGAAGGGGTTTTCCCCAGATGCTCTACGACATCATAGTCGCTCTTCTTAGTTATATTTAAAATCTCCTCTATTTCCTTTTGGGGGGTCTCGGGGATAACCAAAGTCTGAGCTCTCGTCCCGACGGGCGCTTCTTGGATCCCCTTACCTTTATCAGTAGTAACAGCATAGGGTACAACTTCGGGAGTAACAATTTCTTCAATCACTGGACTTCGCACAGATATCTTGACAGGCACGGGAGCACTTGAGGGTCCGAAGATTGCCCTTGGAGGAGCAATCTCCGGAGAGAAGATTCTTCCACTACGAGTGATCTTACTTGTCCCTGCAATATTCCCCACATCAGGAGTCTCTTCATTGGAACTTTCTTTGACTGATTCGATCTGCTTAACACCATGATAGAAGATCTCTCCTCCATAATTCCACGGTATTGTCTTATTGGACTTATATGGGATAGGCCCCGGCATGGTAATCTTCAGCGGTACAAACTTTGGATCGGGTGTAATCTTAACAGGCCTTTTGCAGGTCTTGGAAAGATTGTCGGAAATGGTGATTATAGCAACATAATTGATTGGAGTAACAGGAGTAACAGGAGTAACATGAGTAATAGTAGCAACAAGAGTTTTCTGAAAGAGGATCTCTTGAGTATCCATTAAGCGTTGGATGCCTGACTTCAACAGCGGACAGTCGGATTGCAAGGTCGAACAAAGGTAACAATCTTTTTCACAGCTTGGGAAAATCCCAGATTTCAACAGATTCATCTTGATCATTGGCAACGGAGTCATTAAGTCATCAACAGCGGTAACATGAAGATCTTTTACAGTAGCATGGACATTATGACCATGTTTTGGCATAGGAGCGGATATCACATTAGGTTTTTAGGGGGCATCAAACTCCACCTCCTTGGCATCTATCAAATCTTGGATCTTATTTTTAAGGGCCCAACAGTTGTTGGTGTCGTGCCCCACACTGTCCGAATGATATGCACATTTTGCATTTGAATGATAATAGGGAGAAAAGGTATTTGGGTTTTTCGGCGCTTCTTTCAAGTTGGTAAGGTTTAACTTTAACATATGAGTGAGGACCTGAGCCAGTGTCATATTGATCCGGGTGAATTGTTGTTGTGGCCTTTCTACCCTTTGTTGGTTAGCTCTGGGTTAACTGTTTCGAGGTTGATCGACTGAGGAGTTCTGGATCATCACAGCCCCCACCGCTGGTCGGCGCTCCATTCTCCCTTGATTTCTCTGGGTGTGAACAGCAGCAACTTCCTTCTTGGCTGGGAAGGTATTCTTGATAGCAGTGGAAGCGGAGGCATCCTTCTGAATTTTACCACTCTTAATGCCAGCTTCGGCCCTTTCACCGATCAGAATTAATTCAGTGAACCCTGCAGATGAGCTCCCGATCAAGTGATTGAAGAATGGACCTTACAGGGTCCCCAAAAACATGTCAACCAGCTCTCTATCTGACAATGGTGGCTGCACCCTTCCAGCCAAATCCCGCCACTTCTGGGCATACTCCTTAAATCCCTCATTGGAGGCCATACCCATACTCTGTAGTTGAGTACGAGTAGGCGCTAAATCTGCGTTATATTGGTAATGTCGATAGAAAGCAGCAGCCAAATCCTCCCAGTTATGAACATCATATCTCTCAAGTTGATAGAACCAGTCCAATTGCGTACCCGACAAACTATCTTGAAAAAAGTGGACCCATAGATGCTTATCAGAAGAGTGAGGTTGGATCTTTCTGACATAGGACCACAGATGCATCTTCGAACAGGACAAACCGTCGTATTTAGCAAATGTAGGTACTTTGAACTTAGGAGGAATGACGATCCCATCAACCAACCCTAGTTCTTCTAAATCTAGCCCAGGTACCCTTTGTACCTCCATGGCTGCCAATCGATCCTCAAGATTTTTATACTTATCATCCGCCGGAGGGTACTGCTGTTCGAAGTAATCTTCATCCTCTTCCTCTTCTTCTTCTTCAGCTTCAGACTCAGAGGGCATTTCAACTCCCTTTCCTTTACCAACCCCTTCGTCAGACGTCGAGGGGAAATCCATAACTCTCCTAGCCTGATTCTCAAATCTTCTTCCCATAGTGGCCACACCAATTATTTTCTTTTTCTTCTTTTCCTTTTCCTTCTCTTTCTCTAACAGTGCTTCAAGATCCTCTTGACCCTTTTCCAAGGTCATGAGGAGTTGTTGGAATTGCGAATTCTGTGCTTGCAGATCTTTGACTGTCTGCTCTATATCCATCTTACTGAAATAAACAGCAGAAAGATAAGGAAACCCGGTGTGAAGACCTGTTTATGCATATGATGAATGATATGTTATTCATGTAACGCATTCAAGGATTCAGAAATTCAAATTCGTTACAAACAAAAAGAACACACGTCATATTGATAAAAAGAAATTTGTTAGTACATAAATGGCCCATGGGCAAAATATTACAAAATTCTTAATGTAAAAAGACATTGCGCATCCTCTTTGGTGCGATGTAAGTGTTGAGATTTTGCTCTTCATAGAGTTGACGGGTAAGTTCCAAAACCTTCTTTTCAGTGGCATAGAAGCTAGCTTCAAAAGTGTTTCGTTCTTCCTTGAGCTGTATCCAACTCTTTTGCAAATCTTCCAATGATGTTGGCATGTCTGGATGTAGGAGGGTGTATGGAACCTCTCCTTCCATAATAGGCTCTTTGATCACGGGGAGAATGTGGGGGTAAGGCATCATAAGACTTTGGGCACGGGTTCGCACCCACTTGAGATAAGGCTCAAGGGGGATGGAATTCTTGTGTCCCAGTGTCTTACTATCCACTTTGTTGGGCATCCTCCAGGCTCAGATAAACCTTTGTCGAAGTCCTTGAGCGTTGTTGTCGAAGTCAAAAACCAAGTCAAGAATCAGCATATCATGAGGGTCGTCCCTTCGGGCATACCCAAATTGCCTCAAAGCTAAACAGGGGTTGTAGGTAATGCCTCCCTTAATGCCAAGTAATGGGAAATTAGGGAATTCCCCACAACGATCAATGATGATGACATTTTCTCTGGACCGAGAACACCAATGAACATCAGAATGTGTGAGGGTCATCAATCATTGTGACCACCTTAAACCCTGCTCATTCTTCAAAACTGATTGGGGAAGGTGAGAAATAAACCACCTTGCTAGAAGAGGAGTACAACACATGAGAACACCTCTTTTCCTCATTGTTCGTGTGTGAAATGAGTGTAGGATGTCCCCAAGCAATGTAGGCACATGATTCCGAGATATGAAAATCTTGACAGCATTAACATCTATAAGTTGATCAGGGTTTGGGAACAAGACCAACCCATAGATGAGAAGTGCTACAATCTCCTCAAAGGCTTGCAAATCTAGAGAATTCCAGCAGTCTTGTGCCTTCTCAAACAGAAACTTTGCCAAGAAACCCTTGACACCACTTCTGGTTTCCCAATGACCTTTGATATCAGATGGTTGCAAGTGTAAGGCTTTGGTTCTCTTTCCGTACCGTTGTAGGGTAGTTGATGAAGAATAGGAATCCTCAGGAGTTGAGAAAATTCCTCCAAAGTAGGTACTAGTTGGTAATCGGGGAATGTAAAGAAATGGTGTAGGGGGTCAAAGAACTGGAAGAGGACTTTCACCATGTCTTCTTCAATGTTGGAGTTGACTAAGTTGAGAAGTCTACCATGTCTTTCACTGAAGGGAGAATTCTCTGGAATCTTGGAAGTAAGCTCCTTGAGTTTAGGAGGGATTCTCACAAGGTTGACTTGAGTTGTTTTCCTGCAAAGAGATTCCATGACCTATAAAACAATAACAAAGATGAAGACCCAAACCCTTGAAATGGTTAGTGGATGCATATGATGCTTTATGATGTTCATGATGCATGCACAAGTATATGTACAAGCAAATCACACAAGATCCTAGTTTCAGGCTTGCATGAGGTTTCATAGGTAAGTACCCTCTTGAAGTTTAGTTGGCTTAACCTGTCCTATAAATAGTAACTGTGTTCTAAGGAGCTCAATATCACTGGATTGTTTTCTGTGTTCATTGTTTCAGTTTGGCCACTTAACTGGCGACCGAAATATTCCAAGAAAACAACCCTCAATGAGTGTAGTATCGAGTATCTACCAACTTCGGACTGCACCAAAGCTGGTCATTTCACTACCCCTAATAAGGCCAAGATGGTCAAGTAAGGTTCTAAGAGTTCATTAGTGCTTCATGACATCACTCAGCGGCCCCGTATTCTCTTTGGTTGACTAAAAGGCTACCGGTACCCACAAATATGTTGCACTAATATAGCTATTGCTTTAACCATGTCAGTATACCCCGCACAGTTTCCACAATGTATTGCTATTTACCTATGAATGTTTCCCAAATCCGGGTAGAGGATTTCAAACCCAAACAATAGAATCAAATGTAAAGCAATCAAAGCAAACAAAATAAGCATGTAAAGGTGATCTAAACCCTAAGGTTACTCCACTTTTATATTCCCCAGCAGAGTCGCCAGTTCTGTGATATGGTGGAAGAACTGGCTTGAGGTTTTGCGTTTGTGTTCACAAATGTTTCGGTTTAGCAAGAGTCGCCACCGACTTTTTATTTTATCTAAAGGAAAGGTCAAAAAGCACAGGAAAGACCTTTTGAGATGTTTTCTTGGGTTCGGGGAGTAGATTATGAAAAGGGAAGGTGCAAGCACCCTTTTCATCCATGGTTATCCATGGGCTCTTAGTTACTTGTTTAGATCACTTGCTTTTGCTTTTCAATTGTTTGAAATGGTGCTTTGTGTGTGGTTTTGAAAGATGTTTTGAAAAGAGGCCATTATTGTTGAAACCTTTGTAATGATTCTTGTTTGAATGTATACAAAGATGTTTCTCTTTTTGAAAAGATATTTCAATGTTTGAAAGTTTGTTTTTGGGAAATGTGTTGAAATTGTGTTGTGAAGTGTGTTTTGAAAATAGCAAGGATGTTTTGCAAGTTTTAATCAAGTAACTAAGAGTTGTCTATCCTATTTTACTCAAAGATCTTTCCTATATGTTTTTAACCCTTTTGACAGTGTTGTTTTACCATTGCATTTGGTAAACAACCTTGTATTAGGATGTTAAACGGGACAGGTGCGGGTCATCGTATAGACCATGATAGCAATATTGCCAAGTATCTTTAGCAATTTTCCGAGGGACTAGATCATTTTGTTTAGGCAACCAAAATAGCGTCATCGAGGGACTATGATCTTTTGTTTTATTTTTGTTTTGCCAAAGTACCCAACATGCATAACATGGCCCATTTTTAAGGCAACAAGTGGATGTAACCCTAGGAGTGCAAGTGTGCATTGTGTATTGATTTTCATGCATTTTTGTCTTTGTATTAGGTCAAGCTACTTGTTAATTTTGGATTTTTGCATACAAACCCTAATCTCTAATCATGGCATAATTGAAAGCGTAAATGCGTAAAATAATCTATACTATTACAACATTTGATTATGGGAAGGGGGATACAATTTTGAATGAGGATTATTTGACAAGAAATTAAAACCCTAGTTTTACTATTACGTCCAAATTGAATCAAATGGCATAAATAACAAATGAATAATATTTAAATAAACAAATTAAATAAATATACAAAATAATATGAATATGCAAAAAAAAAAGGTTTTTGTTTATTTTTATGTATGTAAAAATATTTAATGTAAAAAGAAAGAAATAAATAAAAAAATTATCATTTTTTTGTTAAGGGTAAAACCGTGATTTTTAAGAATGTAAATATATTGACTATATTATTTGTATACAATAAAATAAAATAGTGTATATACAAAAATAAAATATATTTAGAAAAAGTATTATTTAAGTATAAATAATAATAAAAATAAAAGTATAATATTTTTTATGTTTTTTATTCTATCTAATAAAATAAAAGCATGTATATATATTAATTATATTAAATATGTATAATAAAATAAAATATATACAAAATAAAAATATATTTAAAACAATATTTTTTTGAGTGTAAATAAAATAAAGAATAAAAATAAAAGTATAATGGTTATTATATATTTATTTTCAAGTTTTCAATAAATAAAGTATATACTAATTAAATTGTTTTTTATGTTAGAAAAAATAAAAATAAAAAACAAAATACATGTGAAAATTTATAAAAATATTTTTGGGTATTTTTTTTATATTTAGAAATAATAAAATAAAATCAGAAATGAAAATAAAATACAAAAATATAAAATATAAAGAAATTGGGCCAGGGGTGCATTCAGTAAAAAGGGGGTATCAATAGTGAGCCAGGACCAAGCCCAACCCACCACACTTCATCTTCAACCTCTGTTCTAAAAAACGCGCGCGTCTGGATTCAAACACGAACAACATGCATACGTGCTCTAATGCAAAAACACATAACATCAAAGTTGTAGAGATTTCCAAGACGAATTCAACCATATAAAAAACTTGTCCTAACTCTCAAAGACCAGAGAGAATTTCTCTGGCCCTAAAATATAACCTAATTTTTTAAGGAAGTTCATGGATAAAATTCTCTTAGCATGCTTAACTAAAATGAAAACTGAGCATATGTACAACTTCATGGCTATGAATACTAAATTTCTTATTCACAAACCTAAGTCTAAATGTTCCTAAATAGAGAGATATGAAGTTGATAAAAACCTGTTTTAGCTGACTTCGTGTATGGCAATGTGGAGCTTTTCAACAAGGCCTGAGATGTTTGGGAGCTTGCTTGAACTTCCCCCGACCTTCTCCAATGTCTAGCTTGCCTTGAATGTGCTTGAACAAACCTACAGAACTCAACCTGCACAATCTGAAATCAAAAATGGCAAACCCTGTAAATGGAGTTACAGTCAGTGTTTAAGGATTGGGATAGCTTGGATAGGTTGTATGGAAAGTGTTTGAACAGGTTTGGGGCAAAACGCACGAGCAAATTGTGCTATGGAAACCAAACTGCAGGTGTGCCCTGTTTTGCCAAATGAATATGATTTTGTGCTATGGGAGGTTTTAGGGCTCAAAGTGTCATGTTTCTGTCTCAATGGGATGTGAGAAAGTTGTCTCAAAAGCTTGCACAAGTTGGTTTTCACAAATGTTCAAGTTCTTTTTGTATTGGACATGTTTCTTGTCTTTTAAGCCAAAATGAACAATGATGTAATACAAGCCTGTACAAGCTATCTATCAGCCTGCCTCTTCTGATCTTGTCCCCTCAAGTTGGTGGATATGCTTTGCTGCACAAGATATTGTTTCAGGCTCAAGAGATGTGGTTTTGACATAAAGCATATTTTGGCAAAAATGGCAATGTTGCTTTTTCTACTTAGGGATTAATTTTGTGTGCAATGCTCTAATGACCAATATAATGCCTTAGACCAATGGATTTGCATTTAATTATTGAGTATGGAATGGTTTTGAGGCCTGTAACCTAGTGCAAAGCAAGCTGATTTGAATTTACAACTTGTATCAACATGAACATGCCATGGATGAAAAGTGAGTTTTTGCCAACTTCAAGCCTTCGATTCTCCCTAACCACAAATGAGTTTGGAGAGTTCTTGGACATTTTGGAAAGCTTGCAACATTCTCTGCAATCCATATTTTAAATGCAATTTGATATTCCAAGTGGAACTATGTGAAAAATGGCCATGAAGATAGGTCAAAATCCTACCTAAACTAGGGCAAAATTTCACTAAGTTAAAAGTTTTATGGACCCTTGTTCCAAAAATCATAACTTGAGATCCAAGCTTATTTTGGGAAAAATTTGTGAATAAAAGTTGTATACTTTGTGGAGGACTACAACTTTTATGTTGGGAGTTTTGTTTGAATCCAATTGCATCATGGTGAAAATGTTGGGCAAAGTTAGGAAAAATTAAGAAAATTTCATAACTTAGAAAAATTCTAAGTTATGAAAATTTTCAACTTTAAACCCTAATTTGCAAAAATGGGTTTCTTGATGAACAAGTTTCATATTTTGAAACATATTGATGAAAAATGACCCTTGGCACTTGATTTTGACCAAAAAGTCAAAGTTTGACTTTTCAGTGTACAGTTAAATTTTGATCAGTTGACTGAAAAATTCATCTGTTAATCCAATGCATTTGAGATCTTTTGAACCTTGTGAATAGGTCAAGATGATTCCATTGAGTCCTTGAATCCATGCTTAATATCAATTTTCCCGTGGCTAGGTCAAAAAACAGAAATTGCCCTTGTGTAGTCAAAACCCTAAAAATGACCATTTCGCCCTTTTGGTGATCTGATCAAATTTCTTGTGGAGTTGTGGTCCAAACTTGATCAAATGGTTCATATGAGTTCATAATATTGATGTGAGTCAAAAATCATGGGGTTTGACTGTAAATTGACCACAGTTGACTTTTTCCCCAATACAACTGATTTCTAGGTCAACTGTCCAATTGACTGGGCAAAAATTTGATTCAAGGCTTGAAACTTGGTATGGACAAACTTATGAGTCCAACATGAAGTATGAAGGTCACTTTGAGCATTAGAAGTCCAAAATTCCTTATGCAAACTCAAACCCTAATTTAGGTCAACAGTTCAAGGAGATATCTTGAGCAGTGCAAACCCTAGCTTGGTCTGGAGTTCAAGGAGCCTTGTGAGGGGAGATCTTGATAAAATGAGAGGGAAAATTTTGGGGTACAACAACAAGCAATGCACACAATAGACCTTAGGTTCAAAGGATTGCATGAGGTTTAAGGTAAGTACCCTCTTGAATGTTCAGTTGGTTCAACCTGTCTTAGAAATAGTAATCGGGTTCTAAGGAATCTTAATATCACTGATCTTTCTTTATCGATATTATTTCAGCTTAGCAATCTTTTCTTGCGGACGAAACATCCCGAAAGTCCAATCTCAGTGAGTGTTTTATCGAGTATCAACCTATTCCCAGCTTTACACCGAGGCCGACTATCTCACTACTTTCTAATGGCCAAGTTTGTTTAAATAAGGTTATAAGGTTCGTTAGTGCTTTACGACACCACGTGGCGGCCCCGTATTCTCCTCGATTCAACATAAGGGATACCGGTACCAACCAAAGTGTCACACCAATACAACTACCGCTTCAACCATATCGGTCTACGCCGTACAGTCTCCACGATCTATTGCTATTTACCTAAAAAGATGCCCCGGATCTGGGTGTAGGATCCTTATAAATAACCCCAACAAATCCTTAAATGTAAAGCAATCAAAGAAAACAAAGAAAGCAATTTTAAATTGAACTAGACCCTAAGGTAAACCCCACTTTTTTTTAAATTTCCCCAACAGAGTCGCCAGTCCTGTGATACGGTCGCAAAACCGACTGTTATACTGGTTTTGCATTTTGTATTTGCAAATGTCGCGGTAAGAAAGAGTCACCACCGAATTTTCTTTTATCTAACAAAGGAAATGGTGAAAAGAGCAGAAAAGACCTTTTTCGAGATTATCTGAGTAAGGGGGTAAATTATGGAAAGGGAAGGTGTTAGCACCCTTTCCATCCGTGGTTTTCCACGGGCTCTTAGGTACTTGCTCATTTTTGAAAATTTCTTTCATATTTGTGTGTTTTGGAAAGTTTGTTTTCTTTATGATAACTCTTGTATCAGTCCTCAAGAGTGTTGATAAAGCATTTTTGAAAAGTGTTTTGGAAGTGTGGTGTGAAAAAGGTTATTTTTGAGCAAGTACATAACAATTATCTACCTACTCGAAAAAGGTGTTATTTTCCTCCTTTCCATTAGATAGTGTTATCCTACTATTAGTGAGTAGGTAGCCCTATCGTTGGATGTTGAGGGACTATCGAAGGGACATTTACGGTCACTAAGGCAACTGTGCAAGAACTTTTATAATTGTCCTAAAGTTCTAAGATCACTTTTTAACCATGGCAGCGTCGGAAGGGTTATCGAGGGACTTGTGATCTCTTAAACTAAAGGACAATCACTAAAAATTCTCCTGTTTCGAGAATTGTGACCGTTTCCGAAGGCAACCTAAGTGGGAGATACCCTAGGGGTGAGCATGTGTAAGTGTATTGATTCAGTTCATTTATCTTGCACATTTAGGGTTATCTAATCATTTTCTTTTTAGTCTTTTTCATTCAATCCTATTAATCTGAGCAATTAACAGTAGTAAACACGATAAAGAAAACATAAATATCCTACTATTACAGGGCTTCAGGGAGGGGGATAAATAACCAAAACTTTGGGGATAGGAAACAGTAAATGAACCCTAAGTTAAAAGCTATTACAAACTGTGTACAAATACAATAATTGAAAATAATAATAAACGAAGAATAATAAACGCGCGAATATTAAAACGGGAACAAGTTGAAAAACCTAAAAAATCTAATTGATTTAGAAAAAAACATTTTTGGTAGTTTATTGAGAGAAATATTTAAAAACTTTAACCTAATTTCTAATTTGTTTTATTTAAATGAAACAATCAAGTTGAAATAATTAAATTAATTAATTTTCAAAAATTAATTTTAATTATGAAAAACCTAATTCTATATTTTTTATTGTGATTTTTGATTTTATGATTAATTGAAAAAAATAAAAATGAATTTAAGAAAATTAAAACAGAAATAGAGAAATTAAAACCAAATAGAGAATGGGCCTGATGCTATTAATCAATTTTGGGGTGTATGTTTTAAAGTCTTCTAGGCCCATATGCACAAGCCCAATGCCTTCCCGATTCAAGTGTTGTTACATCATGGAAAGTCCACCATGTTCTACACTTGTGAGAGCATTGGATCCAGACCATCTTTGATCTAATGGCTCAGGCTGATAGTCCGTGTTGTGCGTGTGGGGATACATTGTACAGGATCCTGCAAGGAAATGTTAGAAAAATGTAAAATTGTTGGACCTGGGATCGAACCCAAGTCCCTTCCTTCACATTCCTTATGCCTTTACCATCCGCGCTGCCTGCTCATTCATGACTATAATAACACAAAGATAATATAATGTTAATTCAGTCAAAGTGTCAAATTTTTAAACGCGCCAGATCATATCTCACATGGACCAATAATAATATGACAATTAAGCCACTGGAGTCTACGCAAGTCAACGGTGTCGGAGTCCAACTCCGGTCACCTTCTCTGGTTGCCTCAAAATTCCAAACCTGCAAATAACGCAAGATAAAGATGCAAAGGGTACCCTACCCCCCTATTCCAAGGGCTGCGGTCACGATGGTGGTGTCCTTTTTGACTGAAACAACCTGTAAATTCATATACAAAGAGGAAGGATCTTCGTGCCCTAACAATGGCACTTTTCTGTTTCTACGTCAAAAATTGCATATAATTGTTCTAAGCACACACAAACATGATGTTAAGCACAAATATATGCAGAGATATCATTTATGTTGCATGAAATAAGAGTTTGAGATTGATGAAATATACCAAACTGTGAGTTGTTGGAGGGGACGATCATGTGTGTTTTGGCCTTCAAAAATGGATTGGTTCAATCCCTGTGGTCCTCAGAAGGGTGATAGGATGCTTGGATCTAATGGAGGTTGGTTGGGTCGAGCATTTGTGAATTGCACCACTCTTTGAATTTTTTTGAAATTTGCTAGGGCTTCTCCAAGGCAGCTGTGAGCGTGTATGCAGGTTGGAATGTTTGTGCTCATATGTGAGACAGGATTAGGGTAACAAATATGGCACAAATCCAATGGAATTATGGTGTTTCAAAATGTTTCCAAACTTTCCATTTTTGAATATTTTTTCCTTTTTGATGGCCTTGCACGATTCTCTTGTCATGTTACAGCCTTGCATGAGTTGTCTTGGCTTTTAAGTGACTTGGATATCAATCCCACACGCCTTTAAGCCTTTCTTTGCATTTTATTTTAATTAAAATTGAATTTTAAAGATTTAATTCAAAATAAATTAAATAAACAAAAGGAGGGCGTGTGATTGAGCTTAGAAGTTATGGGCCATGTTAGGAATAAGTTAAGATCATAAAAAACCAAGGCCCATTTGGAAGAAAACCAAGATTGGTCAATATTTTCTTCATGCACTTCTTCAAAATTGGTCCACCTTAGTAATGCATATCTCTCTCAATTTTAACCCTATGAGGGTGTTCTTGGACTTTTTAGAGAGCTTAGGATGTCCTCTAGACAACCCTTTTGGTTTCACCTCAATTGGATCTTCCATGTTCATGTACCAAGCTTTCACCCAAAAGGTGTTTTTGTTGACTTTTTGAAAGGACCCATAATGTCTAAGCTTGTATCTTTTAACTGGGGCATTTCTTGAACTTGAAGGCTGAGGAGAAGTTGTAGGGAACTGGATTCTCTTCAAAATTATCTTTGGTGGAAAAATTTCTGATAAAGTATGAGAAAGTTATGCCTGGTCAAAGTTTGGTTGACTTTTCCTATAGAAACCCTAATTAGCAATTCTTGACTTTTGATGAATTAGGAGCATTTCTTGAGGAATCATGATCAACCCTTGATCAAATGATGGATATCACTTCAAAATGTTGATGTTGACAAAAAAATCTTGAAGTTTGACTGTATATAGGCCACAGTTGACTTTTGACCTAGGGTAATTGATTTTCAAGTATTTGAGCAATTGACTAAGAAAACTTATTGTGCAAAGCATGAAATCTGGCATGGACAATCTTGAATACATATTAGGACCATGGAAGAAATTTGAGACCATTTGGAGCTCACACATCTTGACGAAAATTGAAACCCTAGTTAGAGGTTCATTGCCTTAGGAGGAGAATTTGTCTGGTTCATTCTTGGTCATCCTTAGGCAAGTTGGGACTTCAATGGGCATGTGTTGAGTAAAAAGGGAGGGAAAATTTTGGGGTACAACAACTAGGAATACCTATTCTTGATCAAACACCTTTCACTGGTTTAGAGAAAGATCCACAACCTGAAGAAATTGCAGCAACCTTACATCTGAAGCGGTCTGACATTATAGCTAATTGGGAAACAAGAAATGGAGTCAAGGGTTTTGTTGCTAAATTTCTGTTAGAAAAGGCTCGATTGTTTCTAGATGCTATGAGTTTTCAGGCTTTCGAGTAAACCTTGGCTTTGTTGATCTATGGTTTGGTATTATTCCCTAATCCAGACCAACTCATAGATGTGAATGCTGTCAACATTTTCCTCACTCGTAACCCTGTGCCTACCTTGCTTGGAGACATTTTGAATTCTCTTCAAACTTGTACTATGAGGAAAAGAGAAGCTCTTATGTGTTTCATACCTTTGCTATCTAGGTGGTTTATTTCTCACCTTCCCCAATCAGTATTGAAGAATGAACAAGGTTTAAGGTGGTCTCAAAGGATGATGTTGCTCTCTCATTCAGATATCTGTTGGTGTTCCCGATCTCTGGAAGATGTTACTACCATTGATCATTGTGGGGAATTCCCTAATGTTCCACTCCTTGGCATTAGGGCAGGTATTACCTATAACCCTTCTCTAGATTTAAGCCACTTTGGTTATGCTCGAAGAGATAGTCCTCGTGACATACTTATCCAAGGTATTATGTTCGACTACGAGAATCATTCTCAAGGTTATCATCAAAGGTTTATAAGTGCTTGGGGCATGGCAAACAAGATTAATAGCAAGACTTTAGAACGAAAGAATTCCATCCCTTTGGAGCCATACCTCAAATTGGTACGAGCTCGCGCTCAAAACCTCATGATGCCATATCTAGTTGTTCTATCGATGATCGTAGAGCCTATTGTCGAAGGAGACGTTTCTCGCATCATCCTTCATCTAGACATGCCCACTGACCTCGAAGAATTGCAGAAGTCCTGGATCCAACTCAAGGAAGAATGGGACACCTTTGAAGCTCAATTCAATGCAAGTGAAAAGAAAGTGTTGGAGCTCACGAAGCAACTTCACGAGGAGAAAAGCCTTAATGCATACATTGACACGAAGAGGAAGCGTCCGTGGGAGACTTGAGTCTCAGGTTTTAGAAGTTCATATTGTTGTCTCTTTGAGACTCTTTTTGCTTTTCGTTGCAAGCCTAAGAGGCAATTGTAATTTTGAACTTACTAATGAAATCTTTATTTCTGTTTCCTTTTGCCTAGAAAATTTAAATCTCCTAAGGTCCTTGAAAACATTGCATCTACATATCATGCATCATTTCATAAACAGGCTTTCTAATACAGGTTTCCTCATCTATTTACTGTTTATTTGAATATAAGATGGCCCTTGAACAAACTGTCAAGGATCTGCATGCTCAGCATGCATAATTTCAAGAGACTCTTCTGAGTCTGGCCAAAGGGCAACAAGAGATGATAGCGCTCCTCATCACAAAAAAGAAGACTAAGAAGCGGGCTATTATCGTCAACAATGGGAGAAGATTCAAAGGTCCTGCTCAACCAGTTCGAGTGAATGATGTTTCCTTTGAGGAAGATGACAACCAAGAGGAGAATGGCAGAAGTATCAGGGGTGAAGATAGAAATAATCAGGTTTTTGAGGATGAAGACTACTCTGACAAACAGTATCCTCCTGCATATGACAAATAGAAGTAGTTGGAAGACTGACTCGAAGCTGTGGAAAACCAGAAAGTGCCTGGATTGGATTTTGGAGATCTAGGTCTGATCTCGGGGGTGGTCTTCCCTCACAAATTCAAGGTCCCTATCTTTGCTAAATATGATGGGGTCTCTTGTCCCAAACTTCATGTGAGGTTGTATGTTTAAAAAATCCAACCTCATACTGCTGACAGGAAATTATGGGTCCATTTCTTTCAAGAAAGTTTGTCCGATACTCAACTTGAATGGTTCTATCAGCTGGAAGGAACCAATATTAACACATGGGAAAACTTGGTTGCTGCTTTCTACAAGTAGTATCAATATAATGTTGACCTGGAACTGACTCATGTGCAGTTGCAAAACATGTCCATGGGATCGAACAAAGGGTTCAAGGAGTATGCCCAGAAGTGGAGGGATCTAGCTGGAAGGCTGCAACCTCCCTTGACTTACTGAGAGTTGGTAGATATGTTCACGGGAACTCTGACAGGCCCATACTTTAATTTGTTGATTAGAAGCTCGTCATCTATTTTTATAGAGTTGATTCTGACCGGGGAAAGATTAGAAAGTGGTATAAATAGTGGGAAGATTCCAGTGGCTATATCTTCTAATGCTGTGAAGAAGCCCTTTGTTGGTAAAAAAGAAACCAATGTTGTCTATGGCCAGTAAAGCCGTAGTAAAAATGATCGCCATCAGTCTGTGGGAGCGGTATTGATCTCTAATCCAGCACTTGTTCAACAACAACAACATGGCAATCAGCGTAGGTCAGACGCTCCGAGGAGGCAGTTCACCAAGATTAATATTCCATTGGCTCAAGCGTTGCAACATTTGTTAAATGCTGAAATCATTTCCCTACGGGATCCTCCTCCTAGTCCCAACACATCCTCTCCAAAGTACAATTCGAATGCAAGGTGCGCTTATCATTCGAACAGTCCTGGGCACGACACTAACAACTGCAGGCCCCTGAAAAACAAAATCCAATACATGATTGATAATAAGGAAATTGAGTTTGACCCTCTAGAGACTCTGAACATGATTACTGCTCCTATGCCGAAGCATGACAAAGGAATAAGTGTTATTGAAGATGTTTTGTATGTTACCACTGTAGGTGATGTGGTTACTCCCCTCCCAACAATAAAAAAGAATCTGTTACAGGCCAGTTTATTTACGTGTTGTGTTAAAGAATGTTATTATTGTGAAGTTAAACCCAATGGTTGCGGGTTACTGAAGAAAGGCATTCAACGCCTAATGGATGAACATGTAATTTTGATTGAGAAAGTTCTGTATGTTGAGAATTTGTGTCGAGATTTGTCTGTCGTATCTGGTACTCCTTTCAGGATCACTTCCAAGCGTCCTGTAAGGATTACTTCCAATCCAAAAGCTTCTCCTTTAATCATTACAACACCTGAGTCCATCCTATATTCCTCAGAGAAGGCTATTCCATGGAATTATGGGTCTGACGTCTACTACCACAAAATTAAACAAGAGTTGTCTGACAAAGATGATGAAGAAGATTATCCCAATATTGACAATATTTCAGGGACCAGCAAAATTACTAGAAGCGGAAGGATTTTATCCCCAAAAATCTCTCCACCTGTTCAAGTCACAGTTGCTAAGACAACTACTGAAGCTCGAGGTAAAGAGCCAATGGTAGAGCCTTCCCGGATGAAGGCGCCAAAAGAAGCTACAGTCAAGGACACCTCTAGACAAGAGTTTGAATAGGTTTTGAAAATCATCCGCAAGAGCGACTATAAAATTATTGAACAACTGGGGCAGACCCCATCCAAAATCTCTATGTTATCCCTGCTACTGTGTTCCGAAGCTCATGCACAAGCTTTAATGAAATTTTTGAAGACTGCTCATGTACCACAAGATATTTCTTCCGATCAATTTGGAAGTTATGTTGCTAGCTTAACAACTGAAAATGGATTAGGCTTCTCTGATGCTGATCTGACTCTGGAAGGAAGAAATTATAATAGAGCCATGTATGTCTCTATTGAATGTAGGGGCACTACATTGGCTCATGTGTTGGTTGATACTGGCTCTTCTTTGAATGTTCTGCCAAAGGACACTCTTGACAGACTGGATTGTGAGGGGGCTGTGCTGAAACCCAGTGATATTATAGTTCGAGCCTTTGACGGGTCCAAAAGAATGGTACATGGAGAAGTGGATCTTCCTATCAAAATGGGCTCATAGATCTTCGAATCCACCTTCTATGTGATAGACATCTGGCCAAATTATTATTGTCTATTGGGACGCCCCTGGATCCATAGGGAAGGTTCCGTTACCTCCACTTTACACCAGAAATTAAAATATCCTATAAAAGGGAAGGTTGTTACTGTCTGCGGAGAAGAAGAGTACATGGTCAGCCACCTGAGTTCATTCCGGTACATGGAGACAGATGGAGAATTTATCGAGACTCCCTGTCAAACCTTTGAACTGATTTCCATTGTTGCTATTAAAAATGTTTTTTCCATTCCAAAGACTACCAGGGTTCTGCACAAGATGGCTTCATTGAAAGATGCCAGAGCAACTATAGAAGAAGGTGGTTATACTATTTGGGGTCAACTTCCTGATATCCCTTACAAATCTAATAAGTTTGGTTTAGGCATTACTACAGAAGGTCAAAGGGCTTTTTGTCGTGCTTGAGATGGAAGACCTCTGTTTTGTATCAACAATAACATAGTTAACGCTATAGAGGATGCTGACAGTGATTGTGACTTCGGCAACTGGATCTTTACTACCATGGGCAACAAACTCGACAATTGGAAAGCGGAAGACATTTTCCCTATCTCCTTTAGCCAGGAGTAATATCTATTTTTGTTTTTATTACTTTAAGAAGTTTGGTTATGTAATTTCTTTTAAAACAATGACTTTAAACCTTGTATCTTGCCCGGGGCACAATGGTTCATTTGTTAAGGGTTGTCATTTCATATGTCATATTTTCATTTAATGAAAACATTGTATGTTTTGAATTCAAATTTTTCGCTATTTTTTTCTTCTTATACTTTATTGCACTTTCAAATAGCTATGTGTTCTTACACACACCCACACATTACATTGCAGATCCCCATCCACACTGGATCTCGTTGATAACGATCTTGCTATTGCCGCTTATGACTTTGAAAATCCGATCTATCAAGCTGAGGATGAAGGGGAGGAATATTGTGAAATACCTGGAGAACTTGCCAGACTCTTAATACAAGAAGAAAAGGTTATCCAACTGCACGAAGAGCCGATCGAAGTGGTAAACTTGGGTTCTAAGACTGACAGAAGAGAGGTCAAGATAGGCACCAACTTAGAGGACAGTGTCAAGAACAGGTTGATTCATATGTTGCACGACTATGTTGAAGTATTTGTTTGGTCATATGAAGACATGCCAGGGCTCGATACATATATTGCGGTTCATCGTCTGCCGATGAAAGAGGGTTGTCCTCCGATTAAGCAGAAGGTTTGCCATATGCGTCCCGAGATATCAGAAAAGATCAAAGCCGAGGTTATAAAACAATTCGATACATGTTTCTTAGCAGTGACGTCAAATCCTCAATGGGTTTCTAATGGTGTGCCGGTACCAAAGAAATCTGGCAAGGTACGTATGTGTTTAGATTACATGGATCTGAACAGGGTGAGCCCCAAACATGACTTCCCACTTCCACATATTGATGTTCTGGTCGACAACACTGCTCAATACAAGGTATTCTCTTTCATGGATTGTTTCTCGAGTTATAATCAGATCAATATGGCACCGAAAGACATGGAGAAAACAACCTTCGTCACACAGTAAGACACTTTCTGTTACAAGGTCATGCCTTTTGGGTTGAAGAACACCGTGGCAACATATCAGCGTACCATGGTAGTTTTATTTCATGACATAATTCATCACGAGATAGAGGTCTATGTCGACGACATGATAGCAAGATCACAGACTGAAGAAGAACATCTTGATCATCTCCATAAGTTATTTGAAAGGCTGAAGAAGTACAAACTAAGGCTAAATCCGAACAAATGCATCTTTGAGTTGAGGTCTTGAAAACTCCTATGTTTCGTCGTCAATGGTAAAGGTATTGAATTTAATCCCTCAAAATTTAAATCTATTCAAGAAATGTTGGCTCCTCGTAGTGAGAAAAAGGTTAGAAGTTTCTTAGGACGACTGAATTACATTACCCGATTCATTTCTCATTTGACTGTTACCTGTGAGCCACTCTTCAAGCTGCTGAAGAAAGATCAAGTAGTAAAGTGGAACGACGACTGTCAAATAGCCTTTTATAAAATCAAGGAGTACTTACAAGAACCTCTGATTCTGATGCCACCAGTTGAAGGAAGACTTTTAACCATGTACCTAACAGTGCTAGAGAACTTAATGGGGTGTGTACTGGGGAAACATAACGAGTCTGGTCAAAAAGAGCATGCAATATACTACCTAAGCAAAAAGTTTATCGCCTGTGAAACAAGATATTTGCTGCTCGAGAAAACTTGCTGCACTTTGGCATGGGCTACTCCCCGACTAAGATAGTATATGTTGACTCATACTACTCTATTGATCTCTAAAATGGATCCCATCAAGTACATATTTGAGAAGCCAACTCTCTCCGGAAGAATAGACCGATGGAACATGGTCCTAACAGAATACAACATTCAGTACACCACTTAAAAGGAAATTAAAGGAAATGTACTGGAAGATCATTTGGCGCATCAAGCTGTAGTCGACTACCAATCTATGAACTTCGAATTCCCAGATGAGAACAGTATGCTAATTACAGAATGTGAAGAACCTAGACCGTATGAAGGACCTGAGTTAGGATCTCGATGAACTATGGTTTTCGATGGAGCTTCTAACGCCCTTGGCAACAGAATCGGTGTTGTAATTATCTCTCCTCAAGGTTTCCATACACTCTTCACTGCCAGGCTTTGCTTTGACTGCACCAATAATATGGTTGAGTACAAAGCGTGCATCATGGGTATTAAAGCTGCTATTGACCTGAGAATCAAATTCCTCAGCGAATATGGGGATTCATCCTTGGTAATCAGTCAGGTCAAGGGAGAATGGGATACAAAGCATCCGTACTTTTGAGCATATCCCAAGAGAAGAGAGTCAGTTGGTGGACACATTAGCTACCATGTCATCCATTTTCAAGGTCAGATGGGACAATGAGGCTCCCATAATTTCCATTTAAAGATTCGAAGAACCGGCACATTGCTACGAAATTGATACTGAATGAGTAGGAGAAAAACATTGGTTTCATGAAGTGAAAAGGTACCTTGAAGCTCAAGAATACCCTGAAGGGGCATCGATCAATGACAAGAAATTCCTACGAAGGTTCTCGGATAAATTCTTCTTGAGCAATGGAATTTTATACAAGCTTAATCATGATTCGACTCTGCTTCACTGTGTGGACAAGAAGGAAGCAGAGAAAATTATGGAGGATATGCACGAAGGTATCTTTTGTACTCACCCCAACGGGCATACTATGGCTAAGAAGATTTTGAGAGCAGGTTACTATTGGTCGACTATGGAAACCGACTGTCACCACCACTTGAGAATTTGTCATAGTTGCAAGATTTATGCTGATAAAGTTCATGTGCCTCCAGTACCTTTGAACGTCATGAATGCTCCTTGGTAATTCGCAAAGTGGGGCATTGATACGATTAGTGAAATCAAGCCTACTTCTTCTAACAAACATCGCTTTATTCTCGTTGCCACTGACTATTTCACAAAATGGGTTAAAGCAGCCTCGTTCGCCTCTGTTCCCAAGAATTGGTCGCCTGGTTCATAAAACATAACCTTATCTGCCGATATGGCATTCTCGAGAGAATCATTCTAGACAATGATACTAACCTAAACAACACTATGATCACTGAACTCTGCACGTAGTTCAAAATCAAGCACCACAACTTTTCTCCGTATTGACCAAAGATGAATGGCACAGTGGAAGCTGCCAACAAGAATATTATGAAGATCATACAGAAGATGGTTGTGACTTACAAAGATTGGCATGAGATGTCACCATTTTCCCTTCATGGCTATCACACTTCAGCGTGAGCATCAACTAAGGCAATCCCATTCTCTCTGGTCTATGGCATGGAAGTTGTCCTACCTGTCGAAGTTCAAATTCCTTCTCTTAGAATTATGAAAGATGAAGACCTAGACAAAGACGAGTGGATTCAGACTAGGTAGACCAGTTGAATCTGATTGACGAAAAGAGGCTTGCGGCTGTCTGTCACAGTCAGATGTATCAGAAACATATGATCAAGGAATTCAACAAGAAAATCAAGCATCGGGTATATTAGGATGGTGACTTGTTGTTATGCATTGGGAGAACTGAATTTTGGTTTTGTGTTTTATCGCAAATGTTACGAATAGAAAGAGTCGCCACTGACTTTTCTTTTATCTAATAAAGGAAAGGGTGAAAAGAACAGGAAATACCTTCCGAGAATTTTCTGAGTAAGGGGGTAGGTTATGAAAATGGAAGATATTAGCAACCTTTTCATCCGTAGTTATCTACGGGCTCTTAGCTGCTAGCTCACTTTGATAATGCTTTTTGTGTAATTGTATTTTGAAAATATTTTTGAAAACATGCCTTAGTGCGGCAAACTTTGTAATGATTCTCGTATCATTGAGAATGTATACAAAGTGTTTTGTCTTTGAAAATATTTAGAAAAGAGAGTGTATGTGTGAGAAATTGTTTTGTTTTGTGAGAAAGAAACTATAAGCTATCTACCTACTCAAAAGGTCTTTTTTCTTTTCCTCTTTTCCTTTAGATAGTGATATCCTACCATTAGTTAGTAGGTATCCCTATCATTGAATGTTTTGAGGGACAGGCGCGGGTCATCGTACAGTCACGAAAACAACTCGTAGGACACTTTAGCAATTATCCTAAGGTACTAAGATCATTTATCGACGCAACATCAAAGGGCATCGAGGGACTACAATCTTTTAACCAAAGGATCTTTGCTAAAACATCCCACGTTCGAGAGACATGACTATTGTTTTCTGAAGGCAACAAGTGGGTGGCACCCTAGAGGTGAGCGTGTGCGAAGTGTGTTGTGTTTCAGTTATGCTTATCTTGGATGTTAGGTTTTCTAATGTTTTATTTAAAGTCTTACCATGCAATCCTATTAAGCTAGCAGTTAAATATATACAAACATTCATACAGTAGTGCAGAAAGTAAAAATGCGGGAAATTGAATCTACGCTATTACAGTGCTTCAAGGAAGAGGAGTACAAAACCTCAAATGGGGGGAAGAAAAATGTAAAGAGTCCTAATTTTAAACTATTACACCCCTTTGTCAATTACATAATTCATGAAAATAAAAATGCAAAAAAAGATAAGCGCACGGAGATTGAAGAGATGTCAAAACCCTAAAAATTCCTAAATGTTTAAGAAAATATTTTTTGTTGTTTTTGTTATGGAAAAATAATTGAAGTGATTAATAAGAAATTAAACCTAATTCTAATTAATCAATTAATTGATAAAAATTAAAATGTGATTTAAATTAAATTAATTTTATTTATAAAAAATTAAATTAATTAAACCAAAACCTAAATCTACCCTTTTTATGATTTTATGATTTTTTGTTATTTTTATGATTAAATTAATTAAAAAAATAAAATAGTGAACTAAACAAAAAAAGAATAAATGGGCCTTCCAGAAGAAAAAAAAGGGGTGTGAATCCAGAAATCCCTAGGCCCGTTTCAGGGGGCACAAGTTGTTACGTTGGATCTAGTGAGGATCATCTCCTAGAGTGCATCGTGGGTGTAACCTATCAACAACGTTGGATCTGATTGGATGGTGATCATTGAGGGAATGCATGGTAGGCTTACCTTGATCATTTACACATGATCTGTAAGCAGAAAATGTTAGAAAATAAAACACTTCCTCACGCCTGGATCGAACCCATGACCTAGCAGAGATATGCCTTAAGAACGTGCGCGCTGCCACTTGGGTGGCTTGTACATCCGGTAATTCAAACTCACATAATTAATTATATAATAAAATAAATTCAATTTTTGAATTTTAAACATGCAAGTAAAAAGGTGGGCCCCTATTATTTGATTCAACCAGTCAGAAGGATTCTTATGCCACGCTTGCCCTTGTCGGAGTCAACAAAATTCAGGGACGCCAGAGTCAACCTCCAGTCGTCTTCTCCGGTCGTTCCAAAGCACCAAAAAATAAAAAACGCGTTAAAGAAAAAGATCTAACGACCTAGACCTATTAATTAACACCATGCGAATCCAATGGCATGGTTAGTGGGATCTCAAAACGCTTGTATTATCCAGCTCGATGCTCAACAGCTTTTGGAACCTTAACAATGGCAAGGCACGGTTTTAGCATCAAACCTCACATGTGATACGTCCACCCTGTTCTAATAATGCATATATGAAAGTTAAATGGATTAGCAATGACTGAAAACCCAAGAAATTACAGTTTCTAATTTTACCAACTTTGGTAACCAGTGCGATGGAAGAGTCATGTTCTGGTGCTTAAGAGAGCTAGTCGTTGACTCAAACCAACTCCTTTGATCTTCAGGGGATGGATGTTGGCTTTAGTTTTGATTGATAAGGGCTGGGATGCAGATTCCAAAGTTTTGCAATTCTTTTGAATTTTGAGAATTTTCTATCTCTCTCTTAGGCAGTGATCTCATGTCTTCTTGGCCTGATTCTTCGATCCTTGCACGAGTTAACGTGTTGCTGGCTTGTACTTGGGCCTCAAAACTTACCAAAAACCAGGCCCATATGCATTAACCCATAATTTTATGATTTTATTCAATTTATTTTGTTTTTAAATTAAATAAAATCAAATAAAACATAAATAAAAGTCAAATCAAGATATGAATATACTTAGAGGTCCTCTAAGGTATTGCGAACATGTTTGAATATCAAAAGCTAGGCCCATTAGTTCAAAATTTCAAGTTTGCTCATCTTGCATTTCATGCATTCCTTCAAAATTTCCCAATTTATGCAACTCATAACTTTCTCAATTTTCATCTTTTGAAGGTGATCTCTGACTTTTTGAAAAGCTCAAGATGTCCTCTACAATTTCTCTTTTGACCATTTTTTTATTTGGAGATTTTATCTTGATGTAAGTTGTCTTGACAAAAAGTGTCTTTTGTTGACTTTTGGAAATGACTTATAATGTATTAGCTCATATTTTTCATATGAAGTCTTTTTTGGACTTGAGCATAAAAACAAAGTTGTAGAAAATTGAATTTTGTTCAAAATGGGCTTTGGTTAGGGAAAAGTTGATGAGGCGTGTGGAAGTTATGCTTGGTCAAAATTCAGTTGACTTCTCCTAAGAAAACCCTAATTTGGAAATTCTTGACTTTTGATGATTTGAGAGCTTTCCTTTGGGAATTATGATCAAACCTTGATAAAATGATGAATATCACTTTAAAATGTTAATGTTGACAAACAAATCTTGAAGTTTGACTGTATGTTGACTATAGTTGATATTTTACCCAACATAGTTGATTTTCAATCATCTGAGCCATTGACTGAGCAATCTTGTGATGTAGGAATTGAAACTTAACATGAAAATTGTTGAAGACCTATGGAGAACCATGGAAACCACTTAAGGCCTTTGCAACCTAAACTTCCGTGAGGAAATCAAAATCCTAGTTGTAGACCCCTTGCTTAGGAGGTGAGTTGACTGGTCATCTCTTGAGATTCTTGAGTATTTGAGAAGCCTTAAAGAATGTCTTGAAGAAAATGGGAGGGAAAATTTTGGGGTACAACAACTACCCTGTTCAATCTTCTTAAACCTGAAGAGTCAGATTGGCATGTGCTCCATTCGCAACTCGAAGGTATAAGAGGATTGAACACTTAAGTGCCCAAAGATTTGCACTCGCATGTGTAAGAAGTGATGTTGTTGATTGATTATGTCGGGAATGGGCTTATAGATGCCATCTAGAGAGGTGACAGAGAGTCTTCGGAGATGGGCTTATAGATTCCATCCAAAGTAATTGCTGACTTCAACTGGAAGAAGCATCAGAATAAATCTACGCTTGATTTAATCTGAGCCAGAAGTTGTATATGCTTGTCTTCAGCGGGAAGAAGTATCAGAATAGATCTACGCTTGATCTAATATAAGCTAGAAAACATGTGTTTTTGACTTTAGCTGGAAGAAGTATCAGAATAAATCTATATTTGATTTAAATTGAGCCAGAAAGTGTTTACGACTGTCTCCGACTAGAAGAAGTATCAGAATAAATTAATGCTTGGTTTAAACTGAGCCATAAGATTTTTATGACTGGTTTAAATTGGGAGAAGTATCCAAATAGATCTATGGTTGGTTATATCTGAGCCATAAGATGTATATGTTCGACTTTAACTGGAAGAAGTGTCAGAATAAATCTATGGTCGTTTTAATTTGAGCCAGAAAATGTCTTCAACTGGAAGAAGTACCAGAATGAATCTACACTCGATCTAAGCTGAGCCAAAAGAATGTCTACTGGAAGAAGTATCAGAATAAATCTATGCTTGATTCAAATTGAGCCAACAAATATTTGTGCTTGACTTTAATTGGAAGAAGTATCAAAATAAGTCCGTGCTTGATTTAATCTGAGCCAGAAAATGTCTACAACCGGCTTCAACTGGAAGAAGTATCAGAATAAATCTATGGTCGATTTAATCTGATCCAGAAGATATCCGCGCTCGTCTTCAACTGGGAGAAGTATCAGAATAGATCTACGCTCGATCTAAGTTGATCCAGAAGAATGTCTACTGGATGAAGTATCAGAATAAATATCTGCTTGATTTAAACTGAGCCAGCAGATATTTATGCTTGACTTTGACTTGAAGAAGTATCATAATAAATCCATGCTTGATTTAATCTGATCCAGAAAATGTCTACGATCTTCTTTAACTGGAAGAAGTATCAGAATAAATCTATGGTCAATTTAATCTGAGCCAGAAGATATTACGCTCGTCTTCAACTGGGAGAAGTATCAGAATAGACCTACGCTCGATCTAAGCTGATCCAGAAGATGCTGTCTTTGAGAAGAATGTTTGGTCATACAAGTAGTTGATGATGTTTATCTGTTGATTGATCTTTCCTGAAAAGGTTAAGAGCTAGATGTATGCACTGTCATGATGTATGAAATGCATTGCATAACGATGTTCTCAAAATAAATGAGATTGTGCTATATGTGTTTTGTATGCAAATGCTATGCTGTTCGTAAATGATGTATGAATGTGAAATGTTATCGAAGTTTATTTGTAAATTCAGACAACATCTTTGACTGGGGAAAATAAATCCCTGATTATTGCTTGGGATGAAGAGTATGTGTATCTTCGGTCTTCTGGGGATTGTCTCTGCTGAGGATTCCTGCTTTCTGTTTGAGGGAACTCCGCTGGGGAATGCAGATTTATGCTTTGGGAAGAAGAGTTCAGGGACATTGGTGTTCCTTTCTCTACAGGGGATTATAATTCTTGTATACCCTGACTGGGGACAAAAGAGATGGATATCATTTCTAGGTGCTATTTAACCGAGTTTTTGATATGGATATCGACTCGTCTGGAGAGACTAAGATTGAACGATATCTAATCCAGTTTCAAACTCAGTAGCAACTCTATGGGGATAGAAATTTGGGCTATCCTTTGCTGGAGACAGGAATCCTGCCGGTAATCTATGGTAGAAGCAGACTCAAGCTAAGGAGATTGAACTCCGTTGGGGAAATAAACCCTATTGGGGAAATAAACCCTATTGACAGAAATCTGAACTCTGCTGGGGAAGTAAACCCTGTTGAGGGAATGAGCTATGCCAGAGAGAAGAAATTTGCAGGGGATTTTACAGTTCTGGAGGAATAAACTCAGCTGCGGAAGAGAATTTCCATAATCTGTAATGATTGGGACCCCGTAGGTGGATAATATTGCTGGGAAAAAGATCATATTCTTTTATTTGCTGAAGTGATTCATTGGTGAGTATGATTACTCTGTGGAGATAATACCGTGGAAGTGGCTCTGTGGGGATCTGTGGTTAGCTTGAATGTTATCCTAACTCCTAGAATCTCTAGTAAAGACTTATTCCTGTTTTTATGCATATATTTGTTAACAGATAATTGTATTCACATGCATATGCTCATTCAATTTTAGTCATTGGAAGTTTTTGGCAAACAAAACAGAAAAAGTAAAAACAAAAAGTTTGAATTGTGAATATTGTATTTTTATTGATAGTTTTCCCATAAACGTGCGATTTTGTACAAAGAGACAGAGATCTCAATAAGGGGGAATCGTCATGAAATGAAAAGAGTTCAAAGTGTAAACAAGATAAATAGCTATGTGGAAATAATCTTGTCGGGTTCCAACTCTGCTATTGCCCCTACATCTTCAAGCATCTCAACCCTTGCTGTCGGAAGAAGGTGAGTGAATTGATATGTACCATTTGAACTTTGACTTTGGTAATAAAGCTCGTTGTAAGTGATCTAATGGGGCATAGCCATATGCTTTAATCCCTAATTTTTTCCTGGACCACCCTTTCGAGTTTTCAATTCACCGGGATACCCTTTTTTTTACCCAAGACGCCTTTTTAGGTTTTCGACTTTCCGGGTGTACAATCTTTTATATATATCCATGATTTTTTCCCGAACCTTTTTGGTCCGCTGGGATGCCCTTATTTTTGCCTAGGACATTCAACCTAGCGGGTCATTTTCATGCATAATATCTTTTGACTATGTCCGCATTCGCAGGGTGCGGGAAATCTTCACCGTCCGTGGTGGTCAATATCATAGCACCGCCAGAAAATATTTTCTTGATCACAAATGGCCCTTCGTAAGTGGGGGTCCATTTTCCCCTGGGATCACCTTGAGGAAGAACGATGCGTTTTATTACCAAGTCACCAGCCTAATATACCTGATGCTTGATCTTTTTGTTGAATGCCTTGATCATGCGCTTCTGATACATCTGACCGTGACAGACAGTTGTAAGCCTATTCTCATTGATTAGATTTAACTGATCCAACCTGGTCTGAATCCACTCGTCTTCGTCCAAGTCTGCATCTTCCATAATCCTTAGAGACGGAATTTAAACTTCGACAGGTAGGACAACTTCCATACCATAGACCATAGAGAATGAGGTTGCCCCAGTTGATGTTCGAGCCGAAGTGTGGTAGCCATGGAAAGCAAATGGTAACAACTTTTGCCAATCTTTATACGTTATAACCATCTTTTGTATGATCTTCTTTATGTTTTTATTGGCGGCTTCCACTGTGCCATTCATCTTTGGTCGATACGGGGAAGAGTTGTAATGCTTGATCTTGAACTACGTGCATAGTTCAGTGATCATAGTTTTGTTGAGATTGGTACCATTGTCCATGATGATCCTTTCGAGGATGCCATACCGACATATAAGGTTGTGCTTGATGAATCATGCGACCATATTCTTGGTAACATAGGCGAATAAGGCTACTTCAACCCATTTTGTAAAGTAATCGATGGCGAAAAGGATGAAGTAATGTCTGTTAGAAGCAGTGGGCTTGATTTCTTTAATCATATCAATGCCCTACATTGCGAATGGAAAAGGAGAAATCATGACATTTAGAGGTACTGGAGGAACATGAACTTTATCAGCTTAAATTTGGCACTTATGACAAGTTCTCGAGTGGTGGTGACAGTCAATTTCCATAGTCGACCAATAGTAATCAGATCTCAAAATCATTTTATCCATAGTATACCAACTGGAGTGAGTACCAAAGACACCTTCGTGCATATCTTGCATAATCTCTCCTGCTTCATTCTTGTCCACACAATGAAGTAGAGTCAAATCATGATTGCGTTTGTATAAAATTCCATTGCTCAAGAAGAACTTAGATGAAAACCTCCGTAAGAACTTCTCGTCATTGACGGATGCCCCTTCAGGGTATTCTTGAGCCTCAAGGTACCTTTTCACCTCATGAAACCAAGGCTTTTCTTCTACTTCATCAGTGTCAATTTCATAGCAATGTACCGGTTCGTCGAATCTTTCAATGGTAATTTTGGGAGCCTCATTGTCCCATCAGACCTTGAACATGGATGAAATGGTAGCCAATGCATCTGCCAGCTGAGTCTCTTCTCTTGGTATATGCTCAAAAGTAATCTCTTCAAAATACGAAATCCAGGTTAACACATGTTTTCGATAAGGGATAAGGTTCAGATGCTTCGTATCCCATTATACCTTGACTTGACCGATCACCAGAGTTGAATCTCCATATACGCTTAAGAATTTGATTCTTAAGTCAATAGCAGCTTTAAGACCCATGATGCATGCTTCATATTCAGCCATATTATTGGTCCAATCAAAGCAAAGTATGGTAGTGAAGGGCATGCGACAACCCTGGGGAGAGATAATTACTGCGCCAATTCCGTTACCAAGTGCGTTGGAAGCTCCATCGAAAAATATAGTCCACTGGGATCCTGGCTCGGGTACTTCATACGGTCCAGGTTCTTCATAATCTGTTATTTGCATTATATTATCGTCTGGGAATTCGAAATTCATAGACTGATAGTCGTCTACAGCTTGATGTGCCAAATGGTCTGCCAATACACTTACTTTGAAGGATTTTTGAGTGGTTTACTGAATGTCGTATTCTGTTGAGACCATTTGACATCGGGCTATTCTTCCGGAGAGAGTTGGTTTCTCGAATATGTACTTGATGGGATCCATTTTAGAGATCAACAAGCAAGTATGGGTCAACACATACTGTCTTAGTCAGCGAGGAGCCCATGCCAAAGCGCATCAAGTTTTTTCGAGCAGTGAATATCTTGTTTCATAATCGGTAAACTTTTTGCTAAGGTAGTATATTACATACTCTTTTCGACCAGACTCGTCATGCTACCCCAGTACACACCCCATTGAGTTCTCTAGCACTGTTAAGTACATGATTAGAGGTCATCCTTCAACTGGTGGCATCAGAATAGGAGGTTCATGTAGGTATTCCTTAATTTTATCAAAGGCTATTTGATAGTCTTCGTTCCATTTTACTACTTGATCTTTCTTCAGCATCTTGAAGATTGGCTCACAAGTAGCAGCCAAATGAGAAATGAAACGGGAAATGTAATTTAGTCTTCCTAGGAAACCTCTGACTTCTTTCTCGGTATGGGGAGTTGGAATTTCTTGAATAGCTTTAAGTTTTGCAAGGTCAACCTCAACACCTTTGCCGCTGACGACAAAACCCAGGAGTTTACCTGATCTCACCCCGAAGGTGCACTTGTTCGGGTTTAACCTTAGCTTATATTTCCTCATTCTTTCAAACAGTTTATGCAGATGATCAAGGTGTTCTTCTTCAGTTTGTGACCTTTCTATCATGTCGTCAATATAGACCTTTATATCATGGTGAATGATGTCATGAAATAAGGCTACCATGGCACGCTGATAAGTTGCCTCGGGTTCTTTAACTCAAAAGGCATAACCTTGTAATAGAAGGAGCCCCACAGTGTGACGAAGGTAGTTTTCTCCATGTCTTCAGGCACCATCTTGATCTGATTATAACCCGAGAAACCATCCATGAAAGAGAATACCTTGTGCTGAGGGGTGTTGTCAACCAAGACATCAATATGTGGTAGTGGGAAGTCGTCTTTGGGGCTTGCCCTGTTCAGATCCCTATAATCTACGCACATACATACCTTGCCGTCTTTCTTTGGCACCAGAACAACATTAGAAACCCATTGAGGATATGATGTAACTGCTAAGAACCCTGCATTGAATTGCTTCATAACCTTGGCCTTGATCTTCTCTAACATTTCAGGACGCATGCGATGAACCTTCTGCTTAATCAAAGAACAACCCTCTTTCATTGGCAGGCGGTGAACCACAATATCACTATCGAGTCCTGGTAAGTATTTGTATAACCAAGAAAATATTTAAACATATTCATGCAACATCTGGATTTATCGTCTCTTGACACTGCTCTCCAAGTTGGCACCAATCTTGACCTCTTTCTTGTCTGTCTCGGTACCCAAGTTTACAACTTCGACCGACTCTTCATGTGGTTTGATAGCCTTTTCTTCTTGTATTAATAGTCTAGCAAGTTCTCCAGGTATTTCACATTCTTCCTCACCTTCGTTCTCGGCTTGGTAGATCGGATTTTCAAAGTCATATGCGACAATAGCAGAATCGTTATCAATGAGATCCAGAGTGGATGAGGATATGCAATGTAGTGTGTGGATGTGTGTAAGAACACATAAATTTTTTTAAAATATAATAAGATAAAAGAAAGACATAGATCACAAAATCTGCATGCAAAACGTCCAATGTTTTTATTGAATGAGCAATGTTTATGAATTATCAACCCTTAACAAATGAACCATTGTGCCCCGGGTAAGACACAAGGTTTTAAAGTCATTGTTTATTACATAACCAAAAACTTTTGAAAATAATGAGACAGGAATATAGCTATTACTCCTGGCTAAAGGAGATGGGAAAGATGTCTTCTTCCTTCCAATTATCCAGTCCATCACCAATGGTAGGGAATATCCAACTGTTGAAGTCACAACCACTGTCTGCATCCTCTATAGCATTAACTCCATTGTTGCTAATACAGAATGGAGGTCTTCCAGCCCGAGCGTGACGAACATCCCTCTGGCCTTTTGCAGTAAAGCCCAGACCAAACTTATTATATTTATAAGGGATATCAGGAAGCTGGCCCCAAATAGTACTACCACCTTCTTCTATAGAATCCTTAGCATCTTTCAAGGAGGCCATCTTCTACGGAGTTTTGGTCATCTTCGAAATGGCAGAAACGTCTTCAACAACGGCAGGGGAGATCACTTCAAAGGTATTACAGGGTGTTTCAATAAATTCTCCATCCATCTCTACGTATCGGAACGAATTGAGGTGTCTGACCATATACTCCTCTTCTCCATAAACAGTAACAACTCTCCCTTTTACCGGATATTTCAGTTTCTGGTGCAAGGTGGAGGTGACAGCACCTTCCCCATGATTCTAAGGGCGTCCCAATAAAAAAGAGTAAGCTGGCCGGATGTCCATCACATAGAAGGTGGACTCAAAAATCTGTGAACCCACCTTGATTTGGAGGTTTACCTCTCCATGCACCATTCTTTTGGATCCGTCAAAGGCCTGGACTATGATATTACTGGGCTTCAGTACGACCCCTTTGTAATCCAGTCTGTCCAGGACGCCTTTCGCCAGAACGTTCAGAGAAGAACCAATATCAATTAACACATGAGAAAACTTAGTTCCCCTGCATTTAATGGAGACATACAGGGCTCTATTATGATTCCTCCCCTCTGGATTCAAATCAGCATCGGAGAAACCCAAACCATTATCAGTCGTCAGACTAGCCACGTAGCTTCTAAATTGATCAACTGAAATTTCTTGCAGCACATGAGCGGTCTTTAAGAATTTTACTAAAGCCTTCGCATGGGCTTCAAAACATAGCAGTAAAGATAGCATGGAGATTTTAGACGGGGTTTGCCCAAGCTGTTCCATAATTTTATAATCAATTCTGCGAATGATCTTCAAAACCTCTTCCAAATCCTTTCTAGAGGTATCCTTGGCCATAACTTCTTTTGGTTCCTCCGTCAGGGAAAGCTCTTTCATCGACTCTTCACCCCGAGCCTCGGCAGTTGTCTTGGTGGCTGTGACTTAATTAGGCGGAGATATTTTCAAGGAGAAAATCCTTCCGCTTCTTGTAATTTTGCTGGTCCCCGCAACATTGACAATGCTAGGATCAGCCTCTTCACCATCTTCATCGGACAACTCTTTCTTAACTCCATGGTAATAGACTTCATACCCATAATTCCATGGAATAGCCCTCACCAAGGAATATGGGATAGGTCCAGGTGTTGTAATAACCAAAGGAGCAGCTTTCGGATTGGCGGTAATCCTTATAGGACCTTTGGAAGGGACCCTGAAAGGAGTACCAAAAATAACAGACAAATCTTGGCACATATTCTTAATAGACGAAACCTTTTCAATCAAAAACATGTGTTCATCCATCAGGCGTTAAACACCTTCCTTCACCAACCCGCAGCCGTTGGGTTGGACCGTACAATGATAACATCCTTCAACACAACTCGGAAATAAACTGGCCTGTAACAAATTCTTCTTGATTATAGTTAGGGTAGTAACCACATCATTTATAGAGGTAATGTATAACACATATTCAACAACACTTATGCCCTTGTCATGCTTGGGCATAGGTGCCGTAATCACATTTGGAGTCTCCGGAGGATCAAACTTAATTTCCTTATTATCGATCATGTCCTGAATCTTGCTCTTGAGGGTCAGCAATTGTTGGTGTCATGTGTAATACCCCAAATTTGTATTACCCTTTCACTTTTATATGGCTTATGCATCTCACGCTTTTCTCATGTATATAATCTCCATTAGGTCATTTAACACATCATGCATCATCAATCAGTAAATTTGGCATGGGAGCAAGGATCTTGAAGTTAGGGTTTTCTCTATGGCTTTGATGGTTCTCATCTTTACCCAGGCTTGAATCAATTGGTTTCCTAATAAGTGTGCTTTGTGGAGCTAGGGTTTTTCTGTTCATAATCATTGATGACTTCCTCTTTCATCAAATTTTCTCATCAAGATTCCTCAAAAGCATGAGGGTTAGGTTTATGATAATGACGTGGTTTCTTATAACATTTCAAAGGAGGATATAGTTTGACGGCATTAGATGATTCCAAAGTCCGTTTCGAACTCTTAGGCTTTTCATATGTGATTTTTTCCAAAGGTGCAAGAATGAATGTGTCTTCATTTGGTTAGAAAGTTAAATCATTAAGGATGACTTTTATAGGTCAAGTCATATAAATTTTTGTACGAGTATTTTGCCATTACCGAAATTCCCGACATTCATTCAAATTTGTATTTCGCATTTGGAATTATTTAAGTATGAAGAACATTAAACTACAAAAGGAAGGAAAGACTTTCAAATTTCCTTTAAAGTAAAAATGGTGTTACTATGTACATTTCATGATCAATTCCATTACACATTTATGTATCCTTTACACAAGTTACATAGAAACTACCAAAAGTTACAAATCATACATCAAATTACCCATAAATACCATCCTAAGCCTATGATTGTTCACCTTCAATCTTCATGTTGTTTTATCTTCAACCCTTGCTCACTTCTCAAGCTCCCATTGATGCACATGCCTTGGATATCCTATTCTTTATCCCTTTGATAGTGCTTCAAAGTCTGACCCGATTTTTATGAATGGCCAGCCCTGCGTTGTTAAAAAAAAACATATCCAAGTTAAATTCCAACTGTCAAAAAAACCCCTAACTTACCTATAACAGAATAGTTCAACAAACTCTAACTGATTTCGTAACTAACTCCAGCCAATTCTAATCAGCCCTGCAAACAGAAATTAACAGAACTGCCAATCGCTCCAACAAATTCCTAACCAAAAATTCCAGCATAACAGAAACGAAAACTAACTCTCTCAATTAAGTAACAGAATTCTGACACCTTCCTTAACCTTTTTTTCATTCAACACATTCTCTAACATGACCTCACCAATTCTATAACTTCCTCAACAGGAAAAACTTATAACAGAACACCAGAAAGAAAAGAGAGGGACAACAGATTGCTAACAGAAAAGGGGGGAGAGGTGATTCATGATGGATCATTGATTCACACAGAGGAAAAATACAGAAAAACTCACCTACATAATTATCACACGGCCTCTTCTTCAAGTTTCTTTGGACCGACACCATCAAACTCCTCAAGATCCTTCATCATCTTCGACCTTCTTCATTCTTCCTCAGATAAAAGATACACCTTCAATTTTCCTTCAACCCTCTCTGAAACTCCCTTCAATTTTCTCTATGCAAACCTTTACACTGCATCCATCTTCATCATTTTTTCTTCACTTTGACCGAATCTTCATCACCGCTACAGCTTTTGCTCAGCCTTCTGCTTCATCTCTCTAATGCAACCTTGTCAATAATTTCGCAGGATTATCATCCTCAATTAAATCCTTCAGCCTCTGCAACAACAAAAACGTGCCATTGTTGGAACACAACACACAACGACATAGAACATCACAGAAGCACATATTATTCGCAGAAGGAATTTTAATCGAAAGATAAGGTGGAAGGAATATAAAAGGGAGAAGGAGTGAATATACCTGAAGATTCTCGGTTGTCTCAATGTTTCTCTCGGTTTCAAGAACCGCCAATGGTATACCAGTTGGTAAGTCACGATTCTTCATTTCTTTATCTTTCTCTTTGTGAGCATGTAGAAGACAATATAATCAAGATCTGAAGCTACAATTCGATATCTAAATCCATCTCTAAAGATGAGAATTTCGAAGTTCATTGTTGAGATGTGGAAAAATTTAAGGTGATGATGAATCCACGGAGGAGAGAAGGTTGAAGACCGAATCGCATGACGACGGAGGAGTGATGGAGTTGTGGTGTCAGAAGAGTGAAGAAGATCGAGAGAATTGGGAAACGCTGCTGGAACTCGGTTAGGAAGGGATAATCTCACAAAGAAGTTGAAAATCCACGAATCATGTAACCATAATCCCTCTTCCTATTTATTTATTTTCTTTTAATTTTAATTTTTTATTCAGTATGTTAGGAGATAATAGAAAAGATCTATAAAAATGATGTTGAAAATTGGAATAAAGAAAGGTGAATGATGTGTTGTTGGACCGAAACCCCCTCCTTGCCAAGCCTGAGAGTTATTTTTTTTGGAATCTGGAATTTTCTTTGCCAATAAGAATTTCTCTTGGACTTTGGATATTGGGCTTAGCGCCCCAACCCTTGTAATAATCATCATCCTTCCAAGTCCATGCCACTATTTTTTTGGTTTCATGCTAGAGGCTTGACAAAAACAGCTCTTGGACTTGATTTGATGGGCCTAGCGCCCTGCTTCATCACACCATCAAATTTCAGTTTTCCACCCCCCTGTCTGTAAGTTTTAGATTTTTCTAATTTTCTTCTATCAATTATTGGTAAATACAGTTAATGAGTTTTGGAAGATGATAAAAATTGTAATCAAATCAATAAAATTTGCTAGTTTTTAATCAATTTTTTAGGAACTAATTTTCTAGTTTTTGGTAGGCTTTTATATAAAAAAGGATAAAAATATATAATATAATATATTGGAAATTTCTTAGGAATTAATTCTGTAGTGTTTTTTAAAAGAATTTCCCTTACATAAAAACTAATTAGAAAAATACTTTTTCTCTTTTAGTTTTTTATCCGTACTTTCATGTCGCTTTTCCATGTTACTTTTGACGCGTTTGTTCATTGTGCAAAGTGCATTTTTGTGCTTTTGATCATGTAACATAACAGGTAGTTAGGTGATCGAAGCATACGGTTTATGCTCGCTTACGATGTGACATGCCTTATTTCCCATCGTCTTGAGAAATTCATACTATGTTACGTGTGATCGTGATACATGTGATATTCTATGAGGCTTTGTACAAGAACTTCTAATTACGCGTTGCATTCGCAACACACGTTTGCTTTTATCTTAGTTGGATATTATTTATGACTTTGTTTGTTTCTTGGTGAAGCTTGCTCGATGCGTACTCCTTGCTTCTCCATTGTTTTCATCTTATCTCGATGATTTTCTTGCTTGTGGTAGTCGTCGCTACTACCTTTGTACTTCTTCACACTTTACCGCATTTCTTTACCGCTTTTCTAGAGATCATGAGAAGTAAGGTTTTATAGCTTTCTGATGCCATGAGAAGTAGGTTAGAGATGTATGACGGGGGTCTCCATTTTTGATCATGTCAGAAACCCCTATGGTTTAGTTAAAGATCCGTTTAGGGCAATTCCACATTGTGCGTATTTTGTTCTCTACTTGTGTGTGGTTTATTTAAAACCGTACCTTTGAGTAGGTATTTTGAGGGTATGTTTATATTTATGCCTGCACTATTCCCCATCCCTTATTGACGTCCTTAAAAGGAGGCGAGCAGAGAGGGTTAGCTATCAACCCCCACAACTTCGTTCGTGTCATCCATAGCTCGTGACGCACCACGAATCTTCGGATTGTGCCTACTCTTGTTATCGAGTCATTAAGTGGGGAAGGGTTCCATAATTAAACCCCCACGCTTTGTCATGAGTTTTCATTGGCCGATGATGATACTTCCTGATTATTAATATCATCTTTTGTCATGTACCTCGATCTCCTATATCTTGGTTAGGTGTTCAGTCACTTTGGATATCACATTTTTTTATTTCTTTATCTCACTCCCGCTTGTTTCTCTCGGGTGATACGCTCCCCTTGGCTAAAGCATTTCTCTTATGTCTTTACTCTTTTATGTGTGTTCTTCTTCAAGCTTGCTTGCTTTATCCTTGTAAATACTATGTTCCCTTAGGATATGCTTTCTTCGTTCGGATGTGAGTTAGACCTTAGGTTGCAACCCATGCATGCTAATATTAGGTAGACGTTTCCCTTTTGGTAATCCAAATCTTAGGACAACCATTTTATGATAACATTATGTTAGAAATAGGTTAGTCTCTCTTAGACTCTTTTCTTCCCCTTTTGCATATTCATTTAAAACTAAAATTTTCTTCTTAGCAGATCAAAAACATGCTAATCACACTTAAACCCTTTTTCAAGGTAACAAAACACAAACCAACCAAATGTGGCATCTTGCCTCGAGGGAGTAACTTGAAACTATTTTCAAGCAAGGACATGATTGATTTACTTATGTGCCAACACATAAGTCTCCAAAGGTCGAGCTGCGGCAGAAGGCGGGATTAACATTGTTCATAAAAAACACAACAACAAAAAGAACATGTGAGCCGAACTACGGTAGCTCTGATTCCTCAAAAAGGATACGTAGGCATTGTGGTAGGGCCCTAGTGAGTACAACTTTATTTTCCCTACATTCTTTTCTCCTTTATTTTGCATGCATTCTCCCTTTAGCAGTAGTAAACAATAAGCATATATTAAACACACCCATAAGATAGACAATAAGAGTGGATAGTGTAGAGTACTACGAGCGTGTGGGGTGCTAATACCTTCCCCTCGCGTAACAGGCTCCCTTACCCGATCTCTCGGTTGCAAGACTGTGACTTCTACCTTCTCAGGTTTTCTCGATGTTTACCTTTCCCTTCATGTGGGATAAAAGGCGTTCGATGGCGACTTCATTGTTTGATGATTTTCATCTGGTTTTTTCAGCTGGAGAATTCACTAGGGAATGGTCGACCAAATGCTGGTCCATCCCAGAGTTGCTCCTAGCTCTTATTTTCTTATCTTTGGGTGTTTATTTGTATGCTTTATGGCTTATTAATTTTGTATATACCTGAGCATATGTATGCATTGAATTTTACTGTTTTCCATATACTACTGTTGTACTGGATCTGTTTCTTGTTGGGTGGGTGTTACATGAGATAAAAGGCCTAATACCCAGGCCAGAGTTGTATGCCATAGGAAACCTGGGAATAGAGTGGAACATGAATGGTTAGTTGACGTAGGTTTTACTATTGACTCCATGCCATCCATGCTCAGATGAGGTACAAATGAGGGGCTATCATTTTCACGTAGGTGATACGACGATAGTTTTTTTTTTCCAGGAGTACCCTCGATTCTGAGTTACCCGACCTTACCCTGACCTAGTCTTCACCCGTGAGTGGGGAGGGAATCATTATCAAAGGTACAGATGGTGACTATGTTCAGATCTTTACTCATGTTCAAATGGTGACTATGATCAGACAGTGACTATTGGTTCTAATGGTTATGTTCTGGATTTCTGTTGGTGACTTATTCAGATGCTATATTCTGGTTGTGACCATATGGTTCTGGGATTTATTTTCTGAGTTCCTAATAAGTTTATTCAAAGGTTTATTCGGACCTTCGATCTTGGTATTCCCATCATGTTCAGAAAATGCTCAACAATATCTAATGTTCCAGAAGCCTTGATCCCTTTCAATTTATGATCTACATGGTACTTGGTTCTTGTATGTGCGGAAGTTGTGCCAGACCTTTGATATGATAATATTCATATAATTCAGAATAGTGCAGCAATCATATTAAGAAATGATGGAACTTTGATCCCATTTGATCCCATGTCTTTGCATAGATAACATGGTTAACCACATGCTTAACATATGTGTTCTGTTATTTTCAGAGAATCATATTTGTAAGTCTTATGCTAAACTTTCCCATCTTCTACTTGCGTAAAATCAAAATCAAAGCACGTAAATTCCTTGGAAATGATAGAACATGTCATGGCATCCATTCATGAACCCCATGCACATTCATGCATCCATAACATGTATTCGAAGATTGGGGATTCTTATTCAAAACTGAAGCTCTCTTCAGAGGTTCAAACTTGATTTCTTACTGTCACATGCTCAGAGGTCAGTTATGGAATAACTCCGTGTGGTAGCTTTGGCCTATGGTCGAGAATTATTTGAGAAGGAAGATAATCAATTGAAGATTCAGATGAACCGGGTCATGGAAGCTTTAATGATGATCATGTCAATAATCTTACACTTACTACTACAACAGGTTCTCTCTTATCCTCATCTTTTGGGAATTGCTTTCAACCATGGAATGCTACACAATCTTGATTTCTTGGGACATCTTATCAACAGAAGGTTCCCATTTACTGTGTGAATTTAAGAAACTTGTTTTACCAACAAGATCAAAATACGCATGAAGAAGAATTGATCTTATATCAGTGCTTAATTCTCATTGGTTTCCACACTTGTTTGAGCTTCAGTAGGTTAGACCCTATACTTCGGTACTGTCTATAAAGTCCCTTCCAGATCATGATACCAACATCAGATGGTTACCACACTGGGGCATCCGACTATTCAATCAGGGGCACTCTCCATATCTTTGCGTTCCCAGATCTATTCGACAATAGTCAGTCTTTGTTCCCCTAGTGAATTCATGAAAAAAGCTTTTAAGCAAAAACATGATAAGTCTGATGAGCATGCTGGTACAAGCCAAATGCATTACATCCTGTTGTTTCCAGCTCTGATCTTTGGGGTCCTCCTCCCACAAACATCTCTTCTGATTGCGATACACATGCTAGATGTATCCCCTATTTTGGGACACCCGATTTTAACTTTGAAGATTGTAAAGGGGTTGAAGTACAAAGCCAAGAACTTGTCTGGCATCTCTTCCAAAAGTCTAATTTCTATTTGGCTAACTTCCTGACTCTTTCTCACCAGCTGGATGTCTCTTCTATTCTGATAGAAGATGAACTGTATTCTTTCTTTATGGCATAAGATGTTAGGTAATGCAGTTTATGCCGATTCGCTTGGTAAAGCATTCATTCGTACTCCTGAAAGAATCTTCTATGCATTATTCTGGGGCACCTGATCATCCGATTGAAGATGGTATGTCGTCCAGAGACAAAGTCCAAGACTAGCTCAATTCAAAGACTGTTGTGTTCATATCAGATCAGAAGGAGTTCTCTCGCTCATTCAAGCATCAAGACTGCAGAAAGTCGTCAGAATCCAGAAGTAAATACGGTGTCAAGTCTCCTCAACAATGGAAATCATTGGTTTCTTTACAATATTTTCATTCGCATTATTACTTATTTGTTTAAACATTGATTGCATGTAGAAAAATGTCTATTTTTGAATGAAAATGTTAATGCAATACGTATGCTTGTCTTAAAGTGTTCTTTTCATTTTTATTCATCCATTCGGTATCACTCTTTAAATGATTTGCTTGCATATTGATGCCAAGTCTCCAAGTCTTATGCTTAGGTAAAAATTGGAAGGAGGATGACGATGATCTAAAAATGCCAAAAATCTTTGGTTGGTATGCTTTTGAGTAGGACCCTACTGACGATGTACATGCCTTATTTCTATTCCTAAACACCAGAGATATAAGGGAGATAAACCCTCGTTAACCCCTCTGGGCCTTCGAAGTAGGAGTTTCTTTACTATTCAGAAAAAACCCTCATTTTAACCCTGGGGTGGGTATTGTTCAGTTAATTTGATCAAGCGTTCATAACTCATCAAGAGTGTGCATCCAAGGATACAACAATGGTTATCCACCAAAAGGTTGAGGAAAGTCAAAACTACAACGGTTAACCCTCATCTATCAGCAACATGCGTCAATTAGCTATATCCCAATGGGTATCTCTCGCAAATCAAGAAGTTGAGATTGGATGACGATACAACAATGCTTATCCCTAATCTTCCAAAGACTCGGGCAGTCACGATCACTTCCAACAAATCAGAAATGGCGTAAAGATTAACGAATTGTTCAGAGTGGAAATTATGGATAAGAAAGAAACAAAAAACCCTGCTAAGTCTAAACTTGAAAACAAGTCATTTAGGCAAAAGTTAGGGCATCCCGCTGGACTTCCGAATCAATTGAAAAAGAATTTGTCAAGGAAAAAGCTACGGAAAGTGAGAAAGATTTTGAAAATCCTAAAAGGCGAGAAAAGAACCCCTATCGGGAGAACAAGGTCGTGTGATCAGACACCAAAGTCAGAAGTTAGTGATTGTTATGTCCAAGAGGCCTCAGTGGTTCCTCTACCATCGCAAACTCTTCTCTAGAGATGAATGCTTGTATCGGGTCAACTGAATGTAGGAATGGACAACATCATGGAGAATGGGTGGGCACCAAATAATTTTTGAGCCATAAATCCTTTTTTCTAAAACCGTGAACCAGGCCACGTTACAACCCATAAAAAGTCCTAACTAAAGCATGGGTCAATTTGAAAGCATGCTACAAAGAGATAGAGTTTAACTGACTCCTAAGAGGTATGTTGAATATCTATGTTGGCATCATATGCTTGCATTATCTTTCATAATAAAGAATTTTCAAATGTTGCCCTCTAGCTAGTGACTCGTTCACAACGAAGTTGTGACATCATTTCATTCAAAGTTTTTTCAAACTTCAAGACTTACATATGTGTTGTATTAGAATTATAATTCTCATAATAAACATTCTTCTGCATACAAAACAACTGATTGACATCAAGTAAGTTTACACGATGAATAATCGGTAAAGAGCTCAATCTTGTCAGAGAAGAGAGGCTTGAATATTCTGTTGAAGCAAAAGTCAGTTGTCACAAGAGAAATGACTTATCAAGGGGCATGTTAACCAATTATTCTGTCAAGAGAAAGCATCTTGGTGCTTCACAGTCTGAGTATCCCTTTAGGGATGAAGTTAGCAGATTCCGCCAATATGGGGAAATCAAGTCGATAGTCGATCTCTCAGAGGTCAGCCAAATCTGGGGCATTCCCTCAAAGCTATCAATCAGAGGCTATCACGTCGATAAATGTCTTCAAGTTGTCGTTGATCAGGGGCCATCACATTGATAAATCTATTCATAATTCATTCAATTTGGGGCAGTTATGTCGAGATTCGACAAATCTCTCCAAGAAAGTTGTAATCAAGAGCAGTTTATTTCGTGACTCAAGACATTGGGGCAGGACACCTTGTATCGTATTGTGGCATGAATATTTGATCTTCTATTCAGCATAGACTCTTTCATAAATCCCACAGACATAGGCATTCCTCATCCATACTCGTAAAGCTGCTCAAGCCAATTATGTTGCACGAGACTACTACAATCGAGCTAAAAGAGTCATAACGGTCACCCTGACCTAGCCAGCGCACGAAGTTGCCTTCATCTGCTACATATAATTTCAAACCTGATTCTCTAAGTGAATTAAGAAAGTACGGAGTTGTCATTTGGCTTGGCATGCGCCAGTGCATCCCCAGTGGAGTTAATCAAGTGCATCCCAGTGGAGCTAAACTGGGGCATTCGCAGGTGTTCATGCCCATCTTTTATCCCTAAGTGATTCAAGAGGTAATTCGCTAATTCCCTAGTGTGGTGTAAACTTAGGGCATGTATTCGGAGAGATTCACATGGTGTTCGGTATCCATTATTCGGCATATTTAGTTCTATCGTCCTCTCAAAGGTTCAAGGTATAGGAAAGTCGAGCCAGATTATCTCCGCCCCGACAATACAATTCAGAATTCAGTGGCGTACCTGTAAACTCGCTCCATCAACAATTCAATCTTCAGTAGAGTCATCGATAGTCATTGGTATCACAGGCTCCCCGGTGCAAATTCTTATCAGTATCCCTAATGATCCTCGGTATTGTAGGTTTCCAGCGCTGATATGTATTGGCATCTCCAGTGATGAGCAACAACTCCCAATGAGCCTTCGCTTATCCCCATGAAGTATGATCGCTTCCTTGTATTGGCATCATGCTACGTTACAAGTCTGATATCTTCCTTGTATTGGTATCACACTGCGTTACAAGTCCGATCTCTTCCTTGTATTGGCATCACGCTACGTTACAAGTCACATATCCCTTCCTTGTATTGGCATCACGCTACGTTACAAGTCAGATCCCTTCCTTGTATTGGCATCATGCTACGTTACAATTCAGATCCCTTCCTTGTATTAGCACCACGCTACGTTACAAGTCAAATCCCTTCCTTGTATTGGCATCACGTTACGTTACAAGTCAGATCCCTTTCTTGTATTGGCATCACGCTATGTTACAAGTCAGATCCCTTCCTTGTATTGGCATCATGCTACGTTAGAATTCCAATCTCTTCCTTGTATTAACATCATGTTATGTTACATGTTTGATCTCTCCCTTGTATTGGCATCATGCTACGTTACAAGTCCGATCTCTTCCTTGTATTGTCATCACGCTATGTTACAAGTCTGATCTTTTCCTTGTATTGGCATCATGCTACGTTGCAAGTTCGATCTCTTCCTTGTATTGGCATCACGCCAGGTTACAAGTCTTCTTTGTCCTTGTGTTCACATCATGCTACCTTCTGTTGTACCCCAAAATTTTCCCTCTCATTTTATCAATATTTTTCATCACAAGACTCTTTGAACTCAAGACCAAGCTAGGGTTTACTCTGCTCAAGATATCTCCTTGCACTGTTGACCTAAATTAGAGTTTTAGTTTGCACATGGATTTTTTGGACTTTCAATGATCAAAGTGACTTTCATACTTCATGTTGGACTTATAATATTTTCCATACCGAGTTTCAAGTCTTGAATCAAATTTTTGCCCAGTCAATTGGACAGTTGACCTAGAAATCAGCTGTATTGGGGAAAAAGTCAACAGTGGCCAATTTACAGTCAAACCTCATAAATTTTGATCCAAATCAACATTATAAGCTCATATGAACCATTTGATCAAGTTTGGACCACAACTCAAGAAATTTGATCAGATCATCAAAAGGGCAAAATGGTAATTTTTAGGGTTTTAACTGCAGAAGGGCAATTTCTGACTTTTGACCTAATCAATGGCAAATTGGGTTCAAGCATGGATTCAAGGACTCAATGGAATCATCTTGACCTATTCACAAGGTTCAAAAGATCTCAATTGCATTGGATTGGCAGATGAATTTTTCAGTCAACTGATCAAAATTTGACTATACACTGAAAAGTCAAACTTTAACTTTTTGGTTAAAATCAAGTGCCAAGAGTCATTTTTCATCAAGATATGTCAAAACATGAAACTTGTTCATCAAGAAACCTAATTTTGCAAATTAGGGTTTAAGATTGAAAATTTTCATAACTTAGAATTTTTCTGTGTTATGAAATTTTCTTAATTTTTCCCCAAATTTTCCCAACATTTTCACCATGATACAATTGGATTCAAACAAAACTTCTAACATGAAAGTTGTAGTACTCCACAAAGTATACAACTTTGATTCACAAACTTTTCCCAAAAGAAGCTTGGATCTCAAGTTATGATTTTTGGAACAAGGGTCCATGAAACTTTTAACTTAGTGAAATTTTGCCCTAGTTTAGGCAGGATTTTGACCTATCTTCATGACCATTTTTCACATAGCTCCACTTGGAATCTCAAAATTCATTTCAAAGATTAATTGTAGAGCATGTTACAAGCTTTCTAAAAATTATAAGAACTCTCCAAAATCATTTGTGGTTAGGGGGAATCGAAGGCATGAAGTTGGCAAAAACTCACTTTTGATCCATGGCATGTTCATATTGATACAAGTTGCAAACTCTAATCAGCCTTATTTGTACTTGATTAAAGGTCTTAAAACCCTTCCATACTCAATAATTAAATGCAAATCCATTGGTCTAAGGCTTTTTTTGGTCATTAGAGGATTATACAATAGATTAATCCAAAAATAGTAAAAGGTAACATTGCTATTTTGGTCAAAATCTTGCTTTATGTCAAATAGAATCCTTGAGCCTTGAACAAGATCTTGTACAGCAAATCAAATCCACAAACTTGGGGCCAAGCTTGCACAATGTATGCAGGGTTAGAGCTAGCCTGTACAGGCCTGCTCTTTGTCACTTCTCACTTTGGCTTCATAACCAAGAAACTTTCCAAAATCACTACAACTTGAACATCTGATAAAACCAACCCTTGCAAGCTTTTGAAAGAAGTTTTGTGCATTCCCTTGAGCCAGAAACACGAGCCATTGAGCCCTCAAACCTCCCATAGCACAAAATCATCTTCCATTGGCAAAACAAGGCATCTTATGCATCTTGAGTTCTATCTCACAAGTTGCTCGTACGTTTTTCCCCAAACTTGTTCAAACACATTCCACATAACTTATCCAAGCTATTCCAACCACTGAAGAGTGACTGTAACTCCCTTTACAAGGTTTACCATTTCTGTTTTCAGCTTGTGCAGGTTGAGTTCTACAAGCTTGTTCAAGCACATTCAAGGCAAACTAGGCATTGGAGAAGGTCAGTGGAAGTTCAAGCAAGCTCCCAAACACCCCAGGCCTCATTGAAAAGCTCCACATTGTCATACACGATTCCAACTGAAACAGGTTTTTATCCACTTCCTATCTCTCTATTTAGGAATCATTAGGCCTAGGTTTGTGAATAAAAAATGCAGTATTCATAGCCATGAAGCTGTACATATGCTCAGTTTTCATTTAAGTTAAACGTGTTAAGAGAATTTGATCCATGAACTTCCTGAAAAAATTAGGTTAGGATTTAGGGCCAGAGAAATTTTCTCTAGTCTTTGAGAGTTAGAATGAGTTCTTTACATGGTTTGATTCGTCTTGAAAAATGCTACAACTTTGATGTTATGGGTTTTTGCATTAGAGCACGTATGCAGGTTGTCCATGTTTGAAGTCAGGCGCGCATTTTTGACAAAGGTTGAAGACGAAGTCAGTGGGCTGGGCTTGTTTCTGGCCTTGATTTTGACACCTCCCATTTACTGATTGCACCCCCTGGCCCATTTCTTTATGTTTTTATATTTTTGTATTTATTTTTCATTTCTGATTTTATTTTATTATTTTTCAAATATAAAAAATACCAAAAATATTTTTATAAGTTTTCACATTTATTGTTGTATTTTATTTTATTTTTTCTAACATAAAAATAATTTAGTGAGTATATACCTTTATTTTTATTTTAATGAAAACTTGAAAATAATACACTAAATATTATACTTTTATTTTTTTTATTATTTATACTTAAATAATAGTTTTTCTAAATATATTTTATTTTTGTATATACATTATTTTATTTTATTGTACATAAAAAATATATATAATATATATTTACTTTCTTAAAAGAAAATTAGGGTTTTTGCCCTTAATAGAAAAATAATAATCTTTTTATTTCTTTTTCTTTATATACATTAAATATTTTTTACATACATAAAAAGTAAACAAAAACATCTTTTTGCATATTCATAATATTTTGTATATTTGTTTAATTTATTCATTTAAATATTTTTCATTTATTATTTGTACCAATTATCCAATTTGGATGTAATAGTAAATATTAGGGTTTTATTTTCTTGCAAATATCCCCCATTCAAAAATTGTATCCCCCTTCCCATATCAAATGTTGTAATAGTGTAGATTTATTTTGCACACTTTATGCTTATAAATATGCCATGATAGAGATTAGGGTTTGTACGCAAAAAAATCCAAAAATCAAACAAATAGCTTGACTAATGCAAAGACAAAAATCATGTAAATTGACAACACAATGCACACATGCACCCCTAGGGTTTCATCCACTTGTTGCCTTGAAAATGGGCCATGTTATGCATGTTGAGTACTTTGGATAAACAAAAGCAAAACAAAATATCATAGTCCCTCGATGACGCTATCTTGGTTGCATATACAAAAATGATCTAGTCCCTCAGAAAATTTGCTAAAAATACTTAACACAATTGTTATCATGGTCTATACGATGACCCGCGCCTGTCCCGTTTAACATCCAAATACAAGGTTGTTTACCAAATGCAATGGTAAAACAACACTGTCAAAAGGGTTAAAAACGTATAGGAAAGATCTTTGAGTAAAATAGGGTAGACAACTCTTAGTTACTTGATCAAAACTTGCAAAACGTCCTTGCTATTTTCAAACACGCCTCACAACACAATTTCAAAACATTTCCCAAAAAACAAACTTTCAAACATTGAAATATCTTTTCAAAAGACAAACACCTTTGTATATATTCAAACAAGAATCATTACAAAGGTTGCCACAACGATGGCCTCTTTTCAAAGCATTTTCAAAAACCACACACAAAGCATCATTTCAAACAATTGAAAAGCAAAAGCAAGTAATCTAAACAAGTAACTAAGAGCCCAGGGATAACCATGGATAAAAAGGGTGCTTGCACCTTCCCTTTTCATAATCTACCCCCCGAACCCAAGAAAACATCTCAAAGGTCTCTCCTGTGCTTTTTTACCTTTCCTTTGGATAAAATAAAAAGTTGGTGACGACTCTTGCTAAACTGAAACATTTGCGAACACAAACGCAAAACCTCAAGTCAGTTCTCCCACCGTATCACAGAAATGGCGACTCTGCTGGGGAATTATCTTAAAAGTGCAGTAACCTTAGGGTTTAGATCACCTTTACATGCTTATCTTGTTTGCTTTGATTGCTTTACACTTGGTTCTATTGTTTGGGCTTGAAATCCTCTACCCGGATTTGGGAAACATTCATAGGTAAATAGCAATATGTTGTGGAAACTGTGTGGGGTATACCGACATGGTTGAAGCAATAGCTATATTCGTGCGACATATTTGTGGGTACCGGTAGCCTTTGAGTCAATCAAAGAGAATACGGGGTCGCTGAGTAATGTCATGAAGCACTAATGGACTTTTAGAACCTTTACTTGACCATCTTGGCCTTTTTAGGGGTAGTGAGATGACCGGCTTTGGTGCAGTCCAAAGTTGGTAGATACTCGATACTACACTCATTGAGGGTTGTTTTCTTGGAATATTTCGGTCGCCAGTTAAGTGGCTAAACTGAAACAATGAACACAGAAAATAATCCAGTGATATTGAGCTCCTTAGAACCCAGTTACTATTTATAGGACAGGTTGATCCAACTAAACTTCAAGAGGGTACTTACCTATGAAACCCCATGCAAGCCTGAAACTAGGATCTTGTGTGATTTGCTTGTACATATACTTGTGCATACATCATGAACATCATAAAGCATCATATGTGTGATACGGTGGGAAGAGAATTGACTGTTTTTGGAATGTTGGTTTGCGTTTTGCGTTTGTTTTCGCAAAATGTCACGGTAAGCAAGAGTCGCCACCGTCTTTTATTTTATCCAACAAGGAAAGGAAAAAAGCACAGAAAAATTCCTTTTTCGAGATGTTTCTCGGGTTCGGGAGGTAGATTATAGAAAGGGAAGGTATTAGCACCCTTTCTATTCGTGGTTATCCACGGGCTCTTAGGTACTTGCTCAAAGTGTTTTCAAAACTTGCTTTTCTTTGTGTTTGTGGGTTTGAAAGAAGTTTTTGTTTGTTTGAAAGGTGTAAGTGCGAAAAGTTTTGTTTTGTTTTGAAGGAGCAGGTACTTAAGAACCATCTACCAACTCGAAAAGGAATTAATCTGTGCAAATGTCCTTTAGACAACGATATCCCACTATTGAGGAGTAGGTAGCACCGTCGTTGGAGTTTTAAGGGTCAATTCAATTAAGGGACGTGTGGTCACTAAAGCAATGTTAGGACGCCTTAGCGGTAACCCTAATGTCTTAGATCATTTTTTCGAGGCAACCGTTTCGAGGCAACTTATGATCTTTGGACAAGAGGGCAACCTCTAAAACTTCCTATACTCAATGACCACGTTCGAAGGCAACCAAGTGAGGTGTACCCTAAAAGTGCGCATGTGCGAGTGTATTATTTTTCAGTTATTTGTCTTTGTAGATGTTAATGGTGAGCTATGTTGATTTTAAGTTCATACATTCGATCTTGTCATGCATTCCCTATTATCAAACATCTAACAATGTATAGTTGCGGAATTTAAATTGCGGAAATTAAATCTAAACTATTACAAGGCGTCGGGTATTTACATCGCCAAAAACAACCCTTTAATTTAAATTGCGAAAAATAAAATAAAGCGATAAAATAAAGTCCTAATTAAAAGCTATAACATACCGGGAAACAATTACAATATTGGAATCAAATGCATCGCGTGCAAGAAATTAAATCGGATGTGGAAATTTTTTAGGGTTTTGACCCTTTTTGAAAAGAAAGCATTTTTTTGGTTTATTTTTGAATTAAAAGGGATTAAATCTAAGTTAAATAAATAAATAAATAAATTAAATAAAAAAAGATATTTTTGGATTTTTGGATATTTAAAGAAATAAAAATTTGATTTAAAGTTAGTAAAAACCTAATCGTCTAAATTTATTTTAATTATTGCAAAAGATTTAAATTATTTTCTAATTAAGCTAAGTCAATTGAATTAATTTATTTACAAAAATAAAATACTGAAATTAATTTTAATAAATAAAAAAATATTTTTGTGTTTTTGATTTTATGAGGAAAATAATTTAATTGGTCAATTAAACAATAAAAATAATTAGTAAAACAAATAAATAAAATAAGATTAAAAAAATAAGAAAGAAATACTCAAGGGAGGTGTTGGGCCTGGAAAGGGAGTGAGATTGGAAATTCTTTGGCCCAACAGGCGCAAGCCTGTATTGACTTTGCTGGTTCTCCACACATGCGCTGACTTAAGTGTATGATGGACCTCCCATCTGAACCATCAGATTTGGCCTGAAGGCCATCTAGCGCCTTGAGATCTGAAGGGACATGATGGACCACGCCATTGGCTTTGCACTGGATCATCTGTGAAAAAATTATAATAGGCGTTTGGGGGACCTGGGATTCGAACCCAGGTCCCATTGGTACTTGAACACCTGCCTTAGCCACTGAGCCAACGCGCTTATATTGTTAGTATAATAGATGGCAATTATTATATTGGAAACAATTAACATGCCAGCAAATATAAAAAAACGCACGAGATTTGAACCAACGAATGGGGCGGGGGCACGTAATCATCTTCTTCGTTACAACCTGGTTATTTACCTGTGGATTTTTATCCGCAGCTAAATCCCTAGGTTCATCCTAAAACGAGCTCTAAGCCATAAAAATGCAAACCAAGACCATAGTCATGATCGTCTCTTCCTCCTGATTTCATCTATGTCCATTGTTTGCATCAATTTTTCCTGTAATTAAAATGCCCAAAAACGAATTTCCAAAACCCTAGGTTCGGGTATGGCACTAAAGATCACATAAATACATTCAAATGATACAGAAAGGTTCTAAATGGAACGATAAACATGGTGGTGTAAATATTTTGGCAAAAAATGCAAGAATCAGAGGATACGTTTTCGAGTTCAGGGCGGTTTTCAGGAAGACTTACAGTGCGTTTTAGGAGGCGAATGGCTTTGCTTTTGATTGCAATAGACTCAGCGGATGTATAGCAAGAGAACCCCGTTGAGTTTTGGCCTTGAATTGGACTCTAAGGGTGATTTCAATTTCAAGCTTTTTCAAGCTTTTTTCAAGTTTTTGCTTTTGTGTTTATGCAGCCTCTTGGTCCTGAAACTCGTGCCTTTAGCTTGTATAAGTATAATGGAATGAATTAGGTCAAGTTTTGGGCTTTGAATCCTTATGCATTGATGATTGAAGATGTGATATGATCCTCCATTAAAAAGCTTCCAATTTCATTCCAAATCCAATATTTTGTGCATGATATGGCTTGATTCGGATTTGATTGTGTCCATGATCATATTTAAGATCTATATCAATCGAAAAGATACCAAATGATCAATTTTTAGATTTTATTTGGATTTAAATTGATTAAAGATGAATTAATTCAATAAAAAACAAATAAAATATAAAAATTAATGAATGGACAAAATATTGAAGATAGGAAACGTGTGTGGTGTGACAAGATCAAATCAAGTGGAAAAAAGTGGGCCCATTTGACAAAATTTGAAGTTTTGGGGATAGTTGACTTTTGGCAATTTTGGAAAAATGTCCAACTTCAACAATGCATAACTTCTTCAATTTTGAACTTTTGGAAGTGTTCTTTGACTTTTTAGAAACCTTGAGATGTCCTCTAACCAACCCTTTTGGTCACATCTCATTTTGATATTCCATGCTCAAGTTATAAGCTTTGGAAAAAAATGTGTTTTTGTTGACTTTCAAAAAATGACCTATAATGTCCAAATTTGTAACTTTTTGTGAGTGCATTTATTGATCTTGGGGTGTGAAGATGGATTGTAGGAAATTTCATCCTCTTCAAAATGAGCTTTGTATGGGTCATTTCTCCTAAATTATGTGAAAGTTATGCTTGGTTAAAGTTGAGTTGACTTTTCCTACAAACCCCTAATTTAGCAACTTTTGAATCTTGATGAATCTTGAGCAATCCTTGATGAATCATGATCAAACCTTGATAAAATGATGAATTATCCTTAAAAATGAGAATGTTGACAAAAAATCTTGAGGTTTGACTGTATTTGGGCCACAGTTGACTTTTGCCCTAGCAAAGTCGATTTTTGGGCCTCTTGAGCAATTGACTGGCTAAACTTCCTCTGCAAGGCTTGAAATTTGAAATAGATGAAATTGAGAACATATTAAGGAATTTGGGAGCACTTTAGGTCATTTTTATGCAAGGACCTTGATGCAACACAAAACCCTAATTTGAGATTGATTGCCTTAGGAGATGTTTTGACTGTTCAACTCTTGAGCAATCTTGAGCAACTTAGAGATTATTCTTGCAATGTTTTGAGAAATATGGGAGGTCAAATTTTGGGGTACAACAGCTGCTCCTGTTAAATTTTCTTAAACCTGAGGATATAGATTGGCTTTCGGGCCTTTCGTGATCCGAAGGTGGAAGATGATTGAACACTAGAGTGCCCAGAAATTTGCACTCGCATGAAGTGGTATCAGCATTGTGATGTCGAGAATAGGCTTACAGATGCCATTTGGAGATTGTTGGTAGGTGGTCTGAACTTCAACTGGAATGGCATCAGAAAAATCTTTAGGAATCGATTTAACTGGACCAGAGGAGGTTTTGTCTTCTTTGACTAGATCGGTGTCATAAAAATATTTAGAAATCGATTTAACTGGACCAGAGGAGGTTTTGTCTTCTTTGACTGGATTGGCATCAGAAAAATCTTTAGTAATCGATTTAACTGGTCTTGTCTCTTTTGACTGGATTGGCATCAGAAAAATCTTTAGGAATCGATTTAACTGGTCTTGTCTCTTTTGACTGGATTCGCATCAGAAAAATCTTTAGGAATCGATTTAACTGGTCTTGTCTCTTTTGACTGGATTGGCATCAGAAAAATCTTTAGGAATCGATTTAACTGGTTTTGTCTCCTTTGACTGGATTGGCCTCAGAAAAATCTTTAGGAATCGATTTAACTAGTTTTGTCTCTTTTGACTGGATTGGCATCAGAAAAATCTTTAGGAGTCGATTTAACTGGTCTTGTCTCTTTTGACTGGATTGGCATCAGAAAAATCTTTAGGAATCGATTTAACTGGTCTTGTCTCTTTTGACTGAATTGGCATCAGAAAAATCTTTAGGAATCGATTTAACTGGTTTTGTCTCCTTTGACTGGGTTGGCCTCAGAAAAATCTTTAGGAATCGATTTAACTGGTCTTGTCTTCTTTGACTGGGTTGGCCTCAGAAAAATCTTTAGGAATCAATTTAACTAGTCTTGTCTCCTTTGACTGGGTTGGCCTCAAAAATCTTTAGGAATCGATTTAACTGGTCTTGTCTCCTTTGACTGGGTTGGCCTCAGAAAAATCTTTAGGAATCAATTTAACTGGTTTTGTCTTTTTTGACTGGATTGGCCTCAGAAAAATGTTTAGGAATCGATTTAACTGGTTTTGTCTCCTTTGACGGGTTGGCCTCAGAAAAATCTTTAGGAATCAATTTAACTGGTTTGGCCTCAGAAAAATCTTTAGGAATCGATTTGACTGGACCAGAGAAGGTTTTCCACATAGTTGAGAATTTAACTGGATCTTTCCTAGAAGGTAAAGGTCAGTCATATGTAATGCATGATATGGATCAAGCAATGATGTTCTCAACGTAAATGAGATTGTATTATATGATGCGTATATGCATGTATCATGATGTATGGAAATGTGATGTTTTAGCCGGGGAAAATAAATCCCGGATAGCTGCTGGAGAATAGAGTTGGATTCTTCGTTTCCGCTGGGGATGATGAACGAAGGTGATAAACTTGCAGGAGAGGATAACTCTGTTGGGGAATAAACTGATGAGGAGATTACTCCGAGGGGAAATACTCTATGGGGAAGAGATGTACTGTTGAAAATTCCGCTGATAAACTCCACTGGGGATGGATTACCGTTGTTGGTGATACCGAATCTGTTGAGGATTGAATTCCTGTTTGTGAAAGGAAAGAAATTCTCTGGGGATGATCTTTCAGTGGCAACTTGCTGGGGATAACCCTGTTAGACTCTTGTGGGGAAAAACCTCTGAGTTCTGCTGGAAATGATCCTTTGAACTCGGCTGGGGAGATTTATTTTGTACTCTGTTGGGGATAAATTTCCAGAGTCTCTTAAGAATTCTTAATAGAAACGAATATTAATAGAAAATCGTATATTTCGAATAGAAAGATATAGATATTCCATAATCTATTATCTATAAAATATATATGGATTTCGACTTTTCTTGATCACTCCTAATAGATATCAAACACCGCTCTGCACAAATCGAATTGATATATCAAGTAAAAAGTACAATATAGAAAGTATAAAGTACAATAAAAAGAAAAACGCGGATATAGTTTAATGGTATAATTTCTCTTTGCCAAGGAGAAGACGCGGGTTCAATTCCCGCTATCCGCCGTTGCTTATGTATTGAATAGTACATTTATCTATCTATTTCAAAAATAGAAAATAGTGAATTGGGGATGATGCCTCAACTCCGTTGGGGAAGCTTTTTCAGACCGTGCTGGGGAAATATTGACTCCACTGGGGGTATCTTGTACTCTATCGGGGAACATTCTTATACTCCGTTAGGGAATATTAAGACTGCCGGGGAAACTCTTATACTTGCTGGGGAATATTCTTACACTCCGTTGGGGAATATTAAGACCCTTTTAGTGCTGATTGTAGACTAACTCTGCTTGGGGAGAGTATTGCTGATTTGTTTATGGTTGTAAGTCTCAGCTGGGAGAGCTACCATTACCATCTTACTCTGCGGGGAGTGAAGGTATCCTGGCCATATTTTTCAGCTGAATTTACCTTGTACCTGGTGGACAGAGCAACCATATAGCTCGGGCAATTTTTATTGCCCATGTTTCTGATGTTACCCGTAATTCGTCTTTTGTTTCACATGTAAATATTTATGATCAGCAATTAATGTCAAATGCATATACCAAAAATGAACATTAGACGTTCTTTGCAAAACAAAACAGATAAAGGAAAAACAGTTTGAAATTTGTATGAAAATGAATTTGTATTGATTTTGAAGTTTGGCCTGTAAATAGGCGTTTTTTGTACAAGAGGCTGACGTCCTAGTAAGAGAACGCCGCCGAATAATAGAATTTACACAATTTATGAAAAACTAAACAAAACAGTTATGTGAATGATCCCACTAGGTTCCAACTCTGCTATTGCCTTTATATCCTCGAGCATCTCATCACTTTGCTACTGGTTGAAGGTGAATCAGATTGATTAATGTCGTCCGAGCTTAACAGTTGATACCAAAGTCTGGATGCAACGTGATCCAATGAGACATAGTATTACGCTTTGATCCCTAACTTTTGCTTGGACCGCCCTTTCGGGTTTTCAGTCCACCGGGATACCCTTTTTTGCCCAAGCCGCCTTTTCAGGTTTTGGACTTTCCAGGTGTGCAGATTTTTCATTTTCATCCCTTATTTTTGCTCGAACCCTTTTGGTTCACCGGGAAGCCCTTATTTTTTCCTAGGCCAGTCAACCTAGCGGGTCTTTGATTATGCGTAGTATCTTTTTACTATGTCTGTATTGACGGGGTGAGGAAGGTCGTCACCATCCATGGTGGTTAGAATCATAACTCCTCCTGAGAAAATGTTCTTAACCACAAATGGCCCTTCGTAAGTAGGGGTCCATTTTCCCCTGGGATCACCTTGAGGTAAGATAATGTGCTTGATTACCAGGTCCCCAACTTGATACTCTTGTCGTCTGACTTTCTTGTTAAATGCCTTGATCATCCGTTTTTGGTACGTCTGACCATGACAAATAGCAGTAAGTCTCTTTTCGTCGATTAGGTTTAGCTGATCAAGTCGGGTCTAAATCCAGTCATCTTCACTCAAACCTGCATCCTTCATGATTCAGAGAGAGGGTATCTGAACTTCAATGGGCAGGACTGCCTCCATGCCATATACCAAGGAATAGGGTGTTTCCCATGTTGACGTCCGTGCTGAGGTACGGTACCCATGAAGAGCAAATGGTAACATCTCGTGCCAGTCTTTGTATGTCACTGTCATCTTCTGCACAATCTTCTTAATTTTCTTATTAGCTGCTTCTACAGCCCCATTCATCTTCGACCGGTAGGGAGAAGAGTTATGATGATGTATCTTGAATTGCTCGCAGAGCTCGGTGATCATCTTGTTGTTGAGATTGGTACCATTGTCCGTAATGATCCTCTCTGGTACACCGTATCGACAGATCAGATTGTGCCGAATGAATCGTGCCACGACGTTCTTGGTTACTGTAGCAAAGGAAGCTGCTTCAACCCACTTCGTAAAGTAATCAATTGCTACCAGGATGAAGCGATGCTCGTTAGATGTCGTAGGTCTGATCTCTCTGATCATATCAATGTCCCACATTGCAAAAGGCCACGGAGCCGTCAAGACATTCACATCTTTTGGTATCAAAAGGGTAGTATGAGCCAGCATGTACTGTCTCAGTCAGTGAGCAGCCCATGCCAAAGCGTAGCAAGTTCTCTCGAGCAGTGAGTATTGGGTCTCACAGTCGGTAAACTTTTTGCTAAAGTAGTAAATAGCATGCTCTTTTCGGCCAGACTCATCATGTTGTCCCAGCACCTCTTTGTATTGTCCAACACTTTTAAGTATAAGATCAATGGTCTTCCTGCAATTGGAGGCATCAGACTTGGTAGCTTGGAGGTAGTATGGCCCTCTATTCTTGGAGTAACAATCTTGCAAGCTCACCAGGAACTTCGCAATCATCTTCACCTTCGTCTTTGGCTAAGTTGATCAGACTTTTGAAGTCATAACTAGAAGTAGCAGGGTCGTTATCAGTGGGATCTAGAGTGGATGTAAATCATGATACGTGAGTGTGTGTAAAATAGTTGTTTTGCAATATATAATTAAAAGAAAAACAAGGAGCGTAAAATTTGAAATTCAAGAACCTCCAATGCTTTTATTAATGATATATGAAAATGACACACATAAAGCCCTCACAAATGAAGCCACAGTGCCCCGGGTAAGACACCGGGCCATAAAGTTTCAAACATTGTCTGTTACAAATTCAAAACAAAAAGTTTCATTATTGGGTAACAAAAGAAATAGGGATGAAGTCCTTTGCTTTCCAGTTGAATTGTCCACTGTCGGTCGTAGGATAGATCCAGCTGTCAAATTCAGACTCTTCCACATCATCTTCAATGGCATTCACCCCCGAATTGCTGATGAACACGAGAGGTCTTCCGATTCGTGCATTCCGAACAACCCTTTGAGCTTCTGCAGTGAAACCCAAACCAAACTTGTTAGTCTTCTGTGTAAAATCAGGGAGCTGGCCCCACTGTGCATACCCACCTTTCTCAATAACAGCCCAGGCATCCTTGAAGGAAGCCATCTTCATAGGAGAATCTTCAACAACAGTCTCATCTGACGCCAGCGTCTGGGGAACCTCTTCAAAATGTTGGAATGGGGTATCAATGAACTCCCCATCCATCTCTATGTATCAGAAAGAGTTGAGGTGGCTAACCATGTACTCTTCCTCTCCTTGCACTGTCACAATCTTCCCTTTTACTGGGTACTTCAGCTTCTGGTGGAGTGTTGAGGTTACGGCCCCAGCCTTGTGGATCCATGGACAACCCAACATACAAGAATAAGATGGCCGAATATCCAACACATATAATGTAGAATTAAAGACCTGAGAACCAACCTTGATCGGGATATCAACTTCACCATGTACCATTCTTTTAGACCCATCAAAGGCCCTAACAACAATGTTACTTGGTTTCAGCTCCAACCCTTTGCAATCCAACCGGTCTAGAGCTTTTTTAGGAAAAGCGTTCAATGAGGAACCAGTATCCACCAACACATGAGCAAGAGTAGTTCCCCTGCATTCAATGGAGACATGCAGGGCATCATTGTGATTCTTCCCCTTAGTAGTCAAATCGGCGTCAGAGAAACCCAACCCATTATCAGCAGTTAAATTGGCCATGCAATCTGTAAACTGATCAGCTGATGTCTCTTGTGGCACATGGGCAGTCTTCAAGAAGGTAATCAGAGCCTTGGCATGGGCCTCTGAGCATAACAATAGTGACAACATAGAAATCTTGGACGGGGTTTGCCCCAGCTGTTCAACTACATTGTAGTCACTCTTTTTGATGATTTTCAGAATCTCTTCCATCTCTTGTTTAGAAGCTTCAACAGTAATTGTCTTCGGTACCTCCGTCTGGGCAGGCACATCAGTGGTGATCCCTTTGCCCCGAGTGTCAGATGACTCGGCGACAGGGGTAAGAATAGGAACTTGAACAGGCATAGCAGCAGGTACACTGGCAGGTGTAATAACAACCGGTCTTCGGGCAGTTGGTGGAGCAATATTAGGTGAGAAAAGTCTTTCGCTGCGGGTGACTTTAGCAGGTCCAACAATATTGTTGATGTCAGTATCAACATCCAATTCTTGCTTAACTCCATGAAAATAAACATCAGCCCCATAATGCCAAGGGACAGCTTTATCAGAGGTATAGGGGATGGGCCCCAGAACAATGATGATTACAGGTGCGATTCTCGGAACAGATGTAATTCTAACATGCTTCCTCGAGGGAGCCTTGGAAGAATTGTCGAAAATGGTAATGATGGAAACTTCTTCAAAAGGAACTAAGGGAACAACAGTCTTCTCAAACAGAATCTCTTTACTATCCATCAGGCGTTGGACACCTGATTTCAAAAGTGGACAACCAGTAGGCAGAACAGAACACATATGGCAACCTTCGTCACAGCCCGGAAATAAACCGGCTAGCAAAAGTTTCTTCTTTACAGTCATCAGAGGGGTAACAATATCATTCACGGAAACCAAAAACGAATCTTCTTCTATAGCATTTACTCCATGCTTGGGCATAGGAGCAGTCACAACGTTAGGCCTCTCGGGCGCCTCAAACTCAATATCCTTCGCATCAATTAAGTCCTGTATCATATTCTTCAAAGTCCAAAAATCATATGTATTATGCCCCGGGCTATCAGAGTGATAAGCACAGCGGGCATTAGGGTTATATCTTGGTGACGTTGTATTTGAATTCTTTGGGGCTTCCTTTGGAATCACCAGATTAGTCTTCAACAATTGTGGCAGAATCTGAGATAAGGTCATGTTGAGACGGGTGAATTGCCTTCGAGGTATCTCATCCTTCTGTTGATTGTTGTGATGAGGAGCACCAGCAGGTTTTGAAATAACAACCGCATTCACAGCTTGGCGGTGTTCAGGTCTATTCTGTCTTTTCGAACTGTAGACAACACTGGACTCTTTCTTAAATGGCTTCTTCTCGGTGCTCGATGAGGCACCCTTCGGTATCTTACCAGCCTTAATACCAGCCTCAATCCTTTCACCTGTCAAAATTAACTTTATAAACCCAGACGAAGAGCTTCTAATCAGATGGTTAAAAAATGGACCAGACAGGGTCCCCAGAACCATGTCCACAAGCTCCCGATCAGCCAAGGGTGGTTGGACTCTTCCGGTGAGGTCCCTCCACTTCTGAGCATAATCTTTGAATCCTTCACCCGTTCCCATTGACATACCCTGGAGTTGGGTACGCGTAGGAGTGAGGTCGGAGTTGTATTGGTACTGCCTGTAGAAAGCAGTAGCCAAATCTTCCCAACTGCGGATACTGGCTCCGTCCAACTGATAAAACCACTCAAGCTGAGTCCCTGAGAGACTGTCTTGGAAGAAGTGGATCCATAGGTTCTTATCAGCGGTGTAAGGCTGAATCTTCCTCACATATGATCGGAGGTGCAGCTTCGGACAAGAAACTTCGTCATACTTAGCAAAGGCTGGTGCCTTAAACTTATGGGGAATCACTACCCCAGATGATAGACCTAGATCACCAAAGTCCAGACCAGGAACCTTTTGAACTTCCATGGCACTCAACCGGTATTCCAGTTGCTTGTATTTGTCCTCAACAGGAGGATATTGTTCTTCATCGAAGTCCGTCTCGTTGTCGGAGACCACAGGGCTGGGAGCCCTCCTTTCCTCTTGACTATCTTTTCCTCCAGATGAGGTGGTCAGATCAACTTCATTCTGTAGTCGGTTTCCAAACCTGGGACCAGTGTTAAATAGGATTGTCCTCTTCTTCTTCTTCTTCTTCTTCTCTTTCAGAATCAGGGTCTTCAGATCTTGCTGACCCTTAGCTAGATTCATGAACAACTCTTGAAATTGGGCATTTGAGCCTGTAGGGCCTTGATGGCTTGCTCAGTTGAAGGTTCAGCAGACATGATGAGTGCTAAAATAAACAGCGAAGAAGATAAGAGACCTGTAATGGGTACCTGTTTATGAAGTGCATGGGATGAAATGTGTATGACATGATTTCAAAGACAATCGAGAGATTCAAATTTGTAAACCAGAAAGGAAACACACTTTATTAGGTAAACTTTGTAATTCAAATTGTTCAACAAATTACCCTTAAGGCGTTACAAGAATGGAGATAGTGAAAAGTAAATAAAAACTGGAAAGGAAATCATCAAAGGTAATCAACGCTCCCATGGTCTCTTCTTATCAGTGCGGACATCGTCGTTGAGAATCCGCTCGTTCTCCAGCTGCCTAGTCAACTTCTAGATCTTCTTCTCTTGCTCGTTGAACTTCTCTCGGTAAGAATCTCGTTCTTCCCTCAGTTGCATCAAAGATCTCTTCAGTTCCCCAATTTCAGTGGGCATATGAGGATGGATGATGGTCGGAGGAACCCCTTCTTCATTAGCAACTTCAGCAATGATAGGCCGGACAGCTTCATATGGCATACCCAGCTTTTGGGCACGGATGCGAACCCATCTAAGATATGGCTCCATTGGAAGTGAAGTCTTTGGGCCCAGATCATGTGGATCAGATTGGTGAACTCTATCCCAAGCCCTTATGAATCTGTGACGTTGCTCATTGCTATCCCATTAAAAATCAAATATGATATGAGGCATTAGCAGCTCATGAGGTCCTTCTCTTCTGGCACGCCCAAACTGACGTAAGGCTAAGCACGGATTGTAAGAAATTCCTCCATGGGTTCCTATCAATGGAACATTGGGGTACTCCCCACAGCGATCAATGATAGTCACCTCATCCATACCCTTGAGAGTCCAAATGATGTCATTATGCGAGAGAGACATAACCCTATAAGCCCAACCCATGCCTTCTTTGTTCTTCAGCACTGATTTGGGAAGGTGCAAAATAAACCACCTTGCCAATAACGGAGCACAGCACATCAAGGTTCCCCGCTTTCGGGAAGTACGAGCATAGAGCTGATGAAGAATGCCACCCAAGAGAGTGGGTACCAGATTCCGAGAGATGAAGATCTTTATCGCGTTCACATCAACAAAGGAGTCAGAGTTCAGAAACAATACCAAGCCGTAGATCAGAAGATCCATAATATCCTCGAATACCTTGAAGTCTAGACTATCCCAGAAATAGTTAGCTTTACCAACCAAAAACTTAGTCAGAAAGCCCTTTGCTCCACTTCTAGTCTCCCAATTAGCCATTACCTCCTCCTTGGTCAAATGAAGGTATGCAACAATCTCTTCGGGCCTAAGAATCTTCTCCCAACCAGTAAACGGGGTCTGCTCAAGAACAGAGATACCGAGCAGCTCAGAGAACTCTTCTAAGGTGGGGACCAGCTGATAGTCCTGAAAAGTGAAACAATGGTACAGGAGATCATAGAACTGGACTAGAACACTCATCATCTGCTCGTCCAATTTGGAGGTGACCAAACTGAGAAGATAACCATGTCTTTTGATGAAAGAGCTAGTATAAGGAATCTTTGCAACCAACTCTTTAAGCAAGGTGGGAACCTGGACAAAGTTGATCCGGATGGTATTCCTACGCATGGGCATCATGATGACCTACAAAACAGAACAAAGATGAATCCCTCCTGTCTTTGAAATAGGTTAGTCCAATGCAAGATGTATGCAATGTTATGATGTCATGATGTCATGATAGTAAGCACACCACAAGTATCCACAAATAGAAAAAATGGTAAAGGCACACAAGTCACACAGAGAGCCCTTAGATTTCAGGTTGGCAAGGAGCTTAGGTACTACCCTCTTTTAGTTCAGTTGGTTTAAACTTGTCCTAAAAATAGTAATTGGGTTCTAGAGGATCTCAATATCACTGACTACCCTCGATCGGTCATAATTCCAGTTTAGCAACCTTTTCTTGCGGCCGGAATCATCGCGAGAGTTTAGTCTCAATGAGTGTAGCATACTGCTACTGTTCTATGGCCAAGTTGGTCAATTTAAAGGTTCTAAGGTCAGTTGGTGCTTAATGACCCCTTAGAAGACCCATATTCTCCTTGTTCCAACACAAGGGATATCGGTACAGACTAAAGTGCCACACCAACGTAGCTACTGCTTCAACCGTGTCGGTCTACGCCGGACAGTTCCCTCATAGTTTATTGCTACTTACCTAAAGGGTACCCCCAGATCCGGGTTAGGATCTATAGAAACTCCGATACAACCCACAAATGTAAATCATACAAAGCATACAATTGAAAACACAGTGATCTAATCCTAAGGTACACCTCACTTATAATAATCCCCAGCAGAGTCGCCAGTTCTGTGATACGGTGGGAAGAGAACTGACTATTTTTGGAATGCTGGTTTGCGTTTTGCGTTTGTTTTCTCAAAATGTCGCGGTAAGCAAAAGTCGCCACCGTCTTTTATTTTATCCAACAAGGAAAGGAAAAAAGTACAGAAAAATTCCTTTTTCGAGATGTTTCTCAGGTTCGGGAGGTAGATTATAGAAAGGCAAGGTATTAGAACCCTTTCTATCCGTGGTTATCCATGGGCTCTTAGGTACTTGCTCAAAGTGTTTTCAAAATTTGCTTTTCTTTGTGTTTGTGGGTTTGAAAGAAGTTTTTGTTTGTTTGAAAGGTGTAAGTGCGAAAAGTTTTGTTTTGTTTTGAAGGAGCAAGTACTTAAAAACCATCTACCTACTCGAAAAGGAATTAATCTGTGCAAATGTCCTTTAGACAATACTATCCGTTTTTTCGAGGCAACCGTTTCGAGGCAACTTATGATCTTTGGACAAGAGGGCGACCTCTAAAACTTCCTATACTCAATGACCACGTTCGAAGGCAACCAAGTGAGGTGTACCCTAAGAGCGCGCATGTGCGAGTGTATTGTTTTTCAGTTATTTGTCTTTGTACATGTTAATGGTGAGCTATGTTGATTTTAAGTTCATACATTCGATCTTGTCATGCATTCCCTATTATCAAACATCTAACAATGTAAAGTTGCGGAATTTAAATTGCGGAAATTAAATCTAAACTATTACAAGGCGTCGGGTATTTACATCGCCAAAAACAACCCTTTAATTTAAATTGCGAAAAATAAAATAAAGCGATAAAATAAAGTCCTAATTAAAAGCTATTGCATACAGGGAAACAATTACAATATTGGAATCAAATGGATCGCGTGCAAGAAATTAAATCGGATGTGGAAATTTTTTAGGGTTTTGACCCTTTTTGAAAAGAAAGCATTTTTTTGGTTTATTTTTGAATTAAAAGGGATTAAATCTAAGTTAAATAAATTAATTAATTAATTAAATAAAAAAAGATATTTTTGGATTTTTGGATATTTAAAGAAATAAAAATTTGATTTAAAGTTAGTAAAAACCTAATCGTCTAAATTTATTTTAATTATTATAAAAGATTTAAATTATTTCCTAATTAAGCTAAGTCAATTGAACTAATTTATTTACAAAAATAAAATACTGAAATTAATTTTAATAAATAAAAATATTTTTTTGTGTTTTTGATTTTATGAGGAAAATAATTTAATTGGTCAATTAAACAATAAAAATAATTAGTAAAACAAATAAATAAAATAAGATAAAAAAAATAAGAAAGAAATACTCAAGGGGGGTGTTAGGCCTGGAAAGGGAGTGAGATTGGCAATTCTTTGGCCCAACAGGCGCATGCCTGTATTGACTTTGCTGGTTCTCCACACATGCGCTGACTTGAGTGTATGATGGATCTCCCATCTGAACCATCATATTTGGCCTGAAGGCCATCTGGCGCCTTGAGATCTGAAGGAACATGATGGACCACGCCATTGGCTTTGCACTGGATCATCTGTGAAAAATAATAATAGGCGTTTGGGGGACCTGGGATTCGAGCCCAGGTCCCGTTGGTACTTGAACACCTGCCTTAGCCACTGAGCCAACGCGCTTATATTGTTAGTATAATAGATGGCAATTATTATATTGGAAACAATTAACATGCCAGCAAATATAAAAAAAAACGCGTGAGATTTGAACCAACGAATGGGGAGGGGGCACGTAATCATCTTCTTCGTTACAACCTGGTTATTTACCTGTGGATTTTTATCCGCAGCTAAATCCCTAGGTTCATCCTAAAACGAGCTCTAAGCCATAAAAATGCAAACCAAGACCATAGTTATGATCGTCTCTTCCTCCTGATTTCATTTATGTCCATTGTTTACATCAATTTTGCCTGCAATTAAAATGCCCAAAAACGAATTTCCAAAACCCTAGGTTCGGGTATGGCACTACAGATCACATAAATACAATTAAATGATACAGAAAGGTTCTAAATGGAACGATAAACATGGTGGTGTAAATATTTTGGCAAAAAATGCAAGAATCAGAGGATACGTTTTCAAGTTCAGGGCGATTTTCAGGAAGACTTACAGGGCGTTTTAGGAGGCGAATGACTTTGCTTTTGATTGCAATAGACTCAGTGGATGTCTAGCAAGAGAACCACGTTGAGTTTTGGCCTTGAATTGGACTCTAATGGTGATTTCAGTTTCAAGCTTTTTCAAGCTTTTTTCAAATTTTTTCTTTTGTGTTCATGCAGCCTCTTGGTCCTGAAACTCGTGCCTTTAGCTTGTATAAGTATAATGGAATGAATTAGGCCAGGTTTTGGGCTTTGAATCCTTATGCATTGATGATTGAAGATGTGATATGATCCTCCATTAAAAAGCTTCCAATTTCATTCCAAATCCAATATTTTGTGCATGATATGGCTTGATTCGGATTTGATTGTGTCCATGATGATATTTAAGATCTATATCAACCAAAAAGATACCAAATGATCAATTTTTAGATTTTATTTGGATTTAAATTGATTAAAGATGAATTAATTCAATAAAAAACAAATAAAATAGAAAAATTAATGAATGGACATAATATTGAAGATAGGACACGTGTGTGGTGTGACAAGATCAAATCAAGTGGAAAAAAGTGGGGCCATTTGATAAAATTTGATGTTTTGGGGATAGTTGACTTTTCGCAATTTTGGAAAAATGCCCAACTTCAACAATGCATAACTTATTCAATTTTGAACTTTTGGAAGTGTTCTTGGACTTTTTAGAAACCTTGAGATGTCCTCTAACCAATCCCTTTGGTATCATCTCATTTTGATATTCCATGCTCATGTTATAAGCTTTGGAAAAAAAGGTGTTTTTGTTGACTTTCAAAAAATGACCTATAATGTCCAAGTTTATAACTTTTTGTGAGTGAATTTCTTGATCTTTGGGGTGTGAAGATGGATTGTAGGAAATTGCATCCTATTCAAAATGAGCTTTGGATGGGTCATTTCTCCTAAAGTATGAGAAAGTTATGCTTGGTCAAAGTTGAGTTGACTTTTCCTACAAAACCCTAATTTAGCAACTTTTGAATCTTGATGAATCTTGAGCAATCCTTGATGAATCATGATCAACCCTTGATAAAATGATGAATTATCCTTCAAAATGAGAATGTTGACAAAAAATATTGAGGTTTGACTGTATTTGGGCCACAATTGAGTTTTGCCCTAGCACGGTCGATTTTTGGGCCTCTTGAGCAATTCACTGGCTAAACTTCCTCTGCAAGGCTTGAAATTTGACATAGATGAACTTGAGAACATATTAAGGAATTTTGGAGCACTTGAGGTCATTTGGATGCAAGGACCTTGATGCAACACAAAACCCTAATTTGAGATTGATTGCCTTAGGAGATGTTTTGACTGTCCAACTCTTGAGCAATCTTGAGCAACTTGGAGATTATTCTTGCAATGTTTTGAGAAATATGGGAGGGAAAATTTTGGGGTACAACAATATGCATCCACTAACCATTTCAAGGGTTTGAATCTTCATCTTTGTTCCTATTTTGTAGGTTATGGAATCACTACGCAGAAAAACTATTCAGGTCAACCTAGTGAGAATCCCTCCTCTACTCAAGGAGCTTGCTTCCAAGATTCCAGAGAATTCTCCCTTCAGTGAAAGACATGGTAGACTTCTCAACTTGGTAAACTCCAACATTGAAGAAGACATGGTGAAAGTTCTCTTCCAGTTCTTTGACCCCCTACACCGTTGCTTTACATTTCCTGATTACCAACTAGTGCCTACTTTGGAGGAATTTTCTCAACTCCTGAGGATTCCTATTCTCCATCAACTACCCTACAACGGTACGGAAAGAGAACCAAAGCCTGAAGATGTTGCTCAAGCCTTACACTTGCAACCATTTGATATCAAAGGACATTGGGAAACCAGAAGTGGTCTCAAGGGTTTCTTGGCAAAGTTTTTGTTTGAGAAAGCACAAGACTGCTGGAATTCACTAGATCTGCAAGCTTTTGAGGAGATTGTAGCACTTCTCATCTATGGGTTGGTCTTGTTTCCAAACCCTGATCAACTTATAGATGTGAATGCTGTTAAGATTTTCATATCTCGGAATCATGTGCCTACATTTCTTGGGGACATCCTACACTCATTTTACACACGAACAATGAGGAAAAGAGGTGTTCTCATGTGTTGTACTCCTCTTCTAGCAAGGTGGTTTATTTCTCACCTTCCCCAGTCAGTCTTGAATAATGAACAAGGCTTGAGATGGTCACAACGATTGATGGCTCTTACACATTCTGATGTTCATTGGTGTTCTTGGTCCAGAGAAAATGTTATCATCATTGATCGTTGTGGGGAATTCCCTAATGTCCCACTACTTGGCATTAGGGGAGGCATTACCTATAATCCTTGTTTGGCTCTGAGACAGTTTGGGTATGCCCGAAGGGATGGCCCTCATGACATGCTGATTCCAGACTTGGTTTTTGACTTCGACAACGACGCTCAAGGACTTCGACAAAGGTTTATCCGAGCTTGGAGGATGCCCAACAAAGTGGACAATAAGACACTGGGACACAAGAATTCCATCCCCCTTGAGCCTTACCTCAAGTGGGTACGAACCCGCGCCCAGAGTCTTATGATGCCTTACCCCTACATTCTCCCTATGATCAAAGAGCCTGTTATGGAAGGAGAGGTTCCATACACCCTCCTGCATCCTGACATGCCAACATCATTGAAAGATTTGCAAAAGAGTTGGATACAGCTCAAGGAAGACCGAAATACTTTTGAAGCCAGCTTCTACGCCAATGAGAAGAAGGTTTTGGAACTTACTCGTTGACTCCATGAAGAGAAGACTCTTAACACCTACATCACACCAAAGAGGATGCGCAACGTCTTTTTACATTAAGAATTTTGTAATATTTTGCCCATGGGGCATTTATGTACTAACAAATTTCTTCTTATTAATATGACGTGTGTTCTTTTTGTTTGCAACAACTTTGAATTTTTGAATCCTTGAATGCATCACATGAATACATATCATTCATCATATGCATAAACAGGTCTTCACACCAGGTTTCCTTATCTTTCTGCTGTTTATTTCATCAAGATGGATATAGAGAAGACGGTCAAATATCTGCAAGCACAGAATTCGCAGTTCCAACAACTCCTCATGACCTTGGCAAAGGGTCAGGAGGACCTTAAAGCACTATTAGAGAAGGAAAAGGAAAAAGAAAAGAAGAAAAAGAAAAGGGCTGGTGTGGCCCCTCTGGGTAGAAGATTTGAGAACCAAGCTAGAAGGGTCCTGGACTTCCCTTCAACCTCTGATAAAGGGGTAGGTAAAGGAAAAGGAGTTGCAATGCCATCCGAGTCTGAAGCTGAAGAAGAAGAAGAAGAAGAAGAGGATGAAGATTACTCTGAGCAGCAGTACCCTCCTGCAGACGACAAGTATAAGAATCTGGAAGAGCGGTTGGCAGCTATGGAGGTACAAAGAGTGCTTGGGCTGGATTTCGAAGAGCTAGGGTTGGTTGCTGGGATTGTGATTCCCCCTAAATTCAAGGTGCCTACATTTGCTAAATACAATGGTTTGTCTTGCCAGAAGATGCACCTACGGTCCTACGTCAGAAAGATCCAACCTCATTCTTCTGATAAGAATCTGTGGGTCCACTTTTTTCAAGATAGTCTTTCGGGTACACAATTGGACTGGTTCTACCAGCTTGAGAGGGCTGACGTACATAATTGGGAGGATCTGGCTGCTGCCTTCTACCGACAATATCAATATAACGCTGATTTAGCACCTACTCGTACTCAACTATAGAGTATGGGCATGGTTGCTAATGAGGGCTTTAAGGAGTATGCCCAGAAGTGGAGGGACCTGGCTGGAAGGGTGCAGCCACCATTGTCTGAAAGAGAGCTTGTTGATATGTTTTTGGGGATGCTGTCTGGTCCATTCTTTAATCACCTAATAGGGAGTTCATCGACAGGGTTCACCGAATTAATCTTGACTGGTGAACAAGTTGAAGCTGGCATCAAGAGTGGTAAGATTCAAAAAGATACATTTGCTTCTGCCGCTGTCAAAAAACCTTTTTCCAGCCAAGAAAGAGGTGTCAGTTGTGTACACTCAAAAGGGTCGAGGAAGAGAAGAGCGCCGGCCAACGGTGGGGGCTGTAATGATCCAAAAGATTGCAGCTGATCAACCTAGGAATGATCAACCAAGAACTAACCAACAAAGAGGGGGGAGGCCTTCCAGGAAGTTCACCAAAATAAACATGACGCCTGCCCAGGTTCTCCCCCATCTTTTGAAGCTGAACCTTACAACCTTGAGAGAACTGCCACAAAATCCGAATACAACTTCTCCTTTTTATCATGCCAATGCTAAATGTGCCTATCATTCCGACGGCATAGGGCATGACACCAACAACTGTTGGGCCCTCAAGAACAAGATCCAAGATTTAATAGATGCCAAGGAGGTAGAATTTGACGTGCCCGAAAAGCCGAACGTGATTTCTGCCCCAATGCCAAAGCATGGCCACAATGCCCATGCTATTGAAGAGGATCTATATGTTGTTGTTGTTGATGACTTAATGAACCCTTTGCCAATGATCAAGATGAATCTGTTGAAAGCCAGGATCTTCCCAGGATGTGAAAAAGATTGTTACCATTGTTCGACCTTGCAATCTGACTGTCCGTTATTAAAGTCAGGCATCCAACGCCTGATGGATACTCACGAAATCCTCTTCAAGAAAACTCATGTTACTATTGTTACTCCTGTTACTCCAATCAATGATGTTACTATAATCACCATTTCTGACAATCTTTCCAAGGTCTCCAAAAGACCTGTTAATATTACACCCGATCCAAAGTTTGTACCGCTGAAGATTACTATGCTAGGGCCTATCCCATATAAGTCCAACAAGACAATACCTTGGAATTATGGAGGAGATATCTTCTTACCACGGTGTTAAGCAGATCGAATGAGTTGAAGAAAGTTTCGATGAAGAAACTCCTGACATAGGAAATATTGCAGGGACAAGTAAGATCACTCGTAGTGGAAGAATCTTCTCTCCAGAGATTTCTCTTCCAAGGGAAATCTTCGGACCCTCAAGTGCTCCTGTGCCAGTCAGGATATCTGTACAAAGTCCAGTGATTGAAGAAATTGTTACTCCCGAAGCTATACCCTCTGCTATCACCGTTGATAAAGGTAAGGGGATCCAAGAAGCGCCCGTCAGGACGAGGGCTCAGACTTTGGTTATCCACGAGACCACCCAAAAGGAAATGGAGGAGATTTTAAAGATAATTAAGAAGAGCGACTATGATGTCGTAGAACAATTGGGGCAAACCCCTTCAAAAATCTCCATGCTCGCACTATTGCTCTGCTCCGAGGCTCATGCCAAAGCCTTGATCAAACTCGTGAAGACGGCACATGTACCTCAAGAAACTTCTGTGGATCATTTTCAAGAGTGTGTGGCTAGCCTTACAGCCGATAATGGTCTTGGCTTCTCTGATGCCGATCTATCATCTAAGGGAAGAAAGCATAATGATGTGCTGCATGTTTCGGTAGAGTGCAAAGGGACCACATTTGCTCACGTTCTGGTTGATACCGGGTCATCTTTAAATGTCCTACCAAAGAAAGCATTGGACAAATTGGACTGTGAGGGTTTGACTTTAAAGCCCAGTAATATCATTGTTAGGGCCTTCTACGGTTCTAAGCGGATGGTTCATTGAGAGGTGGACATCCCAATTAAGGTGGGAACGGAAATTTTCAACTCTACATTTTATGTGATGGACATCCGTCCTTCATATTCATGCTTGTTAGGAAGGCCATGGATCCACAATGCTGGGGCAGTCACTTCTTCTCTACACCAGATGCTCAAATATCTAGTCCAGGGTAAAATCATAACGGTTCATGGTGAGGAGGAGTATATGATAAGCCACCTTAACTCTTTCCGCTATATGGAGTTAGATGGTGAATTCATAGAAACACCTTTCCAACACTTTGAAGAGGTTTCTCCTGAAGTTGTGACGGCTAAGACAATGACTTATGTGCCTGCAGTTACCAAGCCTGTGTCCCAGATGTCATCCCTTAAAGATGTGAAGGTTGTAATCAAGGAAGGAGGAAGTACAGTGTGGGGTCAGCTACCAGATTTTCCTTTCAAGGAAGATAAGTTCGGTTTGGGTTTCACTGCTGCTAATCAGAAGGCTGTGCGTCGTTGTTGGGCTGGAGGACCACCGTTAAAGATCACTCATCATGGAATTCATGCTTTGGAAGATAATGAAGATGAGAACAACTTTAAAGATTGGATTTTCCCGACTATTGGAGGAGGACTGAACAACTGGTAGGCGAAAGACTTCGTTCCCATTACTTTCATCAATCAGTCATTTATCTTTTGAACATTTTCCGTTGGTCTGTAATAATTTTTGAACAATTCGTACACTCTTTTGCCTTGTGCCTTACCCAGGGCATATAGGTCCATTTGTAAGGGTTTTGATTCTTCATTTTCATATGCCATTTTTAATGAATCATGGACGTTTTCATCTATAAACTTTTGTGTTCATTTTCTTTCTTTTTACATTTTATTTTGTTTAAAGGTGGTTATCCCTTACACACACCCACACTCACAAAATGCAGGTACCCATCCATTCCGGATTCCATGGGTAACAATTCTGCTATGGCCTTCAATGACTCTGAAGATTTGGTCAATCATGCCGAATACGAAGGTGATGAAGACTGTGAAGTGCCTGGAGAGTTGGCTAGACTTCTACAATAGGAGGAAAGGGCTATTCTGCCCCATGAAGAACTGTTAGAGACTATCAACTTGGGTACCGACGAAGACAGAAGAGAGGTTAAAGTGGGTGCCAACCTGAAGCCAAATGTCAGAGAGCACTTAGTTCAACTGTTGAATGAATATGTTGAGATCTTTGTCTGGTCCTATGAAGACATGCAGGGACTCGACACAGATATTGTGGTTCACCGTCTCCCTACTAGAGAAGATTGTCCACCAATTAAACAGAAAGTCCACCGAATGAGGCCCGATATGTCTGAAAAGATCAAAGCCGAAGTGATGAAGCAGTTCAATGTCGGGTTTCTTGTTGTTACTTCTTATCCACAATGGGTCGCTAACATTGTGCTCGTGCCTAAGAAAGATGGCAAAGTAAGAATGTGCGTGGACTACAGAGACTTAAACAGGGCTAGCCCTAAAGATGACTTTCCACTACCGCACATTGACATCTTGGTTGACAACACAGCTCAACATAAGGTATTTTCTTTCATGGATGGATTTTCAGGGTACAATCAGATCAAAATGGCCCTGAAGACATGGAGAAGACTACTTTTGTTACGCAGTGGGGTACCTTCTGCTATAAAGTGATGCAATTCGGACTGAAGAATGCTGGGGCAACCTATCAGCGAGCCATGGTAGATTTGTTTCATGACATGATACATAATGAGATTGAAGTCTATGTAGGCGATATGATATCCCGTTCACAAACAGAAGAAGAACACCTCGACCATCTGCAAAAGCTGTTTGTCAGGTTGAAGGAATATAAGCTCATACTGAACCCTAGAAAGTGCACTTTCGGAGTCAGGTCTGGTAAACTCTTGGGATTCATCGTCAGCAAAAAAGGCATTGAGGTTGATCCTGCTAAAGTCAAAGCTATACGAGAAATGCCTGCCCCCCGCACTGAAAAAGAGGTCAGAGGTTTCTTGGGACGCCTAAACTACATTGCAAGGTTCATTTCTCATCTAACATCTACGTGTGAACCAATCTTCAAGCTGTTGAAGAAAGATCAGGTGGTTGAATGGAATGATGACTGTCAAGTTGATTTCGATAAGATCAAGGAGTATTTGCTAGAACCTCCTATCTTGATGCCACCCGTCGAAGGAAGGCCGTTAATCATGTATCTGACTGTTTTGGCTAATTCAATGGGGTGCGTACTGGGCCAACATGACGAGTCTGGTCGAAAAGAGCATGCCATTTATTACCTTAGCAAAAAGTTTACCGAGTGTGAGACTCGCTACTCACTGCTCGAGAAAACTTGCTGCGCTTTGGTATGGGCTGCTCGCCGGCTAAGGCAGTATATGTTGACACATACCACTCTGCTGATTTCTAAGATAGATCTGATCGAGTACATCTTCGAAAAGCCTGCTTTATCTGGAAGAATCGCTAGATGGCAAATGATCCTGACTAAGTATGATATCCAGTACACAACCCAAAAATCTATAAAGGGGAGTGTACTAGCTGACCATCTAGCTCATCAAGCTGTCGAAGATTACTAATCCATGAAGTTCGACTTCCCCGACGAAGACATTATGACATTGGACAACATTGAAGGTAACGGACCGTATGACGGACCTGAACAAGGATCCCGATGGACCTTGTACTTCGATGGTGCTTTGAATGCACTTGGCAACGGTATCGGCGTGGTACTTATCTCTTCGGAAGGTTGCCATACACCTTTCACCGCTAGACTTTGCTTCAGCTTCACCAACAACATGGCCGAGTATGAAGCTTGTATCTTTGGTCTCAAGGCTGCTATTAACTTGGGAATCAAATCTTTGGTTGTATTTGGGGACTCAGCTTTGGTTATCAGTCAAATCAAAGGAGAGTGGGACACTAAACATCCTAATCTCATCCCATACAAAGAACATGTCCCGACATTGTTACCTCATTTCGAGCATATTACCTTCGAGCACTTCCCGCGAGAAGAAAATCAGCTAGCGGATGCTCTAGCTACAATGTCTTCCATGTTTAAACTTAACTGGGATAATGAGGCTCCCCATATCACCGTCGAGTGAATGGACAAACCTGCACATTGTCACGAGATTAATACCGAAGAAGTAGTGGAACAACCCTGGTTTCATGAAATCAAAAGGTATCTCAAGACTCGAGAATACCCTGAAAGAGCTTCAGTCAACGACAAAAAGTTCTTAAGGAGATTTTCTGCCAAGTTCTTCCTGAGCAATGGTATCCTATACAAGCGTAACCATGATTGTGTTCTGCTTCGCTGTATGGACAAGGTTGAAGCTGAGCAGATCATGACTGAACTGCATAGTAGCACATTTGGCACCCACTTGAGCGGACATACGATGGCTAAGAAGATTCTACGGGCAGGTTACTACTAGTCTACCATGGAAGCTGACTGTCATCAATATTCCCGTACTTGTCACAAATGCCAAATCTATGCTGACAAGGTACATATTCCTCCAGTTCCTCTCAATGTTCTAACAGCTCCTTGGCCATTTGCAATGTGGGGTATCGACATGATTGGAGAGATCAAGCCAACAGCATCCAATGGACATCGCTTCATCCTGGTGGCTATTGATTACTTTACCAAATGGGTCGAAGCAGCTTCCTTCGCCTCCGTTACAAAGAATGTGGTTGCCTGCTTCATCAAGCAGAACCTCATTTGCCGGTACGGTATCCCTGATCGTATCATCACGGACAACGATACAAACCTGAACAACACTATGATCACCGCTCTGTGCGAGAGTTCAAGATTCAACATCACAATTCGTCTCCCTATCGGCCAAAGATGAACGGTGTTGTTGAAGCTGCGAACAAAAATATCAAGAAGATCATTCAAAAGATGACAGTCACCTACAAGGACTGGCATGAGATGTTACCATTTGCTCTACACGGATATCGTACCACGGCGTGTACTTCAACCGGGGCAACCCCCTTTTCTTTAGTATATGGCATGGAAGCTTTTTTACCGATGGAGGTTCAGATTCCTTCCTTGAGAATTATGAAGGATGTTGGTTTAAGTGAAGATGATTGGATTCAGACCCGGATTGATCAACTTAATTTGATCGACGAGAAGCGACTTACTGCTGTTTGTCATGGTAAGACGTATCAAAAATGGATGATCAAGGCTTTCAACAAGAAAGCCGGACGTTAGGTGTATCAAGTCGGAGATCTTGTAATCAAGAGGATCATCTTGTCGCAAAGTGATCCCAGGGGCAAATGGAATCCTACTTACGAAGGACCATTTGTGATCAAGAACATTTTTTCTGGTGGGGATATGATTCTAACCACCATGGACGACGACGATCTGCTGCACCCTGCGAATGCAGACATAGTCAAAAGATACTACGCATAAATGACCTGACAAGTTGAAAACCCGAAAGGGCGACTTGGGCAAAAATGGGCATCCCGGTGAATCGAAAACCCGAAAGGGCAGTTCAGGAAAAAATTAGGGATAAACAAAAAAATTTGTACACCCGGCAAGTTGAAAACCCGAAACGGCGAATTGGGCAAAAAAGGGTTTCCCGGTGGACCGAAAACCCGAAAGGGCCGTCCAAGAAAAAGTTAGGGAATTAAAGCGTATGACTATGTCTCGTCGGATCACTTTAAGGACAATCTCTTCACGGACAAGCTCCAAGTTTCTGATCAATCCAATCATCTGCGGACGAAGCGACAAATGGAAAAGATACTCAGAGTTGCGAAGGCTATAGCAGAATGGGAACCCCATGGAATTGTTGCACATAGCCATCTTTCTTTGTATAAATTTTTCTCAATTTTATGACAACATTCTCTTACTAGGATGTCTGTTTCCTTTGTACAAAATACTTACACAAAGTTAATACAAAGATACTTCAAAGTGCAGAAAATTGTTTGACCTTTTCTTTTACACTTGTGTTTTATTTGAAAACGTCCAATGATTTATTAAATGAGCATATGCATTTGAATATAATCACTGCTTACAAATAAAACTAAATGAGAAAGAATAATTACTAATAGGATGAAAGTATAGGAAGATGTCTTTAGGCTATTCCAGGAGGAATCCCCCGCAATACATCATTCAGATCCTCGTCGGAACTAAAGCCTTGAAACGCATGTCCCCAGCGGAGTTAAGTTTCAAGAATCCCCATCAAAGCTGAGTTTTCAAATCCCCAATCCCCAGCAGAGCAAAACTTTGAGCTGCAAACCCTCAGTAAGGATGAAACTTTCTTCCCCAAACGGAACCAAAACTTCAGCCTTTGAACACCATTGGAGACCATCCAGTTTCCTCCATTATCCCTGAAGAGTCACTCTAAAACCAGATAATTCCCCAGAGAGTTATTCTTCCCCAGTGAAGTCGCCACGATCAAATCGGCATGTCATTAAGATCCCCGGCAGAGAAGAAACTTTGATCTACTGATCCCCAGTGGAAATTATTCAGTTTTTCTGATACCCCCAGCAGAACGGAGATCCTCACTCTTGAAGTCCCCAGTAGATTGGCATACAACCCAAACTCCTGATCTCCCCAGAAGTATAGCTTTTCCCCACAGAGTTTGTCAAAGACTTTGAATCTCCAACAGTGGTCTTGGATTTATTTTCCCCGACAGCGGTCAAAGATTTTATTATCTCTAGCTATCCATGATTTATTTTCCTCAGCAAGACAGCTAATCAGCTTACATGCGCATACATTACATTCATAAATCATGAGCATTGACAAAACACATATATTGCATCATACATTTCATGCAACATAAATTTGTGTTTCAGCTAACATTCTACCCTTTTCAGGATGAAATTAATAGCTACCTAAAACAGATATTTAAAGCTCGGAAAACGGCTTAGAGATGCTCCAGACACGGACTCTTCTCTATTTGTTTATTCAAATCAAGTGGCAGATTCCTGCTCTAGTTATGAAGCCTGGACTCGACCAGATAATACCTTAATTATACTGAAGCCCGAAGATCGACCGGAAAATAATTGAATCCCCTGCAAATTCTTCTGAAGACTGGACGTTGACCATATAGGAAGAAAAGTATTTCGAAGCCTGGACGTTGACCAACTAGCAATACAACACTGTGAAACCTGGATGTTGACCACATAACAGTAAGGTATACTGTGAAACTTGGACGTTGACCAAATAGCAGTTTACTCGGCCAATTACTTTGAAGCCCGGATTCAACCGGATATTAGGAGGCCCTAAAATCAAAAGGGAAACTCGGATGTTGACCGGATAACCATTATTTTCTTCTGAAGACTGGACGTTGACCAGATAGGAAGCAAAGTATCGTGAAGCCTAGATGTTGACCAGATAGCAATACAAGACTGTAAAGCTTGGATGTTGACCAGATAGAAGTTCACTGTCACCTCTTCAACCAAGGGATGACTCCCCAGTAGAATAACAGACGACTGAAGTTCTATTTCTACCACAACAGAGACCAGCATTCCCCGGTGTAGTCCTCCTCAACAACAGGTATACGGGCTCTCGCAAAGGAATCTCTTATGCGATCATTTTTTATTGGATGGCATCTTTAAACCCATATCCGACAAGATTCTGTCACATCTTCCAAATGGCATCTTTAAGCCCATTCCCTCAACTATACTCCGACGAGTGCAAATTTACAAGCACTCTAGTGTCCAATCCTCTTTTACCTTCGAGAGTTGAAAGGCAAACTCGCCAATCTAACTCTTCAGGTTCAAGAAGATTGAACAGGGGCAGCTGTTGTACCCCAAAATTTGCCCTCTTATTTTATCAATATTTTTCATCACAATACTCTTTGAACTCAAGACCAAGTTAGGGTTTCCTCTGCTCAAGACATCTCCTTGCACTATTGACCTAAATTAGGGTTTGAGTTTGCACAGGGATTTTTGGACTTTCAATGATCAAAGTGACTTTCATACTTCATGTTGGACTTATAATATTGTCCATACCAAGTTTCAAGTCTTGAATCAAATTTTTGCCCAGTCAATTGGACAGTTGACTTAGAAATCAACTGTATTGAGGAAAAAGTCAACTGTGACCAATTTACAGTTAAACCTCATAAATTTTGATCCATATCAGCATTATAAGCTCATATGAACCATTTGATCAAGTTTGGACCATAATTCCTCAAGAAATTTGATCATATCACCAAAAGGGCAAAATGGTCATTTTTAGGGTTTTAACTGCAGAAGGGCAATTTCTGACTTTTGACCTAATCAATGGAAAATTGGGTTCAAGCATGGATTCAAGGACTCAATGGCATCATATTGACCTATTCACAAGGTTCAAAAGATCTCAATTGCATTGGATTGACAGATGAATTTTTCAGTCAACTGATCAAAATTTGACTGTACACTGAAAAGTCAAACTTTGACTTTTTGGTCAAAATCAAGTGCCAAGAGTCATTTTTCATCAAGATATGTCAAAACATGAAACTTTTTCATCAAGAAACCTAATTTTGCAAATTAGGGTTTAAGATTGAAAATTTTCATAACTTAGAATTTTTCTAAGTTATGAAATTTTCTTAGTTTTTTCCCAACTTTGCCCAACATTTTCACCATGATGCAATTGAATTCAAACAAAACTTCTAACATGAAAGTTGTAGTCCTCCAAAAATTCTACAACTTTTATTCACAAAGTTTTCCCAAAAGAAGCTTATATCTCAAGTTATGATTTTTGGAACAAGGGTCCATGAAACTTTTAACTTAGTGAAATTTTGCCCTAGTTTAGGCAGGATTTTGACCTATCTTCATGACAATTTTTCACATAGCTCCACTTAGAATCTCAAAATTCATTTCAAAGATGAATTGTAGATAATGTTACAAGCTTTCTAAAAAGTCCAAGAACTCTCCAAAATCATTTGTGGTTAGGGAGAATCGAAGGCATGAAGTTGGCAAAAACTCACTTTTGATCCATGGCATGTTCATATTGATACAAGTTGCAAACTCTAATCAGCCTTATTTTTACTTGATTACAGGTCTTAAAACCCTTCCATACTCAATAATTAAATGCAAATCCATTGGTCTAAGGCTTTGTTTTGGTCATTAGAGGATTATACAATAGATTAATCCAAAAATAGTAAAAGGTAACATTGCCATTTTGGTCAAAATCTTGCTTTATGTCAAATAGAATCCTTGAGCCTTGAACAAGATCTTGTACAGCAAATCAAATCCACAAACTTGGGGCCAAGCTTGCACAATGTATGCAGGGTTAGAGCTAGCTTGTACAGGCCTGCTCTTTGTCACTTCTCACTTTGGCTTCATAACCAAGAAACTTGCCAAAATCACTACAACTTGAACATCTGATAAAACCAACCCTTGCAAGCTTTTGAAACAAGTTTTGTGGATTCCCTTGAGCCATAAAAACGAGCCATTGAGCCCTCAAACCTCCCATAGCACAAAATCATCTTCCATTGGCAAAACAGGGCAGCTTCTGCATCTTGAGTTCTATCTCACAAGTTGCTTGTGCGTTTTGCCCCAAACTTGTTCAAACACATTCCACATAACCTATCCAAGCTATTCCAACCACTGAAGAGTGACTGTAACTCCCTTTACAAGGTTTACCATTTCTGTTTTCATCTTTTGCAGGTTGAGTTCTACAAGCTTGTTCAAGGACATTCAAGGCAAACTAGGCATTGGGGAAGGTCAGTGGAAGTTCAAGCAAGCTCCCAAACACCTCAGGCCTCATTGAAAAGCTCCACATTGTCATACACGATTCCAACTGAAACAGGTTTTTATCCACTTCCTATCTCTCTATTTAGGAATCATTAGGCTTAGGTTTGTGAATAAAAAATGTAGTATTCATAGCCATGAAGCTGTACATATGCTCAGTTTTCATTTAAGTTAAACGTGTTAAGAGAATTTGATCCATGAACTTCCTGAAAAAATTAGGTTAGGATTTAGGGCCAGAGAAATTCTCTCTGGTCTTTGAGAGTTAGAATGAGTTCTTTACATGGTTAGATTCGTCTTGAAAAATGCTACAACTTTGATGTTATGGGTTTTTGCATTAGAGCACGTATGCAGGTTGTCCATGTTTGAGGTCAGGCGCGCGTTTTTTACAAAGGTTAAAGACGAAGTCAGTGGGCTGGGCTTGTTTCTGGGCTTGATTTTGACACCTCCCATTTACTGATTGCACCCCCCTGGCCCATTTCTTTATGTTTTTATATTTTTGTATTTATTTTTCATTTCTGATTTGATTTTATTATTTTCCAAACATAAAAAATACCAAAAATATTTTTATAAATTTTCACATTTATTGTTGTATTTTATTTTATTTTTTCTAACATAAAAATAATTTAGTGAGTATATACCTTTATTTTTATTTTAATGAAAACTTGAAAATAATACACTAAATATTATACTTTTATTTGTTTTATTATTTATACTTAAATAATATTTTTTCTAAATATATTTTATTTTTGTACATACATTATTTTATTTTATTGTACATAAAAAATATATATAATATATATTTACTTTCTTAAAAGAAAATTAGGGTTTTTGCCCTTAATAGAACAATAATAATCTTTTTATTTCTTTTTCTTTATATACATTAAATATTTTTTACATACATAAAAAATAAATAAAAACATCTTTTTGCATATTCATAATATTTTGTATATTTGTTTAATTTATTCATTTAAATATTGTTCATTTATTATTTGTGCCAATTATTCAATTTGGATGTAATAGTAAATATTATGGTTTTATTTTCTTGCAAATATCCCCCATTCAAAAATTGTATCCCCCTTCCCATATCAAATGTTGTAATAGTGTAGATTTATTTTGCGCACTTTATGCTTATAAATATGCCATGATAAAGATTAGGGTTTGTATGCAAAAAATCCAAAAATCAAACAAATAGCTCGACTAATGCAAAGACAAAAAGCATGTAAATTGACAACACAATACACACATGCACCCCTAGGGTTTCATCCACTTGTTGCCTTGAAAATAGGCCATGTTATGCATGTTGAGTACTTTGACAAAACAAAAGCAAAATAAAAGATCATAGTCCCTCGATGACGCTATCTTGGTTGCCTATACAAAAATGATCTAGTCCCTCAGAAAATTTGCTAAAAATACTTAACACAATTTCTATCATGGTCTATACGATGACTCGCGCCTGTCCCGTTTAACATCCAAATACAAGGTTGTTTACCAAATGCAATGGTAAAACAACATTGTCAAAAGGGTTAAAAACGTATAGGAAAGATCTTTGAGTAAAATAGGGTAGACAACTCTTAGTTACTTGATCAAAACTTGCAAAACGTCCTTGCTATTTTCAAACACTCCTCACAACACAATTTCAAAACATTTCCCAAAAAATAAACTTTCAAAAATTGAAATATCTTTTCAAAAGACAAACACCTTTGTATATATTCAAACAAGAATCATTACAAAGGTTGCCACAATGATGGCCTCTTTTCAAAGCATTTTCAAAAACCACACAGAAAGCACCATTTCAAACAATTGAAAAGCAAAAGAAAGTGATCTAATCAAGTAACTAAGAGCCCATGGATAACCATGGATGAAAAGGGTGCTTGCACCTTCCCTTTTCATAATCTACCCCCCAAACCCAAGAAAATATCTCAAAGGTCTTTCTTGTGCTTTTTGACCTTTCCTTTGGATAAAATAAAAAGTCGGTGGCGACTCTTACTAAACTGAAACATTTGCGAACACAAACGCAAAACCTCAAGTCAGTTCTCCCACCGTATCACACCTTCCAACAGTCGTCGTGTCAATTTCTAAACACTCTCTGTATGCTGATCAACGTATTTCTTTGGTCATCGTATCCTGACCGATGTATTCCTATTAGCCATCGTGTCCTGATCGATGTCTCCCTTTTGGTTATCGTGTTCTGATCAATACCTCTCCTGCGAATCATCGTGTCCTGATCGATGTATTCCTATTAACCATTGTATCCGGATCGATGTCTTCCTTTTGGTTATCGTGTCCTGATCGATACCTCTCTTGTGAATCATTGTATCTTGATCCGTGTTTTCCTTTCAGTCATCGTGCCCTAATCGATGTACTCTGATGTCGTCGTGTCCTGATCAACGTATACCTCCAATTTAGTCCCACCTCTTTTAATTCCCTAATGGATGTTGCAAAAATAAATAAACAATTACCACCGTCTTTTAGAACAAATTTTTGGCATTGGTATTTAATCATCTTCTACCTCGAACTTTCGAAAGGCACACGCCAATCGTACTTTCAGGTTTAAGACGATTAAATAGGGGAAGCTGTAATACCCCAAATTTGTCCTACCCTTTCACTTTTATTTGGCTTATGCATCTCGCGCTTTTCTCATGTATATAACCTCCATTAGGTCATTTAACACATCATGCATCATCAATCAATAAATTTGGCATGGGAACAAGAATCTTGAAGTTAGGGTTTTCTCTATGGTTTTAATGGTTCTCATCTTCACTCAAGCTTGAATCAATTGGTATCCCAATAAATATGGTTTATGGATCTATGGGTTTTCTGTTCATATTCATTGATGACTTCCTCTTTCATCAAATTTTCTCATCAAGATGCTTCAAAAGCAAGAGGATTAGGTTTATGATAAGGACGTGGTTTCTTATAACATTTCAAAGGAGGATATAGTTTGAAGGCATTGGATGATTCTAAAGTCCATTTTGAACTCTTAGGCTTTTCATATGTGATTTGTTCCAAATGTTCAAGAATGAATGTGTCCTCATTTGGTTAGAAAGTTAACTCTTGAAGAATGACTTTTATAGGCCAAGTCATATGGATTTTTGTACAAGTAATTTTCCATTACCGCAATTCCGGGAATTCATTGAAATTTTTATTTCACATTTGGAAGTATTTAAGTATGAAGAACATTAAAGTAAAAAAGGAAGGAAAGACTTTCAAATTTCCTTTAAAGGAAAAATGGCGTTACTATGTACATTTCATGATCAATGCCATTACACATTTCCGTATCCTTTACACAAGTTACGTAGAAACTACCAAAAGTTACAAATCATACATCAAATTACCCATAAATACTATCCTAAGCCTATGACTATTCATCTTCAATCTTCATTTTGTTTTATCTTCAACCCTTGCTCACTTCTCAAGCTTCCATCGATGCACATGACTTGGATATCCTATTCTTTATCCCTTCCCTGGTGCTTCAAAGTCTGACCCAATTTTAATGAATGGGCAGCCCTGCGTTGTTAAAAAAAATTGATCTAAGTTAAATTCCATCTGTCCAAAAAACCCCTAACTAACCTATAACAGAATAGTTCAAGAAACTCTAACTGATTTCGTAACCAACTCCAGCCAATTCTAATCAGCCCTGCAAACAGAAATTGACAAAATTGCCAATCGCTCCAACAAATTCCTAACCAAAAATTCCAGCATAACAGAAACAAAAACTAACTCTCTCAATTGAGTAACAAAATTCTGACTCCTTCTTTAAACTTTTTTCATTCAACCAATTCTTTAACACCACCTCACCAATTCCATAACTGCCTCAATAGAAAAACTTATAACAGAACACCAGAAAGAAAAGAGAGGGATAACAAATTGCTAACAGAAAAAAGGGGAGAGGTGATTCATGATGGATCATTGATTCACACAGAGGAAAAATACAGAAAAACTCACCTGCATAATTATCACGCGGCCTCTTCTTCAAGTTTCTTTCGATCGACACCATCAAACTCATCAAGATCCTCCATCATCTTCGGCCTTCTTCATTCTTCCTCAGATGAAAGATACAATTTCAGTTTCCCTTCAACCCTCTCTGAAACTCCCTTCAATTTTCTCTCTTAAAAACATTACACCGCATCCATCTTCATCATTTTTTCTTCACTTTGACTGAATCTTCATCACCGCTACAACTTTTGCTCAACCTTCTGCTTCATCTCTCTACTGCAACCTTGTCAACAATTTCGCACGATTATCATCCTCAATTCAATCCTTCAGACTTTGCAACAACAAAAATGCACCATAGTTTCAACACAACACACAATGACATAGAACATCACAGAAGCGCATATTATTCGCAGAAGGAATTTTAATCGAAAGATAAGGTAGAAGGAATATAAAAGGAAGAAGGAGAGAATATACCTAAAGATTCTCGATTTTCGCAATGTTTCTCTCAGTTTCAAGAACCGCCAGTGGTATACCGGTTGGTAAGTCACGATTCTTCTTTTCTTTATCTTTATCTTTGTGAGCATGTAGAAGACGATATAATCAAGATCTGAAGCTACAATTTGACATCTAAATACATCCCTATAGATGAGAATTTCGAAGTTCTTTGTTGAGATGTGGAACAATTTAAGGTGATGATGAATCCACAGAGGAAAGAAGGTTGAAGACCGAATCGCAAGATGATGGAGGAGTCATGGCATCGCGGTGTCGGAGGAGTGAAGTAGATGGAGAGAATCGGAAAGCGTCGCTGGAACTCGGTTAGGAAGGGATAATCTCACAAAGCAGTTGAAAAGCCACGTATCATGTAACCCTAATCCCTCTTCCTATTTATTTCTTTATTTTTAATTTTAATTTTTTATTCAGTATGTTAGGAGATAATATAAAAGATATATAAAAATGATGTTGAAAATTGGAACAAAGAAAGGTGAATGATGTGTTGTTGGGCCGAAACCCCCTCCTTGCCAAGCCCGAGAGTTTTTTTTTAATCTGGAATTTTCTTTGCTGATATGCATTGCTCTTGGACTTTGGATATTGGGCTTAGCGCCCCATCCCTTATAATAATCATCATCCTTCCAAGTCCATGCCATTGTTTTTTGGTTTCATGCTAGAGGCTTGACAAAAACAGCTCCTGGACTTAATTTGATGGGCCTAGCGCCCTGCTTCATCACACTATCAGATTTCAGTTTTCCACCCCCCTGTTCGTAATTTTTAGATTTTTCTAATTTTCTTCAATCAATTCTTGTTAAATAAAGTTAATGAGTTTTGGAAGATGATAAAAATTGTATTCAAATCAATAAAATTTGCTAGTTTTTAATCAATTTTGTAGGAACTAATTTTCTGGTTTTTGGTAGGCTTATATATAAAAAATGATAAAAAAATATAATAGAATATATTGGAAACTTCTTAGGAATTAATTCTCTAGTTTTTTTTAGAAATTCCCTTACATAAAAACTAATAAAAATTACTTTTTCTCTTTCAGTTTTTTATCCGTATTTTCATGCCGCTTTGCCATGTTATTTTTGACGCATTTGTTCATTGTGCAAGGTACATTTTTGTGCTTTTGATAATGTAACATAATAGGTAGTGAGGTGATTGAAGCATACTGTTTATGCTCGCTTACAATGCGACACGCCTTATTTCTCATCTGCCTGAGAAATTCATATTATGTTATGTGTGATCCTGATACATGTGATTTTCTGTGAGGCTTTGTACATGTACTTCTGATTACGCGTTGCATTCGTAACACACATTTGCTTTTATCTTAGTTGGATATTATTTGACTTTGTTTGTTTCTTGGTGAAGCTTACTCTACGCGTATTCCCTGCTTCTCCATTGTTTTCGTCTACTCTCGACAATTTGCTTGCTTGTGGCGGTCTCCGCTACTACCTTTGTACTTCTTCACACTTTACCGCATTTCTTTACCGCTTTTCTAGAGATCATGAGAAGTAGGGTTTTACAGCTTTCTAATGCCATGAGAAGTAGGGTAGATATGTATGATGGGGGTCTCCGTTGCTGATCATGTTAGGAACCCCTATGGTTTATTTAAAGACCTGTTTAGGGCAATTCTGCATTGTTTGCATTCTGTTTGTTACTTGTTTATGGTTTGTTTAAAACCCTAACTTTGAGTAGGTATTCTGCAGGTGTGTTTATATTTTTTCCCGCGCTATTCCCCATCCCTTATTGAAGTCCTCAAAAGGAGACGAGCGAGGAGGGTTAGCAATCAACCCCCACAACTTCGTATGTGTCATCCTTAGCTCCTGACGCACCATGAAGCTTCGGAGTTGTGCCTACTCTTGTTATCGAGTCGTCAAGTGGGGAAGGGTTCCGCAATCGAACCCACGTTCTTTGTCAGGAGTTCGCAATGGCCGATGCTGATACTTCGTGATTCTTCATATCGTCTTCTATCATCTACCTCAATCTCTTATATCTTGGTTAGGTGTTCAGTCGCTTTGGATATCACATTTTTTGTTTCTTCATGTCACTCCTGCTTGTTTGTATCGGGTGATACGCTCCCCTTGGCTAAATCATTTATCTTCTTTTCTTTACTCTTTTATGCGTGTGCTTCTTCAAGCTTGCTTTGTTTATCCTTATACATACATGTTCCCTTAGGATGTTCTTGCTCCGTTCGGATGCGAGTTAGACCTTAGGTTGCAAACCATGCATGCTAATATTAGGTAGACGTTTCCCTTTTGTTAATCCAAATCTTAGGACCAGCATTGTATGATAACATTAGGTTAGAAATAGGTTAGTCTCCCTTAGACTCTTTTCTTCCCCTTTTTCATATGCATTTAAAACTAAAATTTTCTTCTTAGAAGATCAAAAACATGCTAATCAGACTTAAACCCTTTTTCAAGGTAACAAAACAAAAACCAACCAAATGTGGCATCTTGCCTCGAGGGCGTAACTCGAAACTATTTTCAAGCAAGGACATGATTAATTTACTTCTGTGCCAACTAATAAGTCTTCAAAGGTCAAGCTGCGGCAGAAGGAGGAATTAACATTGTTCATAAAAAACACAAAACAAAACAAAAATGTAAGCCGAACTACGGTAGCTCCGATTCCTCAAAAAGGATACATAGGCATTGGGGTAGGGCCTAAGCGAGTACAAATTTATTTTCAATACATTCTTTTCTCCTTTCTTTTGCATGCATTCTCCCTTTAGCAATAGTAAATAGTAAGCATAGATTAAACACACCCATAAGATAGACAATAAGAGTGGATACCATAGAGTACTATGGGCGTGTGAGGTTCTAATACCTTCCCCTCGCGTAATAGACTCCCTTACCCGATATCTCAATCGCAAGAGCGTGACTTCTCCCTTCTCAAGTTTTCTCGATGTTTATATTTCCCTTCATGTGGGATAAAAGACGTTCGATGGCGACTTCATTGTTTGATGATTTTCAGTCGGTTGTTTCGTCGTGCCCAGGACTGTTTGAATGATAAGAACACCTCTCATTTAGATTGTACTTTGGAGAAGAGGTGTTGGGATTCTGAGGAGGATCCCGAAGTGAAATGAGTTTAACCTTCAACAAATGTTGCAATGCCTGAGATAAAGGCATGATGTGATACGGTGGGAGAACTGACTTGGGAGTTTTGTGTTTTATCGCAATTGTTGCGGATAGCAACAGTTGCCACCGACTTTTATTTTGTCCAATAAGGAAAGGGTGAAAAGAACAAGAAAGACCTTTGAGATATTTTCTTGAGTTCGGGGGGTAGGTTAAGAAAAGGGAAGGTGTTAGCACCCTTTTCATCCATAGTTATCTATGGGCTCTTAGTTGCTTGCTAGATCACTTTTGAAATTGCTTTGTTTAAAATGTGTTTGTGGTAGGGTTTTTGAAAGTATTTTTGAAAAGCGCCTTCGTTTAGGACAACTTTGTAATGATTCTCGTCTCTATAAGAATGCATACAAAGTGTTGGACTTTTTGAAAATATTTCATGTTTTTAAAGTGTTTGGTGTAATTTGGAAAGATGTCTTGTTTTGAAGATGGATTGTGAGAAAATATATGCATAAGAACAGGAATAAGAATTTATTCAAGACTCTAGGAGTTTGGATGACGTCCAAGCCATCCACAAATCCCCACAAAGCCACTTCCATAGGATTATCCCCACATAATAATCTTCACAAATTCATCTTCAATGAAGATACATTCCCCGCAATTTCCTCGATAGATAGCTCTGGCGGATAAAAGAGTATGACCTTTTTCCCGATAATATCACCAACCTACGAAGTTCCAGTCAGTATACTTCATGGAAAGTTCTCTTCCCTGGTTGAGTTTATTCCTCCAAAAGTATAAAACTCCCTGTAGATTTCTTCTCTCCAGCAAAGCTCATCCCCTCACCAAGGGTGTTTCCTAATCAGAGTATTCCTCCATCAACAGGGTTTATTTCCCCAATAGGGTTTATTTCCCCAACAGATTACAGTCTCCCCATCTTAAGTTTATCCTCAAATGGCTATGAATCATTGGTAAAATTCCTCTTCCCAATGAAGTCGCCATTATCCCCATAGAGTTTCTACGAAACCTAGAACTAGACCAGATATCAGTCAACTTTATCCTCCCCAGATGAGTCGGAAGGTTATCCATCTCTTTTATCCCCAACCAGGGTATATAAGAATTAAAATCCCCAGACAAGTCGGAAGGTTATCCATATTTTTTATCCCCAGTCGGGGTATATAAGAATTAAACTCCCTAGACGAGTCGGAAGGTTATCCATCTCTTTTGTCCCCAGTCAGGATATATAAGAATTAAACTCTCTAGACGAGTCGGAAGGTTATCCATCTCTTTTATCCCCAGTCAGGGTATGTAAGAATTGAACTCTCCAGTAGAGCGATGAACGAGTAATATTCCTAAACTCTTCTTCCCAAACAGAAGTCAACATTCCCCATTGGAGTTTCCTCAAACAACAAGAAGGAATCCCCAACGGAAGAATTCTAGATAGGTTTGAAGATTACATATGTTCTTCATCCCCAGCCCCGGTCAGGGATTTATCTTCCCCAATAATATGTCATATGAAAATGTTGATACATTTCCAACAACATTTCACATTCATACATCATTTACCAATATCATAGCATATGCACGCGAAACGCATATAGCAAAATCTCATTTATTTTGAGAACATCATCACACCATGAATTTCATACATCATGACATTGCATACAACTAACTCTTTGCCTTTTCAGGAAAGATCAATCAACAGACAAACATCATTAACTACTAATATGACCCGACAGTCTTCTCCAAGGCTACATCTGACAAAGGGTTATTTCAGCAATTTCCTCAAAGGATCATTCTAAAAAAAAAAAACATCTTCTGGCCCAGATTGAATCAAGTGTAGATTTATTCTAATACTTCTTCCAGTAGACATTTTCTGGCTCAGATTAAATCAACCATAGATTTATTCTGATACTTCTCCCAGTTAAAGATGGACGCAGACATCTTCTGGCTCAGATTAAATTGACCATAGATTTATTCTGATACTTCTTCCAGTAGACATTTTCTGGCTCAGATTAAATCAACCATAAATTTATTCTGATACTTCTTCCAGCTAAAGACAAAAAAACCTCTTCTGGCTCGTATTAAATCAACCAAAGATTTATTCTGATACTTCTTCCAGTAGACATTATCTGGCTTAAATTAAATCAACCATAGATTTTTTTTCGGATACTCCTTCTAGTAGACATTTTCTGGCTCAGATTAAATTAAGCGTAGATTTATTCTAATACTTCTTCTAGTCGAATCCAAGCATAGACTTAGTATAATCTCTATCAACAGTTATTTTGGATGGCATCTATAAGCCCATCACCTCTCCAAACAGGCGAGTGCAAATTTCTGGGAACTTAAGTGTTCAATCATCTTATACCTTCAAGTAACGAATGACAGCCATGCCAATCTAATTCTTCAGGTTTAAGAAGATTGAACAGGGGGCAGCTGTTGTAACCCAAAATTTACCTCCCATTTTCTTCAAAAACATGCTAACAAAGGTCTTAAATACTCAAAGCCACTCAAGAGTTAACTGGTCAAGCCTCCTCCTAAGCAAGGGTCTTCAACTAGAGTTTGGTGATTCTCAAAGAATATTGGTTTGAAAGGGTCTCAAATGAATTTCATGGTTCATCATAGTTCCTCAATAATTCTTATGTCAAGTTTCAAGTCTTGCATCACATGTTTGCTTAGCCAATTGCTCATATGATTGAAAATCAACTGTATTGAGTAAAAAGTCAACTATGGTCAACATACAGTCAAACTTTAAGATTTTTTGTCAACAATCAACATTTTTAGGTGATATTAATCATTTGATCAAGGTTTGATCATGATTCCTCAAGGAAAGCCCTCAATTAATCAAAGGTCAAAATTTTTCCAAAATTAGGGTTTTGATTGAAGATGACTGATCATTGATTGTTGGCCTAGTGCATGACCTAATGGCTCAAAGCATTATCTTAATGGCTCAAATACAACATCTTGACCTAATTACATGGCTCAAGACATTTCCAAAGGTACAAGTGATTGATAGTTGAAGAATTGAATCAACTGATGAAAAGTCAACAGTCACACAAAAGTCAAACTTTGACTGTTTGGTTAACATTGGAATTCAAAATTCAAGAATCATCAAGATATTCAAAAATGTCAACCTTGATCATCAAGAATAAAAAAAGTCAACAAAATTCAAAAGTTGGAAAATTTTTCAACACTTAGAAAAATTCTAAGTGTTTTGTTCTTAACAAAGTCACTACTTCATGGCCATTTTCACTAAGATCCAAGTTAATTAAAAGAAAACTTTCAAAATGAAAGTTGTAGGGATTGATTAATTATACAACTTTGTTAATTTGGGATGATCCTCAAAAAGTGCTTGATTTAAGAGATATGAGCCTATGAAGTTCTGATATTTTTATCTAACACTTAAAAAAAATTCCAACAAGTTTTGATCAGTTTTTTATCCCAACTTCTTGGCCAATTTTAACCAATTTCCCATTTGATTTAGCCAAAGTGGTCAACATGAAAGTTGAAAATCATGTTCTAAGCTTTCCAAAATTTCCAAGAGCATAAAAATATCATGCTTCATCTAGGAGATTCGAAGACATGAAGTTTGCATTTCATTCTTGAATTATAGGTCATTTTTGTGATGAACTCATAACCAAATCTCACACCATGCTTAGAGATCTCACTTTGCAGGCCTCTAAACTTGTAAATTTATCTTTAATCAGAAGATTACACAATATTTTAAGCTATGATCTAAGTGATTTAATCTTTGTCCAATCCATTTTGACATTAAATGGAAAAAGATAACACTTCCATTTTCATAAAGCAAGCTTTAATCACAAAGTCCACTCCTTGAGCCCATACATTGTTGCTTCTGGCTTCAAAACATCTCAATACGAAGAAGCAACATCTCTAAGCCTATTAACCACCCTACATTGCATTGGAACCATATTCTTCAAGGTTTCTTCAAAACTAAGAATCCAAACCATAACATGCTATCTTGAAAATATGGTTACTTGAGTCTTCCAAACCTCTTGCCTATAAATAAAGAGGTCATTAGCAAGCCATATCACAAATGGACAAGCCCTAAAACACTATCAAACTCATAATCACCAAGAAAATTCAATTAGTGCATATCTTGAGCCTTAAGAGGCCAACTCTCAATCCACTCGTGCATTTTCCCTTTTCATCATTCAAACATCATCTATACACCATATAGAAGTGATACAAACACTTGTTTCACTTCTATAATCACTCCATCATCATCCACCATTTTCAAAGCCTAACCTTGTAACTTGACTTGAGTAGAACATTTCAGCCATCCTCAAAGCAAAGTAAAGGTTGCAACACACTCACCAAGGTCCAAGGAAGCTTTTGGCATCATTTATTTGCACCTGGAAGCATCCATGCGCGTTCTGAGTTTTCCCTTCAAGAGGTAAGTTTTCTAAACTGTGATATCTTGATACAAGCATCATTTGCACATACTTTCAAAAGATAAAATATAGATATCAATTCCATGAAGCTAACCATGTAATTAGTTTTCATTTATATTGCTTGTGTGATGAGAAGTTTAGCTCTGACCAGTTAGGGTTCATTTTTGGTACCAATATAAATTCTTGATAATCTTTGAGTGTAAGTAAAAATGAGTGGCATGGTTGAATTCGTGTTCAAATTTCAAGTATGTTTGGTGTTTACACTTTTAAAAAATGATGAGAAATGAGAGTTTTAGAAATCCAACAATGGTGTTGTTTTCCGTTAGGGCGCGAGGAAGAAGATGAAGCTTCATATAGAAATTTTCAGAAGCGAGTTTAAAATATATTTATTGCAAGTGTTATAATGACTGACTGTAATGGATACCGCAATGGAATCACGCGCGTGTTTAAATCATACATATGCCTGGTATTGGGTTTCATCGAGGCGTGGGATATTTTATTTTTCTAACATCTTCATTGCAGATCTAGTGTGAACCAAGCATACACGCTCATCATGTACCCCTCATCAACACCATCAGATCATCATGAAATCAGATCGAACGCACCCAACGTGTGTCCCATGGTGTACATCCTGAGTTCATCCTCACTAGATCAATACATGCACTTGGGCTCATTGTTTTGGGCCTAACCTTTTGTTTTCTTTTCTCACCCCCCCCCCCCCCCCCCCCATTTTGCTTACAACATTGGCCCGTTAATTTTCTTTTCTTTTGTTTTTCTAAATTTAATTCTTTTTTTAAATTTAATTTTTTTTATTTAATCAACAAAAAATCATGAAATCATAAAAAAATTAGATTTAGGTTTTTAATTAATTAATTTAATTTTTGATAATTAAAATTAATTAAATTTAATCACCTTGTTTTATTTTAAATGATTAGTTTGTAAGTTAACTAAGAATTAGATTTTATTACCTTATCAAATATTTTTCTAAACAAAAACAAACAAAATATTTTCTTAAACATCTTTCCCCTTTTCACCACCTTCGCACAATTTATTTTCGCATTACTATTTTCCAATATTGTAACTGCTAACAGTCTGTAATAGATAATTAGGTTTACTTTACTTTTCATCCCCATTCATAAATTTGTACCCCCATTCCCGAAGCGTTGTAATAGCGTAGGACATTTAATTTCCGCAATTTACTACTTTTCTTATTACTGTTAGTAACTAGGGTTTGTATGACAATATTAAAATCAACCGATATCAAAACCCTAATTTCAAGACTAAAATAATTGAAAGCAATCACTATTCACACACTCACCTCTAGGGTAACCTCACTTGTTGCCTTCGGATAAAATAGTCATGTCACTCGAACGCGGGATGCTTTAGCAAACACCCTCAGTTAAAAGATCGTAGTCCCTCGATGATCCTTCGATGCTGCCTTCGATAAGCGATCTTATTCCATTACGACAATTTCTAAAGCGTCCTACAAGTTTCCTTCTATTATTGTATGATGACCCACTCTTGTCCCTCACATCCAAAGATAGGGCTTCCTACTAACTAATGGTAGGATAGCACTATCTAAAGGAGGAGGAAAATAACAAAGAGTTCTTTGAGTAGGTAGAACGCTCTTAGTCGCTTGCTCACAAAACTTTTCAAAACAAAACATCTTTTCATAAAACAACACTTTCTTTCACAAATATTTTCAAAACAAACATTTTGTATACATTCTCAACGATACGAGAATCATTACAAAATTTTTGCACTTAGGCATTTTCAAAATATTTTCAAAACAAACATTTTGTATACATTATCAACGATACGAGAATCATTACAAAACTGCCGCACTTAGGCATTTTCAAAATATTTTCAAACATACATAAAGCATTTACAAAAAAGTGAGCTAGCGATTAAGATCCCGTAGATAACTACGGATGAAAAGGGTGCTAATACCTTCCATTTTCATAACCTACCCCCTTACTGAGAAAAATTCTCAAAAGGTATTTCCTGTTCTTTTCACCCTTTCCTTTATTGGATAAAAGAAAAGTCGGTGGCGACTCTTGCTATCCGCAATATTTGCGATAAAACACAAAATCAAAAGTCAGTTCTCCCACTGTATTACATATTGGATCCTATTGTACCCAAAAATTTTCCCTCTTTTTTCTCAAGACATTCCTCACAAAAGATCTCAAATGCCCAAGGGTTCTTAAGAGTTGATCAGACAAACTCACCTCCTAAGCATTGAGACCACAAAATTAGGGTTTTGATTTTAACAAGGAAAATTGGACTTCTAATGCCTCAAATTACTTTTGTGGTTCATCATAGACCTCCAAGAATACTCATACCAAGTTTCAAGTCTTGCATCTCAAAATTGCTCCGTCAATTGCTCAGATAACTGAAAATCAACAATATTGATTAAAAAGTCAATATGGTCAACCTACAGTCAAACTTCAATATTTTTGGCCAAGATCAACATTTTTAAGTTATATTCATAAATTTATCAAGGGTTGATCACAATTCCTCAAGAAAATCATTCAAATCATCAAAGGGGCAAAATTGTCAAAAATAGGGTTTTGAATGAGAATGACTGATCATTGACTTTTGACCTAGTACATGGCCTAATGACTTGAAGCGTGATCTTAAGGATTCAAAACAATATCTTGACCTAATTTCATGGCTCAAATAATTTCTCAAGATCAAGAGATTGATAGTTGAAATTTGATCAACTGATGAAAAAGTCAACTGATACACAAAAAGTCAAACTTTAACTTTTTGTTCAACATTGAATTTCAAAGATCAAGATTCATCAAGACATTCAAAAATATCAAAATTGATCATCAAGAATCAATAAAGTCAACAAAAAGTCAAGATTTTCAATACTTAGAAAATTTTTAAGTGTTTCTAACCTTGATAATTTCACTACTTCATGACAATTTTTCACCAAGATGCATGATGATTCAAGGAAAACTTACAACATGAAATTTTTAGATATTGGTTAATTATACAACTTTTTATTAAAGGGTTGATCTCCAAAAAATGCTTGGATTAGGAGATATAGGCCCATGAAGTCATGACATTTTTACTAAAACACTTAGAGAAATTTTTAATGAGTTTGGTCAGATTTTTATCCCAACTTTTTGCCCAATTTTAATCAAGTTCAATTTGATTTATTCAAAATGGTCAACATGAAAGTTGTAGACAATGTTTCAAGCTTTCAAAAATTTCCAAGAACTTGAAGAGATCATTTTTAAGCTAGGAGATTCGAAGACTTAAAGTTCGCATGATAAACTTGAATTACAAGTCATTTTGGTGAAGAACACATAATTCAATCTTCATGTTATGTTGCATAATCTTGCTTTGCAGGCCTCCTAACTTGCAAATCACACCATAATTAAATGTTTACACAAACTTTTGAGCTATGGTCCATTTTATTTAAGCATTGGCCAAACCACTTTGCCATTTTTGGAAGAAAGGCACCATTGCCTTTCTTGAAAAGCAAGCTTTATGCATAATGTGAACTCCTTGAGCCTATAACTTTTTCCCTCTTATCAAATTCCATCTAAAAAGTCGGAAGCATTTTGTTTAAAGTGCTTAACCACTCTATGAGCAATGGTACCATATATTGAAATTTGATTTCTCAAGAAATCACATATGATGTTTCAAAAAACCATAACTTGTTATCTTTGGATTATGATTTCTTGAGCCTTCAAAAATATTTCTCTATAAATAGAGGCACTATTTTTAAAGCAAGGACAAGTTCACAAGCCCTCAAAACCCCTTATACTCTCAAAAACCAGAATTGTCCATAAAACCTCCATTTTTGAGCTTTGAAGTCCAAATCGTTGAATCTCTCAAACCTTGCAAGTTTTGTCCAAACAAATCATCCAAATACTTCACATACGTCATATAGAATTGTCCAAACATAAGGGCAACTTCTATAACATCATTATCACCATCTTACAAGATCAAAAATAGTACCTTGCAACTTGACTTGGTTGGGGTGATTCATCAACTTTCAACACAAAGTTAGGATTGACATAGTTTCAAGAAAGTCCATGGGAGATTAATCAATCATAATATTGCACCTGGAATAACTATAAGAGGTTTCCGAATTTTCTCCAGAAGAGGTAAGTTTTCTCAAACTGTGATATCCTTATCCATAAATCATTTGCTTTCGATTTCAAAAAATAAAATAGGACAAGTCGGGGCAAAAGTTTGCAAGTATCCAAAAATTCCAAATAAATGCTTCAGGAGCCCTGACACGGGTGGCCGTGTCAGGGAGAAGAGATGGCAAGGAAGCAGGGCAGAAGGAGACACGGGCGCCCGTGTCACGCAATAAGGCCCGTGTCAGTCCAGCTGGGACAAGAAAAATACGCAAGAGCAATAGCAGATTCTGATACGGGTGCCCGTGTCCAGTGACACGGCCCGTGTCAGCCTAGGCGCCAGAAATCCTACCTTTTTGAGATTTTTGCTATAATTTTGAATCATTAAGGGTACATTGGAGATTTTGCATTGATGGGAACTAACATTAACATCCAAATTATTTTCTAAACAATTAAAAATCATTAGACTTAGGTTTTATTTTATTTTCAATTAACTTAGATTTTTTAAGTTTTTTTGTTTAAAATAATTAGTTAAACTCTCTTATAATTAAAACTAATTAATTTTCTTAGGTTAATGATCAAACTTTTTTTCTAACAAAAAACCCTAAAAACAAATTCTTTCTTCCTCTTTACATTTTGTACATTCAATCATTATTCATATTCAATGGTTTGTAATAGTAATTAGGATTTTATTGCTTTTCTTACCCCTATTCACAAAATTGTACCCCCCATTCCCAAAGCGTTGTAATAGCGTAGGACGTTTAAATTCTTCAATTTATCTCTTTTCTTATTATTTCTAGTAATTATGGTTTGCATGACAAGACTTAAAATCAAACCATAAAAAAACCCTAATTCAAAGATAAAATAATTGAAATCAAACACTTTGCACACATGCACCTTTAGGGTAACCCACACTTGTTGCCTGAAATATAAACAGTCATGTCCCTCGAACATGGGATGTTTTAGCAAAGACCCTATATTACAAGATCGTAGTCCCTCAATGAACCTCCAATAATGCCTTCAATAAATGGTCTTAGTCCCTTACGACAAATTGCTAAAACATCTTACAAGTTTCCTTCTATGACTGTACAATGACCCACGCCTGTCCCTTAGATCCAATGATATGGCCCTTAACCAATCAATGGTGGACAAGCACTATCTAAAGGAGGATGAAAAGAACAAAGACTTTTTGAGTAGGTATATTTCTCGCAATTGCTTGCTCACAAACAAAATCATTTGCACTTCACACTTTCAAATTATTTGTCAAAATAAACATTTTTATATGCATTCTCAACGATACGAGAATCATTACAAAATTGCCTTACATTGGCATTTTCAAACATATTTCCAAACATTCCCTTTTCAACAAATATTTTTAAAACCAACATTTTGTATACATTCTCAACGATATGAGATTCATTGCAAAGTTTGCCAAACTTAGGCGTTTTCAAAATATTTTCAAACTTACACAAACATAGAGCATTTTAAAGTGATCAAGCAATTAAGAGCCATAGATAACTACAGATGAAAAGAGTGCCAACACCTTCCCTTTTCATAACCTACCCCCCAAACTCAAGAAAAGTTCTCGAAAGGTCTTTCCTGTTCTTTTCACCCTTTCCTTTATTGGATAAAAGAAAAGTCGGTAGTGACTCTTGCTATCCGCAACATTTGCGATAAAATGCAAAACACCCAAGTCAGTTCTCCCACGGTATCACAGAACTGGCGACTCTGTTGGGGATGACAACTAAAAGTGGGGTTACCTTAAGATATAGATCACCTTTTATTACTTTATTGGCTTGCTTTGTTTTCTTTACATTCGTGGGTTATGCTTGGGCTTATTTCTTGAAAAAAATCCTATACCTGGATTTGGGGCATATTAGGTAAGTAGCAATAGATCGTGGGGACTATTCGGCGTAATACCGACATGGTTGAAGTGATGGCTACGTTAGTGTGACACATTTGTTGGTACCGGTGTCCCTTGAGTCCAGTAAAGGAGAATACGGGGTTGTTGTGTGGTGTCATGAAGCACTAACTGACCTTAGAACCTCAGTTGAACAACTTGGCCATTAGAAAGTAGTGAGATAACTGACTTTGGTGTAAGACTAAAGTTGGTTGATACTCGATACTACACTCATTGAGATCAGACTTTTGGGATATTTTGGCCGCAATTTGGATGCTTGAGCTAAAACAATGCCCAATGAAGAAAGAACAGTGATATTGAGATTCTTTAAAACCCGATTACTTCTTTTAGGACTGGTTAAACCAACTAAACTTCAAGAGGGTACTTACCTATAAACCCCATGCAAGCCTAAACCTAAGGTCATTGTGTGCTTTATTCGTAATTAATTATTCATGACATCATAAACATCATGGCATCATGTCATAGCATTCTCACTAACCATTTCAAGGATCTAGGAATTTATCTTCGTTCTGTTTTGTAGGATACGGCTTCCGCTCGTAGAAATACCATTTGAGTCAGCTTTACAAAAGTTCCTCCTCAACTAAAAGAGTTAGCATCAAGGGTTCCTGAATATTCTCCCTTCACCAAAAGATATGGTCGACTTCTCAGTTTGGATTCCTCAAGATTTCAAGAAGAAATGACGTGTGTGCTCTTTCAGTTCTTTGATCCTATGCATCATTGCTTCACCTTTCCCGATTACCAATTGGTTCCCACATTGGAAGAATTATCTCAACTATTAGGAGTGCCTGTGATTGATTAAATAACATTCAACGATGCAGAGGAAACTCCAAAACTTGAAGTTATTTCCAAGGCTTTACATTTGAAGAGATCTGACATTGTAGCTAATTAGGAAACAAAGAATGGAGTTGAGGGTTTTCTAGCCAAGTTCCTGTTAGAGAAGGCTCGACTGTTTTGGGAAGATATGGATTTTTAAGCTTTTAAAGATGTCCTGGCTCTTCTAATCTATGGTTTGATTTTGTTCCCTAATCCAGACCAACTCATAGATGAGAATGCTGTCAAGGTTTTTCTTTCTCGTAACCCCGTGCCTACTTTGCTTGGAGACATTTTACATTGTCTTCACACTCGCACCACGAGGAAAAGAAGGGATCTTATGTGTTACATTCCATTGCTGTCTAGGTAGTTTATTTCGTACCTTCCTCGATCATTATTAAAGAATGAGCAAGGTTAGAGGTGGTCGTAAAGGATAATGTCACTTTCTCATGTAGATATTCATTGGTGCTCTCGTTCTCAAGAAGACATTAGTATCATTTACCATTGTGGGGAGTTCTATAATGTTCCACTCTTGGGCATTAGGGGAGGTATTACTTATAACCCTTCTCTATATCTACGACAATTTGGATATGCTCAAAGAGATGGTCCCCATGACGCACTCATTTAATGTATTGTATTCGACTATGAGAACGATGTTCAAGGTTATCATCGAAGGTTTATGCATTCTTGGGGCATGGTGAACAAGGTTGATAACAAGACTTTGGGAAATAATAATTCCATCCCTCTTGAGCCTTATCTCAAGTGGGTACGAGCTCGTGCACAAAGTCTCATGATGCCACATCCAGCTATCTTACTAATAGTTGTGGAGCCGGTTACCGGGGGAGATATTCCTTACACCATTCTACATATAGATATGCCTATTGTTGTACCCCAAAATTTTCCCTCCCATATTCCTCAAGATATGTCAAGAATCATCTCCAAATGGTTCAAGATTGCTCAAGAGTTAGACAGTCAAACCATCTCCTAAGTAGTAGACAGCTGAAATTAGGGTTTTGGTTCTTTCAAGGAATTTGGGTTTTTCAATGGTTCAATCAAGTCTCATAGGCCTATATACATTCTCAAGCACCTCCATGCCAAGTTTCAAGACTCACAATGCCAGTTTGCACAGTCAAAAGCCCCATTTGATCTACAGTCAACTGCAAGGGCAAAATGGTCATTTTGCAGTCAAAAGACAGAATTCTTGGTCAACATCTTATTTTGAGTTCACAATCATCATTTGATCAAGTCTTTATCATGATCCCACAAGAATAGTTCAAAAATCATCAAGATACAAAAGTTACTATTTTTGGACAGCAGAAAAGTCAACTGTATTTTGACAAGGGCATAACTCTTTCATGGTTTGTCAGAAAAATTCCATCCAAAGCTCATTTTGAAGAGGATGCAGTTTCCTATAATCCATCTTCACACCCCAAGATCAAGAAATGATCTCACAAAAAGTTACAAATTTTTACATTATAGGTCAATTTCAAAAGTCAACAAAGGTGCACTTTGAGTCAAAGGCCATAACTTGAGATTGGTAAATCCAAATGACATGGGACCAAAAGCATTGGTTAGAGGACTTCAAGGGATTTCCAAAATGTCCAAGAACATGGTCATATGATCAAAATTGAGCAAGTTATGCATTGGAGAAGTTGGGCAATTTTCATGAATTTGCAAAAGTCAACTTTGCTCAAAACACCTTCTTTTTGCTAATGGGCCTCAAATCTCTTTTTGAAACTTCATCCATGACCTGTGCACGACCCACCAAGTTAAATGGGATTTATTTTTTAAATTTATTGATTAAATGGATTTTTAATATATATTAATTCATTTAATTAATTTAAATCATAAGAAAATAAAAGATTTGTTTCTTAAACCTATTTGTGAACCAAATATGATCCAAATATGTTGACCAATTCGTGCACAAGCTAAAAGATACAAAAATATCCAATTTTGGCAACTTGTTCAATCATGAAAAATCAAGAATATTTGATTTATCAATCAAAGATTTAATCTTCAATGCACATGGGTATGGGTCCAAATTTTGACCTAAACGGATTCCCTTATATGCAAGCAAGCCAACCATAACCTAGGAGACGACTGAAAGACTGCAAAACGGCCATACCAATTTCAAGAAATTCCAAGAAAACTCAAAACTTGTTCTTGCAATCTAGGCCAATTCAAGGTTCCTTGTCCATCCAAACACATTGCAGGAGATACCAAGAGTGATTTGCAATCAAATTCAAGCGTCAAAGCTCAAGGAATCGCGACACACCATCTCACGGTTTGCACTTATAATTCAAAACCGTATCTCAATTCATACGCATTTGACATGTTTTTGTGATTGATTTGCATTGCTAGAGATCATACAAAGCTAATGGAATCATTGAATTGAACCATAGGGCCCTGAATCGAGAGATGCCATGATTGAATTTCTAGGGTTTTCGAGCTTTCAAATAGTGCTTTCAAAACCAGGAAAAATTGGAACCAATGAGATACATGGTTGAAATCGTGAGGCCAAGATGATTCCAACATATACCTCACGAAATATTTATGTTTGCTCTGTGTCTATTCGCTATTTTTCGTGCAGGGAGGTAGTGGAGGTTAAAAACCCCTGCTATCTGATTATATTTTTTGCAGGGCCAAGGTTGAAGATGATGATGTGCTGTCATCTGGTTCGTCTATTTGAATCAGCGCGCCTTTTTATTTTTTTTCCAGGCATAGTGACATGTTTTTCCATATAATAATTGTTTGGTATCCCATTAACGAATAAACGCGCTGGTTGAGTTGGCAAGCAGGTTGAAGCATTATCCCTTGGGACCTAGGTTCGAATCCCAGGTCCCCCAAAACATTTATTCAATTTTTCTTCATATATTCATGTGCAGCACCCCACGCGTGATCCACCATACGCCTCAGAGATCCACACGCCAAGTGGCTTCAGGCCAAGATCCAGTGGCCAAAGTTGAAGGACCACCATACTCCCTGGTCAGCGCATGCATAGCAAATCCAGAAAAGTCAAGCAGGCTGAAGCATAATGGGCCTGGGAATGGCAGAATGCACCACCAAATTGGGCCCAACACCCCCTTCATGAGTTTATTTCTTTTCTTTTCCTTTTATTTTTTTCTTTCATTTAATTGTTTTTATTACTATTATTTTAATTAACCAATTAACAAATTAACCCCTTTTTTTATAAAAAATTCAGAAAAAGAAAAAAAATATAATATTTTTATTTATTAAATTTAATTAGTTTATTTTGTAAATAAATATTAATATAATTTGTTTAGTTTTAATTAGGCATAATAATGATATTTTCGCAATAAATTAAAATTGGTGTAGAATTAGGTTTTTAATCATTTTATTTTTTATTTCCTTAAATATTCTAAAAACCCAAAAAATATTTCTCTTTTTATTTAATTAATTAATTAAATTAGGTTTAATTTAATTAAATGCAAGAAATAACAAAAAAAATCTTTTTCTTTCCTAAAAGGGGTCAAAACCCTAAAAACTCTCCGACTCAATTTTTCTCGCGCATATGATTTTTGATTGATTCATATATTTTGAACCATATAATTGTATCTACTCCGAGGATGTAATAGCTTTAACTTAGGACTTTTTTACCGCTTTCATTTATTTTCCGCGATTTACTTTTTCAAGGGTTTGTTCTTGGCGATGTAAATACCCGACGCCTTGTAATAGCTTAGTTTTATTTTCCGCAACCATTAACTGGTAGATGTATGACTAATAGGTTATGCATGACAAGATCTATCTTAAATTAAAATCAATTGTAGCTCACCATAACATGTACAAAGATAACATAACTGAAAATTGACACACTCGCACATACCACTCTTAAGGTACGCCTCACTTGGTTGCCTCGACGTGGTCATTGAGTATAGGAAATTTTAGAGATCGCCCTCCTGTCTAAAGATCAAAGTTGCCTCGAAACGGTTGCCTCGGATAAAAAGATCTAAGACATTAGGGTTACCGCTAAGGTGTCATACCGTTGCTCTAGTGACCACATGTCCCTTAAATCGAATTGGCCCGAAAACTCCAACGACGGTGCTACCTACTTCTCAATAGTGGGACAGCACTGTCTAAAGGACATTTACACAGTTTAATTCCTTTTGAGTAGGTAGAGGTTCTTAGGTACTTGCTCTTTCAAAACAAAACAAATTTTTCGCACTTACACTTTTCAAACAAAGTTTTCAAACAACACTTCATACACTCTTGAGGACAGAAACAAGAGTTAAATCGAAGTTTTCAAACAAAACTTTTTCAAAACCCACGAACACAAGAAAAGAAAAACTTTTTGAAAACATAGTGAGCAAGTACCTAAGAGCCCGTGGATAACCACAGATAGAAAGGGTGCTAACACCTTTCCTTTCTATAATCTACCTCCCGAACCCGAGAAACATCTCGAAAAGGAATTTTGCGGTGCTTTTGTCCTTTCCTTGTTGGATAAAATAAAAGACGGTGGCGACTCTTGCTTACCGCGACATTTTGCGAAACGCAAATGCGAACCAGCATTCCAAAACAGTCAGTTCTATTCCCACCGATCACAGAACTGGCGACTCTGCTGGGGACATTATAAGTGAGGTATACCTTAGGATTAGATCACTTGTGTTTTCAATTGTATGTTTTGTATGCTTTAATTTTGTGGGATTGTATCGGAGTTCTATAGATCCTAACCCGGATCTGGGGGTACCCTTTTTAGGTAAGTAGCAATAAACTGTGAGGGATCTGTCCGGCGTAGACTGACATGGATGAAGCAGTAGCTATGTTGGTGTGACACCTTGGTCTATACCGATATCCGTTGTGTTGGAACGAGGAGAATATGGGTCTTCTGAGGAGTCATTAAGCACCAACTAACCTTAGAACCTTAAATTGACCAACTTGGCCATAGAACAGTAGCAGTATGCTACACTCATTGACACTAAACTCTCGCGATGGTTCCGGCTGCAAGAAAAGATTGCCAAACTGGAATTATGACCGATTGAGGGTAGTTAGTGATATTGAGATCCTCTAGAACCCGGTTACTATTTTAAGGACAGGTCTTAACCAACTGAAACTGAAAGAGGGTAGTACCTAAACTTCATGCCAGCCTGAAATCTAAGGGCTCTTCTGTGTGACTTGTGTGCCTTTACCATGTTTGCCTTTTGTGAATACTTATGGTGTGCCTTTACCATGACATCATAACATCATAACATTGCATACATCCTGCATAAGGACTAACCCATTTCAAAGACAAGAAGGTTTCATCTTTGCTCCGTTTTGTAGGACATCATGATGCCCATGCATAGGAATACTATCCGGCTCAACTTTGTTCAACCACCCACTTTGCTTAAAGAATTGGTTGACAGGATTCCAGACACTACTTCCTTCATCAGGAGGCATGGTTCTCTTCTCGGTTTAGTTACCTCAAAGTGGGACCAACAAATGATGAGTGTCCTAGTCCAGTTTTATGATCCGCTATACCATTGCTTCACCTTTCAAGACTTCCAGCTGGTCCCTACCCTGGAAGAATTCTCCGAGTTGCTTGGGATCTCTATTTTGGAGCAGACTCCATTTACTGGTTGGGAAAAGACTCTCAGGCCTGAATAGATTGCTGCAGCCCTTCACCTAACCAAAGAGGAAGTAATGGCTAACTGGGAGACTAGAAGTGGAGTTAAGGGCTTTTTGGCTAAGTTTCTGGTTGGCAAAGCTAATTGTTTCTGGAATGACTTAGATTTCAAAGCGTACGAGGACATTCTGGCTCTCTTAATCTATGGTCTGGTATTGTTTCCAAATCCCGACACCTTTGTTGATGTTAATGCCATTCGAATCTTCATCTCTCGGAACCCTGTACCCACTCTCTTGGGTGATATCCTTCATCAGCTCTATGCTCGTACCGCCCGAAAGCGGGGAACTTTGATGTGTTGTGCTCCTTTATTGTCGAGGTGGTTTATTTCACACCTCCCTAGATCTGTACTGAAGAACAAAGAAGGAAGGGGCTGGGCTCATAAGATAATGTCTCTTACTAATAATGACATCATTTGGACTCTCAGAGGCTTAGATGAGGTGGCCGTCATTGATTGTTGTGGAGAGTATCCTAATGTTCCATTGATCGGAACCCATGGAGGAATCGCTTATAACCCATGTTTAGCTCTCCGTCTGTTTGGAAGAGCCAGGAGAGAAGGGCCTCATGAGATGTTGATACCTTATATCGTCTTTGATTTTCAGGGAGAAAGCGACGAGCTGCATCGTAGATTCATCAGGGCTTGGGATAGAGTTCACAAATCTGACCCACATGAGTTGGGACCAAAAACTTCTCTGCCAATGGAGTCATATTTCAGATGGGTCCGCATCCATGCCCAGAAGTTAGGTATGCCATACGAAGCTGTCAGGTCTATTACTCTTGAAGTTGCTGATAAAGACGGGGTTCCTCCAACTATTCTCCATCCTCATACGCCCACTGATGTTGGCACACTGAAGAGGTCTTGGGCGCAACTGCAGGAAGAACGGGATTCTTATCGGGAAAGGTTCAACGAACAAGAACAAAAGATCCAGAAGCTGACTAAGCAATTGGAGAACGCGCGGATCCTGAATGATTATATCCACACTGAGAAGAAGAGGCCATGGGAACATTGATGGACCTATTGATGATTTCTTTTACGGTTTTATTTACTTTTCAGTATTTCCATTCTTGTAACGCCTAAGGGCAATTTGTTGAACAGTTTAAATTCTAAAGTTAAATCTAATAAAGTGTGTTTCCTTTCTTGTCTACAAATTTGAATCCCGATTGTCTTTGAAAACATAAACCATACGCATTCCATCTCATGCACTGCATAAACAGGTACCCTTTTACAGGTCGCTTATCTTCTTCGCTGTTTATTTCAGCAATCATCATGTCTACTGAACCTTCCACTGAGCAAGCTATCAAGGCCCTCCAGGCCCAGAATGCCCAGTTCCAAGAGTTAGTCATGAGCCTAGCCAAGGGTCAACAGGATTTGAAGACCCTGATTCTGAAAGAGAGGAAGAAGAAGAAGAAGAGGACCGTCTTGTTCAACACTGGACGCAGGTTTAGAAATGGACTGCAGAATGAGGTTGATCTAACCACCTCATCTGTAGGGAAAGACAGTCCACAAGAGAGAAGGGTTCCTAGCCCCGTGGTCTCCGACAACGAGACAGATTATGATGAATAACAGTACCCTCCTGCTGAGGATAGGTACAAACAGTTGGAGGACCGCTTGGGCGCTATGGAGATACAGAACGTGCTCGGGCTGGACTTCGGAGACCTAGGTTTATCCTCTGGGGTGGTGATCCCCCATAAGTTTAAGGCACCTGCCTTTGCCAAGTATGACGGAGCCTCCTTTCCAAAGCTGCACCTCCGGTCATATGTAAGGAAGATCTAGCCTTACACAGCTGATAAGAATTTGTGGATCCATTTCTTTCAGGACAGTCTTTCAGGGACTCAGCTTGAGTGGTTCTATCAGCTGGATGGAGCCAGTATCCGTAACTGGGAAGATTTGGCTACTGCATTCTATAAGCAGTATCAATATAATTCCGACCTCGCTCCTACGCATACCCAACTCCAGGGTATGTCAATAGGGACGGGCGAAGGATTTAAAGAGTATGCTCAAAAATGGAGAGACCTTGCCGGAAGGGTGCAGCCACCTTTAACTGATCGTGAACTGGTTGATATGTTTTTGGGGACCCTGTCTGGTCCATTCTTTAACCATTTGATTGGAAACTCTTCAGCCGGGTTTACAGACCTTATCTTGACTGGTGAGAGGATTGAAGCTGGTATCAAGGCTGGGAAGATACAGAAGGGTGCCTCATCGAGCACTGAAAAGAAGTCGTTCAAGAAAGAGTCCAGTGTTGTCTGTGGTTCAAGAAGAAAGAGTAGACCGGAACACCGCCAAGCTGTCAACGCGGTGGTCATTTCAAAACCTGTCGGTGCTCCTCAGCATCACAACCAACAAAGGGGTGAGAGACCTCGAAGGCAGTTCACTCGTCTCAGTATGACCTTGTCTCAAATATGGCCGCAGTTACTGACGACCAATCTGGTGACTTGGAAAGAAGCTCCGAAGATTTCAAACACAACATCCCCAAAGTACAATCCCAACGCCCGTTGCGCTTATCACTCTGACAGCCCGGGGCATAGTACGGATGATTGTTGGGCTTTGAAGAATAAGGTTCAGGACCTAATCGATGCAAAGGAAATTGAGTTCGAAGCGCCCGAGAGGCCTAATGTTGTGACTGCTCCCATGCCCAAACATGGAGTGAATGATGTAGAGGAAGACTTGTTCGTAGCCTCTGTAGATGATGTTGTCACCCCACTAATGACCGTCAAGAGGAACCTGTTGCTAGCCGGTTTATTTTCGGGATGTAGTGAAGGTTGCCATCTGTGTTCTGTTTCACCTACTGGTTGCCCATCTTTGAAGTCAGGTATCCAAAACCTGATGGATAATAAAGAAATCCTATTTGAGAAGATTGTTGTTCCTGCCACCCCTACTGAAGAAGTTTCCATTATTACCATTTTCAACAATTCTCCCAAGGTTCCCTCGAGGAAGCCTGTCAGAATTACGCCTGTTCAGAAGATTGCACCCATAATCATCACTATTCCGGGGCCTATTCCCTACACCTCTGACAAAGCTGTCCCGTGGCACTATGGGGCAGATGTTTATGTTCTGGGAGTTAAGCAAGAGTTTGATACTAATGCCGGCATCAGCAACATTACTGGGCCTGCCAAAGTCACCCGCAGTGGTAGACTTTTCTCACCTGATATTGTGCCACCAACTGTCCGAAGACCTATTGTCATCACACCTGCAAGTGTGCCTAATGCCATTCCTGATCAAGTTCTTAGTTCTACCCCTGTCGCCGAGTCATCTGACGCTCGGGGAAAAGGGATCGCCACTGATATGCCTGCCCAGACGGAGGCACCAAAGACAATCAATGTTGAAGCTTCCAAACAGGAGATGGAAGAGATTTTGAAGATCATTAAGAAGAGTGATTATAATGTAGTTGAGCAGCTGGGGCAAACTACATCCAAGATTTCTATGTTATCACTGTTGTTGTGTTCAGAGGCCCATGCCAAGGCCCTGATTACCTTCCTGAAGACGGCCCACGTGCCACAAGAGACATCAGCTGATCAGTTTACCGATTGTGTGGCCAACTTAACTGCTGATAATGGTTTGGGTTTCTCCGAAGCGGATCTGACTGCTAAAGGGAAGAACCATAACGATGCCCTGCATGTCTCCATTGAATGCAGGGGCACTACTCTTGCACATGTGTTGGTTGACACTGGTTCCTCATTGAATGTCTTGCCCAAGAAAGCTCTAGACAGGTTGGATTGCAAAGGGTTGGATCTAAATCCAAGTAACATTGTTGTCCGGGCCTTTGATGGGTCTAAAAGGATGGTGCATGGTGAAGTCGATATTCCAATTAGAGTTGGTTCTCAGGTCTTCGATTCTACATTCTATGTGATGGACATTCGACCATCCTACTCTTGTTTGCTGGGTCGACCATGGATCCATAAAGTTGGAGCGGTGACCTCCACACTCCATCAGAACCTGAAGTACCCGATCAGAGGGAAGATTGTGACAGTACAGGGGGAGGAGGAATACATGGTCAGACACCTCAACTCGTTCTGGTACATAGAGATGGATGGGGAGTTCATTGAGACCCCATTCCAACACTTTGAAGAGGTTCCTCAGACACTGGCATCAGCTGAGACTGTGGTTGAAGATTCTCCTATGAAGATGGCTTCCTTGAGGGATGCCCGAGCTGTTATTGAGAAGGGTGAGTGTGCAAACTGGGGCCGACTTCCTGATTTCACTCAGAAGACTAACAAGTTTGGTTTGGGTTTCACTGCAGAAGCTCAGAGGGATGTTCGTAGTACAAGGATTGGAAGACCTCCTATGTTTATCAGCAACTCGGGAGTAAATGCCATCGAAGATGACGTGGAGGAATCTGAATACGACAGCTGGATCTACCCTACGACCAACGGTGGACCAAACAACTGGACAGCAAAGGACTTCGTCCCTATTACTTTTGTTACTCAGTAATGAACTCTTTTGTTTTGAATTTGTAACAGACAATATTGTTAAACTTTATGGCCCGGTGTCTTACCCGGGGCACCGTGGCTTCATTGGTGAGGGCTTTTGTGTGCCATTTTCATATATCATTAATAAAAGCATTGGACGTTTTTGCATTTCAAATCTTGCGCTCCTTGTCTTTCTTTATTATATATTACAAAACAGCTATTTACACACACTCACATATACAGGTCTCAATCCACTCTGGATCTCACTGGTAACGACTTTGCTACCTCCAGTTATGACTTTGAAAATCCGATCAACTTAGCCGAAGACGAAGGTGAAGATGATTGCGAAGTGTCGGGTGAGCTTGTAAGACTGTTACTTCAGGAAGAGAGGGCCATTCAGCCACATGAAGAGCTAGTGGAAACAGTGAATCTGGGTATTGAGAAAGACAAAAAGGAAGTCAAGATCGGTGCAAACCTGGAGCTCAGTGTGAAACAACGGTTAATTCAGATGCTGCATGACTACGTGGAAATCTTTGCCTGGTCTTACGAAGATATGCCTGGGTTGGATACTGACATTATGGTTCATCGCGTGCCTACCAAGGAAGACTTCCCTCCGGTAAAACAGAAGGTTCGTCGTATGCGCCCAGAGATGTCCGAGAAAATCAAGGATGAGGTTATGAAACAATTTGATGCCGGTTTTCTAGCAGTAACTTCTTACCCTCAGTGGGTCGCCAATGTGGTTCCAGTACCGAAGAAAGATGGTAAGGTCTGAATGTGTGTTGACTACAGGGATTTGAACAGGGCGATCCCTAAGGATGACTTCCCTCTACCTCACATCGACGTTCTGGTTGACAACACTGCTCAGCATAAGGTATTCTCCTTCATGGACGGTTTCTCCGGTTATAATCAGATAAAGATGGCTCCCGAAGACATGGAGAAGACCACTTTTGTTACTCAGTGGGGTACCTTTTGCTACAAGGTCATGCCTTTTGGGTTGAAAAATTTTGGGGCAACATATCAGCGTGCCATGGTTGTTATGTTTCATGATATGATTCATCATGAGATTGAAGTATACGTCGATGATATGATTGCGAGGTCCCAAACGGAGGAGGAACACCTTGACCATCTACAGAAGCTGTTTGACTGTTTGAAGTTATACAAATTGAGGTTGAACCCGAACAAGTGCACCTTCGGGGTGAGATCTGGAAAATTGCTAGGCTTCGTCGTGAGCGACAAAGGTATTCAAGTGGACCCTGCCAAGGTGAAAGCCATACAAGAGATGCCAGCTCCCAAGACAGAGAAAGAAGTCAGAGGCTTTCTAGGGAGGCTGAACTAAATTGCCCGATTCATCTCGCACCTAACTCCTACTTGTGAACCAATCTTCAAGCTACTGAAGAAAGATCAAGTAGTACGTTGGAACGATGAATGCCAGGCCGCTTTCGAAAGAATTAAAGAGTATCTCCAGGAGCCACCCATTATGATGCCACCAGTTGAAGGGAGACCTCTAATCTTATACTTGACAGTACTTGATAATTCAATGGGGTGTGTGTTGGGTCAGCATGACGAGTCTGGCCGAAAAGAGCATGCTATTTATTACCTTAGCAAAAAGTTTACCGACTGTGAGACCCGATACTCACTGCTCGAGAAAACTTGTTGCGCTTTGGCATGGGCTGCTCGCCGGCTGAGATAGTATATGTTGACTCACACTACTCTATTGATTTCAAAAATGGATCCAATTAAGTATATCTTCGAAAAGCCTGCCTTGTCCAGAAGAATAGCAAGATGGCAGATGATCTTGACCGAGTATGACATCCAGTACACAACTCAAAAAGAAATCAAGGGAAGTGTATTGGCAGACCATTTGGCACATCAGGCAGTGGAGGATTACCAGTCTATGAACTTTGAATTTCCAGACGAGAATATCATGGTAGTGACTGATTGCGAGATACCTGGACCGGATGAAGGACCTGAGGAAGGATCCCAATGGTCTATGCACTTTGATGGAGCTTCAAACGCTTTGGGTAACGGTATTGGTGCTGTGATCATATCTCCTAAGGGCTCTCATACTCCGCTCACCGCCCGACTGTGTTTCAACTGCACCAACAACATGGTGGAGTATGAAGCATGCATAATGGGTCTTCGAGCTGCAATTGACCTAAGGATTAAGTTTCTGAGTGTCTTCGGAGATTCCGCTCTCGTGATCAGTCAGATCAAAGGCGAGTGGGATACGAAACACCTAAATCTTATTCCCTACAAGGAGTATGTGTTGATGTTGCTTCCCCATTTCGAGGAGATAACCTTTGAACATTTCCCAAGAGAGGAGAACCAGTTGGCGAACGCGCTAGCTATGATGTCTTCTATGTTCAAAGTCAAATGGGACAATGAGGCTCCCCGGATCATTATTTGGAAACTGGATGAACCTGCACATTGTTATGATCTTGAGACCGAAGAGGTAACAGAAAAACCTTGGTATCATGAAGTGAAGAGGTACCTTGAAGCTCAAGAATACCCCGAGGGTGCATCCGTTAATGACAAGAAGTTTCTGAGAAGGTTCGCGGCAAAGTTCTTCATCAGCAATGACATTCTTTACAAACGTAACCATGATTCAACCTTGTTGCGTTGCATGGATAAAATTGAAGCAGAAAGGATCATGGCAGAGCTGCATGAAGGTACCTTCGGAACGCATTCCAGTGGACATACCATGGCAAAGAAAATCCTCCGGGCAGGATATTACTGGTCAACAATTGAAGCCGACTGTTATCAGCATTCGTGGACATGTCACAAGTGCCAGATCTATACTTATAAGGTGCACATTCCTCCAGTTCCTTTGAACGTCTTGACAACACCTTGGCCTTTTGCAATGTGGGCCATTGATATGATCGGCGAGATCAGACCTACGGCATCCAACGGGCATCGTTTCATCCTGGTAGCGATTGATTACTTTACGAAGTGGGTTGAAGCAGCTTCCTTTGCTACCGTAACCAAGAATGTCGTGGCACGGTTCATTCGGCACAACCTGATCTGTCGATACGGTGTACCAGAGAGGATCATTACGGATAATGGTACCATCTTAACAACAAGATGATCACTGAGCTCTGCGAGCAATTCAAGATACAACACCACAACTCTTCTCCTTACCGGCCGAAGATGAATGGGGCTGTAGAAGCGGCTAATAAGAACATTAAGAAGATTGTGCAGAAGATGACAGTGACCTACAAAGATTGGCACGAGATGTTACCATTTGCTCTTCATGGGTACCGTACCTCAGCACGGACGTCAACAGGGGCAACACCCTATTCCTTGGTATATGGCATGGAGGCAGTCTTGCGCATTGAAGTTCAGATACCCTCTCTCCGGATCATGAAGGATGCGGGTTTAAGCGAAGATGACTGGATCCAGACCCGGCTTGATCAACTAAACCTAATCGACGAAAAAAGACTCACTGCTATTTGTCATGGTCAGACGTACCAAAAACGGATGATCAAGGCATTTAACAAGAAAGTCAGACGACAAGAGTATCAAGTCCGGGACCCGGTAATCAAGCGCATCATTCTACCTCAAGGTGATCCCAGGGGCAAATGGACCCCTACGTACGAAGGGCCATTTGTGGTTAAAAACATCTTCTCAGGAGGAGCGATGATTCTAACCACCATGGATGGTGACGACCTTCCTCACCCCGTCAATGCAAACATAGTAAAAAGATACTACGCATAATTAAATACCCGCTAGGTTGACTGGCCTAGGAAAAAATAAGGGCTTCCCGGCGAACCAAAAGGGTTCGGGCAAAAATAAGGGATGGAAATAAAAATCTGTACACCCGGCAAGTCGAAAACCTGAAAAGGCGGCTTGGGCAAAAATGGGTATCCCGGTGGACTGAAAACCCAAAAGGGCGGTCCAGGCAAAAATTAGGAATAAGCGTAACACTATGTCTCATTGGATCACCCCGCATACAGACTTTGGTATCAACTATCAGGCTCGGACGGCACCCATCAATCAGATTCATCTCCAACTAAGCAGCAAAGTGATGAGATGCTTGAAGATATAAAGGCGATAGCAGAGTTGGAACCCAGTGGGATTATTCACATAACTGTTTTGTTTTCTTTTTACAAATTGTATAAATCCTATTTTTTCGATGGCGTTCCCTTACTAGGACGTCAGCCTCTTGTACAAAAACGCCTATTTACGGGCAAACTTCAAAATCAATACAAGTTCATTTTTCAGACAAATGTCAAATTGTTTTTCCTTTATCTGTTTTGTTTTGCAAAGAACGTCCAATGTTCATTTTTGATATATGCATTTGACATTAAGTGCTGCTCATAAATATTTACATGTGAAACAAAGGACTAAGTACGGGTGATATCAGAAGTAGGGGCAATAAGAATTGTCTGAGCGGTCTAGTTGCTTTGTCTACCAAGGTACCAAGGTGGGTTCAGCTGAAGAATATGACCAAGATACCTTCACTCCCTGCAAATAAGACAGTAATGGTAGCTCTCCCCTCGCTGAGACTTGAAACTATGAACGAGTCAGCAATACTCTCCCCAAGCAGAGTTGGTCTACAATCAGCCCTAAGAAGACTTGGTCTCCCCAGAAGGCCTTAATATTCCCCAGCGGAGTATACAGGATATTCCCCAGCAAGCATAAGAGCATCCCCGACAGTCTTAATATTCCTCGACAGAGTATAAGAATGTTCCCCGGCAGAATACAAGATACCCCCAGTGGAGCCATTTCCCAGCGCAGTCTAAAAAAGCTTCCCCGCCAGAGTTGAATCATCTTACCCAGTAGATTCTGGAAGCTTGTCCCCTGCAGAATACAAATGTATCTCCCCAGCCATTTTCAGAAGGTTATCCTCAAAAGAGTCTAATTGGGTTATCCTCAGCAAGTTGCGACTGAAAGATCATTCCCAACGAAGTTCTTTCTATCCCCAGCGGAGTTCATCATCAAAATCCCCAACAGAGCTTATCAACGGAATCCCCCAGCGGAGTTATCATCTCAGCAAAGTATCTCTTCCCATAGAGTAATTCCTCGCAGAGTAATATCTTCACCAGTTTATTCCCCAACGGAGTCATCTTCTCCTATAGGTTTATTCTTGCAACCATCTTCGTGCATCATCCTCAGTGGAAACGAAGAATTCAACCATACTCTTCAACATCAGCCCAGGATTTAACAAACTCCCCGACATATGTCAAGGATTTATTTTCCAAGACGAAAATACATTCATAAACATTTCACATTTCATACCTCCTATTTACATACATGATAAAGTGCATACGACACGATCTCATTTATTTTGAGAACATCATGCATTTCATACATCATGACATTGCATATAACTAATGTTTTCCTTTTCAGGAAAAAAGGTCAACCAAAAGATGATTACCATCAACCTTTTCGAGTCCCAGTTTAATACCTGTAACAAGCCAGGAAAATTTTGTGGACGACTGATTGTAGATCAATACCTGTAACAAGCCAGGAAAGTTATCTACATGAAGAGATTGAAAATTAATACATGTAACAAGCCATGAAAACTATTTTTCTTTCTCAGGTCAGAGATCAATACCTGTAACTAGCCAGGACAACTATCTCATCGGCCAACCTTTCTTAAGTTCCAGATGAATACCTGTAACAAGCCAGGAAAATTCTGTGGACGACTGATTGTAGATCAATACCTGTAACAAGCCAGGAAAGTTATCTACATGAAGAGATTGAAAATTAATACCTGTAACAAGCCAGGAAAACTATTTTTCTTTCTCAGGTCAGAGATCAATACCTGTAACCAGCCAGGACAACTATCTCCTCGACCAACCTTCTTAAGTTCCAGATTAATACCTGTAACAAGCCAGGAAAATTCTGTGGACGACTGATTGTAGGTTAATACCTGAAACCAGATAGGACAACTATCTACTTGACCATCATGAAGCAACCCTACACAGGTTTCCTTCCTTCCAAGATGCAGTTTTACACGGACTCATCGTCAGGCAACCCTACACAGGTTCCTTCTTTCAACTTACAAAATTACAATTCAACAAACAATCTCTAGATGGCATCTATAAGCCCATCCTTCTACCAACAACCTCCAAATGGCATCTGTAAGCCCATTCCCAACATCATATTGCTGATACTACATCATGCGAGTGCAAATTTCTGGGCACTTTAGTGTTCAATCATCTTCCACCTTCGGATCACGAAAGGCACGCAAGCCAATCTACATCCTCAGGTTTAAGAAGATTGAACAGGGGAAACTGTTGTACCCTAAAATTTGCCCTCCCATATTCCTCAAGATATGTCAAGAATCATCTCCAAATGGTTCAAGATTGCTCAAGAGTTAGACAGTCAAACCATCTCCTAAGCAGTAGACAGCTGAAATTAGGGTTTTGGTTCTTTCAAGGAATTTGGGTTTTTCAATGGTTCAATCAAGTCTCATAGGCCTATATACATTCTCAAGCACCTCCATGCCAAGTTTCAAGACTCACAATGCCAGTTTGCACAGTCAAAAGCCCCATTTGATCTACAGTAAAATACAAGGGCAAAATGGTCATTTTGCAGTCAAAAGGCAAAATTCTTGGTCAACATCTTATTTTGAGTTCACAATCATCATTTGATCAAGTCTTGATCATGATCCCACAAGAATAGTTCAAAAATCATCAACATACAAAAGTTACTATTTTTGGACAGCAGAAAAGTCAACTGTACTTTGACAAGGGCATAACTCTTTCATGGTTTGTCAGAAAAATTCCATCCAAAGCTCATTTTTAAGAGGATGCAATTTCCTACAATCCATCTTCACACCCCAAGATCAAGAAATGCTCTCACAAAAAGTTACAAATTTTTACATTATAGGTCAATTTCAAAAATCAACAAAGGTGCACTTTGAGTCAAAGGCCATAACTTGAGATTGGTAAATCCAAATGACATGGGACCAAAAGCATTGGTTAAAGGACTTCAAGGGATTTCCAAAATGTCCAAGAACATGGTCATATGATCAAAATTGAGCAAGTTATGCATTGGAGAAGTTGGGCAATTTTCATGAATTTGCAAAAGTCAACTTTGCTCAAAACACCTTCTTTTTGCTAATGGGCCTCAAATCTCTTTTTGAAACTTCATCCATGACCTGTGCACGACCCACCAAGGTAAATGGGATTTATTTTCTTAAATTTATTGATTAAATGGATTTTTAATATATATTAATTCATTTAATTAATTTAAATCATAAGAAAATAAAAGATTTGTTTCTTAAACCTATTTGTGAACCAAATATGATCCAAATATGCTGACCAATTCGTGCACAAGCTAAAAGATACAAAAATATCCAATTTTGGCAACTTGTTCAATCATGAAAAATCAAGAATATTTGATTTATCAATCAAAGATTTAATCTTCAATGCACATGGGTATGGGTCCAAATTTTGACCTAAACTGATTCCCTTATATGCAAGCAAGCCAACCATAACCTAGGATACGACTGAAAGACTGCAGAACGTCCATACCAATTTCAAGAAATTCCAAGAAAACTCAAAACTTGTTCTTGCAATCTAGGCCAATTCAAGGTGCCTTGTCCATCCAAACACATTGCAGGAGATACCAGGAGTGATTTGCAATCAAATTCAAGCATCAAAGCTCAAGGAATCGCGACATACCATCTCACGGTTTTCACTTATAATTCAAAAAGGTATCTCTTAATTCATACGCATTTGACATGTTTTTGTGATTGATTTGCATTGCTAGAGATCATACAAAGCTAATGGAATGATTGAATTGAACCATAGTACCCTGAATCGAGAGATGCCATGATTGAATTTCTAGGGTTTTCGAGCTTTCAAATAGGGCTTTCCAAACCAGGAAAAATTGGAACCAATGGGATACATGGTTAAAATCGTGAGGCCAAGACGATTCCAACACATACCTCGCGAAATATTTATGTTTGCTTTGTGTCTATTCGCTATTTTTCGTGCAGGGAGGTAGTGGAGGTTAAAAACCCCCGCTATCTGATTATATTTTTTGCAGGGCCAAGGTTGAAGATGATGACGTGTTGTCATCTGGTTCGTCTATTTGAATCAGCGTGCCTTTTTATTTTTTTTCCAGGCATAGTGACATGTTTTTCCATATAATAATTGTTTGGTATCCCATTAACGAATAAACGCACTGGTTGAGTTGGCAAGCAGGTTGAAGCATTATCCCTTGGGACCTGAGTTCGAATCCCAGGTCCCCCAAAACATTTATTCAATTTTTCTTAATATATTCATGTGCAGCACCCCACGCGTGATCCACCATACGCCTCAGAGATCCACACGCCAAGTGGCTTCAGGCCAAGATCCAGTGGCCAAAGTTGAAGGACCACCATACTCCCTGGTCAGCGCACGCATAGCAAATCCAGAAAATTCAAGCAGGCTGAAGCATAATGGGCCTGGGAATGGCAGAATGCACCTCCAAATTGGGCCCAACACCCCCTTCATGAGTTTATTTCTTTTTTTCCTTTTATTTTTTTCTTTCATTTAATTGTTTTTATTACTATTATTTTAATTAACCAATTAACAAATTAACCCCTTTGTTTATAAAAAATTTAGAAAAACACAAAAAATATAATATTTTTATTTATTAAATTTAATTAGTTTATTTTGTAAATAAATATTAATATAATTTGTTTAGTTTTAATTAGGCATAATAATGATATTTTCGCAATAAATTAAAATTGGTGTAGAATTAGGTTTTTAATCATTTTATTTTTTATTTCCTTAAATATTCTAAAAACCCAAAAAATATTTCTCTTTTTATTTAATTAATTAATTAAATTAGGTTTAATTTAATTAAATGCAAGAAATAACAAAAAAATCTTTTTCTTTCCTAAAAGGGGTCAAAACCCTAAAAACTCTCCGACTCAATTTTTCTCGCGCGTATGATTTTTGATTGATTCATATTTTTTTATCCATATAATTGTATCTGCTCTGAGGATGTAATAGCTTTAACTTAGGACTTTTTTACCGCTTTCATTTATTTTCCGCGATTTACTTTTTCAAGGGTTTGTTCTTGGTGATGTAAATACTTGACGCCTTGTAATAGCTTAGTTTTATTTTCCGCAACCATTAACTGCTAGATGTATGACTAATAGGCTATGCATGACAAGATCTATCTTAAATTAAAATCAATTGTAGCTCACCATAACATGTACAAAGATAACATAACTGAAAATTGACACACTCGCACATGCCACTCTTAGGGTACGCCTCACTTGGTTGCCTCGACGTGGTCATTGAGTATAGGAAATTTTAGAGGTCACCCTCCTGTCTAAAGATCAAAGTTGCCTCGAAACTGTGCCTCAGATAAAACGATCTAAGACATTAGGGTTACCGCTAAGGTGTCCTTCCGTTGCTCTAGTGACCACATGTCCCTTAAATCGAATTGACCCGAAAACTCCAACGACGGTGCTACCTACTTCTCAATAGTGGGACAGCACTGTCTAAAGGACATTTACACAGTTTAATTCCTTTTGAGAAGGTAGAGGTTCTTAGGTACTTGCTCTTTCAAAACAAAACAAATTTTTCGCACTTACACTTTTCAAACAAAGTTTTCAAATAACACTTCATACACTCTTGAGGACAGAAACAAGAGTTAAATCGAAGTTTTCAAATAAAACTTTTTCAAAACCCACAAACACAAGAAAAGCAAAACTTTTTGAAAACATAGTGAGCAAGTACCTAAGAGCCCGTGGATAACCACGGATAGAAAGGGTGCTAACACCTTCCCTTTCTATAATCTACCTCCCGAACCCGAGAAACATCTCGAAAAGGAATTTTGCTGTGCTTTTGTCCTTTCCTTGTTGGATAAAATAAAAGGCGGTGGCGACTCTTGCTTACCGCTACATTTTGCGAAACGCAAACGCGAACCAGCATTCCAAAACAGTCAGTTCTATTCCCACCGATCACAGAACTGGCGACTCTGCTGGGGACATTATAAGTGAGGTATACCTAAGGATTAGATCACTTGTGTTTTCAATTGTATGCTTTGTATGCTTTAATTTTGTAGGATTGTATCAGAGTTCTATAGATCCTAACTCGGATCTGGGGGTACCCTTTTTAGGTAAGTAGCAATAAATTGTGAGGGATCTGTCCGGCGTAGACCGACACGGATGAAGCAGTAGCTACGTTGGTGTGACACCTTGGTCTGTACCGATATCCCTTGTGTTGGAACGAGGAGAATATGGGTCTTCTGAGGAGTCATTAAGCACCAACTGACCTTAGAACCTTAAATTGACCAACTTGGCCATAGAACAGTAGCAGTATGCTACACTCATTAAGACTAAACTCTCGCGATGGTTCCGGCTGCAAGAAAAGATTGCTAAACTAGAATTATGACCGATTGAGGGTAGTTAGTGATATTGAGATCCTCTAGAACCCGGTTACTATTTTTAGGACAGGTCTTAACCAACTGAAACTGAAAGAGGGTAGTACCTAAACTTCATGCCAGCCTGAAATCTAAGGGCTCTTCTGTGAGTTGTGTGCCTTTACCATGTTTGCCTTTTGTGAATACTTGTGGTGTGCCTTTACCATGACATCATAACATCATAACATTGCATACATCCTGCATAAGGACTAACCCATTTCAAAGACAAGAAGGTTTCATCTTTGCTCTATTTTGTAGGACATCATGATGCCCATGCGTAGGAATACTATCCGGCTCAACTTTGTTCAACCACCCACTTTGCTTAAAGAATTGGTTGACAGGATTCCAGACACTACTTCCTTCATCAGGAGGCATGGTTCTCTTCTCGGTTTAGTTACCTCAAAGTGGGACCAACAAATGATGAGTGTCCTGGTCCAGTTTTATGATCCGTTATACCATTGCTTCACCTTTCAAGACTTCCAGCTGGTCCCTACCCTGGAAGAATTCTCCGAGTTGCTTGGTGTGATACGGTGGGAGAACTGACTTGAGTTTTGCGTTTGTTTTCGTAAATGTTTCGGTTTAGCAAGAGTCGCCACCGACTTTTTATTTTATCCTAAGGAAAGGTTAAAAAGCACAGGAAAAACCTTTGAGATGTTTTCATGGGTTCGGGGAGTAGATTATAGAAAGGGAAGGTATTAGCACCCTTTCTATCCATGGTTATCCATGGGCTCTTAGTTACTTGCTTAGATCACTTGCCTTGCATTTTTAATTGTTTGAAATGGTGCTTTAAATTGTTTGAAATGGTGCTTTGTGTGTGGGTTTGAAAATGTTTCGAAAAAGATGCCTTGTCTAGGCAACCCTTGTAACAATTCTTTACTCGAATGTTTTACAAAAGGTGTTTGTCTTTTCGAAAAGATGTTTCAAGGTTTTTTGAAAGTTGTTTTGAAAGTTGTGTCGTGGAGTGTGTTTTGAAAAATGGCAAGGATTTGTTTTGCAAGTTGGTCAAGTAACCAAGAGCTATCTACCCTAAATTTCTCAAAGATCTTTCCTATGTTTTAACCCTTTTAACAGTATTGTTCCACCATTGTATTTGGTGGACAATCTTATGTTAGGATGTTAACGGGACGGGTGCGGGTCATCGTTTAGACCATGAATGCAATAGTGCCAAGTGTCTTTGGCAATTTTTCCTTCAAGGGACTTGATCATTTTTAGGCAACTTGAGAAAGCGTCATCGAGGGACTATGATCATTTGAATTGTTTTTGTTTTGCCAAAGAAACTCAACATGCAACATGGCCCATTTTTGAAGGCAACAAGTGGAGTAACCCTAAGGGTGCAAGTGTAATTGGTGTTGTCCATTTTCATGCTTTTTTGTCTTTGCATTAGTCAAGCTATTTGTTGGTTGATTTTGCATACAAACCCTAGGTCTATCATGGCATAATTTGAAGGCTTTAAAATGCGGAAATTTAAAGTCCTAAATTATTACAACATAATTATGGGGATGGGGGTACAAATGTTTGAATGGGGGATATTTAGCAAGAAATTTAAATCTAAACTATTACATCCATATTGAATAGACAAATAATAAATTGTATAATATTTAAACAAATGTAAATGCAAAATGTATTATGCACAAAATGGTTTTTTATGTATGAGAAAGTATTTTTCAATGTGAAATATAAACAAAAATAAAAATTCAATTTTTTTGGATATTTTGTGGTTTTAGGGAAAAAACCCTAATTTTTAATAAATAGTAATTATTTACTAATTATATACAATATTTATATATTTATTTATACAAAAAAATAAATAAAAGAGAAGTATATTGTAAAAAGTATTTTTGATGTCAAATATTAATAAAAATAAAAAGGTATTATTTTTATATTTTATCCTAAATATTTAATAAAATATGTATAAGTATTTATACTATATATTAAATATACTAAATATATACAAAAATGAAATATTAGTTATTTACAAAAAAAAACAGTATATTTTTAGAAAATGATTCCAAAATGTAAATAAGAAATAAAAACTAAAAAATATATTTTTTATATTATTTTCTAAGGTTTTGAATAAAAAAAATATATATTTATTTACATGTATAAGCTAAATAAAACAAATAAATGTCAAATAAATGCAAAAATGGGTGAAAAAATATTTTTAATATTTTTTATGTTTTGACAAAAAATATCAAGTCAGAAGAAAAAAGAAAAAGTAAAAAATGATCAAGATATCACACAATGGGCCAGGGGGGTGCAAAATGAGAAAAGAGGTGCAAAAAGCAAGGATTGCCCAGGCCCAGCCCAAGACATCATCTTCTTCCTCCAGCTTCTGTCAAAAACGCGCGCCCTCTATGCTTCATTCAAATTCCTGATTTTTTTACTTTTAAACAAAACTCACAACACAAACATTATAGAGCATGGAAAGACGAATTCATACATATAAAAAACTTAACCTAACTCTCAGAAACGAGGGAGAATTTCTCCATCCCCAATTTCTGACCTAAGTTTTCTTCCATGTTCAGGTCCAAAATTCTCACAGCACACACAATATAAATGAAAAGTAACTATATGGATGGCTTCAGGGCTATGAGTAGAACATGCTTTCTTCACAAACTTAAGCCTAACTATGCCTGGATAGAGAGATAGAAGTTCAAATTTTTATCTGTTCAGCTTGAGTCGTGTACAGCAATGGAGGTATCTTCAATGGAGTTTAAACTTTGGTACAGGTTTCCTGAAGTCCAAGTATGCTTCCCCTATGCTTAGCTTGCTTTGAATCTCTCTGAATCCAGCTATGGAAGTCAACCTGCAAAACTGAAAAGTGAAAATGGCAAACTTGGCTATGGATGTTACAGCTTGTATTCAATGCTTGGGATAGCTTCAGTGGGTGATATGGAACATGTTTGAACTCTTTTTGGCTAAAGTGCACGAGTGAAGTGGATGGTGGAAGTCAATCTGCAGCAGGCACTCTATTTTGCAAAAAAACTATGCTTTTGGATATGAGGATGGATTAAGGGTGGTTTGGTCGTGCTTTAGGTCAGGTTTGATGTATGGAAAGTGTTTATGAAGTTTGTTTAGGCTTGTGTTGACAGGAGATCAAAGTTTGATATCTTTTGCAATCTTTCTTCCAAAATAAGCAAGGATAGTCAAGTTGAGTTATAGGCCAGCACAGGTCCCTCAAGCATGATGCATACTTTGTTCTTGATCAGTGGGATTTTCCTACCAACCCTTGCCTCAGAGATTTTGCTTGTACCTCTTGGATTGTGAATTTGACATAAAGTGCACCTTTTCAAAAATGGCAAATATGCTTTTTCCATTTAAAGATTAATCTTGCATGTAATGACCAAATGAACAAAATAATGCTTGAACACAATGGTTTGGCATTTAATTATTGAGTGTGAAGAGTATTAGAGGCCTTTAATCTAGCTTGTACAAGTTGACTTGAGAAATGCCAATGTACGAACATGCCTTTGGTTATGAATAAAAGTGACTTTTGCCCAACTTTGCCAATTCGATTCTCCCTAACCACAAGGGTGTTTGAGAAGTTCCTGGACAATTTGGAAAGCTTGGAATGTGTACTACAATCCATCTTTGTAATGCAAATTGAAATTACAAGTGGAACCATGTGAAAAGTGGCCATAAGTTGGGCAAAAATCCTGCCTAGAATAGGTCAAAATTTTTCTAAGTTAAGAATGTTTTGCACCCTTGTTCCAAAAATCATAACTTGAGCTACAAGCCTCCTTTGAGAAAACTTTGTGAATAAAAGTTGTAGATTTTGCAATGGACTACAACTTTCATGTTTTGAGTTTTGTTTGAATCCAAATGTATCTTGATGAAAAAATGGGACAAAGTTAGGAAAAAATAAGGAAGTTTCATAACTTAGAAAAATTCTAAGTTATGAAATTTTCTCATTTTAAACCCTAATTTGAAAATTTGGGTTTCTTGATGAACAAGTTTCATAATTTGACATGTCTTGATGAAAAATGAATCTTGGCACTTGATTTTGACCAAAAAGTCAAAGTTTGACTTTTCAGTATACAGTCAAATTTTGATCAGTTGACTGGAAAATTCATCTGTCAATCTTGTGCATTTGAGATCTTTTGAACTTGTTGAATGTGTCAAGACAATGCCATTGAGTCTTTGAGTCCATATATGAGTTTGGTTTGCCATTGGTTAGGTCAAACAGTCAAAAATTGCCTTTGTGCAGTCAAAACCCTAAAAATGACCATTTTGCCCTTTTGGTGATCTGATCAAATTTCTTGTGGAATTGTGATCCAAACTTGACAAAATGGTTCATATGAGTTCATAATGTTGATGTGGGTCAAATTTTATGAGGTTTGACTGTCAATTGGCCACAGTTGACTTTGTCCCCAATACAGCTGATTTCTAGGTCAACTGTCCCATTGACTGGGCAAAGATTGGAATCAACGCTTGAAACTTGGTATGGATAAACTTGTGAGTGCAACATGAAGCAGGGAAGTCACTTTGGGCATTTTAGGTCAAAACATCCTTGTGCAAACTCAAACCCTAATTTAGGTCAACAGTGCAAGGAGGAGTCTTGAGCAAAGCAAACCCTAACTTGATCTTGAGCTCCAAGAGTCTTGTGATAAGAAAATGTTGAAGAAATGAGAGGGAAAATTTTGGGGTACAACAGTTGCCCCTGTTCAATCTTCTTGCACCTGAAGAGTTAGATTGGCAGGCTTGCCTTTCGCGTCTCGAAGGTAAAAGGAGATTGGACACTAGACTGCCCTTAAATTTGCACTCGTCAAAACAATGGATGCGGGAATGGGCTTAGAGATGCCATTTGGAGATGGGCTTAAAGATGCCATCTAGAGGGGTGACAGAATCTTGTCGGGGATGGGCTTAAAGATGCCATCTGGAATGAGTATCAGAAAGGTGTCCATGTTTTGGAAACATCTCTGAACTTGGGGTCTTGAATAAGCAATGGATTGATATATGTGTTTGGAGAATCCGTAAACTATTTTCAAAAGTTGAGTCTGAACAAGCGATAGATTAACATCCGTGTCCAGAGAATCCGTATACTGTTTTCAGAGGTGGAAGAATCTGAACAAGCGATACGTTAACATCCGTGCCTGGAGAACCTGTAAACTGTTTTCAGAAGTCTTGAAGTTGAATAAGCAATAGAGCAGCATCCGTTGTTGGGAAGTGTCCATAAACTGTTTTCAAAAGTTGAAGAATCTAAACAAGCGATAGGTTAACATCCGTGTCTGGAGAACCCGTAAACTGTTTTCAGAAGTCTTGAAGTTGAATAAGCAATAGAGCAGCATCCGTTGTTGGGAAGCGTCTGTAAACTGTTTTCAAAAGTTGAAGAATCTGAACAAGCGATAGGTTAACATCCGTGTCTGGAGAACCCGTAAACTGTTTTCAGAAGTCTTGAAGTTGAATAAGCAATAGAGCAGCATCCGTTGTTGGGAAGCGTTCGTAAACTGTTTTCAAAAGTTGAAGAATCTGAACAAGCGATAGGTTAACATCCGTGTCTGGAGAACCCGCAAACTGTTTTCAGAAGTCTTGAAGTTGAATAAGCAATAGAGCAGCATCCGTTGTTGGGAAGCGTCCGTAAACTGTTTTCAAAAGTTGAAGAATCTGAACAAGCGATAGGTTAACATCCGTGTCTGGAGAACTCGTAAACTGTTTTCAGAAGTCTTGAAGTTGAATAAGCAATAGAGCAGCATCCGTTGTTGGGAAGCGTACGTAAATTGTTTTCAAAAGTTTTGAGGTTGAGAAGGAACCGGTGTAGGGTTGCCTGATGATGAGTCCGTGTAAAACTGCATCTGGATGAATTTGGAATAAGTATCAGAATGTCGCCATGTTTGGGTCACATCTAAACTATCTCTGGGTGAATCTGGAATAAGTGTCAGAATGTCGCCATGTCTGGGTCACATCTGAACTATTTCTAGAAAGACTCTCAAAAGATGATGATCTTTGTCTGTCGACTGATCTTTCTTGAAAAGGTAAAGAGTTAGTTGTATGCAATGTCATGATGCATGATGCAATGTATGTTATATCAATGTTTATGATATGAATGTGATGAATGCACATGTAAGCTGATGAGCTGTCTTGCTGAGGATAGATGAATCCTGGATGGCTGGAGATAAAAGAATCTTGACTGCTGCCAGGGAAAGTGAGTCCTTGACTGCTGCAGGGGATTGCAAGAATATTTGATTGTTGAAGATGAGACACCCTTGTTGACTACTGCTGGAGAATCAGGAGCTTGGGTTGTATGCCAATCTACTGGGGATTCCTGTCCTGAGGAGATCTTCACTGGGGAATATCTGAATATCCTGTGAGGAACTGAGAATGAGAGTCTTCATTCTGCTTGGGGAATGCAAGATCTTCAATTGTTGAGGGATCTTAGGACCACTGCGGGGGATTGGAATTCCTTGGTGACTTGCGGGGTAAGAGAATTATGATGATCTCTACTGGGGAGTTCAGAACCTGATAGACTCATGCTGGAGAAGTAAGACTGAGAATCCTCAGTCTAGTGGGAAGTATCTCTGTGGGGAGAAGGTTCACTAGTCTGGTTCCGCTGGGGATTGATGGTTGGGATTTTTTAGCTCCGTTGGGGATTGGATTTTCAGATTTTTAAGGCTCCACTGGGGATACTGAAACTTAACTCTGAGGGGAATTGAGTTCTGGAAGGCCCTCTGGCTGGGGAGATCAGTTTTGAGAAAGCTTTTGTTCTGCTGGAGATCCTGAAGTTTAATTCTGCTAGGGATTCCTTCTGAAAGGGCATCAAGATATCTACCTGTACCTTCAACCTATCAGCAATCATCTTTCTTGATTTGTAAGGAAAATGATTACGTTCAAATGCATATGCCTACTTAACAAAACATTGGACGTTTCTCAAATAAAACATAAGTGTAGAAAAGCAAAAGGAAGACAAAGCAAATTTCTGTATTTGGAAAAGTATTTGTATTAACTTTCTATGAGTATATTTGTACAAAGGAGACAGTCATCCTAGTAAGAGGATGTCGTCGTAAAAATTGAAAAATTTATACAAAAGAAAGATGGCTATGTGAAACAATTCCATGGGATCCCCATTCTGCTATAGCCTTCACAACTCTGAATATCTGTCCATTCAATGCTTCGTCCGCCAATGACTGGATTGATCAGAAGCTTGGATCTGGTTGATGAAGAGATTGTCCTTAAAGTGATCCGACGAGACATAGTCATACGCTTTAATTCCCTAACTTTTGCCTGAATCGCCCTTTCGGGTTTTCGATCCACCGGGAAACCCTTTTTTGCCCAAGCCGCCCTTTCGGGTTTTCAACTTGCCGGGTGTACAGATTTTTTGTTTTATCCCTAATTTTTGCCTAAACCGCCCTTTCGGGTTTTCAGTTCACCGGGATGCCCATTTTTGCCTAAGTCGCCCTTTCGGGTTTTCAACTTGTCGGGTGACTTTATGCGTAGTATCTTTTGACTATGTCTGCGTTCGCAGGGTGTGACAAATCGTCGTCGTCCATGGTGGTCAGAATCATTGCACCACCAGAAAATATGCTCTTGATCACAAATGGTCCTTCGTATGTAGGAGTCCATTTGCCCCTGGGATCACTTTGCGGCAAGATAATTCGCTTGATTACAAGATCTCCGACTTGATATACCTAACGTCTGACTTTCTTGTTGAAAGCCTTGATCATCCGTTTTTGATACGTCTGACCATGGCAAACAGCAGTGAGTCGTTTCTCGTCGATCAAATTGAGTTGGTCAAGTCGGGTCTGAATCCAATCATCTTCATTCAAACCTGCATCCTTCATAATCCTTAAGGAAGGAATCTGAACTTCCATGGGTAGGACAACTTCCATGCCATATACCAAAGAAAATGGGGTTGCCCCTGTTGAGGTACGTGTCGTGGTACGGTATCCATGCAGAGCAAATGGTAACATCTCATGCCAGTCCTTGTAGGTGACTGTCATTTTCTGAATGATCTTCTTGATGTTTTTGTTCGCAGCTTCAACAGCACCGTTCATCTTCGGCCGGTAGGGAGATGAATTGTGATGATAAATCTTGAACTGTTCGCATAATGCGGTGATCATAGTATTGTTCAGATTTGTACCGTTGTCTGTGATGATCCTGTCGGGAACACCATACCGGCATATGAGGTTCTGCTTGATGAAGCGGGCAACCACATTTTTAGTAACAGAGGTGAAGGAAGCTACTTCGACCCATTTGGTGAAATAGTCAATAGCGACCAGGATGAAGCGAGGTCCATTGGATGCTGTGGGCTTGATCTCTCCAATCATGTCAATGCCCCACATTGCAAATGGCCAAGGAGCTGTCTGAATGTTGAGAGGAATCGGAGGAATATGAATCTTGTCAGCGTAGACTTGACATTTGTGGCAAGTACGGGAATGTTGATGGCAGTCAGCTTCCATGGTAGACCAGTAATAGCCTTCCCTTAGGATATTCTTAGCCATTGTATGCCCGCTCAAGTGGGTGCCAAATGTACCGATGTGTATCTCAGTCATGATTAACTCTGCTTCGGCTTTGTCTACGCATCGGATTAAAAAACAATCATGGCTGCGCTTATAGAGGATGTCGTTTCTTAGGAAGAACTTGGCAGCAAATTTCCTTAGGAACTTTTTGTCATTTACAGAAGCTCCTTCGGGATATTCTCTAGTCTGGAGATACCTTTTAATTTCGTGAAACCAAGGTTGTTCCACTACTTCTTCGGTATTAATCTCATGACAATGCGCATGTTCATCCATTCACTCGATGGTGATTTGGGGAGCCTCATTATCCCAGTTGAGTTTAAACATGGAAGACATTGTAGCCAGAGCATCCGCTAGCTGATTTTCTTCTCGCGAGAAATGCTCGAAAGTAATCTGCTCGAAATGAGGCAGCAATGTCAGGACATGTTCTTTGTATGGGATAAGATTAGGATGTTTGGTGTCCCACTCTCCTTTGATTTGACTGATAACCAAAGCCGAGTCCCCAAATACGATCAAAGATTTGATCCCCAAGTCTATAGCAGCCTTGAGACCAAAAATGCAAGCTTCATATCCAGCCATGTTGTTGGTGCAGCTGAAGCAAAGTCGGGCCGTGAAAGGTGTGTGGCAACCTTCCAGGGAAATGAGTACCGCACCGATACCGTTTCCAAGTGCATTTGAAGCACCATCAAAGTACAGGGTCCATCGGGATCCATTTTCAGGTCTGTCATACGGTCCGCTACCTTCAATGTTGTCCAACGTCATGATGTCCTCGTCCGGGAAGTCGAATCTCTTGGATTGATAATCTTCGATAGCTTGATGAGCTAGATGGTCAGCTAGTACACTCCCTTTTATAGCTTTTTGGGTGGTGTATTGGATGTCATACTCAGTCAGGATCATTTGCCATCTAGCGATTCTTCCAGATAAAGCAGGCTTCTCGAAGATATACTTGATAGGATCCATTTTGGAAATCAACAGAGTGGTATGAGTCAACATATACTGCCTTAGTCGGCGAGCAGCCCATACCAAAGCGCAGCAAGTTTTCTCGAGCAGTGAGTAGCGAGTCTCACAGTCGGTAAACTTTTTGCTAAGGTAATAAATGGCATGCTCTTTTCGACCAGACTCGTCATGCTGGCCCAACACGCACCCCATTGAGTTATCCAAAACGGTCAGATACATGATCAGCGGCCTTCCTTCGACGGGTGGCATCAGAATAGGAGGTTCTAGCAAATACTCCTTGATCTTATCAAAAGCAGCTTGGTAATCGTCGTTCCACTCGACTACCTGGTCTTTCTTCAATAGTTTGAAAATTGGCTCACAGGTAGACGTCAGAGGAGAGATGAATCTGGCAATATAGTTCAAGCGCCCCAAGAACCCTCTAACCTCCTTTTCAGTACGGGGAGCAGGCATTTCTCGTATAGCTTTCACTTTTGCTGGATCAACCTTAATGCCTTTGTTGCTGACAATAAATCCTAGAAGTTTACCAGACCTAACTCCAAAAGTACACTTACTTGGATTCAGCCTGAGTTTGTAATCTTTCAACCTGGCAAACAGCTTCTGCAAATGTTCAAGGTGTTCCTCCTCTGTTTGTGATCGAGCTATCATATCGTCTACATAAACTTCGATCCCATGATGTATCATATCATGAAACAAAGCTACCATGGCACGTTGATAAGTTGCCCCTGCGTTCTTCAGTCCGAACGGCATCACCTTGTAGCAGAAGGTACCCCATTGTGTAACAAAGGTTGTTTTCTCCATATCCTCGGGGGCCATTTTGATCTGGTTGTAGCCCGAGAATCCATCCATGAAGGAAAACACCTTGTGCTGAGCTGTGTTGTCAATCAAAATGTCGATGTGCGGTAGTGGAAAATCATCTTTAGGACTAGCCCTATTCAAATCCCGGTAGTCCACACACATTCTGACCTTGCCGTCTTTTTTAGGTACTGGCACGATGTTAGCAACCCATTGTTGATAAGATGTAACAGCCAGAAAGCCAGCGTTGAATTGCTTCATTACTTCAGCTTTAATCTTCTCAGACATGTCGGGCCTCATTCGGCGGACTTTTTGCTTGATCGGTGGACAATCCTCTCTTGTAGGGAGACAATGAACCACTATATTTGTGTCTAAACCCGACATGCCTTCATAAGACCAGGCGAAGATTTCAACGTATTCATTCAATAGTTGTATCAAGCGTTCCTTGACACTTGGTTCCAGATTGGCACCCACTTGTACTTCTTTCCGGTCTTCCTCTGTTCCTAAGTTGATAGTTTCCAACAACTCTTCTTGAGGCAAGATGGCCCTCTCTTCTTGTTGTAGAAGTCTGGCTAGCTCTCCCGGTACTTCACAATCTTCGTCATCTTCATACTCAGCCTGATTGACCAGATCTTCAGAGTTATTGAAAGATACAGCAGAATAGTAACCGATAGAATCCAGAGTGGATGGGTACCTGCATTTGTGAGCGTGGGTGTGTGTAAGGGATATCCATCCTTAAACAAACAAAAATGCAAGAGGAAAGAAAATGAACACAGCAGTTTATTAATGAAAAACGTCCAATGAATCATTAAACATGGCATATGAATATGAAGAGAATCAAAACCCTTACAAACGGACCTACATTCCCCGGGCAAGGCATGAGGTGAAAAAGTAGCGTGCAGATTGTTCAAAAGTAATTATTACAGACCAACAGGAAATGTTCGACAGATAATTACTGATTAATAAAAGTAATGGGGACGAAGTCTTTCGCCTCCCAGTTGTGTAGTCCCCCTCCGTTGGTTGGGAAGATCCAGTCTTCAATGTTGGCCTCTTCGTCTTTGCCTTCCAAAGCATTTATTCCATAAGGAGAAATCTTGATGGGTGTTCTTTCAACTTTTGAGCAGCGCATAGCCTTTTGCCCCGCAGCGGTAAATCCTAATCCAAACTTGTCTGTTTTGTGAGGAATATCAGGCAACTTCCCCCATGTTAAGATCTTCCCTTCCTTCATCGCAGCCTTTGCGTCTTTCAGAGATGTCATCCTGGCCACCTGCTTGGGTACCTCAGCTACCGCTTTTGCTACTGCCACCTCGGGAGAGACTTCCTCAAAGTGCTGGAATGGTGTTTCAATGAATTCACCCTCTACCTCTACATATCGAAAGGAGTTCAGGTGGCTGATCATATATTCCTCCTCACCGTGTACGGTTATGATTTTTCCTTTGACAGGGTATTTCAGGATTTGATGTAAGGAGGAAGTGACTGCCCCAGCATTATGTATCCATGGCCTCCCTAGCAAGCAAGAGTATGATGGGCGGATGTCCATCACATAGAAAGTTGAGGGGAACACTTCAGTGCCTACCTTAATGGGAATGTCGACCTCCCCATGTACCATTCTTTTTGACCCGTCAAATGCCCTTACAATGATATTACTTGGCTTTAACTCCAAGCCTTCACAATCCAATCGGTCGAGAGCCTTCTTAGGCAGCACGTTCAGAGAAGAACCAGTGTCGACCAAAACATGGGCCAGAGTAGTTCCTTGGCATTCTACTGACACATGTAATGCGTCATTGTGCTTTCTTCCTTTCGGAGTCAGGTCAGCATCAGAGAAACCCAGGCCGTTGTCTGCGGTAAGGCTGGCTACACAATCTTGGAATTGATCGGCTGAGGTTTCCTGGGGCACATGGGCTGTCTTCAGAAATTTTATCAATGCTTTGGCGTGCGCCTCTGAACAAAGCAGTAATGCTAACATGGAGATCTTCGAGGGGGTTTGCCCCAGTTGCTCTACCACGTCATAATCACTCTTCTTAATTATTTTTAGAATCTCCTCCATTTCTTTCTTAGAGGTTTCGGGGATGACCAAAGGTTGAGCCCTCGTCCTGACGAGCTCATCTTGGATCCCTTTCCCCTTATCAGCAGAAGTAGGAGGGACAACCACAGGAGTAACAGCTTCTTCAATCAACGGAGTTCTTGCGGAAAGTTTTATCGGTGCAGGAGTAACTTTGGCAGCAGCTGAGGGTCCAAAGATTGCCTTTGGAGGGGCAATCTCTGGAGAGAAAATTCTCCCACTTCGGGTGATCTTGCTCGTATCGGCAATGTTTCCAATGCTGGAATCTTCTTCATCAGAGCTTTCTTCGATTATCTCAACTTGTTTAACACCATGGTAGTAGATTTCTCCACCATAATTCCATGGTATTGATTTGTCAGAAATGTAGGGGACAGGCCCAGGCATGGTTATTTTCAGAGGAACAAACTTTGTAGCAGATGTAATCTTAACAGGCTTTTTAGGGACCTTGGAAAGATTGGTGGAAATGGTGATTATTGAAACATCTTTGATAGGGGTTGGAGTAGCAGGAATCTTTTTGAAAAGAATTTGTTGACTGTCTATTAGGCCTTGGATGCCTATCTTCAGCAATGGACAGTCGATTGGTAGAGAGGAACAACATTAGCAGTCTTCTTTACATCCTGGGAAAATCCCAGCTTTCAACAGATTTAACTTGATCGTCAACAGTGGAGTCATCAGGTCATCAACATCAGAAACATACAGATCTTCTTTAATAGCATGGACATTGCGACCATGCTTCGACATTGGAGCGGATATTACATTTGGCTTCTCTGGAGCATCAAACTCAACCTCTTTCGCCTCTATCAAGTCTTGAATTTTATGCTTAAGCGCCCAGCAATCGTTGGTGTCGTGCCCGACACTGTCAGAATGATAGGTGCATTTAGCATTGGGATGATAATGTGGGGAAGATGTGTTCACATTTTTTGGTGCCTCCTTGATAGTGGTGAGATTTAGCTTTAATAAATGGGGAAGAACTTGTGCGGGCGTCATATTGATGCGGGTGAATTGCCGCTGTGGCCGTTCCACCCGTTGCTGATTTGGTCTAGACTGATTGTAACGAGGCTGATCATTTGATGAATTTTGGATCATCACGGCCCCCACAGTCGGCTGGCGCTCAGTTCTTCCCGATCTTTTCTAAGAGTATATAACAGCTGCTTCCTTCTTAGCCGGAAATGATTTCTTAATAGTTGTAGATGCAGAGACATCCTTTTGAATCTTCCCATTCTTAATACCGGCTTCCACCGTTCGCCAGTCAGAATTAATTCAGTAAACCCTGCGGAAGAGCTCCCGATCAAATGGTTGAAGAACGGGCCAGATAGGGTCCCTAAGAACATATCAACTAGTTCTCTATCAGAAAGAGGTGGCTGCACTCTTCCGGCCAAATCGCGCCATTTCTGGGCGTATTCTTTGAATCCTTCATTTGAGGCCATCCCCATACTCTGTAGCTGAGTACGGGTTGGTGCCAAGTCAGCATTATATTGATACTGGCGATAAAAGGCAGCTGCCAAGTCTTCCCAGTTATGCACTTCTGATCTCTCAAGCTGGTAAAACCAATCTAGCTGTGTACCAGACAGGCTATCTTGGAAGAAGTGTACCCAAAGATTTCTGTCGGATGTATGAGGTTGAATTCTTCTGACATATGACCTTAGGTGCATTTTTGGGCAAGACAGCCCGTCATATTTTGCAAAAATTGGCACCTTAAACTTCGGAGGGATCACAATTCCGGCAATCAATCCCAAATCTTTGAAATCTAACCCGGGAACCCTTTGCAGCTCCATAGCTTCCAGTCTATCCTTCAGGTTTTTGTATTTGTCGTCCGCTGGCGGGTATTGTTGCTCTGGGTAGTCTTCATCTTCCTCGGCCTCTTCCTCTTCAGCTTCGGACTCAGAAGGTAACGCTGCCCCTTTTCCTTTACCGGTCCCCTCATCAGATGTGGAGGGGAATTCAAGAACTCTCCTAACTTCGTTCTCAAACCTTCTACCCAGGGTAGCTACCCCAACTCTCTTATTCTTCTTTTTCACTTTTTCTTGCTCTTTGTTCCCAAGCAGTGCTTTTAGATCCTCCTGACCCTTTGCCAAGGTCATTAGGAGCTGTTGAAATTGTGAGTTTTGTGACTGCAGATCTTTGATCGTCTGTTCGAGATCCATCTTACTGAAATAAACAGCAGAAAGATAAGGAAACCTGGTGTGGAGACCTACTTATGCATATGATGAATGATATGTTTATTCATGCAATGCATTCAAGGATTTTAGAAATTCAAAATTGTTGCAGACAAAAAAAAGAACACACGTCATATTAATAAGAAGAAATTTTGTCAGTACATAAATGCCCCATGGGCCAAATATTACAAAAACTTCTTAAGGTAAAAAGACGTTGCGCATCCTCTTTGGTGCGATGTAAGTGTTGAGGGTCTCCTCCTCGTGAAGTCGGCGGGTAAGCTCTAAAACCTTCTTCTCACTGGCGTAGAAGCTGGCTTCAAAAGTATTCCGCTCTTCCTTGAGTTGGATCCAACTCTTCTGCATCTCCTCCCATGATGTTGGCATGTCAGGATATAGGATGGTGTAGGGAACCTCTCCTTGCTTAACAGGCTCTTTAATCAAAGGGAGAACATGAGGGTAAGGCATCATTAGACTCTGGGCTCGGGTTCGTACCCACTTGAGATAAGGCTCAAGAGGGATGGAGTTCTTGTGCCCCAGTGTCTTGCTATCTACCTTGTTAGGCATCCTCCGAGCTCTGATGAATCTTTGGCGAAGTCCTTGCGCATCGTTGTTGAAGTCAAAAACTAGGTCAGGAATTAGCATGTCATGAGGGCCATCCCTCTGTGCATATCCAAATTGTCTTAAAGCTAGACAAGGGTTGTAGGTAATGCCTCCCCTAATGCCAAGTAATGGAACATTAGGGAACTCTCCATAACGATCGACGATGATGACATTTTCTCTGGACCGAGAACACCAATGTACATCAGAGTGCGTGAGGGTCATCAATCGTTGTGACCACCTTAAGCCTTGGTCATTCTTCAAAACAGATTGTGGAAGGTGCAAAATAAACCACCTTGCAAGGAGAGGAGTACAGCACATGAGAACACCCCTCTTTCTCATTGTTCGTGTGTAAAATGAGTGGAGGATGTCCCCAAGCAATGTGGGTATGGGATTCCTGGATAGGAAAATCTTGACAACATTGACATCTATAAGTTGGTCAGGATTTGGGAACAAGACCAGCCCATAAATGAGGAGTGCCACAATTTCTTCAAAGGCTTGTAGATCCAATGAATTCTGACACTCTTGTGCCTTCTCAAACAAGAATTTTGCCAAGAAGCCTTTGACACCACTTCTAGTTTCCCAATTCCCCTTGATGTTAGATGGTTGCAAGTGTAGTGCTTGAGCAATATCATCAGGCTTTGGTTCTTTTTCCGTACCGTTGCAGTGGTGAAGGGGGTCAAAGAACTGGAACAACACTTTCACCATGTCTTCTTCAATGCTGGTGTGGACTAGGCTGAGCAGTCTACCATGTCTTTCACTGAAGAGAGAGCTTTCTAGAATTCTGGATGTGAGCTCCTTGAGTTGAGGAGGGATTCTCACAAGGTTGACTTGGATAGTTTTCCTGCGAAGAATTTCCATGACCTACAAAACAAGAACAAAGATGAAGATCCAAACCATTGAAATGGTTAGTGGATGCATATGATGCTTTATGATGTTCATGATGTATGCACAAACATATGTACAAGCAAGTCACACAAAACCCTAGTTTCAGGCTTGCATGAGGTTTCATAGGTAAGTACCCTCTTAAGTGTAGTTGGCTTAAAAACTGTCCTATAAATAGTAACCGGGTTCTAAGGAGCTCAATATCATTGGATTGTTTTCCATGTTCATTGTTTTGGTTTAGCCACTTAACTAGCGACCAAAATATTCCAAGAAAATAACCCTCAATGAGTGTAGTATCGAGTATCTACCAACTTCGGACTGCACCAAAGCCGGTCATCTCACTACCCCTAATAAAAGGCCAAGATGGTCAAGTAAGGTTCTAGGTCATTAGTGCTTAATGACATCACTCAGTGGCCCTGTACTCTCCTTGATTGAACTCAAGGGTTACCGGTACTCACAAATATGTCGCACTAATATAGCTATTGCTTCAACCGTGTCGGTATACCCCGCACAGTTTCCACAATGTATTGCTATCTATGAATGTTTCCCCAAATCCGGGTGTAGGATTTCAAGCCCAAACAAGAGAACCAAAATGTAAAGCAATCAAAGCAAACAATTAGTCATGCAAAAGGGTGATCTAAGCCCTAAGGTTACTCCACTTTTAAATTATCCCCAACAGAGTCGCCAGTTCTGTGATATGGTGGGAGAACTGACTTGAGTTTTGCGTTTATTTTCGCAAATGTTTGGGTTTAGCAAGAGTCGCCACCGACTTTTTATTTTATCCTAAGGAAAGGTTAAAAAGCACAGGAAAAACCTTTGAGATGTTTTCATGGGTTCGGGGAGTAGATTATAGAAAGGGAAGGTATTAGCACCCTTTCTATCCATGGTTATCCATGGGCTCTTAGTTACTTGCGTAGATCACTTGCCTTGCATTTTCAATTGTTTGAAATGGTGCTTTCAATTGTTTGAAATGGTGCTTTGTGTGTGGGTTTGAAAATGTTTTGAAAAAGATGCCTTGTGTAGGCAACCCTTGTAACAATTCTTTACTCGAATGTTTTACAAAAGGTGTTTGTCTTTTTGAAAAGATGTTTCAAGGTTTTTTGAAATTTGTTTTGAAAGTTGTGTCATGGAGTGTGTTTTGAAAAATGGCAAGGATTTGTTTTGCAAGTTGGTCGAGTAACCAAGAGCTATCTACCCTAAATTTCTAAAAGATCTTTCCTATGTTTTAACCCTTTTAACAGTATTGTTCCACCATTGTATTTTGTGGACAATCTTGTGTTAGGATGTTAACGGGACGGGCGCGGGTCATCGTTTAGACCATGAATGCAATAGTGCTATGTGTCTTTGGAAATTTTTCCTTCAAGGGACTTGATCATTTTTAGGCAACTTGAGAAAGCGTCATCGAGGGACTATGATCATTTGAATTGTTTTTGTTTTGCCAAAGAAACTCAACATGCAACATGGCCCATTTTTGAAGGCAACAAGTGGAGTAACCCTAAGGGTGCAAGTGTGATTGGTGTTGTACATTTTCATGCTTTTTTGTCTTTGCCTTAGTCAAGCTATTTGTTGGTTGATTTTGCATACAAACCCTAGGTCTATCATGACATAATTTGAAGGCTTTAAAATGCGGAAATTTAAAGTCCTAAATTATTACAACATAATTATGAGGATGGGGGTACAAATGTTTGAATGGGGGATATTTAACAAGAAATTTAAATCTAAACTATTACATCCATATTGAATAGACAAATAATAAATTGTATAATATTTAAACAAATGTAAATGCAAAATGTATTATGCACAAAATGGTTTTTTATGTATGAGAAAGTATTTTTCAATGTGAAATATAAACAAAAATAAAAAGTCAATTTTTTTGGATATTTTGTGGTTTTAGGGCAAAACCGTAATTTTTAATAAATAGTAATTATTTACTAATTATATACAATATTTATATATTTATTTATACAAAAAAATAAATAAAAGAGAAGTATATTGTAAAAATTATTTTTGATGTCAAATATTAATAAAAATAAAAAGGTATTATTTTTATATTTTATCCTAAATATTTAATAAAATATGTATAAGTATTTATACTATATATTAAATATACTAAATATATACAAAAATGAAATATTAATTATTTACAAAAAAAAGAGAGTATATTTTTAGAAAATGTTTCCAAAATGTAAATAAGAAATAAAAACTAAAAAATATATTTTTTATATTATTTTCTAGGGTTTTGAATAAAAAATATATATATTTATTTACATGTATAAGCTAAATAAAACAAATAAATGTCAAATAAATGCAAAAATGGGTGAACAAATATTTTTAATATTTTTTATGTTTTGACAAAAAATATCAAGTCAGAAGAAAAAAGAAAAAGTCAAAAATGATCAAGATATCACACAATGGGCCAGGGGGGGTGCAAAATGAGAAAAGATGTGCAAAAAGCAAGGATTGCCCAGGCCCAGCCCAAGATATCATCTTCTTCCTCCAGCTTCTGTCAAAAACGCGCGCCCTCTATGCTTCATTCAAATTCCTGATTCTTTGACTTTTAACAAAATCTCACAACACAAACATTATAGAGCATGGAAAGACGAATTCATACATATAAAAAACTTAACCTAACTCTCAGAAACGAGGGAGAATTTCTCCATCCCCAATTTCTGACCTAAGTTTTCTTCCATGTTCAGGTCCAAAATTCTCACAGCACACACAATATAAATGAAAAGTAACTATATGGATGGCTTCAGGGCTATGAGTAGAACATGCTTTCTTCACAAACTTAAGCCTAACTATGCCTGGATAGAGAGATAGAAGTTCAAATTTTTACCTGTTCAGCTTGAGTCGTGTACAGCAATGGAGGTATCTTCAATGGAGTTTGAACTTTTGTACAGCTTGCCTGAAGTCCAAGTATGCTTCCCTTATGCTTAGCTTGCTTTGAATCTCTCTGAATCAAGCTATGGAAGTCAACCTGCAAAACTGAAAAGTGAAAATGGCAAACTTGGCTATGGATGTTACAGCTTGTATTCAATGCTTGGGATAGCTTCAGTGGGTGATATGGAACATGTTTGAACTCTTTTTGGCCAAAGTGCACGAGTGAAATGGATGGTGGAAGTCAATCTGCTGCAGGCACTCTATTTTGCAGAAAAACTATGCTTTTGGATATGAGGATGGATTGAGGGTGGTTTGGTCGTGCTTTAGGTCAGGTTTGATGTATGGAAAGTGTTTATGAAGTTTGTTTAGGCTTGTGTTGACAGGAGATCAAAGTTTGATATCTTTTGCAATCTTTCTTCTAAAATAAGCAAGGATAGTCAAGTTGACTTATAGGCCAGCACAGGTCCCTCAAGCATGCTGCATACTTTGTTCTTGATCAGTTGGATTTGCCTACCAACCCTTGCCTCAGAGATTTTGCTTGTACCTCTTGGATTATGAATTTGACATAAAGTGCACCTTTTCAAAAATGGCAAATATGCTTTTTCCATTTAAAGATTAATCTTGCATGTAATGACCAAATAAACAAAATAATGCTTGAACACAATGGTTTGGCATTTAATTATTGAGTGTGAAGAGGATTAGAGGCCTGTAATCTAGCTTGTACAAGTTTACTTGAGAAATGCCAATGTATGAACATGCCTTTGGTTATGAACAAAAGTGACTTTTGCCCAACTTTGCCAATTCGATTCTCCCTAACCACAAGGGTGTTTGAGAAGTTCCTGGACAATTTGGAAAGCTTGGAATGTGTACTACAATCCATATTTGTAATGAAAATTGAAATTCCAAGTGGAACCATGTGAAAAGTGGCCATGAAATTGGGCAAAAATCCTGCCTAGAATAGGTCAAAAATTTTCTAAGTTAAGAATGTTTTGCACCCTTGTTCCAAAAATCATAACTTGAGCTACAAGCATCCTATGAGAAAACTTTGTGAATCAAAGTTGTAGATTTTGCAATGGACTACAACTTTCATGTTTTGATTTTTGTTTGAATCCAAATGTATCTTGATGAAAAAATGGGACAAAGTTAGGAAAAAATAAGGAAGTTTCATAACTTAGAAAAATTCTAAGTTATGAAATTTTCTCATTTTAAACCCTAATTTGCAAATTTGGGTTTCTTGATGAAAAAGTTTCAGAATTTGACATGTCTTGATGAAAAATGAATCTTGGCACTTGATTTTGACCAAAAAGTCAAAGTTTGACTTTTCAGTATACAGTCAAATTTTGATCAGTTGACTGGAAAATTTATCTGTCAATCTTGTGCATTTGAGATCTTTTGAACTTGTTGAATGTGTCAAGACAATGCCATTGAGTCTTTGAGTCCATATATGAGTTTGGTTTGCCATTGATTAGGTCAAACAGTCAAAAATTGCCTTTGTGCAGTCAAAACCCTAAAAATGACCATTTTGACCTTTTGGTGATCTGATCAAATTTCTTGTGGAATTGTGATCCAAACTTGACCAAATGGTTCATATGAGTTCATAATGTTGATGTGGGTCAAATTTTATGAGGTTTGACTGTCAATTGGCCACAGTTGACTTTTTCCCCAATACAGCTGATTTCTAGGTCAATTGTCCCATTGACTGGGCAAAGATTGGAATCAAGGCTTGAAACTTCGTATGGATAAACTTGTGAGTGCAACATGAAGCAGGGAAGTCACTTTGGGCATTTTAGGTCAAAACATCCTTGTGCAAACTCAAACCCTAATTTAGGTCAACAGTGCAAGGAGGAGTCTTGAGCAAAGCAAACCCTAACTTGATCTTGAGCTCCAAGAGTATTGTGATAAGAAAATGTTGAAGAAATGAGAGGGCAAATTTTAGGGTACAACACTTGGTATCTCTGTTTTGGAGCAGACTCCATTTACTGGTTGGGAAAAGACTCTCAGGCCTGAAGAGATTGCTGCAGCCCTTCACCTGACCAAAGAGGAAGTAATGGCTAACTGGGAGACTAGAAGTGGAGTTAAGGGCTTTTTGGCTAAGTTTCTGGTTGGCAAAGCTAATTGTTTCTGGAATGACTTAGATTTCAAAGCGTACGAGGACATTCTGGCTCTCTTAATCTATGGTCTGGTATTGTTTCCAAATCCTGACACCTTTGTTGATGTTAATGCCATTCGTATCTTCATCTCTCGGAACCTTGTACCCACTCTCTTGGGTGATATCCTTCATCATCTCTATGCTCGTACCGCCCGAAAGAGGGGAACTTTGATGTGCTGTGCTCCTTTATTTTCGAGGTGGTTTATTTCGCACCTCCCTAGATATGTACTGAAGAACAAAGAAGGAAGGGGCTGGGCTCATAGGATAATGTCTCTTACTAATAATGCAATCATTTGAACTCTCAGAGGCTTAGATGAGGTGGCCATCATTGATCGTTGTGGAGAGTATCCTAATGTTCCATTGATCGGAACCCATGGAGGAATCTCTTATAACCCATGTTTAGCTCTCCGTCAGTTTGGAAGAGCCAGGAGAGAAGGGCCTCATGAGATGTTGATACCTCATATCGTCTTTAATTTTCAGGGAGAAAGCGACGAGTTGCGTCGTAGATTCATCAGGGCTTGGGATAGAGTTCACAAATCTGACCCACATGAGTTGGGACCAAAAACTTCTCTGCCAATGGAGTCATATTTCAGATGGGTCCGCATCCGTGCCCAGAAGTTAGTTATGCCATACGAAGCTGTCAGGCCTATTACTCTTGAAGTTGCTGATAAAGACGGGGTTCCTCCAACTATTCTCCATCCTCATACGTCCACTGATGTTGGCACACTGAAGAGGTCTTGGGCGCAACTGCAGGAAGAACGGGATTCTTATCGGGAAAGGTTCAACGAACAAGAACAGAAGATCCAGAAGCTGACTAAGCAATTGGAGAACGAGCGGATCCTGAATGATTATATCCGCACTGAGAAGAAGAGGCCATGGGAACATTGATGGACCTATTGATGATTTCTTTTACGGTTTTATTTACTTTTCAGTATTTCCATTCTTGTAACGCCTAAGGGCAATTTGTTGAACAGTTTAAATTCTGAAGTTAAATCTAATAAAGTGTGTTTCCTTTCTTGTCTACAAATTTGAATCCCGATTGTCTTTAAAAACATAAACCATACGCATTTCATCTCATGCACTGCATAAACAGGTACCCTTTTACATGTCGCTTATCTTCTTCGCTGTTTATTTCAGAAATCATCATGTCTACTGAACCTTCCACTGAGCAAGCTATCAAGGCCCTCCAGGCCCAGAATGCCCAGTTCCAAGAGTTAGTCATGAGCCTAGCCAAGGGTCAACAGGATTTGAAGACCCTGATTCTGAAAGAGAGGAAGAAGAAGAAGAAGAGGACCGTCTTGTTCAACACTGGACGCAGGTTTGGAAATGGACTGTAGAATGAGGTTGATCTGACCACCTCATCTGTAGGGAAAGACAGTCCACAAGAGAGAAGGTTTCCTAGCCCCGTGGTATCCGACAACGAGATGGATTATGATGAATAACAGTACCCTTCTGCTGAGGATAGGTACAAACAGTTGGAGGACTGCTTGAACGCTATGGAGATACAGAACGTGCCCGGGCTGGACTTCGAAGACCTAGGTTTATCCTATGGGGTGGTGATCCCCCATAAGTTTAAGGCACCTGCCTTTGCCAAGTATGACGGAGCCTCCTGTCCAAAGCTGCACCTCCGGTCATATGTAAGGAAGATCCAGCCTTACACAGCTGATAAGAATTTGTGGATCCATTTCTTTCAGGACAGTCTTTCAGGGACTCAGCTTGAGTGGTTCTATCAGCTGGATGGAGCCAGTATCCGTAACTGGGAAGATTTGGCTACTGCGTTCTATAAGCAGTATCAATATAATTCCGACCTCGCTCTTACGCGTACCCAACTCCAGGTTATGTCAATAGGGACGGGCGAAGGATTTAAAGAGTATGCTCAAAAATGGAGAGACCTTGCCGGAAGGGTGCAGCCACCTTTAACTGATTGTGAACTGGTTGATATGTTTTTGGGGACCCTGTCTGGTCCATTCTTTAACCATTTGATTGGAAACTCTTCATCCGGGTTTACAGACCTTATCTTGACTGGTGAGAGGATTGAAGTTGGTATCAAGGCTGGGAAGATACAGAAGGGTGCCTCATCGAGCACTGAGAAGAAGCCGTTCAAGAAAGAGTCCAGTGATCTCTATGGTTCAAGAAGACAGAGTAGACCGGAACACCGCCAAGCTGTCAACGCGGTGGTCATTTCAAAACCTGTTGGTGCTCCTCAGCATCACAACCAACAAAGGGGTGAGAGACCTCGAAGGCAGTTCATTCGTCTCAGTATGACCTTGTCTCAGATATTGCCGCAGTTACTGACGACCAATCTGGTGACTTTGAAAGAAGCTCCGAAGATTTCAAACACAACATCCCCAAAGTACAATCCCAACGCCCGCTGCGCTTATCACTCTGACAGCCCGGGGCATAGTACGGATGATTGTTGGGCTTTGAAGAATATGGTTCAGGACCTAATCGATGCAAAGGAAATTGAGTTCGAGGCGCCCGAGAGGCCTAATGTTGTGACTGCTCCCATGCCCAAACATGGAGTGAATGCTGTAGAGGAAGACTTGTTCGTAGCCTCTGTAGATGATATTGTCACCCCGCTGATGACCGTCAAGAGGAAGCTGTTGCTAGCCGGTTTATTTCCGGGATGTAGTGAAGGTTGCCATCTGTGTTCTGTTTCACCTACTGGTTGCCCATCTTTGAAGTCAGGTATCCAAAACCTGATGGATAATAAAGAAATCCTGTTTGAGAAGATTGTTGTTCCTTCCACCCCTACTGAAGAAGTTTCCATTATTACCATTTTCAACAATTCTCCCAAGGCTCCCTCGAGGAAGCCTGTCAAAATTACGCCTATTCAGAAGATTGCACCCATAATCATCACTGTTACGGGGCCTATTCCCTACACCTCTGACAAAGCTGTACCGTGGCACTATGGGGCAGATGTTTATGTTCTGGGAGTTAAGCAAGAGTTTGATACTAATTCCGGCATCAGCAACATTACTGGGCCTGCCAAAGTCACCCGCAGTGGTAGACTTTTCTCACCTGATATTGTGCCACCAACTGTCTGAAGACCTATTGTCATCACACTTGCAAGTGTGCCTAATGCCATTCCTGATCAAGTTCTTAGTTCTACCCCTATCGCCGAGTCATCTGACGCTCGGGGCAAAGGGATCGCCACTGATATGCCTGCCTAGACGGAGGCACCAAAGATAATCAATGTTGAAGCTTCCAAACAGGAGATGGAAGAGATTCTGAAGATCATTAAGAAGAGTGATTATAATGTAGTTGAGCAGTTGGGGCAAACCCCATCCAAGATTTCTATGTTATCACTGTTGTTGTGTTCAGAGGCCCATGCCAAGGCCCTGATTACCTTCCTGAAGACGGCCCACGTGCCACAAGAGACATCAGCTGATCAGTTTACCGATTGTGTGGCCAACTTAACTGCTGATAATGGTTTGGGTTTCTCCGACGCTGATCTGGCTGCTAAAGGGAAGAACCATAACAATGCCCTGCATGTCTCCATTGAATGCAGGGGCACTACTCTTGCACATGTGTTGGTTGACACTGGTTCCTTATTGAACGTCTTGCCCAAGAAAGCTCTAGACAGGTTGGATTGCAAAGGGTTGGAGCTAAAGCCAAGTAACATTGTTGTCCGGGCCTTTGATGGGTCTAAAAGGATGGTGCATGGTGAAGTCGATATTCCAATTAGAGTTAGTTCTCAGGTCTTCGATTCTACATTCTATGTGATGGACATTCGACCATCCTACTCTTGTTTGCTGGGTCGACCATGGATCCATAAAGCTGGAGCGGTGACCTCCACACTCCATCAGAAGCTGAAGTACCCGGTCAGAGGGAAGATTGTGACAGTACAGGGGGAGGAGGAATACATGGTCAGCCACCTCAACTCGTTCCGGTACATAGAGATGGATGGGGAGTTCATTGAGACCCCATTCCAACACTTTGAAGAGGTTCCTCAGACACTGGCATCAGCTGAGACTGTGGTTGAAGATTCTCCTATGAAGATGGCTTCCTTGAGGGATGCCCGGGCTGTTATTGAGAAGGCTGAGTGTGCAAACTGGGGCCGACTTCCTGATTTCACTCAGAAGACTAACAAGTTTGGTTTAGGTTTCACTGCAGAAGCTCAGAGGGCTGTTCGTAGTACAAGGATTGGAAGACCTCATGTGTTCATCAGCAACTCGGGAGTAAATGCCATCGAAGATGACGTGGAGGAATCTGAATTCGACAGTTGGATCTACCCTACGAACAACGGTGGACCAAACAACTGGACGGCAAAGGACTTCGTCCCTATTACTTTTGTTACTCAGTAATGAACTCTTTTGTTTTGAATTTGTAACAGACAATATTGTGAAACTTTATGGTGAGGGCTTTTGTGTGCCATTTTCATATATCATTAATAAAAGCATTGGACGTTTTTGCATTTCAAATCTTGCGCTCCTTGTCTTTCTTTATTATATATTGCAAAACAGCTATTTACACACACTCACATATACATGTCTCAATCCACTCTGGATCTCACTAGTAACGACTCTGCTACCGCCACTTATGACTTTTAAAATATGATCAACTTAGCCGAAGACGAAGGTGAAGATGATTGCGAAGTGTCGGGTGAGCTTGCAAGACTGTTACTTCAGGAAGAGAGGGCCATTCAGCCACATGAAGAGCTAGTGGAAACAGTGAATCTGGGTACTGAGACAGACAAAAAGGAAGTCAAGATCGATGCAAACCTGGAGCTCAGTGTGAAACAACGGTTGATTCATATGCTGCATGACTACGTGGAAATCTTTGCCTGGTCTTACGAAGATATGCTTGGGTTGGATACTGACATTGTGGTTCATCGCCTGCCTACCAAGGAAGACTGCCCTCCGGTAAAACAGAAGGTTCACCGTATACGCCCAGAGATGTCCGAGAAAATCAAGGCTGAGGTTATGAAACAATTTGACGCCGGTTTTCTAGCAGTAACTTCTTACCCTCAGTGGGTCGCCAATGTGGTTCCAGTACCGAAGAAAGATGGTAAGGTCCGAATGTGTGTTGACTACAGGGATTTGAACAGGGCGAGCCCTAAGGATGACTTCCCTCTGTCTCACATCGACGTTCTGGTTGACAACACTGCTCAGCATAAGGTATTCTCCTTCATGGACGGTTTCTCCGGTTATAATCAGATAAAGATGGCTCCCGAAGACATGGAGAAGACCACTTTTGTTACTCAGTGGTGTACCTTTTGCTACAAGGTCATGCCTTTTGGGTTGAAAAATGTTGGGGCAACATATCAGCGTGCCATGGTTGCTATGTTTCATGATATGATTCATCATGAGATTGAAGTATACATTGATGATATGATTGCGAGGTCCCAAACAGAGGAGGAACACCTTGACCATCTACAGAAACTGTTTGACCGTTTGAAGTTATACAAATTGAGGTTGAACCCGAACAAGTGCACCTTCGGGGTGAGATCTGGAAAATTGCTAGGCTTCGTCGTGAGCGACAAAGGTATTCAAGTGGACCCTGCCAAGGTGAAAGCCATACAAGAGATGCCAGCTCCCAAGATAGAGAAAGAAGTCAGAGGCTTTCTAGGGCGGCTGAACTAAATTTCCCGATTCATCTCGCACCTAACTGCTACTTGTGAACCAATCTTCAAGCTACTGAAGAAAGATCAAGTAGTACGTTGGAACGATGAATGCCAGGCCTCTTTCGAAAGAATTAAAGAGTATCTCCAGGAGCCATCCATTCTGATGCTACCAGTTGAAGGGGGACCTCTAATCTTATACTTGACAATACTTGACAATTCAATGGGGTGTGTGTTGGGTCAGCATGATGAGTCTGGCCGAAAAGAGCATGTTATTTATTACCTTAGCAAAAAGTTTACCGACTGTGAGACCCGATACTCACTGCTCGAGAAAAATTGTTGTGCTTTGGCATGGGCTGCTCGCCGGCTGAGACAGTATATGTTGACTCACACTACTCTATTGATTTCAAAAATGGATCCAATCAAGTATATCTTCGAAAAGCCTGCCTTGTCCGGAAGAATAGCAAGCTGGCAGATGATCTTGACCGAGTATGACATCCAGTACACAACTCAAAAAGCAATCAAGGGAAGTGTATTGGAAGACCATTTGGCACATCAGGCAGTGGAGGATTACCAGTCTATGAACTTTGAATTTCCAGACGAGAATATCATGGTAGTGACTGATTGCGAGATACCTGGATCGGATGAAGGACCTGAGGAAGGATCCCGATGGTTTATGCACTTTGATGGAGCTTCAAACGCTTTGGGTAACGGTATTGGTGTTGTGATCATATCTCCTAAGGTCTCTCATACTCCGCTCACCGCCCGACTGTGTTTCAACTTCACCAACAACATGGTGGAGTATGAAGCATGCATCATGGGTCTTCGAGCTGCAATTGACCTAAGGATTAAGTTTCTGAGTGTCTTCGGAGATTCCGCTCTCGTGATCAGTCAGATCAAAGGCGAGTGGGATACGAAACACCCAAATCTTATTCCCTACAAGGAGTATGTGTTGACGTTGCTTCCCCATTTCGAGGAGATAACCTTTGAACATTTCCCAAGAGAGGAGAACCAGTTGGCGGACGCGCTAGCTACGGTGTCTTCTATGTTCAAAGTCAAATGGGACAACAAGGTTCCTGGGATTATTATTTGGAAACTGGATGAACCTGCACATTGTTGTGACCTTGAGACCGAAGAGGTAACAGAAAAACCTTGGTATCATGAAGTGAAGAGGTACCTTGAAGCTCAAGAATACCCCGAGGGTGCATCCGTTAATGACAAGAAGTTTCTGAGAAGGTTCGCGGCAAAGTTCTTCATCAGCAATGACATTCTTTACAAACGTAACCATGATTCAACCTTGATGCGTTGCATGGATAAAATTGAAGCAGAAAGGATCATAGCAGAGTTGCATGAAGGTACCTTCGGAACGCATTCCAGTGGAACTACCATGGCAAAGAAAATCCTCCGGGCAGGATATTATTGGTCAACAATGGAAGCCGACTGTTATCAGCATTCGCGGACATGTCACAAGTGCCAGATCTATGCTGATAAGGTGCACATTCCTCCAGTTCCTTTGAACGTCTTGACAGCACCTTGGCCTTTTGCAATGTGGGGCATTGATATGATCGGCAAGATCAGACCTATGGAATCCAATGGGCATCGTTTCATCCTGGTAGCGATTGATTACTTTATGAAGTGGGTTGAAGAAGCTTCCTTTGCTACCGTAACCAAGAATGTCGTGGCACAGTTCATTCGGCACAACCTGATCTGTCGATACGGTGTACCAGAGAGGATCATTACGGATAATGGTACCAATCTTAACAACAAGATGATCACTGAGCTCTGCGAGCAATTAAAGATACAGCACCACAACTCTTCTCCTTATCGGCCGAAGATGAATGGGGATGTAGAAGCGGCTAATAAGAACATTAAGAAGATTGTGCAGAAGATGACAGTGACCTACAAAGATTGGCACGAGATGTTACCATTTGCTCTTCATGGGTACCGTACCTCAGCACGGACGTCAACAGGGGCAACACCCTATTCCTTGGTATATGGCATGGAGGCAGTCCTGCCCATTAAAGTTCAGATACCCTCTCTCCGGATCATGAAGGATGCGGGTTTAAGTGAAGACGACTGGATCCAGACCCGGCTTGATCAACTAAACTTAATCGATGAAAAAAAACTCACTGCTATTTGTCATGGTCAGACATACCAAAAACGGATGATCAAGGCATTTAACAAGAAAGTCGGACGACAAGAGTATCAAGTCGGGGACCTGGTAATCAAGCGCATCATTCTACCTCAAGGTGATCCCAGGGGCAAATGGACCCATACGTACGAAGGGCCATTTGTGGTTAAAAACATCTTCTCAGGAGGAGCGATGATTCTAACCACCATGGATGGTTACGACCTTCCTCACCCCGTCAATGCAGACATAGTAAAAAGATACTACGCATAATTAAAGACCCGCTAGGTTGACTGGCCTGGGCAAAAATAAGGGCTTCCCGGAGAACCAAAAGGGTTCGGGCAAAAATAAGGGATGGAAATAAAAATCTGTACACCCGGCAAGTCGAAAACCTGAAAAGGCGGCTTGGGCAAAAATGGGTATCCCGGTGGACTGAAAACCTGAAAGGGCGGTCCAGGCAAAAATTAGGGATAAGCGTAACACTATGTCTCATTGGATCACCCCACATCCAGACTTTGGTATCAACTATCAAGCTCGGACGGCACCCATCAATCAGATTCAACTCCAACTAAGCAGCAAAGTGATGAGATGCTTGAAGATATAATGGAGATAGCAGAGTTGGAACCCAGTGGGATTATTCACATAGCTGTTTTGTTTTCTTGTTACAAATTGTATAAATCCTATTTGTTCGGCGGCGTTCCCTTACTAGGATGTCAGCCTCTTGTACAAAAACGCCTATTTACGGGCAAACTTCAAAATCAATACAAGTTCATTTTTCAGACAAATGTCAAATTGTTTTTCCTTTATCTGTTTTGTTTTGCAAAGAACGTCCAATGTTCATTTTTGATATATGCATTTGACATTAAGTGCTTCTCATAAATATTTACATGCGAAACAAAGGACTAAGTATGGGTGATATCAGAAGTAGGGGCAATAAGAATTGTCTGAGCGGTCTAGTTGCTTTGTCCACCAAGGTACCAAGGTGGGTTCAGCTGAAGAATATGACCAAGATACCTTCACTCCCCGCAAATAAGACAGTAATGGTAGCTCTCCCCTCGCTGAGACTTGCAACTATGAACGAGTCAACAATACTCTCCCTAAGCAGAGTTGGTCTACCATCAGCCCTAAGAAGACTTGGTCTCCCTAGAAGGCCTTAATATTCCCCAGCGGAGTATACAGGATATTCCCCAGCAAGCATAAGAGCATCCCCAGCAGTCTTAATATTCCTCGACAGAGTATAAGAATGTTCCCCGGCGGAATACAAGATACCCCCAGTGGAGCCATTTCCCAGCGCAGTCTAAAAAATCTTCCCCGCCAGAGTTGAATCATCTTACCCAGTAAATTCTGGAAGCTTGTCCCCGGCAGAATACAAATGTATCTCCCCAGCCATTTTCAGAAGGTTATCCTCACAAGAGTCTAACTGGGTTATCCTCAGCAAGTTGCGACTGAAAGATCATTCCCAGCGAAGTTCTTTCTATCCCCAGCGGAGTTTATCATCAAAATCCCCAACAGAGCTTATCAACGAAATCCCCCATCGGAGTTATCATCTCAGCAAAGTATCTCTTCCACAGAGTAATTCCCCGCAGAGTAATATCTTCACCAGTTTATTCCCCAACGGAGTCATCTTCTCCTACAGGTTTATTCTTGCAACCATCTTCGTGCATCATCCCCAGTGGAAACGAAGAATTCAACCATACTCTTCAACATCAGCCCAGGATTTAACAAACTCCCCGGCATATGTCAAGGATTTATTTTCCCAGACAAAAATACATTCATAAACATTTCACATTTCATACCTCCTATTTACATACATGATAAAGTGCATACGACACGATCTCATTTATTTTGAGAACATCATGCATTTTATACATCATGACATTGCATATAACTAATGTTTTTCCTTTTCAGGAAAAAAGGTCAACCAAAAGATGATTACCATCAACCTTTTCGAGTCCCAGTTTAATACCTGTAACAAGCCAGGAAAATTCTGTGGACGACTGATTGTAGATCAATACCTGTAACAAGCCAGGAAAGCTATCTACATGAAGAGATTGAAAATTAATACCTGTAACAAGCCAGGAAAACTATTTTTCTTTCTCAGGTCAGAGATCAATACCTGTAACCAGCCAGGACAACTATCTCATCGGCCAACCTTTCTTAAGTTCCAGATGAATACCTGTAACAAGCCAGGAAAATTCTGTGGACGACTGATTGTAGATCAATACCTGTAACAAGCCAGGAAAGTTATCTACATGAAGAGATTGAAAATTAATACCTGTAACAAGCCAGGGAAACTATTTTTCTTTCTCAGGTCAGAGATCAATACCTGTAACCATCCAGGACAACTATCTCCTCGACCAACCTTCTTAAGTTCCAGATTAATACCTGTAACAAGCCAAGAAAATTTTGTGGACGACTGATTGTAGGTTAATACCTGAAACCAGACAGGACAACTATCTACTTGACCATCATGAAGCAACCCTACATAGGTTTCCTTCCTTCCAAGATGCAGTTTTACACGGACTCATCGTCAGGCAACCCTACACAGGTTTCTTCTTTCAACTTACAAAATTACAATTCAACAAACAATCTCCATATGGCATCTATAAGCCCATCCTTCTACCAACAACCTCAAAATGGCATCTGTAAGCCCATTCCCAACATCATATTGTTGATACTACATCATGCGAGTGCAAATTTCTGGGCACTTTAGTGTTCAATCATCTTCCACATTCGGATCACGAAAGGCACGCAAGCCAATCTACATCCTCAGGTTTAAGAAGATTGAACAGGGCAACTATTGTACCCCAAAATTTTCCCTCCCATATTCCTCAAGATATGTCAAGAATCATCTCCAAATGGTTCAAGATTGCTCAAGAGTTAGACAGTCAAACCATCTCCTAAGCAGTAGACAGCTGAAATTAGGGTTTTGGTTCTTTCAAGGAATTTGGGTTTTTCAATGGTTCAATCAAGTCTCATAGGCCTATATACATTCTCAAGCACCTCCATGCCAAGTTTCAAGACTCACAATGCCAGTTTGCACAGTCAAAAGCCCCATTTGATCTACAGTCAACTGCAAGGGCAAAATGGTCATTTTGCAGTCAAAAGACAAAATTACTGGTCAACATATTCTTTTGAGTTCACAATCATCATTTGATCATGTCTTGATCATGATCCCACAAGAATAGTTCAAAAATCATCAAGATACAAAAGTTACTATTTTTGGACAGTAGAAAAGTCAACTGTACTTTGACAAGGGCATAACTCTTTCATGGTTTGTCAGAAAAATTCCATCCAAAGCTCATTTTGAAGAGGATGAAATTTCCTACAATCCATCTTCACACCCCAAGATCAAGAAATGCTCTCACAAAAAGTTACAAATTTTTACATTATAGGTCAATTTCAAAAGTCAACAAAGGTGCACTTTGAGTCAAAGGCCATAACTTGAGATTGGTAAATCCAAATGACATGGGACCAAAATAATTGGTTAGAGTACTTCAAGGGCTTTCCAAAATGTCCAATAACATGGTCATATGATCAAAATTGAGCAAGTTATGCATTGGAGAAGTTGGGCAATTTTCATGAATTTGCAAAAGTCAACTTTGCTCAAAACACCTTCTTTTTGCTAATGGGCCTCAAATCTCTTTTTGAAACTTCATCCATGACCTGTGCACGACCCACCAAGTTAAATGGGATTTATTTTCTTAAATTTATTTATTAAATGGATTTTTAATATATATTAATTCATTTAATTAATTTAAATCATAAGAAAATAAAAGATTTGTTTCTTAAACCTATTTGTGAACCAAATATGATCCAAATATGCTGACCAATTCGTGCACAAGCTAAAAGATACAAAAATATCCAATTTTGGCAACTTGTTCAATCATGAAAAATCAAGAATATTTGATTTATCAATCAAAGATTTAATCTTCAATGCACATGGGTATGGGTCCAAATTTTGACCTAAACTGATTCCCTTATATGCAAGCAAGCCAACCATAACCTAGGAGACGACTGAAAGACTGCAGAACGGACATACCAATTTCAAGAAATTCCAAGAAAACTCAAAACTTGTTCTTGCAATCTAGGCCAATTCAAGGTGCCTTGTCCATCCAAACACATTGCAGGAGATACCAGGAGTGATTTGCAATCAAATTCAAGCGTCAAAGCTCAAGGAATCGCGACATACCATCTCACGGTTTGTACTTATAATTCAAAACCGTATCTCTTATTCATACGCATTTGACATGTTTTTGTGATTGATTTGCATTGCTAGAGATCATACAAAGCTAATGGAATGATTGAATTGAACCATAGTGCCCTGAATCGAGAGATGCCATGATTGAATTTCTAGGGTTTTCGAGCTTTCAAATAGGGCTTTCCAAACCAGGAAAAATTGGAACCAATGGGATACATGGTTGAAATCGTGAGGCCAAGACGATTCCAACACATACCTCACGAAATATTTATGTTTGCTCTGTGTCTATTCGCTATTTTTCGTGCAGGGAGGTAGTGGAGGTTAAAAACCCCCGCTATCTGATTATATTTTTTGCAGGGCCAAGGTTGAAGATGATGACGTGTTGTCATCTGGTTCGTCTATTTGAATCAGCGTGCCTTTTTATTTTTTTTCCAGGCATAGTGACATGTTTTTCCATATAATAATTGTTTGGTATCCCATTAACGAATAAACGCGCTGGTTGAGTTGGCAAGCAGGTTGAAGCATTATCCCTTGGGACCTGGGTTCGAATCCCAGGTCCCCCAAAACATTTATTCAATTTTTCTTCATATATTCATGTGCAGCACCCCACGCGTGATCCACCATACGCCTCAGAGATCCACACGCCAAGTGGCTTCAGGCCAAGATCCAGTGGCCAAAGTTGAAGGACCACCATACTCCCTGGTCAGCGCACGCATAGCAAATCCAGGAAAGTCAAGCAGGCTGAAGCATAATGGGCCTGGGAATGGCAGAATGCACCTCCAAATTGGGCCCAACACCCCCTTCATGAGTTTATTTCTTTTCTTTTCTTTTTATTTTTTTCTTTCATTTAATTGTTTTTATTACTATTATTTTAATTAACCAATTAACAAATTAACCCCTTTTTTATAAAAAATTCAGAAAAACACAAAAAATATAATATTTTTATTTATTAAATTTAATTAGTTTATTTTGTAAATAAATATTAATATAATTTGTTTAGTTTTAATTAGGCATAATAATGATATTTTCGCAATAAATTAAAATTGGTGTAGAATTAGGTTTTTAATCATTTTATTTTTTATTTCCTTAAATATTCTAAAAACCCAAAAAATATTTCTCTTTTTATTTAATTAATTAATTAAATTAGGTTTAATTTAATTAAATGCAAGAAATAACAAAAAAATCTTTTTCTTTCCTAAAAGGGGTCAAAACCCTAAAAACTCTCCGACTCAATTTTTCTCGCGCGTATGATTTTTGATTGATTCATATTTTTTGATCCATATAATTGTATCTGCTCCGAGGATGTAATAGCTTTAACTTAGGACTTTTTTACCGCTTTCATTTATTTTCCGCGATTTACTTTTTCAAGGGTTTGTTCTTGGCGATGTAAATACCCGACGCCTTGTAATAGCTTAGTTTTATTTTCCGCAACCATTAACTGCTAGATGTATGACTAATAGGCTATGCATGACAAGATCTATCTTAAATTAAAATCAATTGTAGCTCACCATAACATGTACAAAGATAACATAACTGAAAATTGACACACTCGCACATGCCACTCTTAGGGTACGCCTCACTTGGTTGCCTCGACGTGGTCATTGAGTATAGGAAATTTTAGAGGTCACCCTCCTGTCTAAAGATCAAAGTTGCCTCGAAACGGTTGCCTCGGATAAAACGATCTAAGACATTAGGGTTACCGCTAAGGTGTCCTACCGTTGCTCTAGTGACCACATGTCCCTTAAATCAAATTGACCCGAAAACTCCAACGACGGTGCTACCTACTTCTCAATAGTGGGACAGCACTGTCTAAAGGACATTTACACAGTTTAATTCCTTTTGAGTAGGTAGAGGTTTTTAGGTACTTGCTCTTTCAAAACAAAACAAATTTTTCGCACTTACACTTTTCAAACAAAGTTTTCAAACAACACTTCATACACTCTTGAGGACAGAAACAAGAGTTAAATCGAAGTTTTCAAACAAAACTTTTTCAAAACCCACGAACACAAGAAAAGCAAAACTTTTTGAAAACATAGTGAGCAAGTACCTAAGAGCCCGTGGATAACCACTGATAGAAAGGGTGCTAACACCTTCCCTTTCTATAATCTACCTCCCGAACCCGAAAAACATCTCGAAAAGGAATTTTGTTGTGCTTTTGTCCTTTCCTTGTTGGATAAAATAAAAGATGGTGACCTCTTGCTTACCGCGACATTTTGCAAAACGCAAACGCGAACCAGCATTCCAAAACAGTCAGTTTTATTCCCACCGATCACACCTACCGACTTCGAGTAATTGCAGAGATCGTGGATTCGACTCAAGGGGGGAACAAGACACCTTTGAAGCTCGATTCTATACAAGAGAGAAGAAAGTGTTGGAGCTCATGAGAAAACTTCACGAGGAGTAAAGCCTGAATGCCTATATTGCACCAAAGAAGAAACGCCCGTGGGAGACTTAAGTATTTTTTTTAGGAGTCTTTTCTGTTGTCTATTTGAGACCTTTTGCTTTTTTTCATTATAAGCCCAAGGAGCAGTTGTAATATTTGAACTCATTAATATAATTGTTGTGTTTTTTCCCTTTTTGGATAGAAAATTTAAATCTCTTGAGGTCGTTGAAAACATTGCATCTGCATAGCATGCATCATATCATAAGCATGTTTTTTATACAGGTCTCCTCATCTTTTTACTATTTATTTTAGTATAAGATGGCTCTAGAGCAAATCGTCAAATATATGCAAACTCAACATGCACAGTTCCAAGAGACTCTACTCAACCTAGCCAAAGGTCAGCAAGAAATTATGGCACTCCTTGCCACCAAGAAGAAGACCAAGAAGAGGGATGTTATTCTCAACATGGGAAGAAGGTTCAAGGGGCCTACCCCACTAGCTCAAATAGAAGAGGCTTCTTCTGAGGAAGAAGACAATCAAGAATAGGAGGTTAGAAGCACTAGAGTTATGGGTGAAAATAACCAAGTTATTGAGGACAAAGATTATTACGAAGAGCAATATCCACCGGCGGATGAGAAGTACAATCAACTGGAAGACCGAGTTAAGGTTGTAGAGATCCAAACATTGCTTGGTTTGTGACTTTGGACATTTAGGTTTGGTCCCTAGGGTGGTCATTCCCCACAAGTTCAAGATCCCTGTCTTCTCCAAGTATGACGGGGTCTCCTATCCAAAGATGCATCTGAGGTCTTATGTCTGCAAGATTCAACCACACACCGCAGATAGGAAGTTATGGGTTCATTTCTTCCAAGAGAGCTTATCTAGGACATAGTTGGAATGGTTCTATCAACTAGAAGGGACTAATATCCACACATGGGAGGATCTGGATGTTGCCTTCTACAGACAATATCAATATAATACTGATCTTGCACCAACTCGCGTGCAATTACAAAATATGACCATGGGTTAAAATGAAGGCTTTAAGGAGTATGCTCAAAAATGGAGGGACCTGGATGGAAGAGTGCAACCCCAATTAAATGACAGATAATTAGTGGACATGTTTGTGGGTGTAGCGGTAGAAATGTTTAAGACTAAGCCATTAGATAGACTAGACTTATACAGATCAAAATAAAAATCGCCACCGCGCTTTATCGTTTCCAAAGGAATGGGAAAAGATCGAATAACCCAAAAAAAGGGGGAAAGATTCAAGGTAAGGGGGTTGGTTATGAAAAGGGAAGGTATTATCACCCTAAACATCTACGATACTCCGCATGAACCTCTTTGAAAAATCTGTATATTTTGGCTATAAAATTTTGTATAAAAAAATAGATGGTGAAGGTGAGAAAAGAAGTATTTTTTATGATTTTTGCACCCGTCGCGGTTGCGAACCTTTAGTGCCTACGTACCACCTTTCGTGCAATAAGGGATCAGGGTACACATAGTTCCTCTTTAAAAAAATTTAAAACACAAGAGTGTTGGTTAATATCATGAGATAGACATCATTGTCATTGTCCGTGTGGAAAACATACTTACTACCCACAATCATGAGAAAGGAGAATTTGCATCATCTCAAAGTGGAGGATATGACTTGGATTTTAAAATCAACAATGCCTCACTCAACACCCAAGTGGAAAATATCCCTCTTCACTACATATTGTAGAAGTATAGTTGTTTGCATCACTACAAGAATTGACAAGAGTCTAATCTTTTGATAAAAGTTTTAAAATATAAAGCCAAAGTGGCAAAATGGTTTGAAATGAGATTGATTGACTTTTAGTCTTCTCACAAAAATGTCAAGGTATTATTAAGTTGATTGAATTTTATTGATGAAAAGGTTTTGAAAATGCATGGACTTAGGTCCAAGTTTATTATGAAAGTAGTTTAAGTTAAAAAACAACGAAGAGTTTTCAAAAAGAGGAAGAAGATTTTTGAAATTAAAGAAGGTGGGAGGAGAAGAAGAGACTATCCTAAAGCATAAGGTAAAATCTAGGGATGAGAACCATCTAACCAACAAGAAGCCAATACTTGACATTGTGAGTCAATATAGAATTCTCATTCTTTGGATTGAAAACAAGCAAGCAAAGATACTAGACCTCTTGAGAAAACCAAACTTCAAGTGTATTAAATCTTCACAAAAATTAGGCAGAGTAACGGCTGTATACGGGTGAGTTCCAGATTACAAACAAAGAATGTAATCACAATAACCTGCATACAAAACAAACAAACAACCCAATGTCTTGAGGTAAACTTCAAGAATTCCAGACAAAATATCAATTAAGGTCCAAGGTCTCCAACATAGGCCAAGGTTTCTAATCCTAAATCTAAGAAGTCAAATACTCCATAATGCTAAGGATAGTAACCAAATAGCCCAAGTATCATTAAAGATTTTTATGGTTCATGTTTATTATTAGGTGTCTTAAAAAAAGAAAGGCTCAAGTGAGAAAAATGAAAATGACAAGAATGTAAATTCTCAAGTGAGAAAATATGAAAAGTAAGATGAAATGTAATGCTTAAACTAAATGGTACATAAAGCATAAAAAATAAAAGCATAAAGTAAAATCAATTGTTAATAATTAGTGATTAGTTGGATGACCATCTTGAAACTTGCATTTGGAACTCATTAGAGGATTGTTAGAACCAAAGCCTCCACACAACAAGTTGCATTTGCTTTTTGTCAAGTATATCATCCATTTGGAATTCTCAAAAGTACCATTTAATGATCAACGATGTTTAAGTGATCCGCGTTGACCAAAAGTAATGTAGATCCATTAGAGGATTGGTAGAACCAAAGCCTCCACACAATGAATCTCAAGGTTATTGGATCAAAGAGATCAAATTAACATACTTGGGCTTGCAAACATAGGTTTGCGCCACAGATGATCATTTATTCGAATCGGGAAAAAATTTAGCGCTATGTTAAGCAATCGTAAGTGGACTTATATAGAAGTCGCACCTATTTTGAGGCCGGTCAATAGCAATCTATGCACCATTTGTTTTGAGACATGATATAGAGATCATGCTCCAATAACACTTAGTGCAATAAGAAAGGGATGAGATAAAGAGGGATGGAAAAGAATATTCAAAACACATTTGAATTAAAATTTAATCAAACTATTGTTAAAATCATTCATCCATTTTTATGGAGTTAGACTCAACACCATCGATCTAATGATGTTAACAAAGCTCATGATCAAAATTCAACCCAAGATCATCCAGAAAATAATCACAGAATAATATTGCATTTAATATATACAATAAAAAGGGTTTTAAAATGTTTTAGAATAGAAATAAGGGATAAAAATATCAACTATGTTCAAATTAATTAAGAAATATTAAGTAAGACCATAGAAAAATCAGAAATAAACTCAAATATTTTTATAAAATGTTTGGTAATTTTTTAAAGTCAGAAACTATTTCTAAAATTAAAAGAATTGAGTAAAATAAACCAAAATTGATTAAAAAAAATAACAAAGTCAGAAATAAAAAATAAATGAGGTCACCAATATTTGTCACAATATCATTGGATCATTCCATATTTTTTTCAGAATTTAAAAATACATAAAAGTATTTTTAAACATTTAAAACAATTCAAATAAAGTGAAAATTTATAAAAAATATCAAAACACAAAATAAAATTGTGAAAAAATAAAAATCAGAAAGAGAAAAATCAAAAATATTTTTCAGAATTTTTTTAGATTTTTTGGACTTAAAATGAATTTTCTATGATTTTTAGAAATTTAAAACAATTAAAATAAAAATCAGAAAATAAAATATCAAACTAAAAAAATATGGGCCATCTGATCATTGTCAAAACGCGTTAGTAAACAGATCAAGTGGACCTAGCACGATGTGCATGTTATGGATTTTAGTAAATAAAGCACTGAATCAAATGTAAAATCAGAAATTCATAAAATACAAATGGAACGCCATCATTGGTTGGAAGATGACACGTTGGTCATCTTCAACCTCCATCCAGTCCCAAAACCAGGTCACTCAAACTTTAAAATTAGAGCACGAGACCTATGACATTCACTTCGTCTCTTCAAGACAAAGACAACCACACCTTCGCGGCAAATTTATATAAACTGTAGTTCAAGCAATTTGGAAGGAAAGTTTTGAAAAGGGATTTGAAATTTCATGGTCAAAACGTGTTTCCAGATAAAAGCAAGTGTTGCAACTAGAACCAGGGCAATGAGAGCTTCACAATGATATCAAAGTTTTGAAGAATTTATGGAGAAATATACCTATTGAAGTTGAGTTGCAGAGCTCTGAAACTGGACTTCTATGGATCAATATAGGTCACGATTCTTGAAGGTAATTGTATGGTTAGCTTTAGGGAAGATCAAGGAAGGTGAATTGATAGAAAAATTGGATTGAAAAAGGCTTGAACACTGATTTCAAAGTTGTAGAAAAATGAGTTATGGAGCAAGTTTGGCAGGGTGATTCTGGCTATCAAGCTTGAGGAAATGAATGAGGGATGACCCTCTATTTATAGGGAGTCAAATGGAATGTTCAAGCGTGTGAAATGATGAAGTTTGGAGGGAAATCGTGTGAAGTTGCAAACAAGAAAAGTGTGACTTCTATTTTGATCGAAACTCATCCAAAACACGCGTTTTTCTATGCTAATCACTTCTGGAAGTTCACTAAACATGTTTAGAAGCAAAAACATGCAGAAAAATGTGTTTAGAAGCTAAATCAAGGATTTAAAATTCTGACTTTTGAAGAAACTTTAGTTTCAAGTTACCAAGTTCAAATCAATGGCATTCTCAGCTCAAGGGGTCTTAGGGCATGATTCTTGACGCTTTAGAAATATGAGATTACAAGATTTGTAATGGGAAAATAATGGAATCAAATGGATGTATTAGCTGAAAGTTGCAATGAGTCAAAGTTGGGAAAAAAAGGTTGACTTTCCATACTTAGAAATATTTCAAGTTTTTCTTCAAAGGTGACATATAATGTCTTGCATCCAAACATGGCCTTCCACTTGGAATTTGCTCTTTACCAAAAATATGGCATGAAATATACCTCTTGAATGACATTTTGAGACTTGAACCATTCAAAATCTCCAAAAATTGAGAGAGTTATGAACTGTTGAAGTTGCAAAAAATAATGAAATGATCTATAATGTTTTGCATCTTTAGGGCATCTTCCATCAATTTTCTCACTTTTCAAATAAAATAAGGAATAAAGTTCACATCCTATAGATCATTGTGGAAAAAGAGTGGGCTCAGGGTGATCAAAATTGACCAAGTTATGATCATTTGAAGTCACATATGGGAAATTAGGGATTCATCTGGGGGACTTGTAATCCTTCTTCATCATCAAGTTTCTTCCACATGAAAACTCCTTGAAACTTTTGAAGTGATCTGTGAATAACCCTTTTAAGAGAAGGGTGTTTTTGTAATCACTCAAAAATACCAAAATATGAGCAAGATATACTTCTTTGAAGTTCAAAACCCTAGCTCCTAGATCAAGAAAATGCTTTGAGGAACTTTGACAATTTTATACCAACGCTTTTTCTTTGTAAATAGAAGTTATTAAGGATGATAATTAGAACTCATAGAAACCAAAACCACTTCCATATCTTGAAAATTGAGAGAAATATGCACTTGTGTATAATGGGAACAAGGCCTTGTCCAACCATGACAACTTCTTCAATCAACCCCTTGTACTTTTGAATCAATCTTGATAACTTTGAAATGTGTTGAACCAAAATAAACCTTGCCATGCCATTTCTTCCAAAACAACTTTAATGGTGAGGTTTGAGTTTCTCAAGCTTTATTGACTAGGGCATGGAAATAAACTCATGAACCCATGGATACACTTGCTAAGCCATATTGCCTTTACCTACATTATTAATAAGACAAACCAACACTGCATTTTATTAATTAGAAATAAAAGGAAACAAGTCAAGGTGCTTGGTAATAACACAAAAGGAAACAAGTCAAGGTGCTTGGTGATTCCTCAAAGATCAAAACTAAAGATAGGGAGGAGAACCAAAAGCCCTAATGTGACCTTGTTGTGATTGAATCCATATGGTATGATGAAGGGGTCTTAGGTGCAAAAATTGGGATACAACAACTGCCCTTATTTAAGTTTCTTCTATCTGGATATATGAAGATTAAAAATCTTCGTGTCGGCATCATCGAAGATACTTAAATATAAAACAAACCCTATTTTTGGCCATAAGATGCCATGCAATGTTTATGAATGCATATGAACAACTTCAAAGGGACGCAAAACACCACTGGAGATGTAGCAAAGGAAATAAGGATCAAAAGAGAAACCCAACAAGGAAAATAAATCACTGGTGAATCAAAAAGACCCGACTCATAGAGGATGGTAAAAGGTCAAAGGATACACCAACTTTTACTGAAGGCGAAACTACCAACATTCACTGAAGGTAGAAAGAGAAAAGAAATAAAAACACCAACGTTCACTGATGGTGAGCTACCAACGTTTACTGAAGGTAGAGAGAAAAGAAATATCAAAGCACCGACATTCACTGACGGTGAACTACCAACGTTCACTGAAGGTAGCAAAAATATAACAATCACCAACTTTCACTGATGGTGACATACCAACTTTCACTGAAGGTAGAGAGAAAAGGATTATCATAACATCGCCGTTCATTGATGATGAACTACCAACGTTCACTGAGGGTAGCAAAAAGATAACAATCACCAACTTTCACTGATGGTGACCTACCAACTTTCACTGAAGGTAGAGAGGAAAATATATCATAACATCGTCGTTCACTGACGATGAACTACCAACGTTCACTGAGGGTAGTAAAAAGATAACAATCACCAACTTTTACTGATGGTGACCTACCAACTTTCACTGAATGTAGAAAGGGAAATATATCATAACATCGGCATTTACTGACGATGAACTACCAACGTTCACTGAGGGTAGCAAAAAGATAACAATCACCAACTTTCACTGAAGGTAGAGAGAAAAATATATAATAACACCGTCGTTCACTCACGATGAACTACCAACATTCACTGAGGGTAGAAAAAATATAACAATCACCAACTTTCACGGATGGTGACCTACCAACTTTCACTGAAGGTAGAGAGAAAAATATATCATAACATCACCATTCACTCACGATGAACTACCAACGTTCACTGAAGGTAGCAAAAAGATAACAAGTTTCCCCAAAATTCCGACGTTTCACCTAGAACGGGACACAACTTCTTCTTTAACCAAGGCATTCCACCTGGAAAGGGTAATATATAAGCTGTCTCAAATAAAGAGACTACCACCTACAAAGATTTCACAATGAACTGTTTCTGCGATATTGAAAGACTTGCCATCCACTGGAGTAATTTGACAACAAACTGTATACTATTCACTCATAGAGAAGATAGAAAAAAATTAACGTCGACCTTTACGGGGAAATACAAGTTGCTCAAATAAAGAGACCTTTTACTTACTGTTATAGGAAGGATTGTAAAAATGACTTCTGGGGAAAACAATATGGCTTCCTGGGGAAAAAATATGACTTCGCGGGGAAAGAAATATGACCTCCTGGGGAGATGCCAACATATTCTTGATGAGAAGATAAAAGTCTTCTCGTGCCAAAATAAATGCACATTCTCAAACCAAGGCTCGAAGCTCACAGAAATCCAATGTAATAATATTGCTGGGAACCCAAGATTCAAACCATAAATAAACTAGAGTAAAACAGACTACCAAAATACATTCTTTGAGAAATAAACTCAAGAGGGAAACCCAAATCTTCCAGACAAAGAGTTGTACAGGAAGGCTAAAGCAAAAATCTTCCACGAGGGATAACTCAGTGGGGAAATTGAATGAATATACACTTTCTGCTTAAGGATGACACTCTATTGGAGAGAGGACAACACAACTCTGCAAAACAGGGTAATATGTCAGCAAATAAAATTAATGAATGTGAATGAGCAATGATTTGCAAAATTCAACTATGCATGATGTATGTATGAGTCTTATCATGTATATGCTGACAAACCAGACATATAACACTGGGAATAACCAGGAAAAACTAACTCGGGCACAATCAACACTCGACTAAATCACATACAAGATGAACATTCAATAAGAAAATAAGAACCAAACGAGGAAACAGAATCATATTTCGCGTCTTAACTTCACTGGGAAGGAACATAATCTGGAAATAATCAAATCATAGTGACAAAATAGTACAGATACAAGGATATAACATCCTTCTCCAGCTTCACCGGGGAATAGCACTGAGACTTCAATGGGAAAACAAATGCTTTCATGATCCATACTTCTACTGGGGATTACAATACTGATTTCAAATAAAGAGGATGGAAACCATATTGGAAAAATATCAACTGAGGATTTCGAGCTGACTTCAATGGAGAAATATCATACAGACTTCACTAGGGGAGATAATGCCTCATCATCGAGATATCAACGGGGAACCTCGTGTTGACTCTGTTGGGGAGGTCAACACCACATCGAAGAGAGGAAACCAAGATACGTTCTTCACTGGGGAAACCATAGATACATTCTTCAATATTGAGAGTAAGTATTGCACCAACTTCTCTGGGGAAAAAGTATGAAACCTCATGGGGACAACAACTTGGAGAGTTAAGAAGTCAAACATTATAGCAAGAAATCAATCTTATGGGGATTTTAAATCAAACCCAACACTTGGCAAGTGAAAACCCAAAAATTTGATAACCATCTCAACACTTCTTAAATAAAACATTTCCCTTGCCTGATTATCGGGAAATCAAACGAAATGCAAGTACTGTCGAGAGGGAGATGCTTCGTAAATGAGTCAAATCTCAGCATGCACGGGGAGAAAAGACTTCTATTAAATAAGCTAAGCCTTCACTAGGGAATCTTGGATTAAGTAGTCATATCATACAAACTTATTCCAACAAAAGATGTCGTGGGATATCTTTCCCGGGGAATCAAGAAGTCAACATATAGAAAGAGGTCAAACTCATGGGAATTTTAAATCAAACCCGACACTTGGAGGGTGAAAACCCAAAGGATTGACAACTATCTCAACACTTCCTAGAAAATATACTGCCTTGGTCTAGCTACCTGGGAAATAAATACCAACAATAATGCAGAAAGAGCGACATTTCGCAAATAGTTCCATCTCAGCACACCAAGGGAAAAGACCTTTCATCATATGAGGGAAAACTTTGCTGGGGAATCTGGGATAGAGGCCTCAGACCATGCAAACCCAAAAATCAAAAAATGAACCAAGACTTGACCGGGGACACTGGGATCACAAACCCAATACTGCACCTTATGCCAATTGGTACCGTCTTCAATATACAAAAAAAAATCACACGCATACCAGCGAAAATGACCTGAGAAAAACCTTCCAAGAGGGAACAAAACTTCTCAAATTTACTGGAGTTCGTCCATTCCTGGGATCTCCACTTTGGTTTTCCTCTTGAATCACAAAATCTAAAGTAAAGGTAAGTTGTAAATTCTTTTTGAAAAACAATTTTTTTATTTAATCTTTTTCCTTTGAAAATTATTATCAATAATAAATGGATTCTTTGTAAGCTGAATAAAAATAAGAAATACAAAGAATTGGGTAAAAGATCAAATTTTATTGATAGAATGGTAGTCTGTGAATGGCGAGACTCCACGGATAATTACAAAGTTCGGAAAATGGTAATATATAATGGAAAAGATACATTGAGATACAATGACCACTATTCCCTCTAACAACTTTGAAATTCTGAGCAGCAGCTTCTGTTGAAGTATGGTGAGGATCCAAGAAGATTGTTGCTTCAAGGATCAAGTCTTGTCTGATGTAGTTACTTGCCAAGAAAGTTACTAACTTTTTCCTAAGCTGCCCTTGCGGGTTTTCAACTTGGAAGGAAATTTATTCTGTTTATGTCTCTAATTTTTACCTAGACCGCCCTTTCGAGTTTTCGGCCTACCGAGACGCTCCTTTTTGCCTAAGCCGCCCTTTCCATTTTTCAACTTAGCAAGCTGTTCTTTTATTTCTTTAGGCGAAGTATTTCTTGACTGTATCAGCATTCATGCAACGCGGGAACTCCTCGCCATCCATAGTTTCAAGAATTAATGCACCTCCAGAGAAGGCTTTCTTGACAACATATGGGCCTTCAAGATTGGGAGTCCACTTTCCCTTAGAATCAGCGTTAAAAGACATGATCCTCCTGAGCACGAGGTCGCCTTCTCTGAATTCACGAGGTTTGACCTTCTTATCAAAAGCTTTCTTCATTCTCTTCTGATATAACTTCCCATGACACAGAGTCGTCATTCTCTTCTCTTCGATCAAATTCAATTGGTCAAACCTGTTCTGGACCCATTCAGCCTCTGACAACTTGGTTTCCATTATCACACGCAAAGAGGGAATCTCAACTTCAATTGGGAGCAATGCTTCCAATCCATACACAAGGGAGAATGGGATTGCTCCTATTGAAGTGCGGACAGATGTCTGATATCCATGTAAAGCAAAAGGGAGCATTTCATGCCAATCTTTATAAGTAACAACCATCTTCTGGATGATCTTCTTGATATTCTTATTAGCAGCTTCAACAGCCCCATTCATCTTCGGCCTGTACGGAGATGAATTGTGATGGACAATCTTGAATTCTTCACAAAGTTCTGTCATCATCTTGTTGATCATATTCGAGCCATTATCCGTGATAATTCTACTCGGCACACCATACTGACATATGAGATTATTCTTAATGAAGCGCACTACCACCTGCTTAGTAACATTAGCATATAAAGCAGCTTCCACCCATTTGGTGAAGTAATCAATTGCTACCAAGATAAAAACGGTGTCCATTAGAAGCTTTGGGTTCTATCATTCCAATCATGTCAATACCCCACATAGAGAAAGGCCACGGGGAAGAAATAACATTTAGAAGTGTCGGAGGTACATGAATCGTGTCTGCATAAATCTGGCATTTATGGAACTTCTTTGCAAATTTGTAACAGTCAAATTCCATTGTCAACCAATAGTAACCTGCCCTTAGAATCTTTTTAGCCATCGAATGTCCATTGGCATGAGTGCCAAATGAACCTTCATGAATCTCATGCCTCAACATGTTTGATTCGTGTCTATCCACGCATCTGAGTAAGACCATGTCATGATTTCTCTTGTACAACACATTTTCATTGAGGAAGAAGTTGTCTGCCAATCTTCTCAATGTCTTTTTATCTTTATTCGATGCCCTAATTGGGTATTCCTGAGTCTGAAGAAAATGCTTGATATCGTAATACCACAGTTTCTCCTTTGCTACCTCTTTTGTTGTAAACACATGAGCGGGCCTATTTAGTCGTCGAACCATAATTCGAGGTATATCATTCCAAGTATTCACTTGATACATAGAAGCCATAGTTTCCAGAGCATCTGCCATTTAATTTTCGTCTCTAGGGATGTGATGGAATTCAACTTTATTAAAGAAGGGTAATAATCTTCTAGCATAATCTTTGTAAGGGATTAAGCCAGGGTGACGAGTATCCCACTTTCCTTTAATCTGATTTATTACCAAAGCTGAATCACCATACATTTCTAGAATTTTAATTCTGAGATCAATAGCTTCCTCGAGACCCATGATGCAAGCCTCATATTCTGCCATATTATTAGTACAATCAAATGTCAACCTTGTAGTAAAAGGAATTTGTGATCCATGTGGAGTGACAATCACAGAACCAATTCCTTTACCATAAGCATTCATAGCTCCATCAAATACCATGCTCCAGTGAGATTCAGGATCATGACCTTCCTCATGCAATGGTTCATCATAATCTTTCATATTCAGAAACATCGCATCCTCATCAGGGAAATCATACATCACAGACTGATAATCATCCGCTGGTTGGTGAGCAAGATAATCTGCCAACACGCTACTTTTAATAGATTTTTGAGTGCAGTATTCGATGTCATATTCAGATAACAGCATCTTCCAGCGGGCAATTCTCCCAGTAAGAGCAGGCTTTTTAAAAATGTACTTGATTGGTTCCATTTTGGAGATAAACCAAGTAGTGTGATTCAACATATACTGCCGCAAACGTTTTGCCGCCCAGGCCAGAGCACAACATGTCTTTTCCAGCATGGAATACTGTGATTCACAATCAGTAAACTTTTTACTGAGATAATAAATGGCATACTCTTTCTTCCCTGTTTCATCTTGTTGTCCCAGAATACAACCCATAGAATTATCTAACACTGTGAGATACATAATCAATGGTCTTCCTTCGACAGGAGGGAGCAAGATAGGAGGTTCAAGCAGATATTCTTTAATACTTTCAAATGCCCTTTGGCAGTCATCTATCCATGCATAACCTTGATCTTTCTTTAACAACTTAAAGATCGGTTCACACATTGCAGTAACGTGGGAAATGAATCTGGAAATATAATTCAAACGCCCGAGGAACCCTCTGACTTACTTTTCAGTTCTCGACACTGGCATTTCTTGAATTTATTTGACTTTATCAGGGTCAACTTCAATCCCTCTCTAGCTAACAATGAAACCCAACAATTTTCCTGATCGAACACCGAAGGTACATTTATTTGGATTCAAGCGGAGACGATACTTCCTCAAACGCTGAAACAACTTCAACAAATATTATGCATTCCCTTCTTCAGTCTGGGATTTAGCAATCATATCAACAACATATACCTCAATTTCCTTGTGCACCAGATCATGGAATAGGGTTGTCAAAGCCCTCTGGTACGTTGCACCAGCGTTCTTCAACCCGAAGGGCATCACTCTATAACAGAGTGTTCCCCAGGGTGTGATAAACGTTTTTTTTTTTCATGTCCTCAAGAGCCATCTTTATTTGATTATATCCGGAAAATTCATCCATGAATGACAAAACTTTGAATTTTGTTGTGCTATCCACTAACATATCAATGTGTGGCAATGGAAAATCAACTTTTGGACTAGCTTTATTTAGATCTTTGTAATCTACGCACATGCAAACTTTTATGTCTTTCTTCGATACTAGGACAATATTGGCAATCCATCGAGGGTACACTGGTGTCACAAGAAAACCGACATCAATCTGCTTTAGAACTTCTTCTTTGATCTTTACTGCCATATATGGGTGAGTTCTTTGCAACTTCTGTTTGATTGGCAGGTACTCTGGCTTCAGCGGTAAACGGTGCTCAACAATATATGTATCTAGACCAGGCATGTCTTGATAAGACCAAGCAAAGATATCCACATATTCTTTCAACATCTAAATCAACCTGCTCTTCACATCAGGATGCAGTAACGCTCCAATCTTGACTTCCTTTGGATCTTCTTCTGAACCCAAATTGATTACTTCCAATGGCTCTTTATATGGCTGAATGGCATTCTCCTCACGCTCAAGCAACTGTGAGACCTCTTCTAGAATATCATCATAGTCTTTTTCTTCGGCCCCATACACAGAACATTCAAAGTTGGGAGAGGGTGCAGGGTTATTGTATTCAACGGGTTTTTTAATTAATCTGCACATATGATTTATATTGCTTTTAGAAACTGACACATATAACAAGTGATCATGCAGATTGAATTTCAATTATTATTTATTTTGAAAGGTTTTTTCTGATTGCCCTTTTCCAAGAAAAAGCAAAAAATAAAGACACAGTTTGGGAAACAAAGACAACTTTTATTATTGATTTTAAAAATCCTAGCAAACAGATAAGCCCATACAAAATTAATACTTTCACCTTGGGCAGAGTGAAAGCTTTTCAAAAAGTTTAACATAAAAAAATTACTTTGAAACATGTATGCAAGAGCGAACATCAATGGTGATCCAGTTCTGAACCCTAACTCCGTGCGTCACATAATTTGGCATTTCTGGCTCTGCTTCATCTTCCATAATGGAATTAATCCCGAATATAGTTGGATGAAGATAACCCCTGCTACGAAAGATGTCTTGATACTTGTGTAGCGGTGAAAATCGGAGATTGAGCTATTAATTAACTCGACTCGCAAAAGAAAGAGTCACCATCGCGCTTTATTATTTCCAAGGGGAAAGGGAAAAGAGCAAAATAAAACCCTAAAACATGCAATGTAAAATAATACTTAAAAGTAATGAAAATACAATGCGTTTTTGAAAGAGATCAAGAGTTCGGGGGTTGGTTATACAATGGGAAGGTATTAGCACCCAATGCATCTGCGGTACTCCGCAGGAACCTTTTGGAATATCTGTTTTTGGTTAAAATTGTTTGTTATATACAAGGGTGTATTTATCTACAACTATGTTTGATAAGAAATGAGTTTTTATTATTGCGTTCATGAGGGTTTCGCGACCCTTTGCCTACGTATCCAATGAAGGAATCAAAACACCGTAGTTCCTCTAGAAAAAAGTTGATTTGTTTGTGTTTTTAGTGGGCGACATTAACGCACGCATTCTAGTAATATGCACGGCCAGTATCGCGATAGAACGGAGATAACATGCCCTTGGGGGGAGTTTTGATTTGTTGAGTGTTTTGCGGGTTTTTTGGTTTGTTTACTTGTTGATTTATCTTGCCATACACGCCTAATTACTAGCATTTGTACAAAGTAAATAAAATGCAGAAAGATAAAATCCTACGCTATTACAACCATATCGAAAGGCATAAAAAATATGAAGGAAAAAATAAGATAAAAGTAAGAAAAATGAGTGTCTTTCGACTGGGGGGAAGCAGCCTTCGATTTGCATTCTGTTGGCCTCCTTCGATTGGGGCTGGCAACAGCAAAGTCACTTCTTTCGATTGGGCCTTGGCAGGGGCGAGGTCCTGTCCTTCGATTGGGAAAAGGCAGCAGCAAGTTGTATCCTTCGACTGGGGCATGCCCAAACGAATCTTGGATCAAAACAAATATATTGCCCAATCGAAAGCCCGTGTTCGAAGGAAGCAATGTTTCCCAATCGAAGCATGTGGATCGAAACAAATATATTTCCCAATCGAAAGCTCGTGTTAGAAGGAAGCAATGTTGCCCAATCAAAGCATGTTTGCAGGCAGTAAACTTGTCCAGTCGAAGCAGGCTTGCAGGCAGTAAACTTGTTCAATCGAAAGGCTGAATCGAAGGAGGTTTCAAATCCAAATGAAGGATGTACCTAAACTTGCATTCGAAGGAGACTAAGAGTCAATCGAAGGGTGTAATCCAAGTTGCATTCGAAGGAGACCTGTCAGCACATGAAATCAAAGAAACAACGAAAACACACATTTCGTGCTTGATTAGAAGTTAGTGATACATAGGCTAAGAATGTTCAAAACACTTGACAATTTCTGCGTCATCAATGCTCGAAGGTGAGAGGTTAAAACCGACTGTATTTAGTGACCTTGACTTTTGTATAAAATGCAAAAATAAAAATGGGATCTTAGGTCAAAAATTGGGGTATGACAACTTGCATGCAATAGACTTCGGCTTTATGTTGTTACCTTTATCATTCTTCACAGAGAACCCCAAGCCAGCTATATTCTTGTTTACAGGTGGATCCACAATTTGTCCTCATACTTCCCTACGGCCATTATGCACAACCTGTTGCGCATCCTTAAATGAAGATATAGAATTCTCATTTCCTCTTATATTATCAATGGATAAAGCTTGGAACTGGGTTCCAACAGCAGCTTCATCCGCCTCCACAATGCTGAAAGAGGACAAATGAGATATCAATAATGCATGTTCTCCATTTACAATTACCACTTTTCCTTCACGTACAAACTTCAACTTCTGGTGTAAAGTCGAAGTGACAGCCCCTGCCTCATGTATCCACGGCCGTCCCAGCAAGAAGCTATAAACTGGTACAATATCCATGACCTGGAAAGTAATCTAAAACAAATGTGTGCCTATATGAATAGGCAAGTCCACTTCACCAATAACAGATTTCCTTGATTCATCAAATGCTTTCACAATAATGCCACTCGGGCGCATGGGCGTTCCTTGATATTTCAACTTCATAAGCATTCTCCTTGGTATAACGTTCAATGCGGATCCATTATCAATCAGCACATTGGATAATGCATCATTCTTGCAGTTCATAGAGATGTAGAGGGCCAGGTTGTGATTCTTTCCTTCATCGAGCAGTTCATCATCACAGAAACTCGGGTTATTACATGAGGTAATATTCCCTACTGCACTGTTGAATTGGTCTACAGGCATATCACTTTCCATAAAAGCTTGGTCCAATACCCTCATCAAAGATTCTCTGTGAGCAGAGGAGTTCATCAATAAAGCCAAGATAGATATTTTTGAAGGAGTCTATAGTAGCTGACCTACAATTCTGTAGTCGCTCATCTTGATTATCTTCAAAAGATCACCCACCTCCTTTTCTAGCGTAGCTCCACTAGATTCACCCACTGCCTTCTTGGGTTCAACATTTTCAACAATTTTCTTTCCAGTACTAACATCTCCACGAACAACTGGTGCACATACACGACCATTGCGGGTCACTCTGCTAGTCTCATCAATATTTCCAACATTAGGCATTGGCTGGATGGGAACTTCCACACCATCCTCTAAAATTGTAGCATTATATTTGTAGGGTACATCCTTGTCTGACTCATAGGGGACAGGACCCGGCAAACTAATCACCAATGGAGTAATAGATGGCTTGCTATGAAATTCAACTTCAAAATGGGCGGGTGTACCAAAACAAGGCACAATAACATTTACTCCCTCTTCAACACATACAGTCTTTACAGAGTCATCTCTAGAAAACATATCTTCATATGAGGAGAATAACTCATATGTAGAGGCATACTCATCATCTGACTCCTCTTCAGCCAAACAAACCTCAATCACACTAACTTCATGGTAATCATCCCTTTGGCCTGTAACCTTGTTAGTTCCATTACCCAACAACAACTAAACACCTTTCCTCACAATTGAACATCCTCAGGAATCCCGGCAGCAAATTCGGCAAGATCCATACGGATGTTCTACCTGACCAGCCATGTGGCAGAAAGTAGCATGCAATTGTACAAGATCCTCATTCATATATTCCACATCAAAGATTCTGAACTCTCCAGGACATCCAGAAACCATGTTTACTTCCTCTTCATACTCTACCCTAGGCTTGATTATGTGGATGAGGCCCTCATCCATCATCTCCTACAAATCAGCCTTTATCTTATCACAACCTTGTATATCCATACTTCAAATAGCACAACCAGCATGGTCATGCGTATAGTAGCTAAATTCATAGAGGTCTGCATGTATTTTCACCAAATATCCTCTAACCAATTTAATATCAAAAATCCGGAAGTCGCTTGGACAACCAAAAATCGTGTTCACAACATTTGCTCCTTCATGCTTTGGCAAAGGATTACCTTTCACATTAGGGCCAACATCTTTGAAGGATAAGATACCAGACTTCACCAATTTTTGTACTTCAGTTTTCAAAGGATAGCAGTTCTCAACATTGTGCCTCGGTGCTCCCTAATGAAAAGCACATGTTTGGTCTGCTTTGTAATACCAAGGTAATGGCGATGGTATAACAGGAGGTGGTCTGGTCTGAACCAACTTCTTTTGAATTAACACCGATAGTAATTCTGTATAACTCATAGGAATAGGGTCATAACTCTCCCTTCTCTGATTATACCCTTGCTTCCCCTGATGGGATGGTCTCTGATAAGCAACGGTGGTTGGAGCTACACCAACAACTGGAGTTACTGAGGCGACTTGTTGGTGATGTTGATACTTTCTTCTAGGAGGATTAACCCCCCTCTCTTGCATAACAACATTTGTATCTCCTTCCTTCTTTTTGGAAAACCCATAGGATGGCTTCTTTGTACTTCCAGAACTTTCACTTTTTGTTAGACGACCCTCTCTTACAGCCTCTTCTAAGCGGATACCCATGCCCACCATTTCAGTAAAGTCACTTGGCGCACTCGCTACAATCCTCTCATAGTAGAAAGAACCCAAAGTCTTCAAGAAAATCTTAGTCATCTCCTTTTCTTCCATGGGAGGAATCACTTGGGCGGCTAACTCACTCCATCTTTGTGCATATTCTTTGGATGATTCCCTGTCCTTGTGGACCATGGCCCTGAGTTGATTACGGTCAGCCGCCATGTCCATATTGTATTTGTATTGTCAGATAAAGGCTTCTCCTAAGTCGTTGAAAGTATGGATATTGACGCTGTCCAAACTCATATACCACTTTAATCCAACACCAGTCAAATTATCCTGAAAAAGTGAATCAATGGACGTTGATCATCAGTATGGGTGGACATTCTTCTTATATACATCACAAGATGAGCACGAGGACAAGTGTTGCCCTTGTACTTCTCGAATTCTGGGACCTTAAACTTCGCAGGTATCTTGACATTCGGGACCAAGCATAAATCATTCACATTTTTCCTGAACAATTCATTTCCCCTGAGGGCCTTCATCTCCCTCTGCATCTTGTCAAACTGCTTTTGAAAATCATCCATTCTATCATAGAGACCCAAGTCTTCACTTGGTGGAGGAAAAGGACGACACATATCATAATTAGCAAATGGGACCACATTCACCAAAGAAGGTGCAGTAGGAGCAGCATGCACCATAAGAGGTGCAGGAGTAACAGTAGTCTGGACAACTGGAGTATCTTGAGGACCAAGATTGAAACCTTCAGGCACAAAGTTCTCTGGCATTCCCCATGGATAACCTTGAGGCATGCGATTCTGAACAACAGCTGGAGTAGCAGACGCAGGAACAGTCGGAGCTTCATTAGTAACCCTTGTTGGTTGAGGTTGAACACTCGGTGGCTGATTCTAAGTAGCCACCAGAGATTCCATTAGAGCAATGAGATTAGCCATGCCGGCCTTCAGAGCAGAAACTTCCTCGCGCAGCTCGCGATTCTCTTGTTCTAAGTTATCCATCTTCCTTCTGAAATTAGCTCGAGTATTATAGTGGTGAGACAACTTGCTGAACGAAGTAAAGAAGCTTGGTAAGACACCTGGATATACATAAAAAATGCAAGAAATATGTGTAATATTATGCATGATATGCAATACACATGATTTATTTTTACTATTAATATTTCAAGGGACTTAAAGATTTATGGACACATTTCAAATATCAAAGTAATAACACATTTAAAATAATGAAATTTTTTTATTATAATAACTTCAAAATGGATTACAAGTTTCAATAATCCCAAGTACAAGATGAAAATAAATTCTAAAACCCTAAGAAGTAAAGCTGATGGAGATCACTCTATACGCTGGCGCTTCCCTATAAGCCTGACAATCTGAGCCTTCAACCTCTGGTTTTCTTCTGCATATCTTGTGGCAACCGCCTTCCAATCACCTGAATCATGAAGTGAGAAACTAGAATCTGACTGAGGCTTAGAGGAAAATAAATCCCCTTGACTCTCCATGGTTTCTACAGCCCAACTCTCAAGAATCTCAATCAAGTTATCTTTCTTCTTCAAGTCTGCTCTATAGGAAATCTCTAAAGTTTGGCACTTATTCTTCCAAGCATCCTTTTCCTGCTACATCCTGACCAAAGCAAGTTGTAGCTCTTCCACATCATCCAACATGGGAGGAGTGGTCTTCACAAACAAATTAGACATAGGTGTTTCCCGGGAATATGGCATCTTCAACTGAATAGCTCTCGTTTGGACCCACTGAAGATAAGGCTCCAAAGAAACAGCCTCTTAGGTCCCAAGTCTTTCCTACTCTTCATGTGAATGTAACGCCAGGCATTTGCAATCTTCTCCCTAGCTTCCTTATGGTCTTCTCCCTCCTTCAGGAAAAAACTACTCAAATGAATACTATTTGGTTTATCCCTCATCGGGTAACCAAGCTGTCATCATGCAAGAACAAGGTTGTAGTTAATTCCTCCCTTTGTACCAAGAAGAGGTACATTGGGGAAACTACCACAACTGTCGACAATCTATATATCCTGGTATGATCGATGATACCAATCAATATCTGAGTGAGTAATTTCCATGATCTTAGGAACCCAACGGGGTTCCTTCTTGACATCCCAGAAAGCATCTGACTGAGGCATATGAGAAATAAACCACCGGTATAACAGAGGCGTGCAACAGATAATCATCCCCCCATGATAAGAATTCCTAAGATGAATAGAGTAATAAGCATCACCCAACAATGTAGGAACTGGGTTTCCAATCATGAATATCCTGATAGCATTAACGTCAACAAACTTATCCACATTAGGAAATAAAAACAACCCATAAGCAAGTAGAGCAAAGATGGCCTCAAAAGCGACTGTACTCTTCATCCTAGCAAAGTAATGAGCTTTCTCCAATAAGAACTGGGATGGTAATCCTCTAATCCCTCTTTTAGTACTCATATGGGCTTCAACCTCAGACTTCCCCAGATGGATCAAAGCAGCAATCTCGTGTGGTTTTGGCTCACCCTCCAAACCAGTAAAAGGAACATGATCGGTAATAGGTAAGTCCAACAGATAAGAATACTCCTTTAGTGTAGGCATCAACTGATAGTCGGGGAAAGTAAAGCAATGATACATCGGATCATAGAACTGGACCAAGTTTGAGAGAATACCCTCCTTCATCCTAAGCTTAATGAGAGGAATGATGGATCCATACTTCTTCTGAAAATCTGCAGAACACTCAATCTCGAGAATTAGACTGATCAACTCATCTATCTTGGGATCTTTGAAACTGTATTTTCCGGTCTTTCTTTTTCCATAATCCATGGTCAAAAGGTACCTGAGATATTTACAAATGGTCAACTTTCAAGTCCCTTGAAATAAAAATTCTTCAAAAGATGCTTATGAGTGCATGGATGCATGATGCAATAATCACACACAAGATCACACACATAGGGTTCATAGGTTCAACGTCACGAGCATGAGGTAGAAGGTACTATCCATAAGGTATGGTCTAAAAGTTATCACCTTCCAAACAAGGTTCTAGAGGTTCCCAGTGTCTACATCCGTCCTTCGGATATTACCAACTTCCCGATTAACTCGGTAATTAGTAATATTCTCAAGAAAAACTCGTCCAAGCGTAGTATCGCGTGACAACTATTTCCGGATTACTCCATCATAGCTTCTGCACTACACCAAAAAGGCCAAGATGGGTTAGGTATTCTACGGTCCTCAACTTCAGAAGACTCCCAGGTCGAAAGCAGCACGTCTTCCCGATTACTCGGTAAACTACACTACAGTTTAAGGGGCCTCCACTGAGTGGGGAATCTCATGCCTCCTTTTTTGGGATTACTCCCTCAAAGTTAACATGATTGTACTGCCCATCCTATCTTAAAGTTTTCCCAAGTCTGGGTATAGGACTTATAAGTAATCACCAAGCATCCTGAAAACCAGGAAAATCCAAACAAACATATATACAGTATATAACACATAAATAACAATAGCACATATATAGATATAAACAAAGATAGGCTCAACCCACTTAGGGATGGACCAGCAAGAGGTCAATCTTGCCCCAGTGAAGTTGCCATTTTTTCTGTAGCGGGAGAAATATTTAAGACTAAGCCATTAGATAGACTAGACTTATACAGATTAAAATAAAAATCGCCACCGCGGTTTATCGTTTCCAAAGGAATGGGAAAAGAGCGAATAACCCAGTAAAAGGGGGAAAGATTCAAGGTAAGGGGGTTGGTTATGCAAAGGGATGGTATTAGCACCCTAAACATCTACGGTACTCCGCAGGAACCTCTTTGAAAAATCTGTATATTTTGGCTATAAAATGTTATATAAAAATAGATGATGGAGGTGAGAAAAGAAGTATCTTTTATGATTTTTGCACCTGCCACTGTTGCGAACCTTTAGTGCCTACGTACCACCTTTCGTGCAATGGGGATCAGGGTACACGTAGTTCCTCTTTAAAAAAATTTAAAACACAAGTGTGTTGGTTAATTTTATGAGATAGACATCATTGTCATTGTCCGTGTGGAAAACATACTTACTACCCACAATCATGAGAAAGGAGAATTTGCATCATCTCAAAGTGGAGGATATGGCTTGGATTTTAAAATCAACAATGCCTCACTCAACATCCAAGTGAAAAATATCTCTCTTCACTACATATTATAGAAGTATAGTTGTTTGCATCACTATAAGGATTAACAAGAGTATAATCTTTTGATAAAAGTTTTAAAATATAAAGTCAGAGTGTAAAAATGGTTTGAAATGAGATTGATTGACTTTTAGTCTTCTCACAAAAATGTAAAGGTATTATTAAGTTGATTAAATTTTATTGATGAAAAGGTTTTGAAAATACATGGACCTAGGTCCAGCTTTATTATGAAAGTAGTTTAAGTTAAAAAACAAAGAAGAATTTTCAAAAAGAGGAAGAAGATTTTTGAAATTAAAGAAGGTGGAAGGAGAAGAAGAGACTACCCTAAAGCATAAGGTAAAAGCTAGGGATGAGAACCATCTAACAAACAAGAGGCCAATACTTGACATTATGAGTCAAGATAGAATTCCAATTCTTTGGATTGAAACCAAGAAATCAAAGATACTAGACCTCTTGAGAAAACCAAACTTTAAGTGTATTAAATCTTCATAAAAATTGGGCAGAGTAACGGTTGTATACGGGTGAATTCCAGATTACAAAAAAAGAACGTAATCACAATAACCTGCACACAAAACAAACAAACAACCCAATGTCTTGAGGTAAACCTCAAGAACTCCATACAAAATATCAATTAAGGTCCAAGTTCTCCAACATAGGCCAAGGTTTCTAATCCTAGGTCCAAGAAGTCCAATACTCCATAATGCCAAGGATAGTAACCAAATAGTCCAAGTATCATTAAAGTTTTTTATGGTTCATGTTTATTATTAGGTGTCTTAAAAAGGAAAGGCTCAAGTGAGCAAAATGAAAATGACAAGAATGTAAATGCTCAAGTGAGCAAAGATGAAAAGTAGGATGAAATGTAATGCTTAAAGTAAATGGTATATAAAGCATAAAAAATAAAAGTATAAAGTAAAATCAATTGTTAATAATTAGTGATTAGTTGGATGGCCATCTTGTACCTTGCATTTGGAACTCCCTAGAGGATTGGTAGAACCAAAGCCTCCATACAACAAGTTGCATTTGCTTTTTGTCAAGTATATCATCCATTTGGAATCCTCAAAAGTACCATTTAATGATCAACAATGTTTAAGTGATCCGCGTTGACCAAAAGTAATGTAGATCCATTAGAGGATTGGTAGAACCAAAGCCTCCACACAATAATCTCAAGGTTATTAGATAAAAGATATCAAATTAACATACTTGGGCTTGCAAACATAGGTTTGGTCCACAAATGATCATTTATTCGAATCGGGACAAAATTTAACGCTATGTTAAGCAATCGTAAGTGGACTTATATAGAAGTCGCACCTATTTTAAGGCCGGTTAATAAAAATCTATGCACCATTTGTTTTGAGACATGATATAGAGATCATGCTCCAATAACACTTAGTGCAATAAGAAAGGGATGAGATGAAGAGGGATGGAAAAGAATATTCAAAACACATTTGAATTAAAATTTAATCAAACTATTATTAAAATCATTCATCCATTTTTATGGAGTTAGACTCAACATCATGGATCCAATGATGTTAACAAAGATCATGACCAAAATTCAACCCAAGATCAGCCAAAAAATAATCATAAAATAATATTACATTTAATATATACATAAAAAAAGGTTTTAAAATGTTTTAAAATAGAAATAAGGGATAAAAACATCAACTATGTTCAAGTTAATCAATAAATATTAAGTAAGAACATAGAAAAATAAGAAGTAAACTCAAATATTTTTATAAAAATTTTGGTAATTTTTTAAAGTCAGAAACTATTTCTAAAATTAAAAGAAATGAGTAAAATAAACCAAAAATGATTAAAAAAATAACAAAGTCATAAATAAAAAATAAACTAGGTCACCAATATTTGTCACAATATCATTGGAGCATTCCATATTTTTTTCTGAATTTAAAAATGCAAAAAAGTATTTTTAAACATTTAAAACAATTCAAATAAAGTGAAAGTTTATAAAAAATATTAAAACACAAAATAAAATTGTGAAAAAATAAAAATCAGAAAGAGAAAAATCAAAAATATTTTTCTTAATTTTTTCAGATTTTTTGGACTTAAAATGAATTTTCTATGATTTTTTGAAATTTAAAACAATTAAATTAAAAAACAGAAAATAAAATATCAAACTAAAAAAATATTGGCCATCTGATCATTTTAAAAACACGTTAGTAAACAGATCAAGTGGACCTGGCGCGCTATTCATGTTATGGACTTTAGTAAATAAAGCACTGAATCAAATGTAAAATCAGAAATTCAAAAAATACAAATAGCACACCATCATTGGTTGGAAGATGACACGTTGGTCATCTTCAACCTCCAGCCAGTCCCAAAACCAAGTCACTTAAACTATAAAATTAGAGCACGAGACATATGTCATTCGCTTCGTCTCTTCAAGACAAAGACACCCACACCTTCGCGACAAATTTATATAAACTGTAGTTCAAGCAATTTGGAAGAAATGTTTTGAAAAGGGATTTGAAATTTCATGGTCAAAACGTGTTTCCAGATAAAAGCAAGTGTTGCAACTAGAACCAGGGCAATGAGAGCTTCACAATGATATCAAAGTTTTGAAGAATTTATGGAGAAATATACCTATTGAAGTTGAGTTGCAGAGCTCTGAAACTGGACTTCTATGGATCAATATAGGTCACGATTCTTGAAGGTAATTGTATGGTTAGCTTTAGGGAAGATCAAGGAAGGTGAATTGATAGAAAAATTGGATTGAAAAAGGCTTGAACACTGATTTCAAAGTTGTAGAAAAATGAGTTATGGAGCAAGTTTGGCAGGGTGATTATGGCTATCAAGCTTGAGGAAATGAATGAGGGATGACCCTCTATTTATAGGGAGTCAAATGGAATGTTCAAGCGTGTGAAATGATGAAGTTTGGAGGGAAATCGTGTGAAGTTGCAAACAAGAAAAGTGTGACTTCTATTTTGATCAAAACTCATCCAAAATGCGCGTTTTGCTATGCTAATCACTTCTGGAAGTTCACTAAACATGTTTAGAAGCAAAAACATGCAGAAAAAATGTGTTTCGAAGCTAAATCAAGGATTTCAAATTCTGACTTTTGAAGAAATTTCATTTTCACCAAGTTCAAATCAATGGCATTCTCAACTCAAGGGGTCTTAGGGCATGATTCTTGATACTTTAGAAAGATGATATTACAAGATTTTCAATGGGAAAAGAATGGAATCAAATGGATGTTTGGGCTGAAAGTTGCAATGAGTCAAAGTTGGGAAAAAAAGGTTGACTTTCCATACTTAGAAATATTTCAAGTTTTTCTTCAAATGTGACCTATAATGTCTTGCATCCAAACATGGCCTTCTACTTGGAATTTTCTCTTTACCAAAAAATATGGCATGAAATAGACCTCTTGAATGACATTTTGAGACTTGAACCATTCAAAATATCCAAAAATTGAGAGAGTTATGAATTGTTGAAGTTGGAAAAAATCATGAAATGACCTATAATCTTTTGCATCTTTAGGGTATCTTCCATCTATTTTTTCACTTTACACATAAAATAAGGAATAAAGTTCACATCCTTTAGATCATTGTTGAAAAAGAGTGGGCTCAAGATGATAAGAATTTACCAAGTTATGATCATTTGAAGTCACACATGGGAAATTGGGGATTCATCTGGGGGACTTGTAATCTTTATTCATCATCAAGTTTCTTCCACATGAAAACTCCTTGAAAATCTTGAAGTGATCTATTAATAACCCTTTGATGAGAAGGATGTTTTTGGAATCACTCAAAAATACCAACTGATAAGCAAGATATACTTCTTTGAAGTTCAAAACCCTAGCTCCTAGATCAAGAAAATGCTTTGAGGAACTTTGACAATTTTGAACAACTTTCTTGTACCAACACTTTTTCTTTGTAAATAGAAGTTGTTGAGGATGATAATGAGAACTCATAGCAACCAAAACCACTTCCATATATTTATAATTGAGAGAAATATGCACTTGTGTATAATGGGAACAAGGCCTTGTCCAACCATGACAACTTCTTCAATCAACCCCTTGTACTTTTGAATCAATCTTGATAACTTTTAAATGTGGTGAACCAAAATAAACCTTGTCATGCCATTTCTTCCAAAACAACTTCAATGGTGAGGTTTGAGTTTCTCAAGCTTTATTGACTAGGTCATGGAAATAAACTCATGAACCCATGGATCAACTTGCTAAGCCACATTGCCTTTACCTACATTATTAGTAAGACAAACCAACATTGCATTTTATTAATTATAAATAAATTCAAAACAAAACATGCATGATCATAAAAGAAAAACAAGTCAAGGTGCTTGGTTATTCCTCAAAGAGCAAAACTAAAGATATGGAGGAGAACCAAAAGCCCTAATGTGATCTTATTATGATTGAATCCATATGGTATGATGAAGGGATCTTAGGGGCATAATTTGGGGTGCAAAAATGGGCACCTTGATTGATTCGTTCTTTAATTTGATGATTGGGAGTTCCTCGTCAGGGTTTACTGAATTAATCATGACTGGTGAGCGAGTTGAAAGTGGAATCAAAAGACGAAATATCCCCATGGCCTTACCCTCTACTACTGTAAAGAAACCATTTGTTGGTAAGAAGGAAACTAATTTTGTTTATGGACAAAGGAGCCGTATTAAGAATGATCGTCATCAGTCCGTAGGAGCTATATTGATTTCAAATCCAACCCCAGTTCAACAACCACAACAATCACACAATCAACAAAGGCTTGATGTCCTGAGGAGGCAATTCACTAGAATCAACATGCCACTGTCTCAAGCTTTACAACATCTGTTGAAGGTAGATTTGGTAACTCTGCGAGACCCTCTTCCGAATCCCAATATTTCCTCTCCCAAATATAACCCGAATGTGAAATGTGCCAATCATTCAAATAGTCATGGCCATGACACTAACAACTGTTGGGCGTTGAAGAACAAGATACAAGATATGATTGATAACAAGGTGATTGATTTTGACCCTTCACAGACCCCTAATGTCATTACTACCCCCATGCCCAGTCATGGTAAAAGTGTCAATGCTATTTACGATGCTTCATTTGTATCCACCATTGAAGATTTGACTACTCCATTATTTCCATAATCACCATTTCTAATACTCTTATTAGGATCACCTCTGTAAAACGGTGGGAGAAATGACTTGGGTGTTGCGTTCAATCGCAAATGTTGCGGTTAGCAAGAGTCGCCACCAACTTTTCTTTTATCCAATAAGGAAAGGCTGAAAAGAACAGGAAAGACCTTTAGAGATATTTTCTTGAGTTCGGGGGGTAGATTATGTAAAGGGAAGGTATTAGCACCATTTTCATCCATAGTTATCTATGGGCTCTTAGTTACTTGCTGTGATCGGTGGATTTAGAACTGACTATTTAACGCTGGATCGCGAAATGTCGCGGAAGCAAGAGTCGCCACCATCTTTTATTTTCTCCAACATGGACAGGACAAAAGCACAGCAAAATTCCTTATGAGATAGTTTCTCGGTTCGGGAGGTAGATTTATAGAAAGGGAAGGTATTAGCACCCTTTATATCCATGGTTATCCATGGGCTCTTAGATACTTGCTCATTGTGTTTTCAAAATGTTTGCTTTTCAATTGTGAGTGGGTTTGAAAAAAGTTTCGTTTAAAGATTTCTGAATAACTCTTGTATCAGTCCTCAAGAGTGTTTGAAAAATTGTTTTGAAAGCTTTTTGAAAGTGTCGGTGTGAAAAGAGTTTTGATTTGTTTTTGAAGAGAGCAAGTATCTATGAGTCATCTACCTACCCTAAGGAATTAGGCTGTGTAAATGTCCTTAAGGTAGTGCCATCCCACCATTGAGAGGTAGGTAGCACCACCGTTGGAGGTGTTCGGGTCAATTCGAGTGTTAGGGACAGTGTGGTCACCGAAGCAACAGTTAGGACACCTTAGAAGCTACCCTTATGTCCTTGATCCCTTTTTTATTCCGAGGCAACCGTTTCGAGGCAACTATTCCGAGGCAACTGTTTCGAGGCAACTTGTTTCGAGGCAACCGGATCATGGACATAAGGAATTACTAAGACGTCCCATACTTGACGACCACGTTTCGAAGGCAACAGGTGAGGCATACCCTAAGAGTGGTGTGTGTATTTGTGTGTTATTTTCAGTTTAACAGTTATCTTTCATCATGGCATTGTGAGCTACGCTTGTTTTTAATTAACCATACATTCTTTCATGCAATTTAGAATTTAAGAGTGCAGAAATTTAAATGCGAGAAGATAAAAGTTACACTATTACAAGGCGCGGGTCTATACATCGCCAAAATACAAAGACCCGTTTGGTAAAAATGCGGAAAGTAAAAGACCTAATTACTATTACAATCCTTGAGCAGTTACATAATATTCGAAAAGAAAAAAGAATAACGTGCGAAAGGATAAAAGTTAGGACGTCCGAGGGTTTTGACCCTTTTGAAATTAAATTGAAATTAAAGTCTGATTATTATTTAATTAAAGAAAAGAAATTGTTTTTTATGTTTTTGTATTTATGAAAATAAAGAAAATTAAAATCAAGAGAAACCCTAATCCTAAGCTATTTTAATTATTTAAGAAAATATTAAAGTTTAAAACCTAATTTACTAGTTAATTAATTTACATGTTTATTTACAAAAATATTCAAATGGTGAAATTAAATATTAATTAAAAAAACATTTTTTTAGTTTCTGATTTTTATATTATGAAAATTAATTATTTGTGAATTGATAAAACAATTAAAAAGAATTAAAAAGGATTATAATTAAAAGAGAAAAATAAAATTAAAAGATGCAAACCAGGGGGGTATCAGGCCCAAAAGCAGGTTTGTTAAGTAAATTTGGCCCATGAACACAAAGCCTGTTTGACCTTTCCAGCTTGAGTGCGCGTGGTTGACTGGGGTACATGATAGACCTCCTCCTGCAGCCTTTGGATTAAGGGTCAGGGCCATCTGGCTAGCCAATGCATGAATGGTGAACCCTTGAGGATGTGCTGCATGTGAATACATTGAAACAAAAATTAAGAATTAAGTGGGGGGACCTGGGAATCGAACCCAAGTCCCAATGCTTGCAATACCTCTTCTCCACCATCTGAGCTAGGCAACACATTTGTATACATAATGAAAAACAATATTATATAGAAAAAACAATGGTTAGTGATGTAAAATAAAAAAAAACGTGCCAGATTTTGAATGCTCCAACCATGTGATGACACGCTAGCTTTCTTCTTCGCTTATCTGTAAAAACATAAAACAAGTAGCGGGGGTTTTAAACCCCCACAAAGCACAACCATGAAAAATAGTGAATAGAAGATGCCTTAATATAAAAAGGGCGCGAGGTCATCATTCAATTCGTATGGAGCTCCTGAATTCAATGGCATAGGTCTCAATGTCCAATTTTTCCATACAAGGAAAGCCCTATTTTGGAGCTTCTGAAACCCTAGGTTTCATCAATGGTGGATTTGGCTACAGGCAGTGTTAGTCCAATTAAACTGTACCAATCGCTTCAGAATGTTAATATTAGTATAAATCACTCAAGAAAAATGGTTAAAAGTGCATGAATCATGATATGGAATTCAAGGAATTTTGGCAAACCGTATAGCCTGTGTTCTTCAATTCTTTACACGTTTTGACTTGTTCTTGATTGCAAATGCTTCCTGGATGTTTAGGCAACGTATTGGAATCCTTTAGAAGCTTTGAATTATGCTCTAACTATGAAATCAGTTTTCAAGTTTTTGGCCAAAAGTTGCAAATTGGTTATGAGCTTCTCAGCAACTTTTCGTGTCTTTTAGAATAGGGTTGAGTTGTGCATAAGTAAGTGAAGCATTCTAGGTCAAAAAACAAGCCTAAAGATCCATGAATTGATGATTCCAATATTTGATTTTTTTCATATCTTTTCCAATCTTTTTTTCCATGCAAATCTTTCCAAATATGGATGATCTTGTCTTGTTGATTGGTGCAAGAAATCTTTAGCCTATAATGAGAATATTTGCTGCACAAAAAGATTTGAAAAGCATTATTTGATATTTTTCTATAATTAAAACTAATTAAATGAATTAATAAGAATAAAAATTCAATTAATTAATTAAAAATAAGAAAATAAATCATTTTTAGCTCAATGGGTCGTGCATAGGCTTTGGGTAATGATTCAAGGAAGAATTTGAGGCCCATTAGCAATTTTGAAGTGTTTTAGGCAAAGTTGACTTTTCAAAATTCCCAAAAATTTCCCAACTTCTCCAAGGCATATCTTGCTCAATTTTGAAGCTATGATCATGTTCTTGGACATTTTGGAAAGGTCTTGAAGTCCTCTAACCAATGCCTTTGGTCCCATGTCATTTTGATTTACCAATCTCAAGTTATGGTCTTTGACTTAAAGTGCCTTTTTGTTGACTTTTGAAAATGACCTATAATGTTGAAATTGATAACTTTTTGTGAGAGAATTTCTTGGACTTGGAGTGTGAAGATGAGTTGTAGGAAATGTCATCCTCTTCAAAATGAGCTTTGGATTGGATTTTTCTGATAAACCATGAAGAAGTTATGCCCTGGTCAATTTGCAGTTGACTTTTTCAACTGTCCAAAAATAGAAACTTTTACATCTTGAGACTTTTTGAGCCATGCTTTGAGAATCATGATCAAGAATTGATCAAATGATGTTTGTGGCTTCAAAATAAGATGTTTACCAAAAAATTTGACTTTTGACTGTCAAATGACCATTTTGCCCCTACAGTTGACTGTGAAGCAATTAGGGTTTTTGACTGTGCAATTTGATGATGTGAGTATTGAACCTTGACATAAGGATGCTTGACAATGTATATGGGCATGTGGGACTTGATTGGACCCTTGGAAACCTCAATTTCTTTGCAAGAACCAAAACCCTAATTTTGACTGTGTTAGGAGGCAATTGGACTGTGCAATCCTTGAGAGATTTTGAATCATCTGGAGATTGATCCTGGCAAATCTTGAATAATATGGGAGGGCAAATTTTTGGGTACAACAGTTGCCCCTGTTCAATCTTCTTAAACCTGAGGATGTAGATTGGTTGGCGTGCCTTTCGTAATCTGAAGGTGGAAGATGATTGAACACTAGAGTGCCCAGAAATTTGCACTCACATAGTTGCGTATCAGCAGTGTGATGGCGGGAATGGGCTTACAGATGCCATTTGGAGACGGATGAATAGGGGGGTGGGCTTATAGATGCCATCTGAAAGTGTGACAGTACCTTGTCGGGAATGGGCTTATAGATGCCATTTGGAGACTGTTGGTATGTGGATGGGCTTACAGATGCCATCTAGGTGTTGATCGCGTAAGAGATTCCTTAGCGAGAACTTGCGTACCTGAGAAAGAAAATAATTACCTGGCCTGTTATAGGAGTTGATCTTCAAACTCTTTATGTAGATGTGCCCTGGCTGGATACAGGAATCGAATCTTTAAACTCTTCAGACGTGCCCTATCAAGATACAGGAATCGAGTCCGGAGAATAGTCGTCAACAGATACACCCTGGCAGGATACAGGAATCGGATCTTCGAACTCTTCAGACGTGCCCTGGCAGGATACAGGAATCGAGTCTAGAATATAGTCGTCAACAGATACACCCTAGCAAGATACAGGAATCGGATCTTCGAACTCTTCAGACGTGCCCTGGCAGGATACAGGAATCGAGTCTGGAATATAGTCGTCAACAGATACACCCTGGCAAGATACAGGAATCGGATCTTCGAACTCTTCAGACGTGCCCTGGCAGGATACAGGAATCGAGTCTGGAATTAGTCGTCAACAGATACACCCTGGCAAGATACAGGAATCGGATCTTCGAACTCTTCAGACGTGCCCTGGCAAGATACAGGAATCGAGTCAAGAATTAGTCGTCAACAGATACACCCTGGCAAGATACAGGAATCGGATCTTCAAACTCTTCAGACGTGCCCTGGCAAGATACAGGAATCGAGTCTGGAATTAGTCGTCAACAGATACACCCTGGCAAGATACAGGAATCGGATCTTCGAACTCTTCAGACGTGCCCTGGCAAGATACAGGAATCGAGTCTGGAATAGTCGTCAACAGATACACCCTGGCAAGATACAGGAATCGAATCTTCAAACTCTTCAGACGTGCCCTGGCAAGATACAGGAATTGAGTCTGGAATTAGTCGTCAATAGATACACCCTAGCAAGATACAGGAATCGGATCTTCGAACTCTTCAGACGTGCCCTGGCAGGATACAGGAATCGAGTCTGGAATTAGTCATCAACAAATACACCCTGGCAAGATACAGGAATCGGATCTGGAATCACGACAGTTGATAGTAATTATCTTTGTACTGACTTTTGTCCTGGAAAGACAAAACGTTAGTTGTATGCAATGTCATGATGTATGACATGCGTGATATTCTAAAAATGAATGAGATTGTATGTCCATGATGCGTATGTGCATGCTGTAATGTATGAAGATGTGATGTTTATGGATGTATTTTCTTCTAGGAAAGTAAATCCTTGACGTGTGCCGGGAAGTCAAATCTTGGGCTGATGTTGAAGAGTAGAGTTCTTCGTTTCCGCTGGGGATGATGGTTGCAAGAATACCGATAGGAGAATATGACTCTGTTGGGGAATAAACTTGGCGAATAGAATACTCTGCGGGGAATGCTCTGTGGGAAGAGAGGCACTTTGCTGAAGTCGATGATAACTCCGCTGGGGATACCATTGATATGTTTTGTTGAAGGAATTGATGAACTCCGCTGGGGGATAGGAAGACTTCGTCGGGGACGATCTTTCCGTGACAATTGGCTGAGGATAACCCAGTTATATCCTGGTGGGGAAATAACCTTCTGAATAAAGTCGGGGGAGCATTCGTACTATGCGGGTGACAAGCTTCCAGAATCTACTGGGGATAAGCTTCCTGCTGGGGAGATGGATTCCACTTTCCTGGGGAAACTTTTCAGATTGGACTGGGGAATGGCTCCATTGAACGTCTGGTATACCGCCGGGGAACAATCTTAGATCAAGACTGCCGGGGATGCTTGTTAAGAATGTTTGTAGACTCCGCTGGGGAATGTTGAGATCTTCCGGGGATACCCAACTTCCTTAGGGATGACAGTGGACTAACTCTGCTTGGGGAGAGTATCGTTGACTTGCTGGCTCACTCTCTGGGGAATTAAGATATCTTGGTTACACTCTTCAGCCGAACTTACCTTGGTCCCTTGGTGGACAGAGCAATTAGATCGCTTTAGACCATTCATTATTGCCTCTGTTTCTGATGTTACCCGTAATTAATCCTTTGTTTCGTATGCAAATATTTATGAGTTAGCAATTAGTGTAAAATGCATATATCACAATTGAACATTGGACGTTCTTCGCAAAACAAAACAGAAAAAGGAAAAAACAATTGGCAATTGGTCTTGAAAAGTGAATTTGTATTGATTTTTGAATTTGCCTGTAAATAGGCGTTTATGTACAAGAGGCTGACGTCCTAGTAAGAGAACGCCGCCGAACAACAGAGTTTATACAATTTGTACAAAGAAAACAAAACAGCTATGTGAAAAGAATAATCCCACTGGGTTCCAACTCTACTATCGCCTTTATATCTTCGAGCGTCTCATCACTTGGCTGCTCAGTTGAAGATGAAGCTGATTGATCGATGCCGTTTGAACTTGATGTTGATACCAGATTCTGGATGCAAGGTGATCCAATGAGACATAGTATTACGATTTATCCCTAACTTTTGCCTGGACCGCCCTTTCGGGTTTTCAGTCCATCGGGATACCCATTTTTTCCCAAGCCGCCTTTTTAGGTTTTTGACTTGCCGGGTGTACAGATTTTTTTTATTTCATCCCTCATTTTGCCCGAACCCTTTTGGTTCGCCGGGAAGCCCTAATTTTTTCCTAGGTATGTCAACCTAGCGGGTCTTTTATCATGCGTAGTATCTTTTTACTATGTCTGCATTGGCGGGGTGAGGAAGATCGTCACCATCCATGGTGGTTAGAATCATGGCTCCTCCTGAGAACACATGTTTAACCACAAATGGCCCTTCGTACGTAGGGGTCCATTTGCCCCTGGGATCACATTGAGGAAGGATGATGCGTTTGATTACCAGGTCCCCAACTCGATACTCTTATGGTCTGACTTTCTTGTTAAATGCCCTGATCATCCGTTTTTGGTACGTCTGACCATGGCAAATAGCAGTGAGTCTCTTTTTGTCGATTAGGTTTAATTGATCAAGTCGAGTTTGGATCCAGTCATCTTCGCTCAGATCTGTATCCTTCATTATCCGGAGAGAGGGTATCTGGACTTCAATCGGCAAGACTGCCTCCATGCCATAGACCAAGGAAAAGGGGGTTGCCCCGGTTGACGTTCTTGCTGAGGTACGGTACCCGTGAAGAGCAAACAGTAACATCTCGCGCCAATCTTTATAGGTCACTGTCATCTTCTGCACAATCTTCTTGATATTCTTATTAGCTGCTTCGACATCCCCATTCATCTTCGGCCGGTAAGGAGAAGAGTTGTGGTGTTGTATCTTGAATTGCTCGCAGAGCTCAGTGATCATCTTGTTATTAAGATTGGTACCATTGTCCGTAATGATCCTTTCCGGGACACCGTATCGACAGATCAGATTGTGTCGAATGAACCGTGCCACGACATTCTTGGTTAGTAGCGTAGGAAGCTGCTTCAACCCACTTTGTGAAGTAATCAATCGCTACTAGGATGAAGCGATGCCCGTTGGATGCCGTAGGTTTAATCTCGTCGATCATATAAATGCCCCACATTGCAAAAGGCCAAGGTGTTGTCAAGACATTCAGAGGAACTGGAGGAACGTGCACCTTATCTGCATATATCTAGCACTTATGACATGTCCGAGAATGTTGGTAACAGTCGGCTTCCATTGTGGACCAGAAATATCCTGCCCGAAGGATTTTCTTTGCCATGGTGTGTCCACTGGAATGTGTTCCGAAGGTACCTTCATGCAGCTCTGCCATGATTCTTTCTGCTTCAGTCTTATCCACACAACGCAATAAGGTTGAATCGTGGTTTCGCTTGTACAGGATGTCGTTGCTGAGGAAGAACTTTGCTGCGAACCTTCTTAGAAACTTTTTATCATTGATGGATGCACCTTCAGGGTATTCTTGAGCTTCTAAGTACCTTTTCACCTCATGATACCAGGGTTTTTCAGTTACTACCTCAGCCTCAAGATCACAACATTATGTAGGTTCGTCCAGTTTCTAGATAATGATCCGGGGAGCCTCATTGTCCCACTTGACTTTGAACATAGAAGACATCGTAGCCAACGCGTCCGCCAACTGATTCTCCTCTCTTGGGAAATGTTCAAAAGTTATCTCTATGAAATGGGGGATCAATGTCAACACACATTCTCTGTAAGGAATAAGATTCGGATGTTTCGTATCCCACTCGCCTTTGATCTGATTGATCACGAGAGCGGAATCTCCGAAGACACTCAGAAACTTGATCCTTAAGTCAATCGCAGCTTGAAGACCCATGATGCATGACTCATACTCCGCCATGTTGTTGGTGCAGTTGAAACATAGCCGGGCAGTGAGTGGAGTATGAGTGCCTTGAGGGGATATGATTACAGCGCCGATACCGTTACCCAAAGCATTTGAGGCTCCGTCAAAGTGCATAGACCATCGGGATCCTTCCTCAGGTCCTTCATCCGGTCCAGGTACTTCACAATCAGTCACTACCATGATACTCTCGTCTGGAAACTCGAAGTTCATTGACTGGTAGACATCTACTGCCTGGTGTGCCAAGTGGTCTGCCAATACACTTCCTTTGATTGCTTTCTGAGTCGTGTACTGGATGTCGTATTCCGTCAAGATCATCTGCCATCTTGCTATTCTTCCAGACAGAGCAGGCTTTTCGAATATGTACTTTATTGGATCCATTTTTGAAATCAACAGAGTAGTGTGAGTCAACATATACTGTCTCAGCCGGCGAGTAGCCCATACCAAAGCGCAGCAAGTTTTCTCGAGCAGTGAGTATCGGGTCTCACAGTCGGTAAACTTTTTGCTAAGGTAATAAATGGTATGCTCTTTTCGGCCAGACTCGTCATGCTGCCCCAGCACACACCCCATTGAGCTGTCAAGTACTGTCAAGTATAGTATTAGAGGTCTCCCTTCAACCGGTGGCATGAGAATGGGTGGTTCTTGGAGATACTCTTTGATTCTGTCGAAAGCGGCCTGGCATTCATCATTCCAACGTACTACCTGATCTTTCTTCAGCAGCTTGAAGATTGGTTCACAGGTAGCTGTTAGGTGCGAGATGAATCGGGCAATATAATTTAGACGTCCTAGAAAGCCTCTGACTTCTTTCTCTGTCTTGGGAACTGGCATCTCTTGTATGGCTTTAACCTTGGCAGGGTCCACTTGAATACCTTTGTCACTTACGACGAAGCCTAGCAACTTTCCAGATCTTACCCCAAATGTGCACTTATTTGGATTCAACCTCAGCTTGTATAACTTCAGTCGGTCAAACAGCTTTTGCAGATGGTCAAGGTGTTCCTCCTCAGTTTGGGACCTTGCAATCATATCATCGACATACACTTAATCTCATGGTGGATCATGTCATGAAATAAAGCAACCATGGCACGTTAGTAGGTTGCCCCAGCATTTTTCAGTCCAAATGGCATGACCTTGTAGCAGAAGGTACCCCACTGAGTAACAAAGGTAGTCTTTTCCATATCTTCAGGAGCCGTCTTGATCTGATTATAACCTGAAAAACCATCCATGAAGGAGAACACCTTGTGTTGAGCTGTATTGTCAACCAGAACGTCGATGTGAGGTAGAGGGAAGTCATCCTTGGGGCTCGCCCTGTTCAAATCCCTGTAATCGACACACATTCTGACCTTACCATCTTTCTTTGGCACTGGGACCACGTTGGCAACCCACTGAGGGTAAGAAGTCACTGCAAGAAAACCGGCGTCAAATTGCTTCATAACCTCAGCTTTGATCTTCTCGGACATCTCTGGACGCATACGGCGGACCTTTTGTTTAACCGGAGAGCATTCTTCCTTGGTAGGCAAGTGATGGACCACAATGTCGGTATCCAACCCAGGCATGTCTTCGTAAGACCAGGCGAAGATTTCCACATAATCATGCAGCATCTGAATCAACCATTGTTTCACGCTGAGCTCCAGATTGGCACCAATCTTGACTTCCCTTCTGTCTGTCTCAGTACCCAGATTTACCGTTTCCACTGGCTCTTCATGTGGCTGAATGGCCCTCTCTTCCTGGAGTAACAGTCTTGCAAGCTCACCCGGCACTTCGCAATTGTCTTCACCTTCGTCTTCGGCTAAGTTGATCGGATTTTCGAAGTCATAACTGGCAGTAGCAGAGTCGTTACCAGTGGGATCCAGAGTGGATTGAAACCTATATGGGTGAGTGTGTGTAAATATAGTTGTTTTGCAATATATAAAGAAAGAAAGAAAGAAAGGGAGCACAAGATTTGAAATGCGAAAAACGTCCAATGTCTTTATTCATGATATATGGAAATGACAAGTAATAAGCCCTCACAAATGAAGCCAACGGTGCCCCGGGTAAGACACCGGGCCATAAAGTTTCAATTTATTGTTCATTAAAAACAAAGGAATTCATTACTGAGTAACAAAAGTATCAGGTATGTGGTCTTTTGCAGTCCAATTGTTCAGTCCACCATCGGTCGTCGGGCAGATCCAGCTGTTGAACTCAGATTCCTCCACTTCGTCACCATCCCTGATAGCATTCACCCCATGGTCAGGCAGGGGAGCTGTCACCACATTAGGTTTCTCAGGCGTCTCGAACTGTACCTCTTTCGCATCAATAAGGTCTTGAACCTTATTTCTCAGGGCCCAGCAATCATCAGTAGAATGCCCCGGGCTATCAGAATGATAAGCACAGCGGGCATTGGGATTGTACTTCGGGGAGGTTGTGTTTACCACCTTCGGAGCTTCTCTGAAGGTTACCAAGTTGGTCGATAGCAGTTGCAGCAAGATTTGTGACAAGGTCATACTAAGCCGAGTATATTCTCTTCTGGGTCTCTCACCCCTTGGTTGGTTAGGCTGCCGGGGAGCGGCAGCAGGCTTAGCAATTACCACCGCGTTGACAGTTTGGCGGTGTTCTGGTTTATTTTGCCTCCTAGGCCCATGCACAGCACTGGCTTCCTTTTTGAAAGGCTTCTTCTCAGAACTTGAGGACGTACCTTTCTGTATCTTTCCTGATTTCATACCAGCCTCTATTCTTTCCCTAGTCAGAATAAGATCTGTAAACCCTGCAGACAAATTGCCAATGAGATGATTGAAGAATGGCCCGGATAGGGTCCCCAAAAACATGTCTACTAGTTCTCGGTCGGTTAACGGCGGCTGCACCCTGCCAGCCAGGTCCCTCCACTTCTGCGCATACTCTTTAAAACCTTCTCCCGATCCTAGCGACATACCCTGGAGTTGGGTACGTGTAGGAGCGAGGTCGGAATTATACTGATACTGCTTGTAAAAAGCAGTAGCCAATTCCTCCCAGTTACGAACCTTGGTTCCATCCAGCTGATAGAACCATTCGAGATGAGTCCCTGAAAGACTCTCTTGGAAGAAATGGATCCACAAGTTCTTGTCCACAGTATACGGCTGAATCTTCCGCACATAAGATCTGAGATGTAGCTTAGGGCAGGACGCCCTGTCATACTTTGCGAAAGATGGTGCTTTGAACTTGTGTGGGATCACCACACCAGAAGATAGACCCAAGTCTCCAAAATCCAAACCAGGCACTTGTTGAATTTCCATGGAATTTAGGCGATCCTCTAACTGCTTGTACTTGTCTTCAGCTGGAGGATACTGCTCCTCATTGAAATCAGTCTCATTGTCAGAGACCATCGGACTAGGAACCCTTCCCCCTTGGGGACTGCCTTTTCCCACAAAAGAACCAGCTTGATCAACCTCATTCTGCAGTGTGTTACCAAACCTTTGGCCAGTGTTGAATAGTACAGTTCTCTTCTTCTTCTTCTTGACCAGCAGAGCCTTCAATTCCTCCCGTCCTTGGGGCAAACTCATGATCAGCTCTTGGAATTGGGCGTTCTGAGCCTGGAGGGCCTTGATGGATTGCTCAATAGATGATTCAGGATTCATGATGCTGAAATAAACAGCGAAGAAGATTAAACCACCTGAAAAGAAGAGTACCTGCTATGCACATGATGCATGATATGTGTTTATGCAATGCATTCAAGGGTTCGAAAGTTCAAATTTGTTGTAGACAAAAAGGAACACACATTATCATTAAGAAATAATTGTTCAGCACATCAAAGCCTCAGGGGCAAACATTACAAAGTAAATCAATCCCAAAAGACATTGCGCATCCTCTTTGGAGCTATGTAAGTGTTGAGAGTCTTTTCCTCGTGCAATAGGCGGGTGAGCTCCAAGACCTTCTTTTCACTAGCATGTAGACTAGACTCAAGAGAATTCCGTTCTTCCTTAAGCTGGATCCAGCTCTTCTGCATTTCTTCCCAGGATGTAGGCATATCAGGATGTTGAATGGTGTAGGATACCTCTCCTTCCAATACTGGCTCTTTGATCACAGGGAGAACATGAGGATAAGGCATCACTAACTTCTGGGAGCAGGCTCGTACCCACTTGAGATAAGGCTCCAACGGGATGGAATTTTTGTGCCCCAGTGTCTTGCTGTCTACCTTGTTGGGCATCCTCCAAGCTCTGATAAATCTCTGGCGAAGTCCTTGTGCATCGTTATCGAAGTCAAAAACTATGTCAGGAATTAACATTTCATGAGGGCCGTCCCTCCGAGCATAACCAAACTGTCTCCAAGCCAGACACGGGTTGTAAGTAATACCTCCTCTGATTCCAAGTAAAGGAACATTAGGAAACTCCCCGCAACGATCAATGATAGTGACATCTTCTCTGGACCGAGAACACCAATGTATATCAGCATGTGTAAGAGTCATCAATCGTTGTGACCATCTCAAACCCCGCTCATTCTTCAAAACTGATTGTGGAAGGTGCGAAGTAAACCACCTTCCCAGGAGAGGAGTGCAGCACATAAGAACACCTCTTTTTCTCATGGTTCGAGTGTAACATGAGTGAAGGATGTCCCCAAGCAACGTAGGTATAGGATTCCTGGACATGAAGATCTGGACAGCACTGATATCTATAAACTGATCAGGATTCGGGAACAACACCAGTCCATAGACAAGGAGGGCCACAACTTCTTCAAAGGCTTGTAGGTCAAGGGAGTTCCAACATTCTTGGGCCTTCTCAAACAGAAACCTGGCTAAGAACCCTTTGATACCACTTATAAATTCCCAATGTCCTTTGATGTCAGATGGTTGTAAGCGTAAGGCTTTAGCAATCTCTTCAAGTTTGGGTTCCCTTTCCGTACCGTTGTAGGGTAGTTGACTAAGGATAGGGATCTTCAGAAGCCGGGAGAACTCTTCCAATGTAGGCACCAGTTGATAATCCAGGAATGTAAAGCAGTGATGTAGAGGGTCAAAGAACTGGAAGAGGACCTTTATCATATCTTCTTCAATGTTGGTGTTGACCAAGCTGATGAGTCGTCCATGTTTCTCACTGAAAGAAGAGCTCTCAGGAATCCTGGATATGAGTTCCTTAAGCTGAGGAGGGATCCTTATAAGGCTGATCTGAATTGTCTTTCTGCGAATAGTTTTCATGTCCTACAAAACAAGAACAAAGATGAAGATTCGAACCCCTGAAATGGTTAGTCAATGCATATGATGTTGTATGATGTTATGATGCTATGATAAAACACACCACAAATATTCACAAGAAGCAAACATGATAAGGCACACAAATCACACAAGACAGCCCTTAGAGTTTAGGCCAGCATGGGGTCTAGGTATTACCCTCTTGAAGTTGGTGGGCTAAGACCTGTCCTATCAGAAGTAACCGGGTTCTAAGGGTCCCAATATCATTGGATTGCTTTCATTGTTCATCGTTTCGATTTAGCCACTGAACTGGCGACCGAAATATTCCAAGAAAACAACCCTTAATTGAGTGTAGTATCGAGTATCAACCAACCTCGGACTGCACCAAAGTCAGTTATCTCACTACCCTAAAGAGGCCAAGATGGTTCAATTAAGGTTCCTAAGGTCAGTTGATGCTTCACGACACCACGCGGCGGCCCCGTACTCTCCTTGACTGAACTCAAGGGTTACCGGTACTCACCAAAGTGCCACATCAACGTAGAAGACTGCTTCAACCATGTTGTTATACCCCGCACAGTTCCCTCACAGTCTTGTTGCTACTTTCTAAGAAGGTATCCCCCAGATCCGGGTTAGGATCTATAGAACTCCCGAGACAGGCCCAATAATATTAAAGCACGCAAATCAGACAATTGAAAACATAAGTATGAGCTATCCTAAGGTACACCTCACTTTTAAGTAATTCCCCAGCAGAGTCGCCAGTTCTGTGATCGGTGGATTTAGAACTGACTGCTTAACGTTGGATTGCGAAATGTCGCGGAAGCAAGAGTCGTCACCGTCTTTTATTTTCTCCAACATGGATAGGACAAAAGCACAGCAAAATTCCTTATGAGATAGTTTCTCGGTTCGGGAGGTAGATTTATAGAAAGGGAAGGTATTAGCACCCTTTCTATCCATGGTTATCCATGGGCTCTTAGATACTTGCTCATTGTGTTTTCAAAATGTTTGCTTTTCAATTGTGAGTGGGTTTGAAAAAAGTTTCGTTTAAAGATTTCTGAATAACTCTTGTATCAGTCCTCAAGAGTGTTTGAAAAATTGTTTTGAAAGCTTTTTGAAAGTGTCGGTGTGAAAAGAGTTTTGATTTGTTTTTGAAGAGAGCAAGTATCTATGAGTCATCTACCTACCCTAAGGAGTTAGGCTGTGTAAATGTCCTTAAGGTAGTGCCATCCCACCATTGAGAGGTAGGTAGCACCACCGTTGGAGGTGTTCGGGTCAATTCGAGTGTTAGGGACAGTGTGGTCACCGAAGCAACAGTTAGGACACCTTAGAAGCTACCCTTATGTCCTTTATCCCTTTTTTATTCCGAGGCAACCGTTTCGAGGCAACTATTCCGAGGCAACTGTTTCGAGGCAACTTGTTTCGAGGCAACCGGATCATGGACATAAGGACTTACTAAGACGTCCCATACTTGACGACCACGTTTCGAAGGCAACAGGTGAGGCGTACCCTAAGAGTGGTGTGTGTATTTGTGTGTTATTTTCAGTTTAACAGTTATCTTTGATCATGGCATTGTGAGCTACGCTTGTTTTTAATTAACCATACATTCTTTCATGCAATTTAGAATTTAAGAGTGTAGAAATTTAAATGCGGGAAGATAAAAGCTACGCTATTACAAGGCGCGGGTCTATACATCGCCAAAATACAAAGACCCGTTTGGTAAAAATGCGGAAAGTAAAAGACCTAATTACTATTACAATCCTTGAGCAGTTACATAATATTCTAAAAGAAAAAAGAATAACGTGCGAAAGGATAAAAGTTAGGACGTCCGAGGGTTTTGACCCTTTTGAAATTAAATTGAAATTAAAGTCTGATTATTATTTAATTAAAGAAAAGAAATTGTTTTTTATGTTTTTGTATTTATGAAAATAAAGAAAATTAAAATCAAGAGAAACCCTAATCCTAAGCTATTTTAATTATTTAAGAAAATATTAAAGTTTAAAACCTAATTTACTAGTTAATTAATTTACATGTTTATTTACAAAAATATTCAAATGGTGAAATTAAATATTAATTAAAAAAACATTTTTTTAGTTTCTGATTTTTATATTATGAAAATTAATTATTTGTGAATTGATAAAACAATTAAAAAGAATTAAAAAGGATTATAATTAAAAGAGAAAAATAAAATTAAAAGATGCAAACCAGGGGGGTATCAGGCCCAAAAGGAGGTTTTTTTGAAGCAAATTTGGCCCATGAACACAAAGCCTGTTTGACCTTTCCAGCTTGAGTGTGCGTGGTTGACTGGGGTACATGATAGACCTCCTCCTGCAGCCTTTGGATTGAGGGTCAGGGCCATCTGGCTAGCCAATGCATGAGGACGTATGGTGAACCCTTGAGGATGTGCTGCATGTGAATACATTGAAACAAAAATTAAGAATTAAGTGGGGGGACCTGGGAATCGAACCCAGGTCCCAATGCTTGCAATACCTCTTCTCCACCATCTGAGCTAGGCAACGCATTTGTATACATAATGAAAAACAAATATTATATAGAAAAAATAATGGTTAGTGATGTAAAATAAAAAAACGCGCCAGATTTTGAATGCTCCAACCATGTGATGACACGCTAGCTTTCTTCTTCGCTTATCTATAAAAACATAAAACAAGTAGCGGGGGTTTTAAACCCCCACAAAGCACAGCCATGAAAAATAGCGAATAGAAGATGCCTTAATATAAAAAGGGCGCGAGGTCATCATTCAATTCGTATGGAGCTCCTGAATTCAATGGCATAGGTCTCAATGTCCAATTTTTCCATACAAGGAAAGCCCTATTTTGGAGCTTCTGAAACCCTAGGTTTCATCAATGGTGGATTTGGCTACAGGCAGTGTTAGTCCAATTAAATTGTACCAATCGCTTCAGAAGGTTAATATTAGTATAAATCACTCAAGAAAAATGGTTTAAAATGCATGAATCATGATATGGAATTCAAGGAATTTTGGCAAACCGTATAGCCTTTGTTCTTCAATTCTTTACACGATTTGACTCGTTCTTGATTGCAAATGCTTCCTGGATGTTTAGGCAACGTATTGGAATCCTTTAGAAGCTTTGAATTGTGCTCTAACTATGAAATCAGTTTTCAAGTTTTTGGCCAAAAGTTGCAAATTGGTTATGAGCTTCTCAGCAGCTTTTCGTGTCTTTTAGAATAGGGTTGAGTTGTGCATAAGTAAGTGAAGCATTCTAGGTCAAAAAACAAGCCCAAAGATCCATGAATTGATGATTCCAATATTTGATTTTTTTCATATCTTTTCCAATCTTTTTTTCCATGCAAATCTTGCCAAATATGGATGATCTTGTCTTGTTGATTGGTGCACTAAATCTTTAGCCTATAATGAGAATATTTGCTGCACAAAAAGATTTGAAAAGCATTATTTGATATTTTTCTATAATTAAAACTAATTAAATGAATTAATAAGAATAAAAATTCAATTAATTAATTAAAAATAAGAAAATAAGTCATTTTTAGCTCAATGGGTCGTGCATAGGCTTTGGGTAATGATTCAATGAAGAATTTGAGGCCCATTAGCAATTTTGAAGTGTTTTAGGCAAAGTTGACTTTTCAAAATTCCCAAAAATTTCCCAACTTATCCAAGGCATGTCTTGCACAATTTTGAAGCTATGATCATGTTCTTGGACATTTTGGAAAGGGCTTGAAGTCCTCTAACCAATGCCTTTGGTCCCATGTCATTTTGATTTACCAATCTCAAGTTATGGTCTTTGACTTAAAGTGCCTTTTTGTTGACTTTTGAAAATGACCTATAATGTTGAAATTGATAACTTTTTGTGAGAGAATTTCTTGGACTTGGAGTGTGAAGATGAGTTGTAGGAAATGTCATCCTCTTCAAAATGAGCTTTGGATGGGATTTTGCTGATAAACCATGAAGAAATTATGCCCTGGTCAATTTGCAGTTGACTTTTTCAGCTGTCCAAAAATAGAAACTTTTGCATCTTAAGACTTTTTGAGCCATGCTTTGAGAATCATGATCAAGAATTGATCAAATGATGTTTGTGGCTTCAAAATAAGATGTTGACCAAAAATTTTGACTTTTGACTGTCAAATGACCATTTTGCCCCTACAGTTGACTGTGAAGCAATTAGGGTTTTTGACTGTGCAATTTGATGTTGTGAGTCTTGAACCTTGACATAAGGATGCTTGACAATGTATATGGGCATGTGGGACTTGATTGGACCCTTGGAAACCTCAATTTCTTTGCAAGAACCAAAACCCTAATTTTGACTATGTTAGGAGGCAATTGGACTGTGCAATCCTTGAGAGATTTTGAATCATCTGGAGATTGATCCTGGCAAATCTTGAAGAATATGGGAGGGCAAATTTTGGGGTACAACACTTGCTAGATCACTTTCTTTTGTTTTAATGTGCTTGTGGTGTGGGTTTTGAAAGTATTTTGAAAATGTCTTTGTAATGGTTCTCGTTTTAATAAGAACGCATACAAATTGTTGTTTTGAAAATAGTTCAAAGATGTGTTTGAGGAATGTGTTTTTTGAAAGTGATTTTGAAAAGGGTTTTTCTTTGTAATGGTTCTCGTTTCTATAAGAACACAAACAAAGTGCTTGTCTTTTGAAAATGTTTCAATATGAGAATGTTGGTGTATAAAGTGTTTTTGTTGTGAGCAAGCAAGCAACTAGGAGCATTCTACCTACTCAAAAGGTCTTAAGTGTTCTTTTCCTCCTCCTTTAGATGTTGCGATCTTACCATTGATTTGGTAAGAGGCTCCATCGTTGGATATAAATGGACGGATGTGGGACGTTTGTATAGTCATAGAAGGCAACCTATGGAACATTTTAGCAATGTCGTTTAGGGACTAGATCGTTTACCGAAGGCAACATTGAGGGTCATCGAGGGACTACGATCTTTTATCGAGGGTCTTTGCTAAAACGCCCATATTTGAGGGACATGACTATTTTCCGAAAGGCAACAAAGTGGGATTACCATAAGGGGGCTATTGTGCAAGTGTGTTTGATTTTCATGCATTTAGTCTTGATTAGGGTTATCTATTTGTTGATTTTTTGTCTTGCCATACACACCCTAATTACTAGCATTTACATTTGAAAGCGATAAATTGCGGAAATGTAAAGTCTTACGCTATTACATCATTTAGGGATGGGGTACAAATTTATGAATAGGGTTTTACAAGAAAATAAATCCTAATTAACTATTACAACCATATTGAAATGTACAATACAAGAAAGAAAAAGGACTTGTTTAGAAAATGGTTTTTGTGTCTTAATGAATTAATAAAAAGAAAATATTTTTATGTCTTTTTTTATATTAATAAAAAAAAGTATTAATATTGAAAATGATAAAAAAGGGAAATAATGAGAGATAGGATTAGCATGCTGCTGAAAGAAAAATAAAGAGGATCAGAAGTTCTGATGTCGGGCGCGTTGTGGTTTTGAAGGAGCATCAGAAGTTCTGGATTGATACACTCTAAGGTCCTGCAATAAACGTTAGAGGGAAAACACAAGTTCTGGGTTGTTGTGTGCTGAACTTCTGAGTGTTAGAACAGTGAGAAAGTCTTAGAAGTTCTGTGTATTAAAACAGTGAAGAGAACTCATAAGTTCAGTATGTGCTAAGACAGTGAGTGAATATCAGAAGTTATGTATGTGTTAACAGCGAGTGAACAACAGAAATTTAGTGTGTTTAAATAGTGAGAAAATCATAGAAGTTCAGTGTGTTTAAACAGTGAGAAAATCATAGAAGTTCTGTATGTGTTAACAGCGAGTAGAAAAGAGAAGTTCTGGGTTACATTTCAACTCTTTCCTCATATTAATCAGCATATTAGCAATTTATTCAGTTCTGAACAGCAAATCAGAAGGATAAAAGCATAGCAGTTTATAAAAGTTCTAATTCTAATTCTGAGCCTAGCTTTAATTAAGAAGTTCTGATCCATAGTTTCTTCTACTTATGCAATGATATGGCCAGCATCAATACTATGATATTTACATATTTAAGGATGTTCTAAATGAAAATATGCAAAGTCAGAAAGACATACCTTGAATCTGAAGCGTGTGCTTGGAACTTGAGTTGCTGCCTTCAGATGTTCTGGAGTCAGTGAAAGCAACGGAAGAGAAAATGCTAAGTTCTTTGATTCAAAGGGAAGAACAAAGGTTTTGTTTAGGATTTGCCAAGGTTTCTGTTGTTTCATTTTCTCTCTTTTATACTTCTCTCCCTCTATCTCTACCAGCCAGCCCCTTGAAAGTGTGATGGAGCAATTTATTTATAGGTGAGTTTGTTATGGTTTTGGGGGGAAAAACAAATGGGATTTTAAACCTTTTTGGCATACTGTTCCATTTCTTTTTACACACAGTTTTCGTGTGCTAGTTTGGTGCAAATATGGGATTTGGAAAAATGCAGGCGTGGACTGGATTAGCTGTTGGCTATAGGACTGTGTTGTAGCAGTGCAGTAGGTTATTTAAACGAGGTTTTAGGATTTGGTGATGTTCTGACCGAAGCGTTGATCATAGCCTTCATATGCTATGGTGTTTCCTTGTTCTTGAAGCAAGTATGGTGGTTAGTAGCTTTTAGCCGTGCCTAAGCTGGATTTGTAAGCATGAATTAAGGAAAAGTACCCTCAGAGGAAAAAGCAAAGCATGGGCCTAGCATAACTTTGTACAAAAGTTTGCTTTTCAAGAACAACAATGGTACTTCTTTCTCATACGTGGGGAAATCCTTTGGATAAAAACTCAAAAGTGGTTGTGAACATTAAATGATGATGAGATTTATCAAACCAGAAATCATGCGCTATAAGATTTTGCATCATAGCCTAAGTCTGGGTCAGAAGTTCAGCATCAGCATAACTTATAATAAACATCCAACTTCTGATCCTTGAATCCCTTTGCTTCAGCATGTTCTGAGCGAGTTCTCAGACTTTCCCAAAAGCTTGTAAAACGCTTTGTAAATCCTCTTTGAATTGCTCTTGCAACTTCTGACTGAGCCTACGTGAAAACTGGCCCAGAAGTTGTAGACAACTTCTGACTTGAAAATGCTCAGAATTTGCTAAATGCCTAAGCTTCAGAGACGTGCCTTTGAGGATGTATAACTTGAAATCCCAGCATTTATAAAAGAAGTTATGTTTTGTAATGTTTTAGATCTCATTGAAATCTATAACTTTTGTGTAAGAAGCTCTTCCAGAATCAGCTTGCATCATGGTGATAATCTGATCAGAAGTTCTGAGCTTGTCATATTTCTTAAACACTTAGAAAAATTCTAAGTATTTAGAAATTTGACTTTTCCAAAGTAATTTTTACTTTTGAATATCTTGATGAAACAAATCTCACATTTCAACATGTCTTGATGAAATATGATTCTTGAAACTTGATTTTGATCCAAAAGTCAAAGTTTGACTTTTCAGTGTGCAAATGACCATTTTGCCCTTGTGAATGACTTTCTTGGAAAATTTGTAATTCAAGGCTTGAAATTGGATGGGAACAAACCTGAGGGTCCAGAGTGATCCTTTGAGAAATGAGAGGGCAAAGTTTGGGGTACAACAGCTGCCCCTGTTCAATCTTCTTACACTTGAAGAGTTTGATTGGAGAATCTGCCATTCGTGACTTGAAGGTGGAAGATGATTGAGCACTAGAGTGCCCAGAAATTTGCACTCAAAGATGAGATGGGAATGGGCTTATAGATTCCATTTGAAGGAATGATGGAGATCTATCGGAGATGGGCTTGTGGATGCCATCCAAGGGTGAATTTTGATAGAGGATGGACTAAGTGTGAACTTGATTTCAACTGGAAAAGAATCAGAATAAATCTTGGAACGACTTATCTGAACCAGAGAAACTGTCTGTGGGAAAGAATCAGGATAAACCATTGAGAGATTTAAATTGAACCGGCATGGATCTGGAGAAGAATCAGAATAAATCATTGAGAGATTTATCTGAACCAGAAATATTTCTTTTGGAAAGTATCAGGATAAACCGTTGAGAGATTTAAACTGAACCAAAAGAGGTCTTGAATATTATTTAATTGGAGAGAATCAAAGTAAATCTTTGAGTGATTTATCTGAACCATAGAAAGCATCTGCTACGTAGATGGTTGACCAATCCTTTCTTGGGAATTGATCGGTATTTGACTTGCTGAAAATTTTGACGATAATTTTTTATTGATTGTTCTTTCCTGAAAAGATGAAAGGTTAGTTGTATGCAATGTCATGATGTATGAAATGTACGGTACAATGATGTTCTCAAAATAAATGAGATTGTTTCGTATGTATCTGGCAGCTGTGTGAGGGAGTGTCAGAATGAATCTATGTTGTGATTGTATCTGAATGGAAAAATGTACTAAATAAGTATCAAACTGGCATCCGCAATTGGAGCGTATCTGAACTGTATCAGAAAGCTAGATATGAATGAGTATCATAATGGAATCCGTATCTAGAGCGTATTTGAACTGTATCTGAAAGCTGAATCTGAATGAGTATCAGAATGGCATCCGTATCTGGAGCGTATCTGAACTGTATCTGAAAGTTGAATTTGAATGAGTATCAGAATAACGTTCGTATCGGGAGCATATCTGAACTATGTCTGAAAGCTGAATCTGAGTGAGTATCAGAATGGCGTCTGTATCTGGAGCATATCTGAACTGTATCTAGTAGCTAAATCTGAATGAGTATCAGGATGGAATCCGTATCTAGAGTGTATCTGAACTGTATCTAGAAGTTGAATCTGAATGAGTATCAGAATGGCGTCTGTATCTGGAGCATATCTGAACTGTATCTAGTAGCTGAATCTGAATGAGCATCGGGATGGCATCCATATCTGGAGTGTATCTGAATTGTATCTAGAAGATGAATCTGAATGAGTATCAGAATGGCATCCGTATTTAGAGTGTATTTGAACTGTATCTAGTAGCTGAATCTGAATAAGTATTAGGATGGCATCCGTATCTGGAGTGTATATGAACTGTATCTAGAAGTTGAATCTGAATGAGTATCAGGATGGCATCTGTATCTGGAGTGTATCTGAATTGTGGTGATTAAGTTGTTATATGGTCGGATCCAGGCTTCGCATCACCTTATACTGTTATCTGGTCAAAATCCAGGCTAAATAGTGTTTTTTGAAGAAGTGAACTACTATCTGGTCGAAATCCAGGCTTCGCAACACCTTATATTGTTATCTGGTCGAAATCCACGCTTCACAATGTTTTTGAAGAAGTGAACTACTATCTGGTCGAAATTCAGGCTTCGCAACACCTTATACTGTTATCTGGTCGAAATCCAGGCTTCATAGTGTTTTTGAAGAAGTGAACTACTATCTGGTCGAAATCCAGGCTTCACATCACCTCATATTGTTACTTGGTCGAAATTCAGGCTTCATAGTGTTTTTGAAGAAGTGAACTACTATCTGGTCGAAATTCAGGCTTCGAAGCACCTTATACTATTATCTGTTTGAAATCTAGGCTTCACAGTGTTTTTTGAAGAAGTGAACTACTATCTGGTCGAAATCCAGGCTTCGCAGCATCTTATAATGTTATCTGGTCGAAATCCAGGCTTCATAGTGTTTTTGAAGAAGTGAACTACTATCTGGTCGAAATCTAGGCTTCGCAGCACCTTATACTATTATCTGGTCAAAATCCAAGCTTCACAGTGTTTTTTGAGAAGTGAACTACTATCTGGTCAAAATCCAGGCTTCGCAGCACCTTATACTGTTATCTTTTCAAAATCCAGGCTTCAGAGTGTTTTTGGATAAGTGAACTACTATTTGGTCGAAATCCAGGCTTCGCAACACCTTATACTGTTATCTGGTCGAAATTCAGGCTTCACAATGTTTTTGAAGAAGTGAACTACTATCTGGTCAAAATCCAGGCTTCGCAGCACCTTATACTGTTATCTGGTCGAAATCCAGGCTTCACAGTGTTTTTGGAGAAGTGAACTAATATCTGGTCGAAATCCAGGCTTCGCAACACCTTATACTGTTATCTGGTCGAAATCCAGGCTTCACAGTTTTTTTGAAGAAGTGAACTACTATCTGGTCGAAATTCAGGCTTTGCAGCACCTTATACTATTATCTGGTCAAAATCCAGGATTCACAATGTTTTTGGAGAAGTGAACTACTATCTGGTCGAAATCCAGGCTTTGCAGCACCTTATACTGTTATCTGGTCAAAATCCAGGCTTCACAGTGTTTTTGCTGGGGATTGTAGAGTAGTCTACTGGAGAAGAGGAGTTGTGGTCCTCTTATTTGTAGTAGTCAGAGAGGCAAACTCAAGCAGAGGAATCCTGCCATTTGTTGGGGAAATAAACCATGTTGCTCAGTCTGTTGGAGAGGCGGCGACTTCACTGGTAGAAATCCTCGAGGATTCTTGAAGTCGACTCAGTTGGGAAGAGGTTTTCAGAGATTGAAAATCTGGCTGGGGAATCAACCTATGAGAAGGATTTTGGGGAGATTTGTCACTGCCCCTAGTAGTAAGTGTTTGTGGCACTGCCAGGAGATGTTGGACTGCACGTAACCCTTTGCTGAGATTAGCGTTCAATGCCCCAAGTAATGGAGACCTACCCCTGGCTTCGTGCTTCTTGAGAGATTTCTTGGAATCTTGATTGGACTTCCCCAGGTATGCTGGATAGTGACATGTCATGCCTCCTTGTTAATAGGATATTTGTCATTTGGAAGTGTCATCCCACTTGAAGTGATTTTGTTCATTGAGAGAGCTTTCATTCACTGGATATTTGTTGTGTGAATTTCTCTGTTGTCAAACAAAGAGCCATAAGCAAACATCGATATTCAAATAATGCAAAGCTTATGCTAGTCTTGAAATTTTGAAAAATTGTTTTAGCAAGTAAAAAAATTTTGTAAGAAAATTCAAACTCAGGATTTAGAGTAAAGCCTTACAAGAGTCAGGATACCTTTTGTAACAGTATGCTTTCGAACTAACATGTGCTTCAATTAGGACTTTTAAAGGGTTGTAGTGTGGCTTGGTTCATGGTTTACGAAACAAAGGATAAAGGCCCAAAGTGTATTTGCACCCACCCTCTCTTCGTGATGTTCTTCAGTCCTAAACTCAGTTAGTTGTGCGTCTGAACTCTAATTGAGTCTGGAATGATGTTTTGGTGATGGTTCAGACAAGTTTAGTTTATCGGAAGGCAATCATTTCTTGCAACATTTTTTCATGTTGTTGAGGATTTTTAGTGACCTCTTTCTTTTGATTATCCCTAATTTTTGCCTGACTGTTCCTGTTTTGAGATTACGTCGGCGGGATGCCCCAGTTTTTCTTAAGTCTCCTTTGTAGGTTTTGACTTAGTGGGCTTTTCTCTTGAGAGATAATGACTGCCTATGTGCTAGGGAACCATCACTGTCTTTTGATTCCAGAGGAATGTTTTTGATGTCATTCTTCGTATTACGAGATGAGAGTTTGTGGCTAAACGCGCGTTTGAATCAACTGAGAGACTACCCTGCCCCAGGTTTTGATTAAAGGTTTCATTTTGTGTAAAAAAGGAAACTCCTATTTCTTTGGCTCGAAGGGGTTGACTAGGGATTGTTTTCCTTATAACTCTAGTGTTTGGGATTTTGAAAGAACGCATGTACATCGTCAGCAAGGTCTATTCAAAAGCATATTGTATGACATTAAGGCATTGTTTTCGTCATCCTCCCTCTAAAGGCTTATAACTTTTAGCAAGAGTTAAATGTCATAAATAAAGTAGAAAGCATAGTTTAAATATAGTGAAAACGAAAGGATGAATTCAAGACAAACATATGCAATGCATTAATGAAATAAGGTTTGACATTAATAGATAATTGTTTAAACAATAAAAGAGATTACAATTGAAAATTCAAATGAACAGAAGCTTCTTTGTCTGAACTTGTTACTTTAGGTGGTGAGCCTTTGAGGGACGATAGAAGAATTCAGTTTGGCCATCTTGTGTGAACTCTAACATTCCTTCGTCGATCAGGTTTTGAATCTTGTACTTTAGCGCCCAACAATCATTTGTATCATGCCCAGGACTATTGGAATGATAGGCACACCTGGCATCGGGATTGTAGCTGGGAGAAAAAGTTTTGGGACTTGGATGAGGTCTTATTGGTTAATCAGATTCATCCTCAACATGTGTTACAAAGCTTGAGACGGTGGTATGTTGATGTTGGTAAACTGTCTTTTGGGATCGCTTTGCCTTTGCTGATTTTATGGTTGATGTTGACGAAGTCGTTGTTGGGCTAGTGACATGGCAGCGATTTGAGAAGGTCTTCCGGCTTCTTTCCGCATGGGAGGCTGAGCAGTGACTTGATTTCCAATCCTGGTTGTTTGCCCCACACGGTTGTAACTGTCTTGATGAAGTTGGTTGACAAGAACTTTCAGCTCTTCTTGTCCTTGAGCCAGATTTTGGATAAGAGCTAACTGGCCCACCAGATATCCCATCATTTGGACCTTCATTATGGCTATTTCAGTTTGTAGCCGCTCCAATTGGTCATCTATGTCGTCCCCAGGATTTCCCATGATCGTGCCCCTGGTTAGGAGAGCTTTCACCTCTTCTTGTCCCTTGGATAGGTTCAAGAATAATTCTTGTGGTTGAGCGTTTTGAGCCTGGATGTCTTTCACCGTTTGTTCCATACCCATCTTACTGAAATAAACAGTAGGAGGATAAAGAGACATGTATGGGAGAAACCTGTTTATGTTATGATGAATGGAGATACATATGCAAATGATTTCAAGGAAATTAGAGATTTAAATTTGCTTTAGACAAAAAAGGAACACACGTTATATTAATAAATCAAAGTTTGAGTACATCATGCCTCTTTTGGGCTTACAAAGAAATACAAAACTTTAAGATAAAAAAGTTGAACGCATCCTCTTTGGCGCGATGTAGGCGTTCAGACTCCGCTCCTCATGAAGCTGCCTGGTGAGTTACAGAACCTTCTTCTAGCTGGCGTAGAATTGGGCCTCGAAAGTGTCTCGCTCCCCCTTAAGCTATATCCAATCCCTTTGCAAGTCTTCGAGAGAGATGGGCATGTTAGGATGAAGGATAGTGTATGGGACATCTCCTTCCACAACAGGCTCTATGATAAATGGGAGAATAGAGGGGTAAGGCATCTTAAGAATTTGAGCACGAGCTCGTACCCATTTGAGGTAAGGCTCAAGAGGGATGGAATTTTTGTGCCCCAATGTCTTGATATCAACTCTATGTACCGTGCCTCAAGCTCGTATGAACCTTTTGCGGTAATCCTGAGTATCATTCTCGTAGTCAAAAACGATTCCTTGAATAAGTGCATCATGAGGACCATCCCTTCTTGCATATCCAAACTGTCGTAGTGCCAAACAAGGATTGTAAGTGACTCCTCCCCTAATGCCTAAGAGTGGGACATTAGGTAATTCTCCGCATCGATCAATGATGGTAACATTCTCTGAGAATCGGGGACACCAATGAATGCCTAAATATGTAAGATTCATCAGCCTTTGAGACCATCTTAAGCCCTGTTCATTCTTCAAGATGGATCAGGGTAGGTGTGAAATAAACCACCTGGCCAAAAAATGTGTGAAACACAGAAGGGTTCCTCTTCTTTTTGTAGTGCGAGTATGCAACGAATGTAGGATATCTCCAAGAAGAGTAGCTACTGAGTTACGTGACAGGAAAATCTTAACCGTATTCACGTCTATGAGCTGGTTTGGATTAGGAAACAGTACCAAACCATAGATGAGAAGGGCTAATACCTTTTCAAAATCTTGTAAGTCTAAGGTATCCTAGAAATGATGAGCTTTCTCGAACAAGAACTTAGCCAAAAAAACCTTTGACACCTCTCCTAGTTTCCCAATTTGCTACTATGTCAGACCGTTGTAAGGACAGAGTTTTGGCAATATCTTCAGGTTTAGGGTCCCTTTCCATACCATTGAAAGGTACCTCATTAAGGATAGGCACCCCCAATAGTAGATAAAACTCCTCCATAGTAGGCACTAACTGGTAATCCAGAAAGGTGAAACAGTGATGTAGAGGGTCAAAGAACTGAAAGAGGACTTTTAACATTTCTTCATCTGGGTTTGAAGTGACCAAGCTGAGAAGTCTACCATGTCTTTCAACGAATGGAGAGATTTCGGGAACCCTCGATACCAAATCCTTAAGCTGAGGAGCTTCTTTTACCAGACTGACTTGGATAGTGAATCTACGGGCGAGAGCCATGTCCTACAAAACAAGACAAAAATAAACCCTAAGAATCCTTGAAATGGTTAGTATGACATGCTATATTATGATGTCATGATTATGCTCAGATATAGCAGATATAGCAAGCACAAGAAAATCACACAAAGACCTTAGGTTTAAGGCTTGCATGGATTTTAAGGTGATACCCTCTTGAAGTTGGGTTGGTTCAACCTGTCCTAAATATAGTAATCGGGTACTAAGGGATCTCAATATCACCGGTCTTTCCCCCAAATATCGTTCCGATAGACAACTGACTTTCCACCAAACAAAACTCAAGGGTCAAACCTCAATGAGTGTAGCATCAAATATCAATTGACTTTGGGTTTACACCAAAGACGGCTATCTCACCACGTCCTAAAAGCCAAGTTGGTCAATTAAGGTTCTAAGGTCAGTTAGTGCTTCATGACGCCTCTCAGCGGCCCCGTATTCTCCTCGTTTCAACAAAAGGGATACCGGTACTAACAAATGCGTCACACTAACGTAGCTACTGTTTCAACCATGTCGGTATACCCCGCACAGTTCCCTCACAGTTTATTGCTACTTACCTAAAATGGTGCCCCAAATCCGGGTGTAGGATCAAAGCAAGCTCAAGCAAGGAACCATAATGTAAAGCATGCAAGTCAAACAAAGGAAGCAAGTAAATGTGATTTATCCCTAAGGTAACCCCACTTTTAAGTTTATTCCCCAACAGAGTCGCCAGTTCTATAACACGGTGGGAGAACTGACTTGGGTGTTTTGTGTTCGATCGCAAATATTGCGGTTAGCAAGAGTCGCCATCGAATTTTCTTTTTTACAATAAGGAAAGACTGAAAAGAACAGGAAAGACATTTAGAGATGTTTTCTTGAGTTCGGGGGGTAGATTATGAAAAGGGAAGGTATTAGAACCCTTTTCATCCATAGTTATCTACGGGCTCTTAGTTGCTTGCTAGATCACTTGCTTTTGTTTGAATGTGCTTGTGGTGTGGGTTTTGAAAGTATTTCGGAAATGTCTTTGTAATGGTTCTCGTTTCTATAAGAACACATACAAAGTGTTGTTTTGAAAATAGTTCAAAGATGTGCTTGAGGAATGTGTTTTTTGAAAGTGATTTTGAAAAGGGTTTTTCTTTGTAATGGTTCTCGTTTCTATAAGAATGCATACAAAGTGCTTGTCTTTTGAAAATGTTTCAATATGACAATTTTGGTGTATAAAGTGTTTTTATTGTGAGCAAGAAAGCAAGTAGGAGCATTCTACCTACTCAAAAGGTCTTAAGTGTTCTTTTTCTCCTCCTTTAGATGTTGTGATCTTACCATTGATTTGGTAAGAGGCTCCATCGTTGGATGTAAAGGGACGGGTGTGGGGCGTTTGTATAGTTATAGAAGGAAACCTATGGAACGTTTTAGCAATGTCTTTTTCGGGACTAGATCGTTTACCGAAGGCAACATTGAGGGTCATAGAGGGACTACGATCTTTTATCGAGGGTCTTTTCTAAAACGCCCATATTCGAGCGACATGACTATTTTCCGAAAGGCAACAAAGTGGGATTACCCTAATGATGCTAGTGTGCAAGTGTGTTTGATTTTCAAGCATTTAGTCTTGATTAGAGTTATCTATTTGTTGATTTTATGTCTTACCATACACACTCTAATTACTAGCATTTACATTTGAAAGCGATAGATTGCGGAAATGTAAAGTCTTACGCTATTACATCATTTAGGGATGGGGGTACAAATTTATGAATGGGATTTTGCAAGAAAATAAATCCTAATTAACTATTACAACCATATTGAAATGTACAATACAAGAAAGAAAAAGGACTTGTTTAGAAAATGGTTTTTGTGTCTTAATGAATTAATAAAAAGAAAACATTTTATGTCTTTTTTTATATTAATAAAAAAAAAGTAATAATATTGAAAATGATAAAAAAGGGAAATAATGAGAGATAGGATTAGCATGCTGGTGAAAGCAAAACAAAGGGTATCAGAAGTTCTGATGTCGGGCGCGATGTGGTTCAGAAGGAGCGTCAGAAGTTCTGGATTGATACACTCTAAGGTCCTGCAATAAACGTTAGAGGGAAAACACAAGTTATGGGTTGTTGTGTGCTGAACTTCTGAGTGTTAGAAGAGTGAGAAAGTCTTAGAAGTTCTGTGTATTAAAGCAGTGAAGAGAACTCAGAAGTTCAGTATGTGCTAAGATAGTGAGTTAATATCAGAAGTTCAGTGTGTGTTAACAGCGAGTGAACATCAGAAATTCAGTGTGTTTAAATAGTGGGAAAATCATAGAAGTTTAGTGTGTTTAAACAGTGAGAAAATCATAGAAGTTTTGTATGTGTTAACAACGTGTAGAACTCAGAAGTTTTGGGTTACATTTCAACTCTTTCCTCGTATTAATCAGCATATCAGCAATTTATTCAGTTCTTAACAGCAAATCAGAAGGATAAAAGCATTGTAGTTTATAAAAGTTCTAATTCTAATTTTGAGCCTAGCTTTAATCAAGAAGTTCTGATCCATAGTTTCTTCTACTTATGAAATGATATGGCCAGCATCAATACTATGATATTCACATATTTAAGGATATTCTAAATGAAAATATGCAAAGTCAGAAATACTTACCTTGAGCGTGTGCTTGGAAGTTGATTTGCTGCCTTCAGATGTTCTGGAGTCAGTGAGAGCAACGAAAGAGAAAATGCTAAGTTCTTTGATTCAAAGGGAAGAACAAAGGTTTTGTTTAGGATTTGCCAAGGTTTCTTTTGTTTCCTTTTCTCTATTTTATCTCTCTTTCTCTCTCTCTCTCTCTCTCTCTCTCTCTCTCTCTCTCTCTCTCTCTCTCTCTCTCTCTCTCTCTCTCCCATCCAGCCCCTTGAAAGTGTGATGGAGCAACTTATTTATAGGTGAGTTATATATGGTTTTGGGGGGGGGGGGGAATGGGATTTTAAACCTTTTTGGCATACTGTTCCATTTCTTTTTACACACTGTTCTCGTATGCTAGTTTGGTGCAAATATGGGATTTGGGAAAATGCAGGCGTGAACTGGATTAGCTGTTGGCTATATGATTGTATTGTAGCAGTGCAGTAGGTTATTTAAACGAGGTTTTGGGATTTTGTGATGTTCTGACCGAAGCATTGATCAAAGCCTTCATATGCTAGGGTGCCGCCTTGTTCTTGAAGCAAGTATGGTGGTTAGAAGCTTTTAGTCCTGCCTAAGCTGGATTTGTAAGCATGAAGTACCCTCAGAGGCAAAAGAAAAGCATGGGCCTAGCATAACTTTGTACAAAAGTTTGCTTTTCAAGGACAGCGACGGTACTTCTTTCTCACACATGGGGAAATCCTTTGGATAAAAACTCAAAAGTGGTTGTGAGCATTAAATTATGATGAGATTTATCAAACCAGAAATCATGTGCTATTAGATTGTGCATCATAGCCTAAGTCTGGGTCAGAAGTTTAGCATCAGCGTAACTTAGAATAAACATCCAACTTTTGATCCTTAAATCCCTTTGCTTCAGCATGTTCTGAGTGAGTTCTCGGACTTTCCCAAAAGCTTGTAACAGGCTTTGTAAATCCTCTTTGAATTTCTCTTGAAACTTCTGACTGAGCCTACGTGAAAACTGGCCCAGAAGTTATAGACAACTTCTGACTTGAAAATGCTCAGAATTTGCTAAATGCCTAAACTTCAGAGACGTGCCTTTGAGGATGTATAACTTGAAATCCCAGCATTTCTAAAAGAAGTTATGTTATGCAATGTTTTAGATCTCATTGAAATCTATAACTTTTGTGTCAGAAGCTCTTCCAGAATAAGCTTGCATCATGGTGATAATCTGATCAGAAGTTTTGAGCTTGTCATATTTCTTAAACACTTAGAAAAATTCTAAGTATTTAGAAATTTGACTTTTCCAAAGTAATTTTGACTTTTGAATATCTTGATGAAACAAATCTCACATTCCAACATGTCTTGATGAAATATGATTCTTGAAACTTGATTTTGATCCAAAAGTCAAAGTTTGACTTATTAGTGTGCAAATGACCATTTCGCCCTTGTGAATGACCTTCTTGGAAAATTTGTAATTCAAGGCTTGAAATTGGATGGGAACAAACCTGAGGGTCCAGGGTGTTCCTTTGAGAAATGAGAGGGAAAAGTTTGGGGTACGACAACCTCTAAAGGCCCTATAAGGATTCCTGCTGAGCCAAGAGTAGCTCCCATAATTATCACTACATCGAGGCTAGTCCCTTATTCATCTGACAAAGTAGTGTGTTGGAACCATGGGGCAGGAGTTTATTATCATGGCGTCAAGCAATAGCCATGGATTATTGAAAATGAAGAGCCTAAAATTACAAACATAGCCGGAACTAGTAAGGTCACTAGGACAGGAAGGGTCTTCTCTCCCGAGATCTCTCCTCCAATAATAACACTTGTTCGCATTCCCACTGCTGGGCCAACTACCAATGCCCGAGGTAAAGAGAAAGTTATCGATCCTGCCCTGACGGAGGCACCCTCAAAAGAAGTTATAATTAAAGACCCATCTGGACAAGAGATGAAAGAAATCCGGAAGATCATCTAAAAATGTGACTACAAAATAGTTGAGCAGCTGGGGCATACACCCTCAAAGATATCCATGATGTCCTTATTGTTATGCTACGACGCACATGCCCAAGCTTTGTTGAAATTTCTGAAGAATGCCCATGTACCTCAAGAGAACATTGTGGATCAATTTGAGAACTGTGTTGCAAGCCTAACTGCTGATAATGGCTTGGGATTTTCTGACACAGATTCAACTCCGGTGGGGAAGAATCAAAACAAGGCTCTCCATATCTCTATTGAATGCAAAGGCACCACTCTGGCGCATGTGTTAGTAGGTACTGGATCATCCCTCTATGTTTTGCCCAAAGGTTCTTTGGACACATTGAACTATGAAGGGATGGTGCTAAAACCCAATGATATTATGGTGAGAGCCTTCGACGGTTCGAAAAGAATGGTCCACAGAGAGGTTGATCTCCCAATCAAGGTGGGATCTCAAGTTTTTAATTCAACCTTTTACGTAATGGATATCCACCCAACCTATTCTTGCTTGCTCGGATTCCCATGGGTTCATGGGGCAGGTGCGATTACCTCTACATTACATCAAATGTTGAAATACCCAGTGAAAGGGAAGGTCGTAACAGTCTATGGAGAGGAAGAATATATGGTCAGTCATTTGAATTCTTTCAAGTACGTTGAAATGGGTGGCAAATTCATTGAAACCCCTATCAAGCATTTGAGGTAATCCCTCCAATGGTTGTTGTTGCTACTCCTGAAATCTATAGAGGCACACTAAGAATGGCCTCTCTGAAGGATGCCAGGGTTATTGTAGAAGATGGAGGTTGCACTAGCTGAGGATAACTTCCTGACATCCCCTACAAAGCTGACAAATTTGGATTGGGTTTTACTTAAAAGGCTTGGAAAGAGGTTCGACGTGCTCGTGTTGGTGGACCACCTCTCCGTATTAGCAACAATGAAGTTAATGCCCTGGAAGACACTGATAGTAATGGTGACTTTGACGACTGGATATTCCAAACTACTGATGGTGGACTTAACAACTGGAAGGCCAGAGACTTCATCTCAATCTCCTTCAACCAGGATTAATTGTTATTTCCTGTTTTTATGACTTAAAGAACTTTGTCTGTATAATTTCCTTCAAAACAATGACTTTAAACCATGTGCCTTTCCCAGGGCACAATGGTCCATTTGTTAAGGGTTTGTCGTTTCATATATCATATTCTCCTTTGATGAAAACATTGGACGATTTCGCATTCAAATTTTGCGCTCCTTGTCTTTCTTTTATTTTACTACATTTTCAAATAGCCATGTGACCTTACATGCAGGCACACACATATGCAGATCCACAGCCACTCTGGATCTCATTGACAACAAATCTGCTATTGCCATCTAGGACTTCAAAAATCCAATCTATCAAGCTGAAGACGAAGGTGAAGAAGATTGTGAGATACTTAGAGAACTCGCTAGACTCCTGATACAAGAGGAAAAGGCCATCCAATCGCGTAAATAACTGGTGGAAGTGATAAACCTGGGTACTGAGGAAGATAGGAAGGAAGTCAAGATTGGCGCCAACCTGGAAGACATTGTCAAGAGCAGATTGGTTCAGATGTTGCATGACTATATTGAGGTATTCGCTTGGTCATATGAATACATTCTAGGGCTCGATACTGATATTGTGGTTCATCGACTGCCAATGAAAGAAGGTTGTTCTCTGATCAAACAAAAGGTTTTTCGCATGCGCCCTGATATGTTCGAGAAGATCAAGGATGAGGTAATGAAACAGTTCAATGCAAGTTTCTTGGAAGTAATGTCATATCCCCAATGGGTTGCAAATGTTTTTCCAGTGCCAAAGAAAGATGGTAAGGTCTGCATGTGTGTAGACTACAAAGATCTGAATAGGGCAAGCCCCAAAGACAACTTCCCACTACCGCATATTGATGTCTTAGTTGACAACAGTGCTCAACACAAGGTGGTTTCCTTCATGGATGGATTCTCGGGTTAAAACCAATCAAAATGGCACCCGAAGACATGAAGAAGACTAATTTTGTCACACAGTGGGGCACCTTCTGTTATAAGGTCATTCCTTTCAGGCTGAAGAACATAGGCGTAACTTATCAACGGGCTATGATGGATTTATTTCATGATATGATTCATCATGAGATATAAGTTTATGTTTATGACATGATAGCAAGGTCCCAAACCGAGGAAGAGCACCTTGATCATCTGCACAAGTTGTTTGAAAGACTGAAGAAGTACAAGCTGAGGTTGAATCCCAACAAGTGCATCTTTGGGGTAAGTTCTGGAAAGCTCCTAGGCTTCATTGTCAATGGAAAAGGAATTGAGGTTGATCCCGCTAAAGTCAAAGCTATCCAAGAAATGCCAGATCCTCGTACTGAGAAGGATGTCAGAGGTTTTCTAGGACGACTAAACTACATTGCCCGATTCATCTCTCACCTGACTGCTACTTGTGAACCACTCTTCAAGCTACTGAAGAAAGATCAAGTGGTAAGATGGAATGACGACTGTCAAATAGCTTTTGACAAGATCAAAGAGTACTTACAAGAACCTCCAATTCTAATGCCACCAGTTGAAGGAAGACCTCTGATCATGTACTTAATTGTTTTAGAGAATTCAATGGGGGTGTGTGTTGGGGAAACATGATGAGTATGGTCGAAAAGAGCATGCAATATACTGCTGAATTCACGGATGAGAATATAATGCTGATTACGGATTGTGAAAAGCTTGGACCGTATGAAGGTCCTAAACAAGAATCTGATGGACTATGGTTTTTGATGGAGCTTCCAACGTAATGGGTAATGGAATTGGGGTTGTGATCACTTCTCCCGAAGGTTGCCATACTCCTTTCACTACTAGGCTCTGCTTTGACTGTACCAACAATATGGCCGAGTACGAAGCGTGCATCTTGGGTCTCAAGGCTGCTATTGACTTAGGAATCAAATTTTTATATGTATATGGAGACTCAGCTTTGGTCATCAGTCAAGTTAAAGGAGAGTGGGATACAAAACATCCAAACCTTATGCCTTACAAAGAGCTTGTGTTAACCTTGGTCCCATAATTTGAAGAGGTTACCTTTGAGCATATTCTGAGGGAAGAAAATTAGTTGGAAGATGCCTTGGCTACCATGTCTTCTATGTTCAAGTTCAGATGGGACAACGAAGCTCTACGAATTACTGTCGAAAGGTTTGACGAACCAGCACACTGTTATGAGATTGAAACTGATGGTGTAGAGGAGAAGCCTTGGTTTCATGAGGTGAAAAGATATCTCAAAGCTCAAAAGTATCCTGAAGGGGTTTCAATCAACGACAAGAAGTTCATGCGAAGGTTCTTAGCCAAGTTCTTCCTAAGCAACGTGGTTTTATACAAGCACAACCATGACTCATTTATGCTCTGTTGTATGGACAAGAAGGAAGCAGAGAAGATTATGGAGGATATGCATGAAGGTATTTTTGGTACTGACTCTAGAGAACACACGATGGCCAAGAAAATTCTGAGAGCTAGCTACTACATGTCGACCATGGAAACTGATTGTCATCACCACTCGAGGACTTGCCATAAGTGCCAAATTTATGTTGATAAGGTCCACGTGCGTCCAGTTCCCTTGAATGTCATGACTGCTCCTTGGCCATTTGAAATGTGGGGAATTTACATGATTGGATCAAGCCTACTGCCTCTAATGGACATCGTTTCATTCTTGTCGCCATTGGCTACTTTACCAAGTGGATTGAAGCCTCTTCATTTGCCTCAGTTACCAAGAACGTCGTAGCCCAAATCATCAAGCACAACCTCATCTACCGGTATGGTATCCCTGAGAGGATCATCACTGACAATGTCACCAACCTTAACAATGCCATGATCACTAAACTCTACATGCAGTTCAAGATCAAACATCATAACTCTTCCCCATACAGACCTAAGAGACGCAGTGGAAGCTACTAACAAGAATATAAAGAAGATTGTGCAAAAGATGGCGGTGACCTATAAATACTGGAATGAGATGCTACCATTTTCTATTTATGGCTATCGTATGTCGGTGCGAACATCATATGGGGCAACCCCTTTCTCTTTGGTCTATGGCATGGAAGTTGTCCTTCCTGTCAAAATTCAGATTCTTTCTCTAAGGATTATGAAGGAAGAAAACTTAGACGTAGACGAATGGATCCAGATAAGGTTGGATCAGCTTAATTTGATTGATGAGAAGAGGTTGGTTGCTGTCTATCATGGTCAGATGTACCAGAAGCACATGATCAAAGCTTTCAACAAAAAGATCAAGCATCAACTATATCAGGCTGGTGACTTTGTAATAAAGCGTATCACTCTACCACAAGATGATCCCAGGGGAAAATGGACTCCCACCTACGAGGGGCCAATTGTTGTTAAGAAAGTATTCTCGGGCGGTGCTATGATGCTAACCAATATGGATGGCAAAGATTTCCCACACTTTGTGAATGCGGACATAGTAAAAAAATACTATGCATAAAAACAACCCGCTAGGTTGACGTACCTAGGAAAAAATAAGGGCATCCCGGCGGAAAAAAGAGGTTCGGGTAAAAGTTAGAGATATATACAAAATATTGTACACCCGGCAAGTCGAAAACCCGAAAGAGTGACTTGGGCAAAAAAGGGTATCTTGGTGGTCTGAAAACCCGAAAGGGCGGTGTAGGTAAATATTAGGGATTAAAGCGTACGACTACGTCTCGTTTGATCACTTACAGCTAGTTTTATTACCAAGGTCTGAAGTTCAAATTGTACAAGATCAGCTCAATCAAACGTCTTCCGACGGCAAGGGACGAGATATTCGAAGGCAGGGGGGCAATAACGGAGTTAGAACCTGATGAGATCACTTCCATATGGCTATATATATATATATATATATATATATATATATATATATATATATATATATATATATATATATATATATATATATATATATATATATATATATATATATATATATATATATATTTATTTATTTTCACTGTGTACTCTTTCCATTTCACGACGGCTTCCTCTTACTAGGATTTCTGTCTCTTTGTACAAATACGCCTGTTTATAGGCAAAATATCAATACAAATATACTTCAAAGTCCAAACTTTTTGTTTTGCTTGAAAAACGTCCAATGACTAAAATTGATTGAACATATGCATATGAACATGATTAACTGTTAACAAATATATGCGTAAAAGCAGGATAAAGCATTTGCTCAATAACCAAGGAACTAGGATGACGCTCAAGCTATCCATAAATCCCCGTAGAATCCCTTTCATAAGGTGATCCCCGGTGAAGTCGCCAGAGCCACTTCTATGAGATTATTCCTCACAGAGTAATCTTCACAAATAAGAGTACATTCCTCGTAGTTTCCCCGATAGATCACTCCAACAGATAGAGGATTATAATCTCTTTCCCGACAATATTACCAACCTGCGAAGTTCTAATTAGTACACTTCATGGAAAGTATCTTCCCTAGTTGAGTTTGGTCCTCCAAAACTAAAAAGAAAACCTACAGAGTTTCTTCTCTCTAGAAAATTCAATTTCCCCAAGAGTTGGTTTCCTCAGCAGAGCACTTCTCCATCAATAAGGGTTTATTTCCCCAACAGGGTTTATTTTCCAACAACCTACAAATTCCCCAGCTAATCACTGACAAAATTCTCTCCCCAAAGAAGTCAGCGATATCCCCAGAAAGTTACTACAAAGCCTGGAAATCAACCAGATACCAGTTAACTTTATCTTCCCCAAACGAGTCGGAAGTTTAACCATCTCTTTTATCCCCAGCCAGGGTATATAGGAAATAAATTCCCCAGTAGAGCAATAGACGACCAAAGTTCCTAAGCTTTTCTCCCTAAACAGAAATCAATACATCCCCTGTAGAGTTTCCTCAAACAAGTAAGAAAGAATCCTCAACGGAAGCATTCTAGAAAAGATTGAAGATACACATACTCTTCATCCCCAGCAATAATCAGGGATTTATTTTCCCAGACAAAGATATCGCATGGGTCTACAAATACACTTCGACAACATTTCACATTCATACATCATAGTATATACATACGATACACATATAACACAGTCTCATTTATTTTTGAGAACATCATTACACAATGCATTTCATTGCATACATCTAACTCTTTACCTTTTCAGGAAAGATCAATCAACAAACGAATATCATCAACAATTTTCAAACAAGTCCAAGATTAATTCCCGAAACAAGACGGGGCAACTATCTACAAGACCAAGTCAAAGATTAATTCCCAAAACAGGACGGGGTGATTATCTTTATCACCAATGGTATGAACTCCCGAAATAGGACGTGTTTACCAACAAACTGATTATAGATAAAATCCTGAAACAGGACGGGGCGACTATCTACATGACGAGCAGCTACTCAAACACCTTTCCCAGAGTTTCATTCTGGAAAGAAAGGTTCAAATACATTCAGGCGAAGACTAAGTCTGATTCACTTTAAGATACAGTCAGGCGAAGACTCATTCTAATCCACTTTAAGATACAGTCAGGCATAGACTCATCATAACATATTTTTCAGATACAATCAAACACAAGACATCTGCTGGTTCAACTTAAATAAACCAAAGATTTATTCTGATTCTTTTCCAGTAGACACTTTTTTTGGTTCAGTTTAAATCAATCAAAGATTTATGTTGATTCTTATCCAGTTAAAGACAATTCAAGACATTTGCTGGTTCATCTTAAATCAACCAAAGATTTATTCTGATTCTTATCCAGTTAAAGACAATTTAAGACATCTGTTGGTTCATCTTAAATCAACCAAAGATTTATTCTGATTCTTTTCCAGTAAATCAACCAAAGATTTATTCGGATTCTTATCCAATTAAAGACAAATACAAACATATGTTGGTTCAGCTTAAATCAACCAAAGATTTATTCTGATTCTTTTCCAGTAGACACTTTTTCTAGTTCAATTTAAACCAACCAAAGATTTATTCTTATTCTTATCCAGTTAAAGACAATTCAAGACATTTACTGGTTCAGCTTAAATCAACCATAGATTTATTCTGATTCTTTTCCAGTAGACACTTTTTCTGGTTCATTTTAAATCAACCAAAGATTTATTCTGATTCTTATCCAATTAAAGACAAATACAGACATTTGTTGGTTCAGCTTAAATCAACCAAAGATTGATTCTGATTCTTTTCCGGTAGACACTTTTTCTGGTTCAGTTTAAATTAACCAAAGATTTATTCTAATTCTTATCCAGTTAAAGACAATTCAAGACACTTGAAGACACTTGAAGACCCTTCAATGTTGTATTCAATAAACGATCTTAGTCCCTTATGACAAATTGCTAAGACATTTTACAAGTTGCCTTCTACGACTGTACAATGACCCACATTTGTCCCTCACATCCAATGATATGGCCCTCTACCAATTAATGGTAAACAAGCACTGTCTAAAGGCGTAGAAAAAGAACAAATACTTTTTGAGTAGGTAGATTGCTCGTAATTTCTTGCTCACAAACAAAACCATTTTCACCTCACACTTTCAAATCATTTGTCAAAACAAACATTTTTGTATACATTCTCAACGATAGGAGATCATTACAAAATTTCCTTACATTGGCATGTTCAAACATCTTTCCAAACATTTCCTTTTCAACAAATATTTTCAAAACCAACATTTTGTATACATTCTCAACGATATGAGAATCATTGCAAAGTTTGCCAAACTTAGGCATTTTTAAAATATTTTCAAACTTACACAAACACAAATCATTTTAAAGTGATCAAGAAATTAAGAGCCTATGGATGACTACAGATGAAAATGGTGCTAACACCTTCCCTTTTCATAACCTACCCCCCGAACTCAGAAAAAATTCTCTAAAGGTCTTTCCTGTTCTTTTCACCCTTTCCTTTATTGGATAAAATAAAGGTCGGTGGCGACTCTTGCTATTCGCAACATTTGTGATAAAACACAAAACATCCAAGTCAATTATCCCACCGTATCACATATCCATTCTTACTATGTACCTCTTCAGGAATCGATTGGGAGTGAAAGAATGTTTGGAAGATAGCTGGAAACTAGGGTTTGAAGGTTGCCCTAGTTTGATGTTTTTTTGTGATTTTTTAGAAGTGAATTTTTAGTACAAGGGTTCGTGGTCTTTGTCTGAATTTGTCAAGGATATATAATATGGAATTAGGTCAGAATATACGGGCTTGGACTTTGTGTAAGAAGCCTTATATTTTATCTTATTTATTTTTGATTTAATAATGAGTAAATAAAAAATAATTAAAATAAGATAGACCAAGGGGTACATGAATAAGATATGAGGTGTATAAGGAGTGTAATACACGCTTGGACTTTAAAATAATGGCCCAATAGTCCAAAATATCAAGTTTGTTCAATTTGAACTTCATGCATTTGCTCAAAATTTCCAAACTTGCACTAGTCATAACTCTCTCAATTTGCATCTTTTAAAGGTGATCTTCAATTATATGGAAAGCTCAAGTTATCCTCTACAATCTCTATTTTGATCATTTTTACATTTTAATAATTTATCTTGATGTAAGTTGCCTTGACAAAAAAGTGTCTTTTTGTTGACTTTTGAAATGACCTGTAATGTATTGAATCATATCTCTCAAATGAAGCATTTTTTGGACTTGAGCTTAGAGATTCAAAGTTGTAGCGAATTGAATTTCCTTAAAAATGGGCTTTGGTTGGGGAAAATTTGATGAAAGTTCAGTTGACTTCTCCTAAGGAAACTCTAATTTGGCAACTTTTGACTTTTGATGATTTGAGGGCTTTTCTTGATGAATCATGATCAACCCTTGATTAAATAATTAATGTGACTTTAAAACCTTTATGTCGACCAAAAATATTGAGGTTTGATTGTATGTTGACCATAATTGACTTTTTTACCCAATACATTTGATTTTCAGTCATCTGAGCCATTGGCTAAGCAAACTTGTGATGTAAGGCATGAAACTTGGCATGAGCATTCTTAAAGACATATAAGAGACCATGAATTCCATTTGAGACCTTAGAAACCCAATATTATTTATGAAAGATGAAACCCTAGTTGTAGACCCATTGCTTAGAAGGAGAATTTGTTGATCAATTCTTGGGCAACCTTGAGCATTTAAGAATCCTAGGAGAATGTCTTGAAGAAATGGGAGGGGAAATTTTGGGGTACATCAGGGTGCATCATGAGTGTGCTAATCCAGAAGCGTTAGATCAGATCTGATGGCTGCGAAGCTAAGGGTGCATCGTTGAAGTGTAGGACGTGCTACATCTGATCTGCATGAATCAACAAACAATATGAAAAATGCAAGAGGCAGGGATGCAACCCATGCCCTTTCACATGAATACTCTAACGCACGCTTCCTTTCCGCTGGGACATTATCTATTTCACATCAATTATACAACATTCAAATAATACATGATAAACGCGTAAAAGTCAAACTACCACCTCCTATGGTCAACTTCATCTTCTCATGTGAGGGTATTTCGTAAACCTGCAAAATCCAGGCAAAGTGAGAAAGAAGGGTATCCCTGTCCACTAATTCAGGCATCACAAATCTGACGGTGATGTTAGTTTCGATTGAAACGGCATGTAGCTAGGGTTTTAAAGATTCACAAGCTCAGTGCCCTAACGATGACAGATCTATATTCTTGCGCTAAAACATGCAAATGATGAGTCTAAACAAATCCACACATCATTATAAACAGGAATATATGTATGAAGTCAATTAATAATGCATGAAATATAAGTTTGGATTCAAGAAATTTCAGTCAACCGACGACACTTGGCTGTGACGATTTGAGGTGCTACAACCTTCAAGGATGATTGGGAACATATCCTTGAGGTCTCAGGGAACTGATGGAGTGCTTAAAATCAATTAAAGCTTATTGGACATGAGGGTTTGATCTTGCCCTAGTTTTGTAGAATTTGTGAGTTTTTAGGGTTGCTCAAGGAGGCTTGCATGCGTGTTGTTTAGATCTGAATATGTTGAATACATATAGAGGGATGTATTAGGTCAATAATTGTGGGATAAATATGTGTGCATTATAGTGAAAAGATTTGCTTTCAATCTTGCATGAAAAGTTTCTTTTTTAAGCCAAACTAAATCTTCATGTCTCACACAATTTTGCTAGCTATACATGAGCTCTTTGGGCTTTAAATCTGATCCAAAACCAAAGTCATGCGCCTAAATCCATTTAATTGATATTTTATTTGATTTATTTTGAATTTAAATGAATAAAATTAAAATAAAAAGAACTAAAAATCACAAAAATGTATGAATGGATTTAGAGGTCCTTAAACATGTCACAAGCACGTTTGAACCTCAAAAGTTAGGCCCATTAGTCAAAAAATTCAAGTCTAGTCACTTTTGGTTTCATGCATTTGCTCAAAATTTCCCAACTTGCACCAATCATAACTCTCTAAATTTTTGTCATTTGAAGGTGATATTTGAGTTTTTTGGAAGCTTAAGATGTCCTCTACAATCTCTATTTTTATCATTTTTGCATTTGAAGAATTTATCTTGATATAAGTTGCCTTGACAAAAAGTGTCTTTTTGTTGACTTTTGAAATGACCTATAATGTATTGGCCAATATCTCTCAAATAAAGCATTTTTTGGACTTGAGCTTATAGATACAAAGTTGTAGAGAATTGAATTTACTTCAAAATGAGCTTTGGTTGAGGAAAATATGATGAAGCATGTGAAAGTTACGCTTGGTCAAAGTTCAATTGACTTCTCCTAAAGAAAACCCTAATTTTGCAACTTTTGACTTTTGATGATTTGAGAGTTTTTCTTGATGAATCATGATCAACCCTTGATAAAATGATTAATATCACTTAAAAACCTTGATGTTGACCAAAAATCTTGAAGTTTGATTGTACGTTGACCATAATTGACTTTTTGTCCAATATAGTTAATTTTTAGTCATCTGAGTCATTGACTGAGCAAACTTGTGATGCAAGGCATAAAACACGGTATGAGCATTCTTGAAGACATATAAGAAACCATGGAAACCACTTTAGACCTTAGAAACCCAATATTCCTTGAGAAAAGTGAAACCCTAGTTGTAAGTCCATTGCTTAGGAGGATAATTTGTCTGATCAATTCTTGAGCAACCTTAAGCATTTGAGAATCCTAGGAGAATGTCTATAAGAAAAAGGAGGGAAATTTTGGAGTACAAAAACTGCCCTTGTTCAATCATCTTAAACCTGAGGAGTTAGATTGGCATGTCCGCCATTCGTGATCTGAAGGTAGGAGAGGATTGAACACTTAAGTGCCCAGAAATTTAATCTTGCATGTGCAGGAGATAACGATGTTGGTTTATAATATTGCTTGAATGGGCTTAAATATGCCATTTGGAGAGGTGACAGAATGTCGTCGGAGATGGGCTTATAGATTCCATCAAAGTAATTGTTGATAAGAGTATCAGAATGAGTCTACACTTGACTATATCTGAAGAATGCTTTCCATAATGAACCTCTGGGGAAGGTGCTTAAGTAGATACTTGTCAGAATTAGTCTCTGAGGGAAATTCTTATCATGTAGATAGTCGCCCTGTTCTATTCGGGAATTGATCTACAATCAGTTTTTGTTGGTAAGCTCGTCATGTTTCGGGAATTCATACGAACTGGTCATGTCGATAGTTTCTTCGTCCTTTTTCAAAAGTTATGTTTTCCTTTAGACAACACTATCCTATTATTGAGGAATAGGTAGCACCATCATTGGAGTTTAAAAGGGACGTTCGAAGGAACGAAATGGTCTCTGAAGGCAACAAGTAAAGATACCTTAGCATTTCGAAGGGACTATTGTCATAAGATCAATTCGTAGGCAACTCAAGGGACAAGTAGGGACTATGATCTTTTTGACTATTTTGAATCGAGGGTCATTGTTAAGGTATCCCTACATTCGAGGGACGCGACCATTATTTCTGAGGCAACTGAGTGGGGCAAACCCTAGGAGTGAACATGTGCAAGTGTATTTTTTTTCCAGTTATTCATCTTTGCACAATTAGGGTTTTCTACTGTTTTAATTCCAGTTTGTCTTTTCATACAATCCTATACATACATCTAGGAAGTTTATAATTTGTGGGAATTAAAATGCGAGAAATTAGAGTCCTAGCTATTACATGGCTTTGGGCAGATACATAATTATTTTGACTGAAAATAAAATGCGGAATTGAAATCCTATTTAAATCTATTACAAACTCGGAGCAGTTACAAATAATAAAAATAAAGAAAATTAAAAACGTGCAGTAAATTAAATGCGAGAAATAATTAGACGACTTAAAAATATAAATTGAGAAAATATTTATGTTATTTTAAAGGAAAAATTAGGTTAAGTATAAAATTAAACCCTAAATCTAATTATTTTTAATTATAATTAAAAAAAACATTAAATTACCCTAATTTAATTAAACTAATTAATTAATAAATTATTTTTTATGAAAAAAAGATTTTTTATGTTTTTTATGATTTTTGATTAAATAAAAAAATATGATTTTTTTGGTGTTATTAAAAGATATAATTAATAAATAAAAAGAATTAAAGTATGAAAAATAAAAAAGACTTGGGCCTGTATAAGCACCCAGGGGGGGGGGGTGTTGCTGAATCTTCACGGCCCACGTACACTGAGCCCAAACATGTGCCAGATCCTGTATTGGCACGCTTGGAAGGTGCACCATGGTCTCTCCTTGATTGGAACGTTGGATCTGTACTGGCAATGATCTAGTGGCTGGATCAATAGGGCGCATGATGGACGTTTTCTCATGAGCTACACTGGATCTGCGTTCAAATGGTCAAAAAATAAGAAAATGTTTGGACCTGGGATCGAACCCAGGTCCCTGGCTTCACATACTAATATCCCTGCCATTTGCGTTGCGTGGTTTTGTTGTAACAATAATGAGAACAAAACATAATATATGAAACAAAATGGATGGGTTAGAAAACACGCGCGCAATTCAAGTGGGCCAGTGGGGTGGTGACAAGTCACCGTCTTCTTCCCTATTCGTCGTCTTAGGTATCAGATTTATACCTACAGACAAAACTTCATAGCTATACACCTGCAAGCTTCAAAAATTCATATGGTGCACAATAAATCAATTCTAACTATGCCAATCAATTCGCCTGGGTCTCACGAGAATCATAGCATTAGTTTCTTGGCATAATTTCACCTGTACAGGAAAGCCCCAAAATGGCTTCTCAAACCCTAGCCATGCCAATCGTCAATATATTCATCAAAACATCAATTAAACCATTCAAACATGTTGCAAATACGTTAACAATCATAAATGTATCATTCAAACATGCTTAAGATACAAGAATTAACGTAATCGATTTCAAAAAAAGAAGCAACCAGTGTGAGTGTTGTGGGGTGATTCTGGGCGTTTTGACACTTGCCATTGATTGTGTTAGCTCCAAGAGAGGTCCAGGAAATGATTGGAAGCTTCAGTACGCCTTGAATTGGTATGTGCAAGAAGATACGTCTCACACTTTTTGAACAAAATTTGAACTTTGTTTCTCTGCTTTCACGACTGCAAAACCTCTAATCTTGCCTTGTTTTTGTTCACTATATGTAGTATGATGCATTAGGGTAACAAAAACGAACAGAATCCTTTGGAATTATGGAGATTGAATGATATTTTCTTGCCATATGATATCTTTCCATAACCATGAAAATTATGCTCTTTTTGCCTCCAATTACCTTGATTCATTTTGATCTGATTTGGCCATCATAATTAGATTAGATTTCCATCAAAATCATATCATCAAAACAATCTTTGATATTTTTTGTTATTTATTTGATTTAATGTGATTTTTAATAAATAAAAATCATAATAAAATAAAAAAATAGAGAAAATAAGATATGGTTTCTGTCTTGGGTCGTGTACCATTTCCTTAACAAGATACAATCCTAAAATGCTAGTCCCTTTTGGCAAAAAATGCATTTTTGAGCACATTTGACTTTTGGCAATTTTCCAAAAATGGTCAACTTTGACAATTCATATCTCTTCCAATTTTAACCCTAGAGAAGTGTTCTTGGACTTTTTAGAAAGCTTAGTTTGTACCCTAAACAACCCTTTTAGTCTCATTTCAATTGGGTCCTCCATTTTCATGTAATAAGCTTTGACTCAAAATGTGTTTTTGTTGACTTTTCAAAAGGACCTATAATGTAGAAATCCATATCTTTTTATGAGTACATTTCTTGAACTTGAGGGCTGAATATGAGTAGTTGGAAATTGGATTCCCTTCAAAATGAGCCTTGGATGAGAAATTTCTGATAAAATATGAGAAAGTTATGCTTGGTCAAAGTTTGGTTGACTTTTCCTGAGAAACCCTAATTTAGCAACTTTTGAGTTTTGATGAATTAGGAGCATTCCTTGAGGAATCATGATCAAACCTTAATAAAATGATGGATATCACTTAAAAATGTTGATGTTGACCAAAAATCTTGAAGTTTGACTGTATGTGGGCCACAATTGACTTTTGACCTAATACAATCGATTCTCAAGTCTCTGAGTAGTTGACTAAGCAAACTTCTTGTGCAAGGCTTGAAATTTGACATGGAGGGTCTTGAGAACATATTAGGACTATGGAGAGCATATGAGGCCTTTGGAAATCACCCTTCTTTATGAAAATGGAAACCCTAGTTGGAGGTTCATTGCTTTAGGAGAGAGTTTGTCTGGTCAACTCTTGAGCATCCTTGAGAAAGTTGAGGGTCTTAATGAGCATATATTGAGTAAAATGGGAGGGAAAATTTTGAGGTACAACAGCTGGGAAAATACAATCATCTAGGTTGTAGCTGTCTTCATCATCCTCTACTGCACTGACTTGGTGGTTGCTGATTTTCAAGGGTGGTCCTCAGGCACGAGCGCGGCGTACAACTTTTTGGGCACCTGAAGTGAAACCCATACCGAAATTGTCAGATTTGTATGGGATATCTGGGAGTTGTCCCAAAATAATGCACCCACCTTCTTCTATCACTTCCTTGGCATCCTTCAAAGGCGACATCTTGAGTGGAGGCCTTGTGATCCTGGGAACTTGAGACACAACCTTGGTTACCACCACAGTCTGCGGGACTTCTTCAAAGTGCTAGAATGGAGTTTCAATAAATTCACCATCTAGCTCCACATATCTGAAGGAACTTAGATGGCTGACCATATACTCTTCTTCTCCATGAACAGTGATGATCTTCCCTTGAATTGGATATTTCAGCATTTGATGCAACATAGAGATGACTGCACCAGCATTGTGAATCCACGGTCGGCCTAGCAAGCAAGAATATGAAGGGAGAATATCCATTACATAAAAATTTGAATCAAATGTTTGGGTTCCAACCTTTATGGGGATATCCACTTCCCCATGCACCATCCTTTTTTAGTCGTCAAAGGCCCTCACTACTATGTTGCTTGGTTTCAATGTCAATCCTTCGCAGTCAAGCCTATCAAGAGCCTTTTTAGGCAACACATTCATGGAAGAACCAATGTCCACCAAAACATGAGCCAAGGTCGTGCCCCTGCATTCCACTGAGACATGCAATGCCTCATTATGCTTCCTCCCTCTTGGCGTTAAATCAGCATCTGAAAAACCTAAGCCATTATCTACAGTCAAGCTGGCTACGCAGTCTTGGAACTGATCGGCAGATGTTTCTTGGGGTACATGGGCAGTTTTGAGGAATTTTACCAAGGCTTTTGCATGAGCCTCGGAACATAGTAATAAAGCCAGCATGGAAATTTTTTATGGAGTTTTCCCCAGTTGCTCGACTACGTTGTAGTCGCTACTTTTTATGATCTTTAGAATTTCCTCCATCTCTTTCTGGGAGGTCTCAGGGATAGCCACTGATTGTGCCTTCGTCTGGACAGGCTCAACCAGAATACCTTTACCTCGAGTCTCAGTTGACTCGGCAGCAGGAATGTTAGTAGGGGTGATAACAGGGATCGTAACAGTTTTATCAGCAGGAGTATTAGCAGAGATGATTGTAAGACTGGGAATAACCTTTGGAGGATCAATAACAACAGAAATGATTACGGGTCCAGAAATAGCTTTGGGAGGAGCAATTTCTGGAGAGAAAACCCTTCCACTGTGGGTTATCTTACTAGTCCCTGCAATATTACTAACATCGGAGTCAACTTTCTTGGAACTTGAATCTTCAGCGGCTGGCCAATCTTGCTTGATACTGTGGTAGTATACATCCCCTCCATAATTCCATGGTACGGTTTTATCTGACGAATACGAGATTGGTCCAGGCATTGTAATTATCAATGGAGCTACTTTTGGAACTGATGTAATTCTAACAGGTCTTTTGGTGGAGACCTTGTAATAATTGTTGGAAATGGTCACGATGGAAACATCACTATAAGAAACAGTTGGAACAGAAGTCTATTCGAACAAAATTTCCTTGTTATCTATTAGGCACTGAACGCCTGCTTTCTACAAGGGACAGATGGTTGGTGAGGATAAACAGAAATGGCAGCTTTCATCACAGCCTGGGAAAACACCAGCATTCAACAAATTCTCTTTAATAGTCAGGAGTGGCATCACAAGTTCATCAACTGAAGTAACAAACATATCTTCCTCAACAGCGTTGACATCACGGCTGTGTTTGGGCATAGGGGAAGTAATGACATTGGGCTTTTCTGGCGCGTCGAATTCAATCTCTTTGGTTTTAAGGAGGTCTTGTACTTTGTTCTTCAGAGCCCAACAGTTGTTAGTGTCATGGACGAGACTCTCAGAATAATATGCACAGCGGGCATTAAGATGATAGTGAGGAGAGGTTGTGTTAGGGTTCTTTGGAACTTCTTTCAAAGTCACTAGGTTGGACCTTAACAAATGTGGTAATACTTGAGATAGGGTCATGTTAATTCGAGTGAATTGTCTAACTGGTCTTTCCATTCTTGGTTGGTTGCCTCTTTGCTGAGCAGGCTCTGGTTTAGGAATCATGACAGCCCCCACCATTGGACGGTGTTCAGCCCTATCTTGATTTCTATGAGGATATACAGCAATCACTTCTTTCTTTCCAATAAATGGTTTCCTTACAGCAGCAGAGGATGCATCTTTTTGAATATTTCTATTCTTTATCCCGGCTTCTACCCTTTCTCCGGTCAATATAAGTTCGATAAAACCTTCCGATGAACTCCCAATTAAGTGATTAAAGAAGGGACCAAATAAGGTGCCCAAAAACATGTCTACCAATTCTATTTCATATAGAGGAGGCTGGACTCTTCCTGCTAAGTCCCTCCATTTTTGCGCATAATCTTTAAAGCCTTCACTTGAAAACATGGCCATACTCTGGAGTTGAGTATGGGTAGGCGCAAGATCAGCGTTGTATTGGTATTGTTTGTAAAAGGCGGCGGCCAGATCTTCCCAGTTATGAACATGGTCTCTTTCTAACTGATAAAACCAATCAAGTTGAGCTCCAGACAAACTGTCTTGGAAGAAGTGTACCCATAAGTCCTTGTCAGCGGTATGAGGCTGGATTTTCCTCACATAGGACCAGAGATGCATTTTAGGACATGAAACTCCGTCATATTTGGCTAACATCGGTGCTTTGAATTTTGGAGGAATGACAATCCCCGATACTAATCCCAACTCCTCAAAGTCCAATCCAGGAACTTTTTGGATATCCATTGCGCTCAACCGCTCTTCTAGATTCTGATACTTGTCATCGGCTTGAGGATATTGTTCTTCAAAATAGTCTTCATCTTCCTCTTCCTCTTCTGAATCTGAATGGACAACTGTTTCTTTGCCCTTCCCATCTTGATTATCTTTCTCATCGGACGTAGTTGCAAAGTCTAAGGTCCTTCTTTCCTGTCCATGGAATCTTCTTCCCATATTTAGAACTTCGGTTATTTTATTTTTCTTATTTTTCTCTTCAACCTGCAAAGTCTTCAACTCTTCTTGTCCTTTGGCTAGAGTTAAGAACATCTATTGAAACTGGGCATTTTGAGCTTGGAGGTCCTTCACTGTTTGCTCGAAATCCATCTTACTGAAATAAACAGTAGAAAGATGAGGAGACTTGTTGCAAGAAACCTTCTTATGTTATGACGAATGGTAAATGCGTATGCAATGATTTCAAGGATTTTAAAAATTCAAATTTGTTTTATGCAAAAATGAAACACACGTTATATTAATAAATTAAAGCTTAAGTACATCAATGCCTCTTTGGGAAAAATAATACAAAAAACTCTAAGATAAAAAGGTTGTACGCATCCTCTTTGGTGCTATGTAGGCATTCAGAGTCTGCTCCTCATGAAGTTGCTTAGTGAGTTCCAAAATCTTCTTCTCGCTAGCGTAGAATTGGGCTTCGAAAATATCTCACTCCCCCTTGAGTTGTATCTAATCTCTTTGTAAGTATTCAAGAGAGGTGGGCATGTCAGGATGTAGGATAGTGTATGGAACATCTCCTTCCTTAACAGGCTCAATGATTACCGGGAGAATGGAAGGATAAGGCATCATAAGACTTTGAGCACGAGTTCGTACCCATTTGAGGTAAGGCTCAAGAGGGATGGAATTCTTATACCCCAATGTCTTTCTATCTACCTTGTTCAACATCCTCCAAGCTCGGATAAATCTCTGGCAAAGACCTTGATCGCCGTTCTCGTAGTCAAATACCAAACCTTGAATCATCATCTGATGTGGGCCATCCCTTCGGGCGTAACCAAACTGTCTTAAGACTAAGCAGGGGTTATAGGTGATGCCTCCTCTAATTCCAAGTAAAGGGACATTAGGGAGTTCTCCACAACGGTCGACAATAGTAACATTCTCTAGGGATCGGGAACACCAATTAATGTCTGAATGCTTGAGCGTCATCAACCTTTGTGACCACCTTGAACCTTGATCGTTCTTCAATACAGATTGGGGAAGATGCGAAATAAAACATCTTTCCAAGAGAGGAGTACAAAACATAAGGACACCTCTTTTCTTCATAGTGAGAGTGTGAAAAGAATGTAGAATGTCCCCGAGCAAAGTAGGCACTGGGTTATGAGACATGAAGATCTTGACGGTGTTCACATCTATGAGTTGGTCAGGATTTGGGAACAAAACCATCCCATAGATGAGGAGAGCCACAATTTCCTCAAAGGCTTGCAAATCCAAAGAGTTCCAACAGTTTCGGGCTTTCTCAAACAAGAACTTTGCTAGGAAGCCTTTGACACCACTCCTTGTTTCCCAATTAGTTGTGACATCAGATGACTGCAAGTGTAGAGCTTGAGCAATCTCTTCTGGCTTTGGGTCTTTTTCCGTACCGTTGAAAGGTAGTTGATTGAGAATGGGAATCCCCAAGAGTTGGGAGAATTCTTCCAAAGTTGGTACAAGTTGATAATCGGGAAATATGAAGCAATGGTGTAAAGGATCAAAGAACTGAAAGAACACCTTCATCATGTCTTCATCAGTGTTGGAGGTGACCAAATTGAGTAGGCGACCATGTCTCTCAGTGAATGGAGAATTTTCTGGAATCCTTGAAGCTAGCTCCTTAAGTTGTGGAGGGATCCTTACAAGATTGAATTGAATAGTTTTCCTGCGAATATAATCCATGTCCTACAAAATAGAACAAAGATAATTTCCAAGATCCTTGAAATGGTTAGTTAATGAGTATGATGTTATGATGTTCATGATGTTATGTACAAGTATATATACACAAACAAAGCAAACAAATCATTAGGTTTAGGCTTGCATAGAGTCTCATAGGTAAGTACCCTCTTGAAGTTTAGTTGGCTTAAACCTGTCCTAGTAATAGTAACTGGGTTCTAAGGAGTTCAATATCACTGGTTTGTTTCTTTGAGCATTGTCTCAGCACAAGCCTCTTTAATGGCGATCGAAATATCTCAAAAACCGAACCTCAATGAGTGTAGTATCGAGTATCTACCAACTTCGGACTGCACCAAAGTCGGTCGTCTCGCTACGTCCTAAAGGTCAAGTTGGTAAAGTAAAGGTTCTAAAATTTCATTAGTGCTTCATGACATCACTCAGCGGCCCCGTATTCTCCTTGATTAACTCAAGGGCTACCGGTACCCACAAATATGTCGCACTAACATAGCTATTGCTTAAACCATGTCGGTATACCCCGCACAGTTTCCACAATGTATTGCTACTTACCTATAAGGTATCCCAAATCTTGGTAGAGGATTCAAACCCAAACAAAGAACCATAATGTAAAGCAAACAAGTCAAACAATGAAAGCAAGTAAATGTGATCTAACCCTAAGGTAACCCCACTTTTAGAATTTTCCCCAGCAGAGTCACCAGTTCTGTGATACGGTAGGAGAATTGACTTGAGGGTTTTGCGTTTGATCACAAATGTTGCAGTTAGCAAGAGTCGCCACCTACTTTTCTTTTATCCAAAAGGAAAGGTGAAAAAACACATGAAAGACCTTTGAGATTATTTCTTGAGTACGGGGGGTAGATTATGAAAAGGGAGGGTATTAGCACCCTTTTCATCCATGGTTTTCCATGGGATCTTAGTTACTTGCTAGATCACTTGCTTTTTGTTTGAAATTGTGCTTTGTATAGTTTTTGAAAGTATTTTGTAAAGAGGCCATTATTTAGGCAAACTTTGTAATGATTCTCGTTCGTAAGAATGTATACAAAGTGTTTGATCTTTTGAAAATGTTTTCAAGTTTGTAAGATGTTTTGAAAGTGTAGGTGTTTAAAAATAGCAAAGATGTTTGTTTTGAAATGGAGCAAGTAACTAGGAGCTTTCTACCTACACAAAAGTCTTTCTTGTTCATTTCTTTTTCCTTTGACATTGTTATCTTACCATTGATTTGGTAAGTAACCCTATCTTTGGATGTAAACGGGATGGGCGTGGGTCATCGTATAACCATGATTAGCAATGTTGCAAGGTATCTTAGAATTCTTTTTAGGGACTAAGATCATTTGAAAGGCAACTTAGATAGCGTCATCGAGGGACTATGATCTTGTATTTGCTCGTTTTTGCTAAGATACCTCACATGCGTAATATGGCCATTTTGTAAAGGCAACCAAGTGGATTTACCCTAGGGGGTGCTTGTGTGCAAGTGTATTGTTTTCATGCTTGATTTTGTCTTGAATTAGGGTTTTCTATGTATTGATTTTAATCTTTCCATACAAACCCTAATTACTATATTTGTATATGAAGCGATAAATTGTGGAATTTAAAGTTACTACGCTATTACAATATTTGGAGGGAGGGGGGTATACAAATTGTAAATAGGGGTTGCAAGAATATGAACCTAATTAATCTATTACAACCATATTGAATTGGTACAAAAATTGAAATAAATAATGTACAAGATGAATAAATATGCAAGAATATAAATATGAAGAAAATGGGTATTTTTGTTTGGATTTTTTAGGAAAAGTGAATTTGTTTTAGCCTAATTAATTAAAGAAAATAATTAATTAAGATAATAAAAGTGAACCTAATTTAATAAGAAAAGAAATTAATAAAACCCTTATTCATTAATTGATAAGAACCTAAGTTTATAAGAAAAGTATTTTTGGTATTTTTTGTCTTGGAAATAAATTATAGTATTATAAAATATTTTTGGCCTTTTTTATATTAAAATAAAATATTTAAATTGGTGTAAAAGAAAATAAATAAAACCTAGTATTTAATTAAATTTACAAGATATTTAGTGAAATGAATAAAGTATTGATTAAATGAAATTTTTTTATGAGAAAAATAAATAAACTAAGTCAAAATATAAATCTACTATTTTTTATATTTTTATGATTTTTTTTATTATTTAGAAAAATAATTAAGAAAATAAATAAAATGAAAAATAAGAAAAGAAAATAAAATCAGGGCCAGGGTGAAAATAGCGTGTAAGGGGGTTAGAAAGTAAAAATAACAAAAAAACAACAAAAGCCCAACAAGGCCCAGCGTCTGCAAAAAAAACAAGGTCAGAAAGCAAAACATTTTGAAAAAAATCAAAAGGGTACCACTGGGGCTCGAACCCAGGTCCCAAAGGTTACAGACGCGCGCTTCTACCACTGGGGTGGCTATACATCCGTTAACATAAGCAAAACAATAAATATATGATACAAAACGCGCCCTGAGTTACACTTCATCTTCAACCTCCAGCCAGACCAATTGTAACTTGTTCATTTCTCAACAAAAATGAAAACTGTAAACATGAAACTTGTAGCAAATTTCCTCACGGTTTCAGAAATGTAAAGCATTAAAACTATAGATCAAAGATAAGCATGAATTTCATTGACCCTAAACTGAACCCTAAAAATCTCAGAAATTTCATTCTCAAAATTCTCTAAGCTCAAGCAAAATTAATGGAAACTATGGACATGGTCAGCTTTAGGGCAATGATATCTACATGTTTCATTCACAAATAAATCATTGATGATGCATGTATGAAAAGTTCCAAAGTTAGAAAACTTACCTTGCAAGAGGGTATCGGGTTTGAAGTTTGAGCAGCTTTAAAGGAGTTCCAATGATTGGGTTAGCTTCCTCAAGTTCCCGGGAAACTAATGGAATGCTTAGCTTGAGCTGAAAAGGCCCGAGGAGTTCTGGAGAAGTCCAAGTGCAAAGCTCTATTTTTGAAAATGGTGGATGAGGATGTAGGTGTTACAGTGATGTTGCAGGTGTTGGGATTGTTTGTGTATGTTGTTTAGAAGCTTTTGAAAACAAAAGTCCAAGAAACGCACGAGTAGATTTGAAGATTGGCTTCAAAACTCAGAAATGACAAGTTTTGAAGTGTTTTTGGTGATTCTGAGTTCTAGGTGTTTTCAGGGCTTAAGCATTCGTGTCTTTGATGCAAATAGTTTGTGTATCTATAAGAAAAAGGATTGGAGTGCATTGGCAAGTCAGAAGTACAAGTTATAAGCTTTTGGCTAGGTTACTTGATTTTCAAGAAAAGAGGGAAACCAAGTTTCAATGTGTAGTACAAGCATGGGCTGAGTGATTGTAAGTGTCTAAAACATTTCTCATGAGTTATAGGACTTGTGTGATCATAATAGAACAAGTGCAAGGCTCAAGAACAAGTTTTTTTTTTGCAAAAAAGCACTTTATTAAAATGGCAATGTACACTTTCTTCCAAAAATGGATATAAAGCATGTCCATGCATTAAATGCTTGAAATGAGACCTCTAACAGCTGTGCATGCCATTAATTATGGAGTTCCTAACAAGTTTGAGGCCTGTAAAGTAGATTTTATGCATCATAGTTTGAATTTTGAAATTGGTTCATCACAAAATGACTTGTAAATCAAGTGATAAAACCCTAACTTCATCTCTTCGATTCTCCCTACTAAAATATTATCTTGAGGAGTTCTTGGACATTTCGGAAAGCTTGAAATATGATATACAACCCATCTTTAAATTTCTTTTGAATATTCCCCTTGGAACTATATGAAAAAGTTCCATGAAGTTGGGTCAAAATCTTGACCAAATTAGGGCAAAATTTCACTGTGTTTTGTTTCATGACCACATGTTCTTAAAATTATAACCTGAGATCCAAGCACTTTTGGAAGAAGTTGTGTTATGCAAAGTTGTAGATTTCATGGAGATCTAAAACTTTCATGTTGGAATTTTCTCTTGAATCATCTTGCATCATAGTGAAAATGTTGCTCAAAGTTATGAAAAAATAAAAATTTCCAACACTTAGAAAAAAATTTAAGTTTAGAAATTTTAACTTTTCAAAATGAAATCTTGAATTTTTGATTTCTTGATGAATAAGTTTCATATTTTGACATGTTTTGATGAATTTTGATCTTTGGCATTTGAATTTGACAAAAAAGTCAAAGTTTGACTTTTCAGTATACAGTTGACTTTGATCAGTTGACTGAAAATTCATCTGTCAATCCATTGGACTTGAGCAATGTTTTGAGCCATGTCATTAGGTAAAAATGATGCAATTGGACTATTGAGATCAAGACTTAAACCAATTGATAATTTTCTAGGTCAAAAATTAGAAATTGCCCTTTCCTAGTCAAAACCCTAATTTTGACCATTTTGCCCTTTTGGAGATTTGATCAAATTTCTTGGGGAATTGTGGTCCAAACTTGATCAAATTATACATATGAGTCTAAAATGTTAAAGTGGATCAAGAATTATGAATTTTTACTGTAAATTGGTCTTGGTTAACTTTTTCCTCAATACAGCTGATTTTTAGGTCAGCTGCTCAATTGATTGAGCAAAAGTTTGATCCAAGGCTTGAAACTTGACATGAGTAATCTTGGGGATCCATAATGATCCAGGAAATTAATATGGGGTATTGAAAGTTCAAATTCCCTTGTGCAATCTCAAACCCTAATTTTGGTCATCAGTGTTTAAGGAGGTGTCTTGAGCTGATGAAACCCTAGTGCAGTCTTGAGTCCAAGGAGATCTTGTGAGAAAATTCTTGATAAGTGGGAGGGAAAATTTTGGGGTACAACAGCTGCCCCTGTTCAATCTTCTTAAGCCTGAAGAGTTAGATTGGCGAGTTTTGCCATTCGTAACTCGAAGGTGGAAGATGATTGGACAATAGAGTGCCCAGAAATTTGCACTCGGTGATGTGATGGTAGAGGGAATGGGCTTAAAGATGCCACTAAGAAATGATTATTGAACAGTATTTGTAAGCTGAAACTGAATGAGTATCAGAATGGAGTCTGTGTCTGAAGCGTATCTGAGCTGAGTTTGAAAGTTGAATCTGAATGAGTATCAAAATAGCGTCCGCGTTTGGAGCGTATCTGAACTGTATCTGAAAGTTGAATCTGAATGAGTATCAGGATGGAGTTCGTGTCTGGAGCGTATCTGAACTGTATCTGAAAGCTGAATCTGAATGAGTATCAGGATGGCATCTGTGTCTGGAGCGTATCTGAAGTGTATTTGAAAGCTGAATCTGAATGAGTATCAGAATGGCGTCTGTGTCTAGAGCATATCTGAATTGTATCTGAAAGCTGAATCTGAATGAGTATCATGATGGCATCCGTGTCTGGAGCGTATCTGAATTGTAACTGAAAGCTGAATCTGAATGAGTATCAGGATGGCATCCATGTCTGGAGCGTATCTGAATTGTATCTGAAAGATGAATCTGAATGAGTATCAGGATGGCATCTGTGTTTGGAGCGTATCTGAACTATATCTGAGAGCTGAATCTGAATGAGTATCAGGATGGCATCCATGTCTAGAGCGTATCTGAACTTTATCTGAAAAGCCTTTGAACATTGTTAATGGTAGCTATTGATTAATCTTATCCTGAAAAGGGTAAAAAACATTAGTTGTATGCAACGTCATGATGTATGAAATGCATGGTACAATGGGATTGTGATATATGCATTCTTGTTATCAATGTTTATGATATATGGATGCGATGTACGCATATGTGAGCTAATCTATTACGCTGTTGTTGGATTGGGGAAAATAAATCCCTGACTGTCGCTGAGGATATGGACTGTAAGTCTTCATGTTGTGAAGTTGAAGTGTTGATGAATTTTCATTTAGAGAAATAAACTCTGTTGTAAGGGAAATGTTGTGTGCTGCTTGTAAAAACCTATTGGGGAAACCTGAGAAATTGGACAACTTCTAATCGGGATTGATAACTCGAAGCTTTGTTCCGCTAGGGATTAAATTGCATATTGCGGGGGATTTTTATAGCCTAGAGAGATTTCTCTACTTCTTTAAAGCCATTAGTGATCATCTTTTTATTTTGTTCATTTGTAAACAGTCATTATATTCAAATGCATATGTTTAAAATAAATAATTGGATGTTTTTGTAAACAAAACACAAGAGTGAAGAAAAACAGGTAGTTTTGCACTTTCAAAGGGACATCTTTGTATTGACTTTTGAGTAAGTATTTTTGTACAATGAGACAAACATTCTAGTAAGAGAATTCCGTCGTAAAAAAAATGAAAATTTTGATACAAAGAAAAGATAGTTATGTGCAATAATCCCATGGGGTTCCCATTCTGCTATAGCATTCATGTCTCTGAGAATCTTGCTTATTTGTTGCCTTGTCCGAAGCTGATTGGATTGATTAGAACCTCTGAGTTTGTCAGGTTGTTCGTAAGGTGATCCAACAAGACATAATCATACGCTTTAATTCCCTAACTTTTGCCTGGACTACCCTTTCGGGTTTTCAGTCCACCGGGATACACTTTTTTGCCCAAGCCGCCCTTTCGGGTTTTCAACTTGCCGGGTGTACAGATTTTTTGTTTTATCCCTAATTTTTTCCCGAACCTTTTTGGTTCGCCGAGATGTCCTTGTTTTGCCTAGGTGTGTCAACTTAGCGGGTCTCTTATGCGTAGTATCTTTTGACTATGTCTGCATTCGCAGGGTGCGGTAGGTCGTTGCCATCCATGGTGGTCAGAATCATTGCTCCACCAGAGAACATGCTTTTGATTACAAACGGTCCTTCATATGTAGGAGTCCATTTTCTCCTGGGATCACCTTGCGGCAGTATGATGCGCTTGATCACCAGATCCCCAACTTGATACACTTATCATCTGACCTTTTTGTTGAAAGCCTTGATCATCCGTTTTTGATACATTTGATCATGACAGATAGCAGTAAGCCTTTTCTCATCAATCAAGTTCAGTTGATCAAGTCGAGTCTAGATCCAATCGTCTTTGTTCATCCCTACATCCTTCATGATTCTCAGAGAGGGGATCTGGACCTCAATAGGCAAAATAGCTTCCATACCATATACCAAAGAGTAAGGTGTTTCCCCGGTTGATGTGCATGTTGTGGTACGTTACCCGTGGAGAGCGAATGGTAGCATCTTGTTCCAGTCTTTGTATATGACTGTCATTTTCTGTATGATCTTTTTGATATTCTTATTTGCGGCTTCGACAACACCATTCATCTTTGGCCGGTAAGGGGAAGAATTGTGATGCTGGATCTTGAATTGCTCGCACATGGAGATGATCATAGTATTGTTTAGATTCGTACCATTGTCTGTGATGATCCTCTCCGGGATACCATACCGACATATGAGATTCTGTTTAATGAACCGGGCTACAACATTCTTGGTTACGAAAGCAAAAGAGGCTGCCTCAACCCACTTTGTAAAATAGTCAATGGCCACTAGGATGAAGCGGTGTCAATTGGAGGTTGTTGGTTTGATTTCCCCAATCATATTGATGCCCCACATAGAAAAGGGCCAAGGAGCCGTCAAGACATTCATAGGAACCGGAGGTACGTGCACCTTGTCAGCATAGATCTGACACTTATGGAAGGTTCGAGAGTGTTGATAGCAATCTGCTTCCATGGTAGACCAGTAATAGCCTGCCCGTAGGATTTTCTTTGCCATCGTATGCCCACTGGAATGGGTGCCAAAAGTGCCTTCATGTAACTCAGCCATGATCTTTTCCGCTTCAACCTTGTCTACACACCGAAGTAACACATAGTCATGGTTGCGTTTGTAGACAATGCCATTACTAAGGAAGAATTTAGCAGAGAATCTCCTTAAGAACTTCTTATCATTTACTGAAGCTCCTTCTGGATATTCTTGAGCCTCGAGATACCTCTTGACTTCGTGAAATCAAGGCTGGTCCACTAGTTCTTCAGTATTAATCTCGTGGCAGTGAGCTGGTTCGTCCATTCGTTCAATGGTGATCTGGGGAGCTTCGTTATCCCATTTAAGTTTAAATATGGATGACATTGTGGCTAGTGCATCTGCTAGCTAATTTTCTTCTCGCGGGAAATGCTCGAAGTTAATCTTCTCAAAATGTGGGAGCAATGTCAACACATGTTCTTTATAGGGGATAAGGTTAGGATGTTTGGTGTCCCACTCCCCTTTAATCTGGCTGATGACCAAAGCTGAATCTCCGAATACATTTAAGGATTTGATCCCCAAGTCTATGGCGGCTTTGAGACCAAAAATGCACTCTTCGTATTCTGCCATGTTATTTGTACAATTGAAGCAGAGTCTTGCAGTAAAAGGAGTATGACATCCTTCAGGAAATATGAGTATAGCACCAATACCATTGCTGAGTGCGTTAGATGCCCCATCAAAAACCAGGGTCCATCGGGATCCTTGTTCAGGTCCGTCATATGGTCTGAATTCTTCACAGTTGTTTACCATCATGATGTCTTCATCTGGGAATTCGAACTTTATGGACTGGTATTATTCCACAGCTTGGTCAGCAAGGTGATCAGTCAGTACACTTCCCTTTATTGCTTTCTGGGTAGTATAATGTATTTCATATTCTGTAAGGATCATCTGCCATCTCGTTATTCTCCCAGAGAGAGCAGGTTTCTCAAAGATGTATTTTATTGGATTCATTTTAGATATCAATAAGGTAGTATGGATTAGCATATACTGTCTTAGCTGGCGAGCAGCCCATGCCAGAGCGCAACAAGTTTTCTCAAGCAGTGAATATCTTGTTTCACAGTCGGTAAACTTTTTGCTCAAGTAGTAAATAGCGTGCTCTTTTTGGCCAGACTCGTCATGCTGCCCCAGCACACACCCCATTGAATTTTCCAAAACAGTCAGATACATGATCAATGGTCTTCCCTCAACTGGTGGCATCAAAACAGGAGGCTCTTACAGGTACTCTTTGAACTTGTCAAAAGCAGTTTGGCACTCGTCATTCCATTTGACTACTTGATCTTTATTCAGTAACTTGAAGATTGGTTCACAAGTAGCTGTCAGGTGAGAAATGAATCTGGCAATGTAGTTTAAACGTCCCAAGAATCCTATGACTTCCTTCTCAATACGAGGAGAAGGCATCTCTTGTATCGCTTTCACCTTGGCAGGATCTACTTCAATACCTTTATTGCTGAAGACAAAGCCTAGGAGTTTACCAGACCTCACTCCAAACGTGCATTTATTTGGGTTCAACCTCAGCTTATATTTTTTTACTCTCTCAAACAGTTTCTGTAAATGATCAAGATGCTCTTCTTCTGTTTGAGATCTAGCTATCATGTCGTCCACATAGACCTCTATTTCGTGATGTATCATATCGTGAAATAAGGCTACCATGGCACGCTGATAGGTTGGCCCAGCATTCTTCAGTCCAAATGGCATAACCTTGTAGCAGAATGTCCCCCACTGTGTGACAAAAGTTGTTTTCTCCATGTCTTCAGGCGCCATTTTGATTTGGTTGTAACCTGAGAAACCGTCCTTGAAGGAAAACACTTTATGTTATGCCGTATTGTCAACTAGAACATCAATGTGGGGTAGTGGGAAATCATCTTTAGGGCTTGCCCTGTTCAAATCTTTGTAGTCTACGCACATTCGTACTTTGCTGTCCTTTTTGGGCACGGGAACGACATTGGCAACCCATTGCGGATAGGAGGTGACGGCCAAGAATCATGCGTTGAATTATTTCATGACTTCTGCTTTGATCTTCTCTGACATGTCTGGTCGCATGCGATGGACCTTTTGTTTCACTGGTGGACAATCTTCTTTTGTTGGTAGACGATGTACCACAATATCTGCATCAAGTCCTGGCATGTCTTCATACGACCAAGCAAAGACTTCAACATAATCGTGTAACAACTGAATCAGACGCTCTTTGACACTGGGTTCTAGATTGGCATCCACCTTGACTTCTCTTTTGTCTGCTTCGGTACCTAGGTTGATTGTGTCCACTGGTTCTTCATGGGGCTGAATGGTTCTCTCTTCTTGTTGTAGTAATCTGGAAAGTTCCCCTGGTACTTCACAATCTTCCTCACCTCCGTCTTCGGCTTGGTAGATTAGATTTTCAGAGTCACAAAAGGCGATAGCAGAACCGTTACCCATGGGATCCCCAATGGATGTAGACCTGCATTGTGAGTGTGAGTGTGTGTAAGAGTATAGCTATCTTTGAAAGAAATGAAAATGTAAAAAGAAAAACAATGAGCACAAAGTTTGTATGCAAAAACGTCCATGATTCATTGATGTCATATGGAAATGAGATAATAACCCTTACAAATGGACCATTGTGCCTCGGGTAAGACACAAGGTTTTAAGAGTCTGAATTTTTTTAATATTACAGATCCAACAAAATTTAAAGACAAATTACTGTGGGATAAAAGTGATCGGGACGAAATATCTAGCCTCCCAGTTACTGAGCCTTCCACTAACAGTTGGGAAAATCCAATCCTCCGGGTTGTAGTTGTCTTCATCATCCTCTACTATGCTGACTTGGTGGTTGCTGATTTTCAAGGGTGGTCCTCCGGCACGAGCGCGGCGTACAATTTTTTGGGCACCTAAAGTGAAACCCAGACCGAATTTGTCAGATTTGTATAGGATATTTGGGAGCTGTCCCCAAATAGTGCACCCACCTTCTTCTATCACTGCCTTGGCATCCTTCAAAGACGACATCTTGAGTGGAGGCCTTTTGATCTTGGGAACTTGAGACACTGTCTTGGTTACCGCCACAGTCTGCAGAACTTCTTCAAAGTGATGGAATGGAGTTTCAATAAATTCACCATCTAGCTCCATATATTTGAAGGAATTTAGATGGCTGACCATACACTCTTCTTCTCTATGAACAGTGATGATCTTCCCTTGAATTGGATATTTCAGCATTTGATGCAACTTAGAGGTGACTGTACCAGCATTGTGAACCTACGGTCGGCCTAGCAAGCAGGAATATGAAGGGAGAATATCCATTACATAAAAAGTTGAATCAAATGTTTGGGTTCCAACCTTTATGGGGATATCCACTTCCCCATGCACCATCCTTTTTGAGTCGTCAAAGGCCCTCACTACTATGTTGCTTGGTTTCAATGTCAATCCTTCGCAGTCAAGCCTATCAAGAGCCTTTTTAGGCAACATATTCAGGGACGAACCAGTGTCCACCAAGACATGAGCCAAGGTCGTGCCCCTGCATTCCACTGAGACATGCAATGCCTCATTATGCTTCCTCCCTCTTGGTATTAAATCAGCATCTGAAAAACCTAAGCCATTATCTGCAGTCAAGCTAGCTACCCATTCTTGGAACTGATTGGAAGATGTTTCTTAGGGTACATGGGCAGTTTTGAGGAATTTTACCAAGGCTTTTGCATGAGCCTCAGAACATAGTAATAAAGCTAGCATGGAAATTTTTGACGGAGTTTGCCCCAGTTGCTCGACTACGTTGTAGTCGCTTCTTTTTATGAACTTTAGAATTCCCTCCATCTCTTTACGGGAGGTCTCAGGGATAGCCACTGATTGTGCCTTCGTACGGACAGGCTCAACCAGAATACCTTTACCTCAAGTCTTGGTTGACTCGACAGCAGGAATGTCAGTAGGGGTGATAACAGGGATCATAACAGTTTTATCAGCAGAAGTATTAGCAGAGATGATTGTAAGACTGGGAATAGCCTTTGGAGGAGTAACAACAACAGGAATGATTATGGGTCTAGAAATAGCTTTGGGAGGAGCAATTTCTGGAGAGAAAACCCTTCCACTGCGGGTTATCTTACTAGTCCCTGTGATATTACTGACATCAGAGTCAACTTTCTCGAAAGTTGAATCTTCAGTGGCTGGCCAATCTTGCTTGATACCGTGGTAGCAGACATCCCCTCCATAATTCCATGGTACGGTTTTGTCTGACGAATACGGGATTGGTCCAGGCATTGTAATTATCAACGGAGCTACTTTTGGAACTGATGTAATTCTGACGGGTCTTTTGGTGGAGACCCTGGAAGAATTGTTGGAAATGGTCACGATGGAAACATCACTATAAGAAATAGTTGGAACAGAAGTCTTTTCGAACAAAATTTCCTTGTTATCCATTAGGCATTGAACGCCTGATTTCAACAAGGGACAGTTGTTTGGTGAGCATAAACAGAAATGACAGCTTTCATCACAGCTTGGGAAAACACCAGCATTCAACAAATTCTCTTTGATAGTCAGGAGTGGCGTCACAAGTTCATCAACTGAAGTAACAAACATATCTTCCTCAACAGCGTTGACATCACGGTCGTGTTTAGGCATAGGGGCAGTAATGACATTGGGCTTTTCTGGCGCGTCGAATTCAATCTCTTTGGCTTCAAGGAGGTCTTGTACTTTGTTTTTCATAGCCCAACAGTTGTTAGTGTCATGGATGGCACTTTTAGAATGATATTCACAGCGGGCATTAGCATGATAGTGAGGAGAGGTTGTGTTAGGGTTCTTTGGAGCTTCTTTCAAAGTCAGTAGGTTGGACCTTAAGAAATATGGTAATACTTGAGATAGGGTCATGTTAATTCTGGTGAATAGTCTGACTGGTCTTTCCATTCTTGGCTGGTTGCCTCTTTGTTGAGCAGGCTCTGGTTTAGGAATCATGACAGCCCCCACCATTGGACGGCGTTCATCCCTATCTTGATTTCTCTGAGGATATACATAAACCAATTCTTTCTTTCCAATGAATGGTTTCCTTACAGCAGTAGAGGATGCATCTTTTTGAATCTTTCCATTCTTTATCCCGACTTCTACCCTTTCTCCGGTCAATATCAGTTTGGTAAAACCTGTCGATGAACTCCCAATTAAGTGATTAAAGAAGGGACCAGACAAGGTGCCCAAAAACATGTCTACCAATTCTCTTTCAGATAGAGGAGGCTGGACTCTTCCTGCTAAGTCCCTCCATTTTTGCGCATAGTCTTTAAAGCCTTCACTTGAAACCATGGCCATACTCTAGAGTTGAGTAGGGGTAGGCGCAAGATCACCGTTGTATTGGTATTGTTTGTAAAAGGTGGCGGCCAGATCTTCCCAGTTATGAACATTGGCTCTTTCTAACTAATAAAACCAATCAAGTTGAGTTCCAGACAAACTGTCTTGGAAGAAGTGTACCCATAAGTCCTTGTCAGCGGTATGAGGCTGGATTTTCCTCACATAGGACCGGAGATGCATTTTGGGACATGAAACTCCGTCATATTTGGCGAACACCGGTGCTTTGAATTTTGGAGGAATGACAATCCCTGATACTAATCCCAACTCCTCAAAGTCCAATCCATGCACTTTTTGGATTTCCATTGCCCTCAACCGCTCTTCTAGATGCTTATACTTGTCATCGGCTGGAGGATATTGTTCTTCAGAATAGTCTTCTTCTTCCTCTTCCTCTTCTGACTCTGACTAGACAACTGTTTCTTTTCCCTTCCCATCTTGATTGTCTTTCTCACTGGACGTCGTTGCAAAGTCTAAGGTCCTTCTTGCCTGTCCTTGGAGTCTTCTTCCCATATTTAGAACTCTGGTTATTTTCTTTTTCTTCTTTTTCTCTTCAACCAGCAAAGTCTTCAACTCTTCTTGTCCTTTGGCTAGAGTTAAGAACATCTGTTGAAACTGGGCATTTTGAGCTTGGAGGTCCTTCACCGTTTGCTCGAGATCCATCTTATTGAAATAAACAGTAGAAAGATGAGGAGACTTGTTGCAAGAAACCTGCTTATGTTATGATGAATGGTAAATGCGTATGCAATGATTTCAAGGATTTTAAAGATTCAAATTTGTTTTAGACAAAAAGGAAACACACGTTATATTAATAAATTAAAGCTTGAGTACATCAATGCCTCTTGGGTAAAATAAATAAAAAACTCTAAGATAAAAAGGTTGTACGCATCTTATTTGGTGCGATGTAGGCATTTAGAGTCTTCTCCTCATGAAGTTGCTTAGTGAGTTCCAAAATGTCCATCTCTCTAGCGTAGAATTGGGCTTCGAAAGTATCTCGATTCCCCTTAAGTTGTATCCAATCTCTTTGTAAGTCTTCAAGAGAGGTGGGCATGTCAGGATGTAGGATAGTGTATGGAACATCTCCTTCTTTAACAGGCTCAATGATTACCGGGAAAATGGAAGGATAAGGCATCGTAAGACTTTGAGCACGAGTTCGTACCCATTTGAGGTATGTGTAACGCCCCGAATTTAATTAATTATTTAATTAAATTAATTAAAGATTTAATTAATTGAAATGGTCGAAGTTAGGATCTGTCGGGATTATTTTAAGAGGTGTGATTGGATTAATATGTTGATTTGAGATGTTAAGTGGATGGTCGGTTTAATCGGAGAAATAATATTAGAAATAATATTATTCTATTGGATTATTATTTAATTAAATTGGATTAAGTGGTTGGGTGGTAAATAGCGAAGCTGGAGGTATTATCTAGTGGGCCAAATAAGACAATGTGGTAAGATATAATATTTTATTAGGTTGTTATAAGAAGTAGTAGTGAAATTAGGTTTGGTACGTAGCAGTAAGGGTTTGGTGAAAGAATAATGGTACATGAGAAGTGGCAAGGAGAACAAGGGTTTGGAGGAAACTGTCGTCCGGAGAGAAATCGCATACCGGAAAACCAAATTAGAATTCGACCAGAAATTATAGAGAACCGTCAATCTGAGGTAAGGGTGAGGTTCTGAATATCTAATGGGATGTATGAAATTTTTTATGTGGAATTGGGTTTGTAAAACTGCCTCTGTTTGTGTTTAATGGTTGTAATTTGATATTGAGATGTGGTTGCTGCCACCAAATTGGTTGTGGAAAATTAATGTGTCGATTCGTATAATTTTATGTTGATGTGATACTATACTGTGTTGCTGAATTTGATACCGTATTGGTTCGTAGAAGACAAAAGAAATTAGGAAGAAAACAAAGAAATAAAAGTGTGTGTGCAGACCGGCAGTCTTGAGGATTGTTGTACGGTTGTTGAGTAAGGAGTGACGACCGGCAAAGTATTGTGTCGAACGGCATATGTGGATAGGGAGGGGTTCCGATCGGCACCCTAGAAGAGAAAGGGAAATGTGTGCCGAGGGGCATGATGCCTTGGTGCCAACCATACCTAGAATTTAAGTGATGTATTAAGTAAAATAAAATAAAAAAGAGATGGCAGCATTACTTATTCAATTAATTTAGCAAATCAAGTAGCAGTAGGTAATTTTTAACAGGAACATAATTATATTTATTAGTAGCAGTGTTGTATTGAAAATAACCTTAGCAGATAATTAGTAGAAGGGCCTCAACAATAAAGATAAATAAAGTAGCAGAAACCTTGATATGCATATTGTGATCGGTGGATCTGGAACTGACTGTTTAACGCTGGTTCGCGAAATGTCGTGGAAGCAAGAGTCGCCACCGTCTTTTATTTTCTCCAAATGGAAAGGACAAAAGCACAGAAAAATTCCTTAAAGAGATTGCTCTCGGTTCGGGAGGTAAGTTATAGAAAGGGAAGGTGTTAGCACCCTTTCTATCCATGGTTATCCATGGGCTCTTAGATACTTGCTCATTGTGTTTTCAAAAATGGTTTGTTTGCTTTTCAATTGTGAGTGGGTTTGAAAAAGTTTCTTTGAAAATTTCAGTTCGACTCTTGTATCGGTCCTCAAGAGTGTTTGAAAAATTGCTTTCGAAAGCTTTTTGAAAAGGTGTCGGTGTGAAAAGTATTTTTGAATTTTGTTTTGAATTTAGAGCAAGTATCAAGAGTCGTCTACCTACCCTAAGGAATTCGTCTGTGTAAATGTCCTTTAAAGTAGTGCCATCCCACCATTGAGAGGTAGGTAGCACCACCATTGGAGGTGTTCGGGTCAATTCGAAGGGTCGGGACATGGTGATCACCAGAGCAATGGGAAGATACCTTAGAAGCTACCCTCATGCCAGGTTCCCGGATCATGAGGATTTACTAAGACATCCTCTACTCGACGATCACCTTTCTAGGCAAGGCAACAGTGAGGCGTATCCTAGGGGTGGTATGTGATTTGTGTGTCATGTTCATTTGCATTTATCTTGTTCATGTCAGGGGTGATCTACGCGTTATTTTTATTTTGTCATTCATTCTTGCATGCGTTTATTAACAGTTAAAAAGTTGCGGAAATTAAAAGTTCCTAAACTATTACAAAGGCGCGGGTCCACATCGCCAAATTTAATCCAGGACCCGATTTGACATAAAATAAAGAAATAAAGTGCGAGAAGTATAAAATGTCCGAGTTACATGGCTTTGGGAGAATTAAATTAATATTTAAAAGAAGAAATAAAGATGCGAAGAGAATTAAATCGAAAGCGAGGGCGTTGGACCCTTTTTTAATGAAATCAAATTATGTTGACAAATTAATTAAAATAAAATAAAAAGAGAAAAGATTTTTTTGAGTTTTTTGTATTTATGAATTTTTATGAGAATTAAATGAAATTAAAATATTAATTAACCCTAATTCTAGTTTTTTTAATTTATTAAGAAAATATGAAAATTACCTAAAATTAAACCTAATTAATTAATGCAATTTGATTTATAAAAATAAATAATTAATTATTAGTGATGAGAAAATAAAAGAAAAAGTAATTAAAGTAATTAAAACCTAATTCTACAAGTTTTTTAATTTATTAAGAAAAGATATTAAAATTAACCCTAGAATTGAAAACTAAATTAAATGATATTATTTATTTACAAAAATACTAAATCAAATATATTTATTTTTTTGTCTTTTCTGATTTTTACTATTTGTTATATTTTATGAAAATAAATTAATTGAAGGAATTATATTAAAACTAATTAAAATAAATAAACTAGAAAAATATGAAGAAAAAAAAAGAATGAAAGGCAAACCATGGGGGGTTCTGTCCCCAAATTGGAGGTATATTCCTAGCAATTCTGGCCCAATAGCCTTTGGCCTGGTTGACTTTCCAGGGTAGCATGGGTATGCATTGACTGCAGCACATCATAGACTCTGAATCGTAGCCATAGGATGGATGCAGTGGGACGTGTGGCACGTTTGATTGATGAGCGTATGGTGATCATTAGGAGAGAGCGCTGCATGCAAGTACGTTTAGAAAAATAATATGAAGAGGGGGGGACCTGGGATTCGAACCCAGGTCCCAGAGATTACCAATCCACGTGCTTGCCAGCTGATCCAACTACGCGCTTTGGTTATCTTATAGGAAACAAATAACATAAGGCAAATCAGGAGCTAATGGACAATTTCAGCGCGAAATTCAAATGATCCAATCATTGGCCTACACTTCATCATCTTCTCCATGGCTTTTGTACCTGAAACAAAAATTACATTTAAATAGCGGGGGTTTTAAACCCCCACTACATGGCATATAGAAAAATAGTGATTAGCCCGTTTTTGATCAGAAATTGGGCGCGACCCCATCATTGAGTCTGTTGGAAGCTCTTGGTTCTAATGGTACCAGTCTCGTGCCTCAATTTTTCTTTGAACGTAAAGCCCCAAATTTGAATCCCTGCAACCCTAAAACACTCCAATGGTGGATTCGCGTATGGATGAGGAAAACTCAATTAAAGTATACAGTTAGCTTTAGAATCAACCAATTAGTGTAAATCAGTAAAGAAAACACATGAAAAATGTATGTAATTCATGATACGATTATGAATATTTTTCTAAAAAGTGGGACATGCTTCTACCGTTTCTTGGTGCTAGAGCTTATGATTTTGATTCAGACCCCTTCCTTGAAGCTTCAGGAACACAATAGAATGATTATTTTGCCTTTAATCGCACTGGAAGGTGGGTTTCAGTATTTGAGTTTTCTTGAAAAAATGAAAACTTGGTTATGGTGTTCTTGCGCAGCTTAGAGAGTTTTTAGCTTTAGGGTTTTCATGAGTATATGTATTGGAATGATTAGGGTTGAAAACTGGATCAAAAAACCTTTTACATTGATGTAGAGAATATTGGATTTTCATGCATATATTTTTCAATCTTTTCATGCATATTTGATACCAATCATGTCCAATTACATTGATTCTTTCTATATCTGATCATGCACGAAATCCTTGAGTTATTCCATGCATAAAAAGATTTGAAAGCTTTGGTTTAGCATTTTCCACATATTTTAATTAATTAAATGAATTTCTAGCAATTAAAAATTCAAATAAATAAAATAAAAATGATGAATAACTTCCCTTTGGGAAAAATGGTCGTGCACATGCTTTGGATGATGAATCTTGGAAGAAAATGTGGCCCATTAGCATTTTTAAGACATTTGAAGCAAAGTTGACTTTTCAAAATATCCAAAAATTTCCCAACTTCCACAAGGCATAACTTGCTCAATTTTTAAGATTTGCTCATGTTCTTGGACATTTTGGAAAGGTCATGAAGTCCTCTAACCAATTCCTTTGGTCCCATGTCATTTTGATTTACCAATCTCAAGTTATGGCCTTTGACTTAAAGTCCCTTTTTGTTGACTTTTGAAAATGACCTATAATGTTGAAATTGATAACTTTTTGTGAGAGCATTTCTTGGACTTGAAGTATGAAGAGGAGTTGTAGGAAATGTCTTTCTATTCAAAATGAGCTTTGGATGGGATTTTTCTGATAATCCATGTGAAAGTTATGCCTTGGTCAAGTTACAGTTGACTTTTTCAATTGTCCAAATATGGAAACTTTTGCATCTTGAGACTTTTTGAGCCAAGCTTTGAGAATCATGATCAAGCATTGATCAAATGATGTTTGTGGCTTCAAAATGAGATGTTGACCAAAAATTTGAACTTTTGACTGTCAAATGACCATTTTGCCCCTACAGTTGACTGTAGTGCAATTAGGGTTTTTGACTGTGCAATTTTGTGCTGTAAGTCTTGAAACTTGGTATGAGGATTCTTGACCATATTTGTAGGCATGTGGGACTTTATTGGACCCTTGGAAACTTCATTTTCTTTGTCAGAACCAAAACCCTAGTTTTTGACTGTTAGGAGGTCCTTGAACTGTGCAACCCTTGGGAAGATTTTGAAGCTTTGACTTGGCAAATTTTGAAGAATATGGGAGGGTAAATTTTGGGGTACAACAGTTGCCCCTGTTCAATCTTCTTAGACCTGAGGATGCAGATTGGCTGACGTGCCTTTCGTAATCCGAACGTGGAAGATGATTGAACACTAGAGTGCCCAGAAATTTGCGCTCATATAGTAGTGTGATGGTGGAATGGGCTTATAGATGCCATTTGGAGATTGATGGATAGGATGATGGGCTTATAAATTCCATGCTAAGAGATGATGGAAGGTGGATGGGCTTATAGATGCCATCTGGGTGTTGATCGCGTAAGATATTCCTTAGCGAGAACGCGCGTACCTGAAAAAGAAAAAATGATTACCTAACCTGTTACAAGAGCTGGTCTTCAAATTCTTTGTGTCGATGTGTCCTGACTGGTTACAGGAGCTGGATCTGGAGCTTCAAAAGGTGATTAATGAACCAGGGATGGTTACTACCTCAACAGTATCGCTGATAGAATCTAGGGGCGATTACTACCTCCGCAGTAACGGGGAGAGAACCATAGGCGACTTCAACCTCAACAGTATCGCTGAGAGAATCTGGGGATGATTTCAACCTCAACAGTAACGCTGAGAGAATCTTGGATATCTTCTACTGAGTCTTTATCAGGAAAATCTGTTAGGGGTCGATTTAACTGGACTAGAGAAGGCTTTTGACTGGATGCAGGAATCGAATCTGGAATAGTCTTTCGAATGAATCTGGACTAAACAATAGAATAGTCTCCGGGTCTGGAGCATCTCTAAGTTGTTTTGAGAAGAAACTGTGAATAAGTGATAGACTAGCATCCATATCCAGAGCATTTCCAAACTATATCTGGATGAATATGGGACAAGTATCAGAAGGTAGCCATATCCGGGTCACATCTGAACCATCTCTAGAAAGGTGATCTCTGAATAAACAATAGAACAGCTTCCGTGTCCGGAGCATCTCTAAGTTATCTGAGGGGGGGTCTGGAATGAGTGTCAGAATGTCGCCATGCCTGGGTCACATCCGAACCATATCTGGAAGGAAATCTGGAAGAAGTATCAGAACGTCGCCATATCTGGTTCACATCTGAACTATATCTAGAAGGAAATCTGGAAGAAGTATCAGAATGTCGCCATATCTGGTTCACATCTGAATTATATCTAGAAGGAAATCTGGAAGAAGTATCAGAATGTCGCCATATCTGGTTCACATCTGAACTATATCTAGAAGGAAATCTGGAAGAAGTATCAGAACGTCGCCATATCTGGTTCACATCTGAACTATATCTAGAAGGAAATCTGGAAGAAGTATCAGAACGTCGCCATATCCAGTCCACATCTGAACTATATCTAGAAGGAAATCTGGAAGAAGTATCAGAACGTTGCCATATCTGGTTCACATCTGAACTATATCTAGAAGGAAATCTGGAAGAAGTATCAGAATGTCGCCATATCTGGTTCACATCTGAACTATATCTAGAAGGAAATCTGGAAGAAGTATCAGAACGTCGCCATATCCGGTCCACATCTGAACTATATCTAGAAGGAAATCTGGAAGAAGTATCAGAACATTGCCATATCTGGTTCACATCTGAACTATATCTAGAAGGAAATCTGGAAGAAGTATCAGAATGTCGCCATATTTGGTTCACATCTGAACTATATCTAGAAGGAAATCTGGAAGAAGTATCAGAACGTCGCCATATCTGGTTCACATCTGAACTATATCTAGAAGGAAATCTGGAAGAAGTATCAGAACGTCGCCATATCCGGTCCACATCTGAACTATATCTAGAAGGAAATCTGGAAGAAGTATCATAACGTTGCCATATCTGGTTCACATCTGAACTATATCTAGAAGGAAATCTGGAAGAAGTATCAGAACGTCGCCATATCCGGTCCACATCTGAACTATATCTAGAAGGAAATTTGGAAGAAGTATCAGAACGTTGCCATATCTGGTTCACATCTGAACTATATCTAGAAGGAAATCTGGAAGAAGTATCAGAATGTCGCCATATCTGGTTCACATCTGAACTATATCTAGAAGGAAATCTGGAAGAAGTATCAGAACGTTGCCATATCTGGTTCACATCTGAACTATATCTAGAAGGAGTCGTGATAGTTGATAGTAATCATCTTTGTATTGACCTTTCCTGAAAAGGTAAAGCATCAGTTGTATGCAAGATCATGATGCATGAACTGCATGATTTCAGGATGTCCTCAAAATTGATGAGATTCGTGTAGTATAATGCATATGCATGCTATAATGTATGAAGATGTAATGTTCATGAATGTATTTTTGTCTAAGAAAATAAATCCTTGACGGGTGCCAGGAAGTTAACTCCTGGGCTGGTGTTGAAGAGAGAGCTTTTCGCTCTGCAAAAATGAACCGGTAGGAGAAGATGACTCCGTTGGGGAATATGTTTGGAGATTACTCTGCGGGGGAGATTACTATAGCGATCTTACTGGGGAAAATACTCCGTGGGAAGAGGGGTACTTTGCTGAAATGTTGATGGTAACTTCACTGGGGATACCATTGTTGTGTTGGAAGTGTTGATAAGCTTCGCTGGGGATAAGAAGACCTCGCCGAGGACGATCTCTCTGTGGCTTTTGGCTGAGGATAACCCAGTTATATCCTGGTAAGGAAATAACTCTTTGAATAAAACCGGGAGACGCGTGTTCGTGCTCTGCGAGGGTAAGCTTCCAGAATCTACTGGGGATAAGCTTACTGCTTGGGGAGATGGATTCCAACTTTCTTGGGGAAACTGGATTGGACTCTCCTGGGGAAGTATTGAACTGTATTGGTTATGTTCTTCAACGGAACCTACCTTGATACCTTGGAGGACCGAACAATCAGATTGCTTAGACAACTCTTTATTGCCCCTGTTTCTGATGTGGGAGAGGAAGATACCTGTGGAGGTGCTTGATGACTGCCGATTTGACCAATCTTCTTCTGGTAGGCAAGTGACGAGATGACAGGACATAGTCGTACGCTCTGATCCCTAACTTTTGCCTGGACCGCCCTTTCGGGTTTTCAGTCCACCGGGATACCCATTTTTGCCCAAGCCGCCTTTTCAGGTTTTCGACTTGCCGGGTGTACAGATTTTTTCATTTCATCCCTTCATTTTGCCCGAACCCTTTTGGTTCGTCGGGAAGCCCTTATTTTTTCCTAGGTGTGTCAACCTAGCGGGTCTTTGATTACGCGTAGTATTTTTCTTCGACTATGTCCACGCTCTCAGGATGTAGGGAGTTGCCCCTGTTAGCAGTGTTTTGTCATGCCCCAGATAATGGACAATGCTCATGTCGTGCCCCTTGATTGGAAGTGCTCTTTCCACTTTAGGTGACTCTTTTGTTGAGAAGACCTTTGTTCATCAGATATTCGTCGCGCGAATTCCTTTGCTGTTCAAACAAATGATCATATGCAAACAATATTATTTTAAGAATGCAAAAGCCTATGTCTGTCTTGAAGTTTTGAGAACGCATTTTTTATAACACAAATGAAACCTTTTTGTAAACTGTGATGTCAACTCGTTATTTTACCGCAAGCCTTAAGGAGTCAGGATACCTTTCGTAACAGTATGCTTTCGAACTAACCCATGCTTCAGCTAGGACTTTTAAGGGTTATAACGTGGCCTGGTTCACGGTTTAAGAAACAAAGGATAAGGCTCAAAATGTATTTGTACCCACCCGCTCTTCGTGATGTTCTTCAAACCTAAACTCAGTTGATCGTGCATTAGACCTTGTTTGAGTCTTTGCTCTGATTTTCCGGTGATGGTTCAGATATTGATGATTTATTTGGAATAGGCAGTCATTTCCTTTTTGTTGAGGGTTTATAAGACCTCTTTCTTTTTGATTTTGTTATCCCTGTTTTTTTGCCTGAGCTGTTTCCTTTTTTGGAATTACAGTCAGCGGGATGCCCCAGTTTCGTAAGTCCCCTTTATAGGTTTTGACTTTTTGGGCTTTTCATTTATGAATTTTTTGATAATGACTGTCTGTCTTTACGATTGTTCGGAACCATCACTGTCTTTCTTTTTTCGTAAGGATCTCTTTGGTGCCATTTGTTGCGCACTTGGATCAACTGAGAGAACTACCCTGCCCCAGGTTATGATAAAGGGTTTTAATTTTCGAAAAGAAAAACTCCTACTTCTTTGGCTCAGAGGGGTTGACGAGGGATTATCTTCCTTATTACTCCAGTGTTTAGGAATTGAAACAATGCCTGTACTTCATCAGCGGGGTCTGTTCCAAGCATACTGCAAAGATAGCGGTATCGTTTTCGTCATCCTCCCTCAAGAGGCTTAGAATTATTAATCGAGAGTTGATCATCACAGAAAAAATGAAAACAATTTTGAATATAATGAAAACAATTGTATTAATTCCCAAAACAGACATATGCGATGCTTTAATAGAATAAAAGAGTTTGCTATGACATTAATTGTTTGTATGAGCAAAGAAAAATACAACTCGGAAATTCAAATAAACAAAAGGGCTTCAATGATTGGGCAACGGAGCAGTGATTATGTTCGGAGTCTCAGGTACTTCAAATTGAATCTCTCCGGCGTCGATCATGTCTTGAATCTTGTTCTTGAGAGGCCAGCAGTTGTCCGTAGTATGCCCCGGGCTATCAGAGTGGTAGGCACACCTCTCATTAGGATGGTAGTTCGGAGCAGAAGTGTTCGGATTCCGAAGAGGAGCCCTTAAGGTGATCAGCCCTGCCTTCAACATTTGTTGTAGTGCTTGATCCAGCGACATGTTAATCTTGGTGAACTGTCGTTTGGGTGACTCTCCTTACGTTGCTGCCCCTGTCCTTGTTGAGCAGGTCTAGGATTGGAGATCTGGGTTGCCCCTACCTCATGACGGCTCTTTTTACCGTGCACAGCATTGGACTCTTTCTTTCCATGATGAGGCTTTTTATCAGGAGGTGCAGCCTCTTGAATCTTCCCAGACCTGATGCCAGCTTCTATTCGCTCTCCAGTCAAGATAAGATCTGTGAATCCAGCAGACGAATTCCCAATCAGGTGGTTGTAGAATGGACCAGACAGGGTCCCCAAGAACATGTCCACAAGTTCACGGTCAGTCAGCGGTGGTTGTACCCTACCGGCCAGGTCTCTCCATTTCTGCGCATACTCTTTAAAACCTTCTCCCGATCCTAGCGACATACCCTGGAGTTGGGTATGCGTAGGAGCGAGGTCGGCATTGTACTGATACTGCTTGTAAAAAGCAGTAGCCAACTCCTCCCAGTTACGAACCTTGGTTCCATCCAGCTGATAGAACCATTCGAGATGAGTCCCTGAAAGACTTTCCTAGAAGAAGTGGATCCACAAGTTCTTGTCCACAGTATACGGTTGAATCTTCCGCACATAAGACCTGAGATGCAGCCTGGGACAGGATTCCCCATCTTACTTAGCAAAAGAGGGTGCTTTGAATTTGTGTGGGATCACCACACCAGAAGTTAGACCCAAATCTCCAAAATCCAAACCATGTACTTGTTGAATTTCCATTGCATTCAGACGGTCTTCCAACTGCTTGTACTTGTCTTCTGCAGGAGGGTATTGTTCGTCGTTGAAATCTGTCTCGTTGTCAGAGACCACTGGACTGGGAACCCTTTCCTCCTGATGACTGCCTTCCCCAACAGATGGAGTAGTCCTCTCAGTTTCAATCTGCAGTGTATTCCCAGATCTGCGCCTAGGGTTGAACAGCACAGTCCTCTTCTTCTTATTTTTCAAGAGCAGGGTCTTCAGATCTTGTTGCCCCTGGGCCAAATTCATGATCAGCTCTTGGAACTGGGCATTATGAGCCTGGAGGGCCTTGATGGACTGCTCAGTTGATGATTCAGGATTCATGATGATTGGCTGAAATAAACAGCGAAGAAGGTAAGAGACCTGTCAAAAGGGTACCTGTAATGCAATGATATGTATGTATATATATGCAATGTTTTCAAGGATCTCGCGGGGAAAACAAGAAAATTGTTAGAATTGGGATCCGGTGGCTTGATTGAAGGAACTGCATATTGTTGAGAGTCCTTCGTCAAGGGTCAAAGGCTCACCATATCCAGTGGGTCATAGCCCCTGACTTTAGTCATCACGTCTAGTTTTGGTTTCCAAACAACCTTGGTTAGGGGAACCTTCTTCAAGAGTCAGAGCTCACCATATCAAGTGGGTCATAGCCCCTGACAACTCTGTCTAGAGGAAAATAAATCCTCTTTGCCCCTTGCTAGGATAGTTGATTCACCATGACCTGCATCACAAGCCCTTGAGATCCTTGAAATGGGTTAGGACGTATGCAATGGTATGATGTTATGGTATGCATGGGGTAATGCAAGCAAACCCTGTTATGAGTCCCCATTAAGGACTATAACCAAAACCTGCAAGAAATTCAGTACACTCTGTTATGGGTCCCAATTAAGGACTATAAACAAAACCTGCAATTAGTTCATGTGTCAGATAACAAGCATGCAAAGTAATCAAGTACGAAGGCACACAAGTCACACAAGACAGCCCTTAGAGTTTAGGCCAGCATGAGGTCTAGGTATTACCCTCTTTCAGTTTGTTGGTTCATACCTGTCCTATCAAAAGTAACCGGGTTCTTAGAGGATCCCAATATCATTGACTACCCTCGATCGGTCATAACTCTAGCATCGCAATCTTTTCTTGCGGCCAGAACCATCACGAGAGTTTAGCCTCAATGAGCGTAGCATACTGCTACTGTTCTAATGGCCAAGTTGTGTCATTTAAGATTCTAAGGTTGTTGGTGCTTAATGACTCCTCAGAAGACCCATATTCTCCTCGTTGCAACACAAGGGATATCGGTACAAACCAAGGTGCCACACCAACGTAGCCACTGTTTCACCCGTGTCGGTCTACGCCGGACAGGTCCCTCACAGCTTATGCTACCTAAACAGGGTATCCCCAGATCCGGGTTAGGATCTATGTAATTCCCATGTAACCCACAAATTTAAAGCAGACAAGTCAATACAATTGAAAACACAGTTATGAACTAACCCTAAGGTACACCTCACTTTTAGTTTAGGTCCCCAGCAGAGTCGCCAGTTCTGTGACCGGTGGATCTGGAACTGACTGTTTAACGCTGGTTCGCGAAATGTCGTGGAAGCAAGAGTCGCCACCGTCTTTTATTTTCTCCAAATGGAAAGGACAAAAGCACAGAAAAATTCCTTAAAGAGATTGCTCTCGGTTCGGGAGGTAAGTTATAGAAAGGGAAGGTGTTAGCACCTTTTCTATCCATGGTTATCCATGGGCTCTTAGATACTTGCTCATTGTGTTTTCAAAAATGGTTTGTTTGCTTTTCAATTGTGAGTGGGTTTGAAAAAGTTTCTTTGAAAATTTCAGTTCGACTCTTGTATCGGTCCTCAAGAGTGTTTGAAAAATTGCTTTCGAAAGCTTTTTGAAAAGGTGTCGGTGTGAAAAGTATTTTTGAATTTTGTTTTGAATTTAGAGCAAGTATCAAGAGTCGTCTACCTACCCTAAGGAATTCGTCTGTGTAAATGTCCTTTAAAGTAGTGCCATCCCACCATTGAGAGGTAGGTAGCACCACCTTTGGAGGTGTTCGGGTCAATTCGAAGGGTCGGGACATGGTGATCACCAGAGCAATGGGAAGATACCTTAGAAGCTACCCTCATGCCAGGTTCCCGGATCATGAGGACTTACTAAGACATCCTCTACTCGACGATCACCTTTCGAGGCAAGGCAACAGTGAGGCGTACCCTAGGGGTGGTGTGTGATTTGTGTGTCATGTTCATTTGCATTTATCTTGTTCATGTCAGGGGTGATCTACGCGTTATTTTTATTTTGTCATTCATTCTTGCATGCGTTTATTAACAGTTAAAAAGTTATGGAAATTAAAAGTTCCTAAACTATTACAAAGGCGCGGGTCCACATCGCCAAATTTAATCCAGGACCCGATTTGACATAAAATAAAGAAATAAAGTGCGAGAAGTATAAAATGTCCGAGTTACATGGCTTTGGGAGAATTACATTAATATTTAAAAGAAGAAATAAAGATGCGAAGAGAATTAAATCGAAAGCGAGGGCGTTGGACCCTTTTTTAATGAAATCAAATTATGTTGACAAATTAATTAAAATAAAATAAAAAGAGAAAAGATTTTTTTTGAGTTTTTTGTATTTATGAATTTTTATGAGAATTAAATGAAATTAAAATATTAATTAACCCTAATTCTAGTTTTTTTAATTTATTAAGAAAATATGAAAATTACCTAAAATTAAACCTAATTAATTAATGCAATTTGATTTATAAAAATAAATAATTAATTATTAGTGATAAGAAAATAAAAGAAAAAGTAATTAAAGTAATTAAAACCTAATTCTACAAGTTTTTTAATTTATTAAGAAAAGATATTAAAATTAACCCTAGAATTGAAAACTAAATTAAATGATATTATTTATTTACAAAAATACTAAATCAAATATATTTATTTTTTTGTCTTTTCTGATTTTTACTATTTGTTATATTTTATGAAAATAAATTAATTGAAGGAATTATATTAAAACTAATTAAAATAAATAAACTAGAAAAATATGAAGAAAAAAAAAGAATGAAAGGCAAACCATGGGGGGTTCTGTCCCCAAATTGGAGGTATATTCCTAGCAATTCTGGCCCAATAGCCTTTGGCCTGGTTGACTTTCCAGGGTAGCATGGGTATGCGTTGACTGCAGCACATCATAGACTCTGAATCCTAGCCATAGGATGGATGCAGTGGGACGTGTGGCACGTTTGATTGATGAGCGTATGGTGATCATTAGGAGAGAGCGCTGCATGCAAGTACGTTTAGAAAAATAATATGAAGAGGGGGGGGACCTGGGATTCGAACCCAGGTCCCAAAGATTACCAATCCATGTGCTTGCCAGCTGATCCAACTACGCGCTTTGGTTATCTTATAGGAAACAAATAACATAAGGCAAATCAGGAGCTAATGGATAATTTCAGCGCGAAATTCAAATGATCCAATCATTGGCCTACACTTCATCATCTTCTCCATGGCTTTTGTACCTGAAACAAAAATTACATTTAAATAGCGGGGGTTTTAAACCCCCACTACATGGCATATAGAAAAATAGCGATTAGCCCGTTTTTGATCAGAAATTGGGCGCGACCCCATCATTGAGTTCGTTGGAAGCTCTTGGTTCTAATGGTACCAGTCTCGTGCCTTAATTTTTCTTTGAACGTAAAGCCCCAAATTTGAATCCCTGCAACCCTAAAACACTCCAATGGTGGATTCGCGTATGGATGAGGAAAACTCAATTAAAGTATACAGTTAGCTTTAGAATCAACCAATTAGTGTAAATCAGTAAAGAAAACACATGAAAAATGTATGTAATTCATGATACAATTATGAATATTTTTCTGAAAAGTCGGACATGCTTCTACCGTTTCTTGGTGCTAGAGCTTATGATTTTGATTCAGACCCCTTCCTTGAAGCTTCAGGAACACAATAGAATGATTATTTTGCCTTTAATCGCACTGGAAGGTGGGTTTCAGTATTTGAGTTTTCTTGAAAAAATGCAAACTTGGTTATGGTGTTCTTGCGCAGCTTAGAGAGTTTTTAGCTTTAGGGTTTTCATGAGTATATGTATTGGAATGATTAGGGTTGAAAACTGGATCAAAAAACCTTTTGCATTGATGTAGAGAATATTGGATTTTCATGCATATATTTTTCAATCTTTTCATGCATATTTGATACCAATCATGTCCAATTACATTGATTCTTTATATATCTGATCATGCATGAAATCCTTGAGTTATTCCATGCATAAAAAGATTTGAAAACTTTGGTTTAGCATTTTCCACATATTTTAATTAATTAAATGAATTTCTAGCAATTAAAAATTCAAATAAATAAAATAAAAATGATGAATAACTTCCCTTTGGGCCAAATGGTCGTGCACATGCTTTGGATGATGAATCTTGGAAGAAAATGTGGCCCATTAGCATTTTTAAGACATTTGAAGCAAAGTTGACTTTTCAAAATATCCAAACATTTCCCAACTTCCACAAGGCATAACTTGCTCAATTTTTAAGCTTTGCTCATGTTCTTGGACATTTTGGAAAGGTGTTGAAGTCCTCTAACCAATGCCTTTGGTCCCATGTCATTTTGATTTACCAATCTCAAGTTATGGCCTTTGACTTAAAGTCCCTTTTTGTTGACTTTTGAAAATGACCTATAATGTTGAAATTGATAACTTTTTGTGAGAGCATTTCTTGGACTTGAAGTATGAAGAGGAGTTGTAGGAAATGTCTTTCTCTTCAAAATGAGCTTTGGATGGGATTTTTCTGATAATCCATGTGAAAGTTATGCCTTGGTCAAGTTACAGTTGACTTTTTCAATTGTCCAAATATGGAAACTTTTGCATCTTGAGACTTTTTGAGCCAAGCTTTGAGAATCATGATCAAGCATTGATAAAATGATTTTTGTGGCTTCAAAATGAGATGTTGACCAAAAATTTGAACTTTTGACTGTCAAATGACCATTTTGCCCCTGCAGTTGACTGTAGTGCAATTAGGGTTTTTGACTGTGCAATTTTGTGTTGTAAGTCTTGAAACTTGGTATGAGGATTCTTGACCATATTTGTAGGCATGTGGGACTTGATTGGACCCTTGGAAACTTCATTTTCTTTGTCATAACCAAAACCCTAGTTTTTGACTGTTAGGAGGTCCTTGAACTGTGCAACCCTTGGGGAGATTTTGAAGCTTTGACTTGGCAAATTTTGAAGAATATGGGAGGGAAAATTTTGGGGTACAACACATATATACTATTTGTATAGTAAAATTAGCAGTAACAGTAGCAAGTTTATTGAGTAGCCCAAAATAAAGTACAGAGTAGTATTTTTAGCAGAATTGCATTCTTGATGAAACAGAACACTAATATCCAGTGGCTAGAAAATAGTAAGTCTCGCATTTGACAGTATAGATTGGATAGCAGTGTAGTATTAAGTTGTCAGAAAACTAATAACGAATATTAGTGCATAGTATAAATAATGGGACGTTCAGCTGGTAATTAAATTGAAGGTGATGATGAATTTGGTTGAATTGCCTCTATTTATGGGTAATATCAAGTTGTAGGCTTATGGCCAAAGTTGAATTATATTGAGTTGTTGTATTGTTGTGATTTTCGCTGTGGGTAGCCTTATGGTGTGAATCCTAGCGGATATATGGTGAATATGTTGTTGCCATGAAAAGTTGTTGATCTCGTTGATATGTTGTATTTTAGGCCTTTGGCCAATGTTGAACGGTGTAAATTGTTGTTATGTCGACCGTTGTTATGTTGTTGTCGTTGTTGCGTTGTCGAGTTGTGGTTGTTTATATCATTGCATATCATAGCATAGCATTAGAGTTTGCTTGGATTGGCACTTTTTATGTTGGAGCTGAATGCTCACCATGTTGGCCTTTATCGGCAAGATTTTATGTTGAAGGCTTATGCCTTATGCCTCGGAATTACTGGAAATTTCTAAGTTGGGAGTTCTTCTCCAATGGTACCACATGCATTTTCACAGTTCAGTCGCATTTGGAGTCGTTGATTTTTTGCTTATTTGAAGTGTTGTCTATGAATGGTGGCGTTATAAGTTGAATTGATGTGTTGGTGAATTGTGTTGCTTTATGTTGTTGTTGTGTGAAGTGGTGAATCGTATATTCTTTACCTATTATATTATTTATCATATGACTTATTATATAGTTCGATATATCACCCCTTTTGTTTGAATGTTTCCCTCTGCTGGTAACGTGCAGGTAATCAAGAAGGATAGTTGTACATCATTAGTTCAAGTTTGGTGTCATTTACTCTGATACGTAGCACTCTGGGGGAAATGAATGCATGTTTCGATTTTGTTGTTTTAAGTTGAACTTTAAAGTTGTTATTAGAATATTTGATTTGTTTTAATGTCGTTTGGCATAGTAGACAGATGCTATGTCTTATTTGGAGATTTTATTATGAATCCGCTGCGTGGTTAATGAAAGTCGATTTATGTTATGGAAACTATATTTATGCGTTGTGTTCATTTTGCTTCCATAAGTGTTATATATCTTTTCTAAAAATAGTACATGTTTTGGTTATTTCTGTTGAAAGTGTCATATCCCATGTTTTGGATGAAAATTTTATACTCTGATTTTATAAATAATTGCCGGGTAGAAATGGGGTGTTACATTAGTGGTATCAGAGCAGGTCGGTCCGTCCGACCAAGTTGTCTAATGTCGTTTATTCCTTAGTGCACGACAAGTGTGTGAAATAATGTTGGTGCTTGTTGTTTTTCTAATCGAGTTGTATGCAGGAAGTTGGTTGAAGATAAGTGGGGGAGAAGCTTTGCTTCTCGGATATGTTCAATTGAAAGGTGTTGGTTCAGTGTGCTGCCGATGATGACAATGCAAGAATTGTTGATTTATGAAGCAAGTGTAAGAAGTCAATGTTTGAATAATGATGGAGTAATAAAGTTGCGGTGACTTTTATGTTGGGATCACATAAGTTATTGTCGGAAGTAGTTAACGTTGATAAGTAGTTGTGAATCGCGAGTCTGAGTCGAAACTTGAAGAAGTGAGTAGCGTTGCGAAAGGAATTGTTGCCCTGCTGTTTTGGAACCTGAACTTTGGTGAAGGAATGCATCTCTCGAGTTATAAGAAGTTTGGGAGCACAAGATATGTTAAGAGTTTTTTGGAATGTGTCTAGGTTGAAGACAAGTTAGTTTCGGAGTGGAATTTCTGTAAGCGAATCGCAGGGAACTGCAGAATTATTGTGGGACTTCAAAAATTCATAACTAGAGTTCTGGGCATCCGATTTGAGTTCCATTTGAAGCGTTGGAAAGCTAACGAAATGAGCTTCATTTTAAAAATGGTTCCAGTAGCTGTAATAGATTAATTTATCACATGATGATATTGGGAGTAAGTGCAGTTTGTTGTTAAGCTTGTCTTTGGGACTAGACTTGTTCTTCAGTGTTGTACGGGACGTCAGCGTCCAAGTTGGGTGAATTAAAGGAGCAATTGGAAGATTTATTTAAATTAATTTGTGAAATAAAAGGTATCATTTGGAAAGCTTTGGTTTTATTAATTATAACGAAAGACGATAGTGCAAAGTTATGTGGAATTTACAGTGTCGAAAAGGAGGAAGATTTATGCTCAGTTGTCAGGATGTATGTTATAGTTTTGGAAGAAGAGTTCTCTTGAGTAATTTTATTTCCATGTGAAAGTGTATGTAGATCCATTCAAGGTGGATGCAGTTCTAAGTTGGAGAACGACGAAGTCTGTTATAGAGGTTAGTAGCTTATTGATCTTGGATGAGATGATATTATTGAGAGTATGATTGGAACGAAAAGGAAATTATGGGAGTACTTGTAAACCTCATTGGAAATTATTGGATTATGCTGCTTTAGGTGACTTGAGTGTAAGTTCTAAAGGAACACTATTATAGTTAGTAATAATGGTTTATACTCCATTATGATTGTCGGTTATCTATTAACAAATTGAGGAACTGATCACCTTAATCTATTTTTGATAGTAGACGAGACTGGATGATATAGATTTGTTGTGATATCTTAATGGTGTGTAAAGTGGTTGATGCTACATCATGGAACAAGTCGGAGTAGCGAGTTATATGCGAGCTAACGTTGCAAATTTGAAAGATTGAGAATATCAAATGAACAATGGTTTTATGGTGGATGTTGAGGAAAGTCCGAAACTAGATTGAAACTTGTAAACCATATGTTTGACGGAAATTATTGTGTTTGTTAGTTGATGGTGAGTTGTGTGTATAATTGTTGAGTTATACAGTTAAGTTGATGTTGTGATGATTTGGTTCTCGTTGTCGTGATGTTGTTGTTGGTTACCGTAAGTAAAGGAATAATATTTCATAATATGACGAAGTCGATTATGTTGGCTATGTTGATGTCACTATAAGAGTGATACGACAATGTGAACAAATTTGTTGATATTTTGTTGATAATTGACATACGAGAAAGAAATTGTGTATATGTTTAAAGGTTGAAAAAGGTGTTAAGATGATATTGAGATGACGTATATCCAAGTATAAGTGTGTTATAGTTGTTGCTACTTTAAAATGTTGGTATGTCAGATTATGGTGAAGTAGTTGAGATGCTAGTAACGATTATATCGCAAAGTGTTGAATGATTGGTATATGTTTAATCGATTTGAATTGTGTTGAGTTATTGTTATGTTGGTGAAGCAGTGGTGGAAGTGTTGCCAAATGCGACTCGGGGATCAAAAAGTTGGATGTGAACTTCGCGTTAAGGGTGGTAGTATCGAGTAGATTTTCGAGGACGAAAATATCATAAGTGGGGGAGAGTTGTAACGCCCTGAATTTAATTAATTATTTAATTAAATTAATTAAAGATTTATTTATTTGAAATGGTCGAAGTTAGGATATGTCGGTATTATTTTAAGAGGTGTGATTGGATTAATATGTTGGTTTGAGATGTTAAGTGGATGGTCGGTTTAATCGGAGAAATAATATTAGAAATAATATTATTCTATTGGCTTATTATTTAATTAAATTGTATTAAGTGGTTGGGTGGTAAATAGAAAAGTTGGAGGTATTATCTAGTGGGCCGAATAAGACAATGTGGTAAGATATAATATTTTATTAGGTTGTTATAAGAAGTAGTAGTGAAATTAGGTTTGGTACGTAGCAGTAAGGGTTTGGTGAAAGAATAATGGTACATGAGAAGTGGCAAGGAGAACAAGGGTTTGGAGGAAACTGTCGTCGGGAGAGAAACCGCAGACCGGAAAACCAAATCGGAATTCGATCGGAAATTATAGAGAACCGTCAATCTGAGGTAAGGATGGGGTTCTGACTATCTAATGGGATGTATGACAAATTTTATGTGGAATTGGGTTTGTAAAACTGCCTCTGTTTGTGTTTAATGGTTGTAATTTGATACTAAGATATGGTTGCTGTCACCAAATTGGTTGTGGAAAATTAATGTGTCGATTCGTATAATTTTATGTTGATTTGATACTATGTTGTGTTGCTAAATTTGATACGGTATTGGTTTGTAGCAGACGGGAGAAATTAGGAAGAAAACAAATAAATAAAAGTGTGTGTGCCGACCGGAAGTCTTGAGGATTGTTGTATGGTTGTTGAGTAAGGAGTGACAACTGGCAAAGTATTGTGCCGAACAGCACATGTGGAGAGGGAGGGGGTGCCGATCGACACCCTAGATCAGAAAGGGAAATGTGTGCCGAGGGGCATGATTCCTTGGTGCCAACCATACCTAGAATTTAAGTGATGTACTAAGTAAAAGAAAAATAAAAGAGATGGCAACATTACTTATTTAATTAATTTAGCAAAGCAAGTAGCACTAGGTAATTTTTAATAGGAACATAATTATATTTATTAGTAGTAGTGTTGTATGAAAAATAACATTAGCAGATAATTAGTAGAAGGGCATCAACAATAAAGATAAATAAAGTAGCAGAAACCTTGATATGTATATATATTATTAGTATAGTAAAATTAGCAGCAACAGTAGCAAGTTTATTGAGTAGCCCAAAATAAAGTACAGAGTAGTATTTTTAGCAGAATTGCATTCTTGATGAAACAAAACACTAATATCCAGTGGCAAGAAAATAGTAAGTCTCGCATTTGATAGTATAGATTGGATAACAGTGTAGTATTAAGTTGTCAGAAAACTAATAACGAATATTAGTGCATAGTATAAATAATGGGACGTTCAGCTGGTAATTAAATTGAAGGTGATGATGAATTTGGTTGAATTGCCTCTATTTATGGGTAATATCAAGTTGTAGGCTTATGGCCAAAGTTGAATTATATTGAGTTGTTGTATTGTTTTGATTTTCGTTGTGGGTAGCCCTATGGTGTGAATCCTAGTGGATATATGGTGAATATGTTGTTGCCATGAAAATTTGTTGATATGTTGTATTGTAGGCCTTTGGCCAATGTTGAACGGTGTGAATTGTTGTTATGTCGACCGTTGTCGTTGTTGCGTTGTCGAGTTGTGATTGTTTATATCGTTGCATAGCATAGCATAGCATTAGAGTTGGCTTGGATTGGCACTTTTTATGTTGGAGCTGAATGCTCACCATGTTGGCCTTTATCGGCAAGATTTTATGTTGAAGGCTTATGCCTTATGCCTCGGAATTACTGGAAATTTCTAAGTTGGGAGTTCTGCTCCAATGGTACCACATGCATTTTCACAGTTCAGTCGCATTTGGAGTCGTTGATTTGTTGCTTATTTGAAGTGTTGTCTATGAATGGTGGCGTTATAAGTTGAATTGATGTGTTGGTGAATTGCGTTTCTTTATGTTGTTGTTGTGTGAAGTGGTGAATCGTATATTCTTTACCTATTATATTATTTATCATATGACTTATTATATGGTTCGATATCTCACCCCTTCCGTTTGAATGTTTCCCTCTGCTGGTAACGTGCAGGTAATCAAGAAGGATAGTTGTACATCATTAGTTCAAGTTTGGTGTCATTTGCTCTGATACGTAGCACTCGGGGGGAAATGAATGCATGTTTCAATTTTTTGTTTTAAGTTGAACTTTAAAGTTGTTATTGGAAGATTTGATTTGTTTTAATGTCGTTTGGCATAGTAGACATATGGTATGTCTTATTTGGAGATTTTATTATAAATCTGTTGCGTGGTTAATGAAAGTCGATTTATGTTATGGAAACTATATTTATGCGTTGTGTTCATTTTGCTTCCATAAGTGTTATATATATATTTTCTAAAAACAATACATGTTTTGGTTATTTCTGTTGAAAATGTAATATCCTTTGTTTTGGTTGAAAATTTTATACTCTGATTTTATAAATAATTGCCGGGTAGAAATGGGGTGTTACAGTGAGGCTCAAGAGGGATGGAATTCTTATGCCCCAATGTCTTGCAATCTACCTTGTTCAACATCCTCCAAGCTCGGATAAATCTCTGGCGAAGACCTTGATTGTCGTTCTCATAGTCAAATACTAAACCTTGAATCAGCATCTCATGCGGGCCATCCCTTCGGGCGTAACCAAATTGTCTTAAGGCTAAGCAAGGGTTATAGGTGATGCCTCCTCTAATGCCAAGTAAAGGGACATTAGGGAATTCTCCATAACGGTCGACAATAGTAACATTCTCTAGGGATCGGGAACACTAATGAATGTCTGAATGCTTGAGCGTCATCAACCTTTGTGACCACCTTGAACCTTGCTCGTTCTTCAATACAGATTGGGGAATATGCGAACTAAACCATCTTGACAATATAGGAGTATAACACATAAGGACACCTCTTTTCCTCATAGTGTGAGTGTGAAAAGAATGTAGAATGTCCCTTAGGAAAGAAGCCACAGGGTTACGAGACATGAAGATCTTGACGGTGTTCACATCTATGAGTTGGTCAGGATTTGGGAACAAAACCATCCCATAGATGAGGAGATCCATAATTTCCTCAAAGGCTTGCAAATCCAAAGAGTTCCAACAGTTTCGAGCTTTCTCAAATAAGAACTTTGCTAGGAAGTCTTTGACACCACTCCTTGTTTCCCAATTAGTTGTGACATCAGATGACTACAAGTGTAGAGCTTGAGCAATCTCTTCTGGCTTTGGGTATTTTTTCGTACCCTTGAAAGGTAGTTGATTTAGAATGGGAATCCTCAAGAGTTGGGAGAATTCTTCCAAAGTTGGTACAAGTTGATAATCGAGAAATGTGAAGCAATGGTGTAAAGGATCAAAGAACTGAAAGAGCACCTTCATCATGTCTTCATCAGTGTTGGAGGTGACCGAATTGAGTAGGCGACCATGTCTCTTGGTGAATGGAGAATTTTCTGGAATCCTTGAAGCTAGCTCCTTAAGTTGTGGAGGGATCCTTACAAGATTGACTTGAATAGTTTTCCTGCGAATATAATCCATGTCCTACAAAATAGAACAAAGATAAATCCCAAGATCCTTGAAATGGTTAGTGAATGAGTATGATGTTATTATGTTCATGATGTTATGTACAAGTATATATACACAAACAAAGCAAACAAATCCTTAGGTTTAGGCTTGCATGGAGTCTCATAGGTAAGTACCCTCTTGAAGTTTAGTTGGATCAAACTTGTCCTAGTAATAGTAACCGGGTTCTAAGGAGCTCAATATCACTGGTTTGTTTCTTTGAGCATTATCTCAGCACAAGCCTCTTTAATGGCGACCGAAATATCTCAAAAACCAAACCTCAATGAGTGTAGTATCGAGTATCTACCAACTTCAGACTGCACCAAATTCGGTCATCTCGCTACGTCCTAAAAGCCAAGTTGGTCAAGTAAAGGTTCTAAAAGTTCATTAGTGCTTCATGACATCACCCTGCGGCCCCGTATTCTCCTTGATTAACTCATGGGCTACCGGTACCCACAAATATGTCACACTTATGTAGTTATTGCTTATACCATGTAGGTATATCCCACACAGTTTCCACAACATATTGATACTTACCTATAAGGTATCCCAAATCTGGGTAGAGGATTCAAACCCAAACAAAGAACCTTAATGTAAAGCAAACAAGTCAAACAATGAAAGCAAGTAAATATGACCTAACCCTAAGGTAACCCCACTTTTAGAATTTTCCCCAGCAGAGTCGCCAGTTCTATGATACGGTGGGAGAACTGACTTGAGGGTTTTGCGTTTGATCGCAAATGTTGCAGTTAGCAAGAGTCGCCACCGACTTTTCTTTTATCCAAAAGGAAAGGTGAAAAAGCACAGGAAAGACCTTTGAGATTATTTCTTGAGTTCGGGGGGTAGATTATGAAAAGGGAAGGTATTAGCACCCTTTTCATCCATGGTTTTTCATGGGCTCTTAGATACTTGCTAGATCACTTGCTTTTTGTTTGAAATTGTGCTTTGTGTAGTTTTTGAAAGTATTTTGTAAAAAGGCCATTGTTTAGGCAAACTTTGTAATGATTCTCGTTCGTAAGAATGTATACAAAGTGTTTGATCTTTTGAAAATGTTTTCAAGTTTGTAAGATGTTTTGAAAGTGTAGGTGTTTGAAAATAGCAAGGATGTTTGTTTTGAAATGGAGCAAGTAACTAGGAGCTTTCTACCTACTCAAAAGTCTTTCTTGTTCATTTCCTTTTCCTTTGACATTGTTATCTTACCATTGATTTAGTAAGTAACCTTATCTTTGGATGTAAATGGGACGGGCGTGGGTCATCGTATAACCATGATTAGCAACGTTGCAAGGTATCTTAGCATTCTTTTTAGGGACTAAGATCATTTGAAAGGCAACTTAGATAGCGTCATCGAGGGACTATGATCTTGTATTTGCTCGTTTTTGCTAAGATACCTCACATGCGTAATATGACCATTTTGTAAAGGCAACCAAGTGGATTTACCCTAAGGGGTGCTTGTGTGCAAGCGTATTGTTTTCATGCTTGATTTTGTCTTGAATTAGGGTTTTCTAAGTATTGATTTTAATCTTTCCATACAAACCCTAATAACTAACATTTGTATATGAAGCGATAAATTGCGGAATTTAAAGTTACTACACTATTACAATATTTGGAGGGGGGGTATACAAATTGTAAATGGGGCTTGCAAGAATATGAACCTAATTTATCTATTACAACCATATTGAATTGGTACAAAAATTGAAATAAATAATGTACAAGATGAATAAATATGCAAGAATATAAATTTGAAGAAAATGGGCATTTTTGTTTGGATTTTTTAGGAAAAGTGAATTTGTTTTAACCTAATTAATAAAAGAAAATAATTAATTAAGATAATAAAAGTAAATCTAATTTAATAAGAAAAGAAATTAATAAAACCATAATTCATTAATTGATAAGAAACTAAGTTTATAAGAAAAGTATTTTTAGTATTTTTTTTGTCTTGGAAATAAATTATAGTATTATAAAATATTTTTGGCCTTTTTTTATATTAAAATAAAATATTTAAATTGGTGTAAAAGAAAATAAATAAAACCTAATATTTAATTAAATTTACAAGATATTTAGTGAAATGAATAAAGTATTGATTAAATAAAATATTTTTTATGAGAAAAATAAATAAACTAAGTCAAAATATAAATCTACTATTTTTTTATAATTTTATGATTTTTTTTAGTATTTAGAAAAATAATTAAGAAAATAAATAAAATAAAAAAATAAGAAAATAAAAAAAAATCTGGGCCAGGGTGCAAATAGCCTGTAAGGGGGTTAGAAAGTAAAAACAACAAAAAACAACAAAAGCCCAACAAGGCCCAGCGCCTGCAAAAAAAACAAGGTCAGAAAGCAAAAAATGTGAAAAAAATCAAAAGGGTACCACTGGGGCTCGAACCCAGGTCCCAAAGGTTACAGGTGCGCACTTATACCACTGGGGTGGATATATATATCCGTTAACATAAGCAAAACAATAAATATATGATACAAAACGCGCCCTGAGTTACACTTCATCTTCAACCTCCAGCCAGACCAAGTGTAACTTGTTCATTTCTCAACAAAAATGAAAACTGTAAACATGAAACTTGTAGCAAATTTCCTCACGGTTTCAAAAATGTAAAGCATTAAAAATATAGATCAAAGATAAGCATGAACTTTATTGACCCTAAACTGAACCCTAAAAATCTCAGAAATTTCATTCTCAAATTTCTCTAAGCTCAAGCAAAATTAATGGAAACTGTGGACATGGTCAGCTTTAGGGAAATGATATCTACATGTTTCATTCACAAATAAATCATTGATGATGCATGTATGAAAAGTTCCAAAGTTAGAAAACTTACCTTGCAAGAGGGTATCGGGTTTGAAGTTTGAGCAGCTTTCAAGGAGATCCAATGATTGGGTTAACTTCCTCAAGTTCCCAGGAAGCTAATGGAATACTTAGCTTGAGCTGAAAGGGCCTGAGGAGTTCTGGAGAAGTTCAAGTGCAAAGCTCTATTTTTGAAAATGGTGTATGAGGATGGAGGTGTTACAGTGATGCTGCAGGTGTTTGGATTGTTTGTGTATGTTATTTAGAAGCTTTTGAAAACAAAAGGCCAAGAAACGCACAGGTAGATTTGAATATTGGCTTCAAAACTCGGAAATGACAAGTTTTAAAGTGTTTTTGGTGATTCTGAGTTCTAGGTGTTTTTAGGGCTTAAGCATTCGTGTCTTTGATGCAAATAGTTTGTGTATCTATAAGAAAAAGGATTGGAGTGCATTGGCAAGTCAGAAGTACAAGTTACAAGCTTTTGGCTAGGTTACTTGATTTTCAAGAAAAGAGGGAAACCAAGTTTCAATGTGTAGTACAAGCATGGAATGAGTGATTGTAAGTGTCTAAACCATTTCTCATGAGTTATAGGACTTGTGTGATCAGAAGAGAACAAGTGCAAGGCTCAAGAACAAGTTTTGTGCAAAAAAAACACTTTATTAAAATGGCAATGTACACTTTCTTCCAAAAATGGATATAAAGCATGTCCATGCATTGAATGCTTGAAATGAGACCTCTAACAGCTGTGCAGGCCATTAATTATGGAGTTCCTTACAAGTTTGAGGCCTGTAAAGTAGAGTTTATGCAGCATAGTTTGAATTTTGAAATTGGTTCATCACAAAATGACTTGTAAATCAAGTGATAAAACCCTAACTTCATCTCTTTGATTCTCCCTACTAAAATATGATCTCAAGGAGTTCTTGGACATTTTGGAAATATTGCAATGTGCTCTACAACCCATCTTTGAATTGCTTTTGAATATTCCCCTTGAAACTATATGAAAAAGTGCCATGAAGTTGGGTCAAAATCCTGACCAAATTAGGGCAAAATTTCACTAAGTGTTTTGTTTCATGACCACGTGTTCTTAAAATTATAACTTGAGATCCAAGCACTTTTGGAATAAGTTGTGTGAAGAAAAGTTGTATATTTCATGGAGATACACAACTTTCATGCTGGAAGTTTCTCTTGAATCATCTTGCATCGTGGTGAAAAGTTTGCTCAAAGTTATGAAAAAATAAGAAATTTCCAACACTTAGAAAAATTTCTAAGTTTAGAAATTTTAACTTTTCAAAATGAAATCTTGAATTTTTGATTTCTTGATGAATAAGTTTCATATTTTGACATGTTTTGATGAATTGTGATCTTTGGCATTTGAATTTGACCAAAAAGTCAAAGTTTGACTTTTCAGTATACAATTGATTTTGATCAGTTGACTGGAAATTCATCTGTCAATCCATTGGACTTGAGCAATGTTTTGAGCCATGTCATTAGGTCAAAATGATGCAATTGGACTCTTGAGATCATTCCTTAAACCAATTGATCATTTGCTGGGTCAAAAATCAGAAATTGCCCTTTCCTAGTCAAAACCCTAAGTTTGACCATTTTGCCCTTTGTGAGATTTGATCAAATTTCTTGGAGAATTATGGTCCAAACTTGATAAAATTATACATATGAGTCTAAAATGTTGAAGTGGATCAAAAATTATGAAGTTTGACTGTAAATTGATCATGGTTAACTTTTCCCCAATACAACTGATTTTTAAGTCAACTGCTCAATTGACTGAGCAAAAGTGTGATCCAAGGCTTGAAACTTGACATGAGTAATCTTGGGGATCCATAATGATCCATGAAAGTCATATGGGGTATTGAAAGTTCAAATACCCTTGTGAAATCTCAAACCCTAATTTTGGTCATCAGTGTTTAAGGAGGTGTCTTGAGCTGATCAAACCCTAGTGCAGTCTTGAGTCCAAGGAGATCTTGTGAGTAAACTATTGATAAGTGGGAGGGAAAATTTTGGGGTACAACACAAGGGAATGATGAAAACTTTAAGGATCTAAGATGGATACACATAAATTATCGAAAAATCACTATCGATGCTCATTCATCTTTATTCTTCTCTTTTGTATCAAACTATCACAAGTATCTAATTTTTCTCCTTGTTGTGATTAGACGTAATTGACAAAAACTGTATGTATTTATTTTGATTAGTATTATATATGAATATGTTATTCATAGATACTGATATTATCCTTATTTGCATTGTTTAGCTTATATATTTAAGTTGTGATTGAGAAATACTGTTTAAATCTTGACTTAGGATAATATTATGTTCGAAACTAAACTCTAGAAATAGATTTAGATCAGACATTCGTTACAAGTATCAATTTTTAAAGCTACCATATTGTTTAATAGGATGAGAAATCATCGATTAAACAATACAGTTGATTTCTCAACAAGGTTTAGACATAAAAATGGTCGGTTAGTGATACGTGAAAATATTGATGAACATTAGGATTCTATGTAATCGATCATGAAAATATGTATACATTAGGTTAATGATATCTAATCCCAACAAGCTTTTATATCTCTGAAACTTTATCAATTATTATTTTTACATTCTGTTACTTTCTACACAATTAGATACTTTGCGATTCTCTACTTAAAACCGTATTAACTGCTGAACGACATTCATATCGCACAAGCCCCTATGGATACAATAACAAAATGCTTAATTTTGATTACTGAGCATCAGTGCTTTCTTTAATTAATTTTTTTCATTCACCTTCTCTACAAGTCAAAATGTATTAACGTGACATTGTAATCGCGCAAACAACATTTTAACCAGATTTGGAAGCATAAACTAACATGACATTTGTAATCCTACAAACAACATATTAACCAGATTTGGAAACATAAACTCTTGAACCAAATTTGGAAATATAAACAACTTTCAAATACAAATTGTTTTATACTGTGTTATTTGTTAAACATGAATTGGCCATTTCAAAAAACACGAAAATCATGTGAAACAGAAATAAAAAAATAGCATGCCAAATGTAAACCCTCTGTAACAGCAAATGGAATGAATATTTTGAGGAATGGTGTACCTTAAAAGTTCTCCAATGGTGATGAAAATTAGAACCTATATAAATAAAAATGGAACAAAGCCTATGAATAATATGGAAGAAAGCCTATGAAGAAGAGGAAGAAAGATAATGAATAAACAATGTTGAACTTGATTACTTTTTAGTATGAAGAAGAAGAATGATGATTTCTGCATGGGGAATATGGAAGAAAGCGTATGCCGAATAAGAAGAGAGAATATGTTATGGTTTTGCTTTGAGAGAGATAACGCCTATTTTGTCAAAAAGAGAGTTAAATTTTCTTATATATATAGGTCAAATATTTCACCACAGTTGTATTATAAGAACCATGATGAAATGTAATGCCTTTCACAACTGTTTCTTTTACTAACTGTGGTGATATGTATTTTAATTTTAATATACATGTAATATCATAATGACAACCTTCTTTGTAACGAAAAAATAGAAAATTATTTGTGCTGGGATTTGAACTATGTCACTCCAGGTACATTTAACCATAATTTCTTATATTGACCGTAATGAAATGTCTTTTTGGTAAATATCAAATAAAAAATGCGCCAAAAAATGAGGTATTACAATAGTTAACCAAACAACGGTTGTAATATGGTGTTATCAAAGGTATATTTTGTAATAGTGATTAGACTATTAGAAAAAGTCTTTTAATCAATTAGACACTCCTCTAAACAATTGCCTAAAAAATATTTTAGGTGGTTTAAATAAAATATTAAGATACTTTTCAATGTTTTCAGTGCATGTGTGATTTGTCCGTAATATTTCTAGAAATGTTCTTGAGTCTTTACAAGACACTGGTCACTCACCCGAACACAACTAGACAAAATTTCACACTTCCTCTCTTCCATAAATCTGCCTCTGCAAAATCTCGAACAAAGTTGGAAACGTCTCTTTACGTACTTTGCAGATGAAGTTCTTCAAACCTGCCTCTGCAAAATCTCGAACAAACCCATAATCTTTGAAAAATCTTCTCATCCGAATAGCGAGAATCAAGTATCCCTCTTTCAGCACAGTAACGATTGAAGATTGTTTCTTGATCTTGTGTTAAGAAAATTTCTGAGTAGGAGGAGGAGAAGGCTCAGAAGGTGCATAATTTCTTTGGTGCCATTGATGATGAAGAAGAGATGGAAAAGAGAAATTTGCTCTAAAATTCTTAACTATGCACACAATATATAAAGGTGAAATTCTATGAAGAGAAAGAAAGATGCATAACTTTATATAGCCTCTGTCTAACCGATTAGAACACCTCTCTAATCAATTAGATCATTGATTACATGTGGTTCGCAGTTGGGAACTAGCCGTTATGCTGTTTACTAATGCAATAATCAATTACCTTCCCAATCTAATCGATTATTTTGGTGTAGGGTGTGTTAGATTTGAAATTTGAATCTTTCTAAGTCTAATTGATTATTCAATTCATTTTCAACCTCCTTAGTCTTTTCAGATCTTTATTTGAGATTTGTTTTTATGGACTACTTTTGGTGCCCCTTCATTGGAATTACACTTCCTTTTTCTTAAAAGGCTTAACACTCAATTTTAATCATTAGTAAACATAACTTTAATTAATTGATCGCATAATAAATTACTTATCTAAAAGGTTAATTAGAGTTTTCTGTTTTTCAATCTTTAAAACTTGCACTATATTAAATATCAAATAACCTGATAGTAATACCTTCTTTCGAGGAACGACAAAACAATATCGTAAATCTTTCTCTACGAATTGTTAAATATATGAGTTGGTTATTTATCTTCTCTACCCATATATATATATATATATATATATATATATATATATATATATATATATATATAAGAATTAATAATTAATAATTATGTTTAAAGATGTTTTTTGGTCCAGATGCATAACAGTCAAATTATTTTGTTGTTTGTGATGTTTTCTGGTCCAGATACATAGTTTGTTTGATTATTTTTATAAGAGTTATATTTGAATATGTACAGCGTGACTATGTATGTCTAGATTCATGATTTGAGATTCTATGTGTGGCATGAGAAAGTTGTAACGTTAACGACATCCTGATAGTACTTTATATACCATTACATTAAACGCTTGTTTTATCAGATAATTACTCGGTGCTCACAGACGACAGCCATGGCCGAGTCAATTAGCAGCATTAAAGCTTGGACTTACTCAGAATACGGCAACGCAGTTGATGTTCTAAAATTTGATACAAACGTGGCTTTACCTGATGTGAAAGATGATCAAGTTCTCATCAAAGTTGCTGCTGCTTCTCTTAATCCCATTGATTATAAGAGATTGAATGGTCTCTTCAAAGCCTCTGACTCTCCTTTACCGGTAATTCTTTTTCTTTTACCTAGATTTATTCTTTTATATATAATTACTATAGATGGATTTAATTTTAAAAGCAACTTGTGTGTGTGTTGTGGGTTTGATCTAGACTGCTCCGGGGTATGATGTATCTGGAGTTGTGGTTAAGGTAGGGAGTGAAGTGAAGAAATTTAAGGTTGGGGATGAAGTTTATGGTGATATCAATGAGAAAGCCTTGGAGTATCCAAAGGTGATTGGTTCACTGGCTGAGTATACTACTGCAGAAGAGAAAGTGTTGGCTCTCAAGCCAGAGAATCTGAGCTTTGCTGAAGCTGCTAGTCTTCCTTTAGCAATTGAGACTGCTTATGAAGGCCTTGAACGAGTTGGCTTCTCTGCTGGTAAATCTATACTTGTGCTTGGTGGTGCTGGTGGAGTTGGAACCCATGTCATTCAGGTAATCATTTATAGCTTATTACCGTTGTCAAATAATTCTTTCAAATGTTGATTACAATTTGTTTATTATAATGTGGTTAGCTTGCCAAGCATGTTTTTGGCGCTTCGAAGGTAGCAGCAACATCTAGCACCAAGAAACTAGAATTGTTGAGCAAGTTAGGAGCTGATTTGGCTATTGATTATACAAAGGAGAATTTTGAAGACCTGCCTGAGAAGTTTGACGTGGTGTTTGATACAGTAGGGGAAACTGAGAAGGCATTCAAGGCTCAGAAAGAAGGTGGCAAAGTTGTCACAATTGTACCACCAGGAGTTCCACCAGCAATACTCTTCATACTTACTTCTACTGGGGCTATCTTAGAGAAACTAAAACCTTACTTGGAGACTGGAAAGGTGAAGCCAGTGCTTGATCCCAACACTCCGTTTCCATTTTCTCAAGCTCTTGAAGCATTTTCCTATCTCCAAACCGGCAGAGTTACTGGAAAACTAGTCATCCATCCCATACCATGAATTTCAACAACTCAATAAAATTTTTGGAATTTCAAGTGTGTTACATAAGATATGATCATTGTTTTTCTTTTAAAATTAATCATGGGTTGTAAGTTTTTCAAGAACTTTTTTTTCTTCATTTTAGACTCAAATGGATTGTCAAAGAATCACACCCTCGCAAAATAGATTTTATGGTCAAATTTAATTCACTCAAATAAATAATCAATGTCTTGACCATATTCATAACATCATACATACCAAATAATGACAAAAATGATGAAAAATCAACATAGTTATAATGCATGTCTACTCTCATTTATTTATTTAAAATATGAGGTATGTACTCATCTCACTTGGTTTAGACTTTGTATGATATTATACTTACATTGACATGTTTTCACCAAACAAATGGTTAAATCAAACTTTAAAGCAAACAATTAGTTCATGGACATGTTATGTTATAATTTGAAGATAATCAAAATAAGTTAAAGAAGCATTTAAAAGAATAAATCTTTTATCATATCATTATTCTTGAATTTGTCCTTAATCCATGCTTTGTGATTCATCTGCTTTTAGATTTTGAATTCACTTGAACCATCTGTGGACAAAAAAATTAAAGCAATATTCACAAAACTTTCAATTTTTTTTTTCAAATTTTCAAACAAGTACTCATGCATAATCATTAGTAAAAAATAATTAAAATGTCACAAGTTTTTGTATTGTAGGCTTAACGCAAATCTCCTTTACATTCCAATGCATTCCATTGTCTGCAAAAAAACCTTGACATGTCCCCAGACTATTAGAGGAGAGCTTGGTTTTCTAGAGAACCTCATTTAGCCAAAGAGTTCTCGCTAGGAAAGCATGTATCAGAAGGTGCTCGCTTAATGCACCACATAGCTCCCCTAGTGAGCTTCATGCATTATCTCAACCTCTGCTAGTTCTTGTTCATATTCATATAAAACACACATATTCAATAGAAAGGTAATTCAAATATGTTTTGTCCAAAAGAGAACTCAAATATTTTGGAAACATGCTCAAGTACTCATACATAATGAACTACATGTTCAACTTCCTTTTGTTTTCCATGTTATTGTTCTCAAAACGACAAAACACACTAATTGTTCAAGAGAAAGTAAAAATAATTTGACCAATATATTTTCAAGAGAAATGTTTTCCATGTGTATATTTTTAGACCAATATATTTAAAACAAATCAGTTGGGTAATGAAGTTGCCCCACTATAGCCTTAACTATATAACGCATAAGTATCAGAAATTTTCTTAACCCAAGATCAAGAAACAATCTTCAATCGTTACTGTGCTGAAAGAGGGATACTTGATTCTCGCTATTCGGATGAGAAGATTTTCAAAGATTATGGGTTTGTTCGAGATTTTGCGGAGGCAGGTTTGAAGAACTTCATCTGCAAAGTACCCAAAGAGACGTTATGGTGGGGCTTGACCAAATCTTCTAGTTTCCTACCGATACAAAACCTAGCTATGTATGCACCATCAATTGATCTCGTAAAGAGCAGTAAATGGCATTAATGCTTATTTTATTGATCTGCTACTCTCGCTTAGTGAGAAAGGGGATTGCTTAGCGAGCTGTGATACAAAAGTCTCGCTTAGCGAAGTAGCAGGATTCAGTTTGCTGTAGAATTTTTTATTATGCCTAATAGATGCCATTTAAACCCTTCTACCGAGATACATAAGATGCAAAAACAGTAAAATACTTACAATGTTGGACTTCCTTCTAACAAGCGCTTGTTTAATGTCGTTAGTTTGACGTCTATTCTTTGAAATCAATGATCATTTAGTGAAATCATTATGGTGAGCCGGTCAATTTCACCATCAAGATAAAGCTTTAGTCTCTTGCCATTGACAGTCCAACCTGTCTTTGACACTAGGTCCTCCAATTCAATTGCGCCATAGGGTTTCGCGTCTTTGATTTAGAATGGATTTGACCATTTGGATTTTAAATTTTCCGGAAATAGTTTGAGTATTAAATTAAATAACAACACCATTTGTCTTGGTTAAAAATATTTGTTAAGTATCTTCTTAGCATGATAGTTCTTGCCCTTCTCCTTTTACAGTTTGGAAGATTCATATGCTTGGAGTCTCATTTCATCTAATTCATGTAATTGCAATTTCTTCTTTGCTCCTGCTTGATTTTGATCAAAATTCAAGAACTTCGATGCCATGTATGCCTTATGTTCCATTTCCACTGGAAGATGGCAAGCTTTACCGTACACCATTTGAAAAGGTGTTAGACTTATTGGTGATTTGAATGTTGTACAGTAAGCCCACAAAGCTTCATCAAGATTTACCAACCAGCCTTTCCTTGATGTTGACATAGTTTTCTCCAAGATTTTCTTAATCTCCCGGTTTGAGACTTCTGCTTTCCCGTTGGTTTGTGGATAGTATAGCGATGCTACCTTGTGCTCGACACCATAATACTCCAAGGCTTTTGCTAGTTGAGAATTGTAAAAATGAGACCCCCCCATCACTGATTAATACTCTTGTTGTACCAAAATAATTGAATATGTTTTTCTTGAGAAATTTAATCACTAATTTGCTATTAGCTTTTAGGGATGCAATTGCTTCCACACACTTTGAGACGTAACCTACTGTCACCAAGATATACTCATTTGAAAATGAAGTAGGAAATGGACAAACAAAATTTATACCTTAATAATCGAAGACTTCTACTTCAAGCATGTTTTGTAAGAGCGTCTCATTCCGTTTAGACAATCCCCCTGTCCTTTGAAATCCATCACATTTTTGGGCATGCTCGCACGTATCCTTGAATAGAGAAGGCCCATAGAAGCCAGTTTGTAACACTTTTGATGAAGTTCTCTCGCCATTATAATGACTACCATATGGAGAATTATGACAATGTCATACAATGCTTCTTATTTCCTCTCTTGTCACACATCTTCTCAAAAGATTATCCTCTCTAAGTTTGAACAAATACGGATCGTCCCAAACATACATATTAGCATCACGGGGGAATTTCTTCTTCTAATGCCAATTGATATCTTCAAGAATCAACTTGGTTGCTTTGTTATTTTCTAGGTCAGCAAACCATGGTCTTTCTTGTACCATAAGAAAATCTTCATCAGGGAATTCTTCAAGGACTTCATGTTCTTGTTTAGTGATCTCAATATTCACCAGCCTAGACAAATGATACGCTACCACTTTTTATGTTCCTTTCTTATCTCATATTTCTAAATCAAATTTTTGTAACAGAAACATCCATCTAATGAGTCTAGGCTTTGAACCTTATTTCGTAATCAAGTATTTGATAGTTGCATGGTCAGTATAATAGATAACCTTTGAACCAATATGGTAAGATCAAAATTTTTCTAATGCATATATTATATATAGCAAGCAAACCTTTTTCTGTAGTAGCATAATTAACTTATGCATCATTCAAAATATTACTTGCATAGTGTTGTACCCCAAAATTTACCCTCTCATTTTACTCAACAAATTTCAATTGAGGTCCCCAAGTTGCTCAAGGAAGTCCAAGAGTTGACTAGACCAACTCTCTCCTAAGGCAGTGCACCTCAAAATTAGGGTTTCATTTTTCATCAAAATGCTTGAGTCCAAAGGATCCCAAATGCTCACCAAGGTCCTAATATATTCCCAAGATCATCCATACCAAGTTTCAGGCCTTGCATAAGAACTTTGCTCAGTCAACGGTTCAGATGCTTGAGAATCGACTGTACTAGGTCAAAAGTCAATTGTGGCCCACATACAGTCAAACCTCAAGATTTTTGGACAACATCAACATTTTGAAGTTATATCCATCATTTGATCAAAGGTTGATCATGTTTCCTCAAGGAATGCTCCAAATTCATCAAAACCCAAAAGTTGCTAAATTAGAGTTTATCAATAAAAGTCAACCCAACTTTGACCAGTCATAACTTCTTCATACTTTATCAGAAATTTTTCATCCAAAGTTCATTTTTAAGAGGATACAATTTCCTAGAACTCATCTTCAGATCACAAGTTCGAAATATGCACTCATAAAAAGATATGAATTTTGACATTATAGGTCCTTTTGAAAAGTCAACAAAAACACCTTTTAGGTCAAAGCTTCATACATGAACATGAAAGACTCAATTGAGATGAGACCAAAAGGGTTGCTTAGGGGACATCCCAAGCTTTCTAAAAAGTCCAAGAACATCCTCCTAGGCTCAAGATTGATGGAGATATGCCTTGTCAAAATTGACCTTTTTTACAAAATTGTCAAAAATCAACATTGGTCAAATTTATATTTTTGCCAAAGGGGCCCATGTTTTCTTGCTTGAAACATGTTTTTAATAGGACCCACGACCCCTGAGCTTTTCCACCTATTTTTTTATTACTTTTATCATTTATTTTGATTTTTTATTCAATTAAATCAAAATAAATCAAATTAAATGGCAAAAAAATGAAAACAAATCAAATCTTGAGATTTTTATGCATATTCTGAGTCCATATACAGCTAGCATGTCAACCAAATCGTGCAAGTTTCATTAGGGTTGAAAAAGATTGGATTGAAGCAAGTTTTGGAAAGAAATCATACATGAGGAAATCAAATTCAATCTTCCTAATTTGCCAAGATTTGAATACTTTTTGTTGACCTAATTCAGTGCACTACATATACATAACAATTCCAAGGCACAAGGAGAAGGGTTGATCGTGTGAAACAGCAAGGGCAAGTTGCAACTTTTTGTCAAAAAATCTCAAATCGGATTTCGTACCACAGCCATCCTCAAGGAGATTTAAGGATTGCAACACGTTCCTGGACACCTCCAGAAGCTTTTCCAACCCTTGCCAAGCTCTGAAACATCCAGAATCACGTTCCATAAGCATCACGGTTTGCACTAAGAACTCAAATTTGATTTCTATGATTTACGCATTATAAATGTATTTTACCCATATTTTTGTGTTCATCATCATGTTTGCAATGTTTCTGGATAGTTTGATTTAAGTTACAGTGCAGGAACACGCTTTTGCCATTGCTAGGGTTTCGGGCTCCAATTTGGGGTTTTGTGATTTAAGCAAAATTAGGCCTGATAATGGGTACCATGATGATCAGAGCTTCAAACCAAGTTGATTCATGGTCCCCAATTGAATTTATATTGCGTGTGCTTGATTATTGAATAACACGGGTTTTTAGCAACACACTTGCATATGTAGGTAAAGGTTCAGAAACCTAAAACGACAGTTTCTGGGAAGAAGACAGTGATGTGGCAATGTCCCAATGACTAGTTTGAATGTTGGCGCGTTTTTGTTCTGGGCATAATGTGTTTTTTATCATATTATATTTTGTTTATTTTTGTTAACAACAGGCCAGATGGCCCAGTGGCGTGCAGGAAGGTTGATAAGGCGTTGTGTATGAGAGGTCAGGAGTTCGACCCATGCCTCCAACATCTTCTATTTTTCTTCCAATTTCCTTGCAGGTTCCATACACCTCACCTTCTGAGGATCATCATCTTCTGGATCCACCTCCAGCCAGATCCAACGTACCTCATCTATCCAGCGCACCTCATCTTCTGAAGATCATCATCCTCTGGATCCACCTCCAGCCAGATCCAGCGTACCTCATCTTCTGAGGATCATCATCCTCTGGATCCACCTCCAGCCAGATCCAGCATACCTTATCTTCTGAGGATCATCATCCTTTAGATCCATCTCTATCCAGATCCAGCACACCTCGCCATCCTCAGATCCAACGCCAGCATACGCAGGTCCACCACGACGCTCCGTCATGTGACCTGCAAGGGAAGCAAACCAAGGTTAGCCATATGCGTTAAAAGCAATTAAACGAAACAACAATAAGAGCAAAGCAAGAAACCTAAAAGATCTACGACCTGCCTGTAAGATTGGCACTCGACTAGCGCCTTGGTATTAATCGGGTGCGCCTCGAATGTCGGATAGTCATCCTCGTCAAGAATGTCATCTCCTTCCCTAGTGACCCACCGGGCAGGAAAGAAGCCATCGACAAACTTGTTCAGAACGCCATAAGCTTTCTCGTCCTCGACACTCATACCCCTAGCAGGAGTATGATAGTACCCCAGACCATAGTCGTAATGAGCCGAGCACCAATGAATGGGGAATCTGGAGATCCGCCCGACCTCGGGGTTACCCTCGGCGTCCAAACAGGGCTCCCCATCCTCGTCGACCACAGTGGCCGGTTCGAACAACGAATCCAAGGCCGTCTGGGTGGACGGATGCAGTATATATCATTTGTCTTTAAAGTCTCACACGGAGTCTATATACATCCTAAACAGTCTCTTCGACTGCTTAAGAGACACCCAGCTGTGTTTTCCTCCTCGGGACTTCCGCTGTAAGTGGAAAACCCTGAAGGAGGGGAATCGTCGCCCCAATTCTCAGGAAACGACAAGTGAGCTCGAATGCTCAGAAAAAGGCAATCGCGTTGGGGTGGAGTTGGGAGGGGGCCAGGTTCAGATGGTTGAATACCCCGACCTGAAAATTGTTGAAGGGCAACCTAAGACCAAGATCTCTGAACACGATCTCATACATAGGGAACGTGTCTTGGGTGAACTCCGAACAAATGCGAGCATCCCTCGCCGGCCTCATTATCTTGAATTTCCTTTGAAACCCTTCTTGACTACCGCCATACTCGACGACGGTATAAGCTTGTCTACTACGATGGCTATACACCAAAGCTATTCCCCGGGGCTCAGCATCCACCCAATCCAATGTGGGGTCGTCGACGGTGTCGACCAAGGTAATGTTCTCTTTCGCTGTGCTCGCCTCCTCGATGTCATTGCGCCCCGAGGACTCGGGAATGACGATCATTTACCTGCAAAGTACAGGAAACTGGTGAATTCGACAGCAAATCCGCTTGTCCGCCACAAAGACGGGGAAAAGTAAGTGACACTCAGGTCAAGTATACAACCATTCGCGAGAGAAACGAGAATCTCAACCAAACATCGACACCCTGACGCCAGCCGCACATCAATCATGAACGACGCAAGCATAACATGAGTGCCCCGGGCGAAGCATGAATCGTGCGACCAAGTTCATAATTTCGCTTACCCGGTACAAGAATACTATGGGGAAACTAGCCTACATACTAACGGAAGGATGAATATCCCGGCCAAGTTCATGAATCTACTAGCCAAAATGCATGAGTATCACGGGCAAGATCATGAACCATGTGCCTAAACTTATGAATATCCCGGACACAACCATGAATCAGGCGCCTAGCACGCTTAAATCTACTGGGCATAATCCCCAGACACAAGTTTCTACTAGCAAAACGTCGTTAAAGCTATCTACAACGCGAGAAAGGACACTTACTTGGAAGAAGCTGTGAAGAACGACAGTGGTGGAAGTAATCAGACGGCGAACGGCGCGTCGATCTCAACGGCGTTATGGAAACTCACGATAGTAAAAACAGAGGAAATATGAGAAGCGTGAAGAGGTGAAACAAACCATGGGTCCTAGAATCCTATTTATAGAGATGACGTGGAATATGAAACGTCGCGCCGGGGAACCATGAACTGCTTCCGTCCTCGACGCCTACTTGCCTAGACAATGATGGCCCTATTCACTAGGGCGGCGTTGTGATTTCCAAGGACTACACCACATGTCCAACAGACGCAACTGACGCATCCCCGCGAGCACTCCTTGAGCACTCATCGACATGGAAAACCCCAGCATCGGGCACGAGGTCCCCGCGAAAGAGCGAACTGGGATCAAGTCATAACTCCGGTACCAGGAGCAACGACTTGGGGGGCTCCTGTTCTGGACTGGGCCTGCCCATGGTCCAAATCACCAGTAAGGCCCAATTCAAACCGTGTCACGTGCTATGCTGGGAACCAGATCCCCCGAGCATACCTCAGTCACGGGATGTAGGACTAATATGACTATGCTCGCCGCTGCCCGCGACGAGTGGCGTCCCCGACCAAGGACACCCCAACGCGAGCCTTGCTCGAGCATACTCCCCGTAGGGTAGACTCTCAGCCCCTCCGGATGTTTCGGAGTCCTTAGAGCTCCGGAAAGATCGCGTCTTCGTTCTTCCTTATTTTCCACAGAGCATCATCCAGGAAGGGGACCACGTGCAAATCCCCACTACTCACGTAGAACCTGACAGTCCCTTTGTTGGGCCAGTTTTGGTCAGCCTAATAAAGAGACCTTGACCCAGCGCTGGGGACTATAAATACCCTCTATTTCAAGAGGGTCAGGTATTCATTCATTACACACCTATATACAATTCACCTGCTCATTCTATCTCTTACTTTATCATTGGAGTGTCTTGCAGATACCCCCATCTCTTTCAAATCCAGTTCGAACCAGTTGTGACAGTCTAATTCTGATCAGGTACGATCGTTTGTCATTTTTATTCTCTAATTTTTCCCAAATATTTTAGAATTTTATTTTAAATGACATTTTTTAGTTGCTCATTTTTAATCAAAATACAAATCTACAAATAAATGTCGGGACCATGGCGAAGGACGTTCTAGTGCTTAGCATGGTCGCGCTACTAATGTTTCTTAAAAAGGGAATGAGAGGTAGTAATATTTTTCAAAACAATGCTGATTGTTACTTGTTAATAAAGTTGAGCGTGGTCGGAATTATGTGGAAAGCTTACAAATTAAGAGACAAGAAAATTAAAGACTTTTGTGGATGAGAATTCTTGCAACAAGAGTATAAGGTAAAAAATTTGGAATCCAATTGACCAAAAGGTTGTTCTCCATTGTTAGAGAAAATACAAATATAACTAATAGAAGTCATCATAAGAAGTGAGATTTATTTGGACTAAAAGTTTAAAAAAGAAATTCAAAGACTAACTTGAACTTCATACGGATTTCTACTCTAAGTATCATTGATGTGTTTTGATGTTATAAATAGCTTTATAAATTAAGTACTCAACATTTGATATACAAAATTGATATATATATATATATATCTAATGTGATACTGTGATTTACTAAGAAACACAATTGAGGCATCATTCAGAGTTAGGAAAGTTTCACCTCTTTCTTTTTTTCCTCAAAAAAGGCATAGCGCTAAAAGCTACCTCAGAGCTCTCACTATTTTGATGAGCATTCTCTGTTGTCAAGACCCTTGTGCCAGCATTTAGGTGGTCGTTTGGCACTGTGTCTAACTTGTGACATGTCTCTCCGTCTTGTATCTTGCTTGTAACCTTTTCAGTACCAGAAAACAATATATCTGAACTACTTTTATCATGGTCCAATTCACCCAAAAATTCAGAACATCGTGGAGAGACTGTTGTAGCCGTGTTCATGTCATCAATTGCATCATGGTTGTTATCCATCTCACTATCGTCTGCACAGAACCCACCTCCTATTTCAAGATAGTCATCTGAAGGGCGAATACTTGTTGTTGCTGCACCATCATCTGTTTCTGGCTCCAGATAGTTTGCAGGTAAGTTATCCTTCATAGGAATTTCTATCATATTGCTTTCAATCCCTCTGCTGAAACTATCTACCCATGCATCAGCAATGCAAGATGATTTTTCTTGTAGTCTTTCTCCGCGCAAGCAGGTCTGATTGTTCTCATCAAATGAATCAACTGCATCTTCAACTTCAAGGTCCTGGAAGGAATAGTTGACAGGTTTCCGAGATCGCTTTGACTGAAAAGTAAACAACATAGTAAGTAGGAGGACCTTTTAATTACTTATTATATATTCTTTTGTTTACTATTAAGAATAATGGAAGGTTCTCAAGTTGAAGGAGCACCATATTTCGTATGTTGGAAGTAAAAAATTCTACTCAGAATGAAGCTTACCCTTCGCACAGCTTCTGTAACTGTTGACCCATTAATTTGTACTCCCATCTCATGATTCTCATTATCACTACTACTAGATGACGTTTCAGCTTCAGATTGAAAATAACGACCTTTCTTCTCTCTGCTTCTTTTTACTCCCACGCCTTTACCTCTTCCTCGCCTACTGTCACTTTTATTCCGAGCCAATTCCTTACCATCGTGTTGCTGTTCTTCTGTTTGCATACATGGCTGTAACTTTTCAACCATGGATGCACCAGGTGTAGAAGTAGAAACATCATTGATTTTCTTTTTCTTTGTATGTTGCTTAGCAACAATATCCCTGTCATTTTTTCTTTCCATCGTCTCTTTTCTTTTTGATTTCTTCACACTTGCAAGACCTTCCTCTTCCTCTGTTCCATCAGAAGGTGGCTTACCAGTTATTCCCTTTAAAGCTTTATTGATTCTCTTGCTACGAATTTTTGCAAATTTTTCGTTGAAACTGTAAAATGCCTCCAACCGCAGTTGAGTCTACATTATAAGATTAAATATCAGGATATGAATAAGTAGGAATATCAATAAGATAGTATGTATATAACCAACAAAAATGATTTCCTATATAGTGATTGATCAAATTAATTGTCAACCAACACAAAAAAAACATAAACAGTACAAACAGGGAGCATAACAGTTAAGCAAAGTCTCTAACCGCATGTTTGTTGTACTGCTTTAAAACAGGTAACAGCAATTCATCTGCTTTCTGGCTAGACCACCCAAATTTCTCCCAGCACATTCTGTATGCAGGAAGCAACTCAGTATTGTAGAATATTGAAAATACATGTACATTTTCAAAACAAGTAGGTAAATATAAGACCATTTCAAAGGTGCCATCATCAGTGTTTCAAAGGAATTAAATGCATCAGTTTGCCATTCTCGGAAGGCCTGTTAGTTTATCATTCTCTAATGCTAAAGCATGGAAAAATATTTCAGTCACAAACTCAAGATGACCGAGATTTTTTCATCATCTCATCCATCTTGGGCTTGAGGGGGTGTGAGAGAGAGAATACATTTCTCTATCAATCTACACCTGTTCGTTCATACGCTATCTTTTCTTAGGCTTAAGTATTTTAGCCACAACAGTTAGTCACACCGCTATTATAGTTACACGTGGCTCCAGCGCTGTTTTCTTATTGTGCGTGGGAACCACACACCACCATCCCCAGCGCTGCTTTTGGCACGGGTTCTTCCAGTGTGTTCGCCAGCATCCCCTCTATCTGTTTTTGCATGATTGATATTTAAGCACCAACTTGATAGGGGTGTAGAAGATAATACAGGATGAACGGGACAAATATGCTCTTATGTTTTTCTATTATTAGGATATTCTCAATAATTTCTAGGATCAGCATTTTATTTATGACACTCTTCAAGTCATTGACATTAATTGTAATTCTCCTATTTAAAGGGTGCTTTCCCTGCGGAATAACACAACAGTTTTTACCCATTCTTTTCTACAAAACTTACATCGAAACGGAAACAAGAAAAGAAAAACATATAAACTCACTTGCGAAGAACAAGCTGATCTGGCTTTCCCCATGCGAAAGGCTCAGTTGACTTGTCAACTTCTGGAGATATGTAAGCAGATATAACTGTTTCACTTGGAAAAGAAGAAGGAATATGCCAATTCTTGCTAACATTTCTCTATTTAGAAGAAAAAAAAACATACGTCAAATCCAAGCACGATAAAGTGCAAACTATCTGTCAATATATTACTTGAAAGCACAGCGAGCTTGAAATCAATTACATGCTTATCCATGAAAATTTGCTTTGTTTCTTGAATGTGATCAGGTGACTCCTTTTCTTCAAGTTTTGACCCTTTCTTAGATGCAGATTTTGCATCCAACCTTCCAAGGATGGTGGGATCTGGTGACTCAACCCACTGCCGGAATTTCTGGAACCCGTCTTCCTCCGGGAATGCAGTTACTACCTCAATAGCATTAACAATGCCAATCCCACTACATTACCACATAACAAGATCTAGTCAGGTTAGCATGGAGCATATATATAAGCATATTAACTGATATCCTGCCACAGATGCAGGGAAAGAACATATGGAAAATATCTTATTGCTAGTTGGATAAAGAAAAAAAACATTAGCAGATTTCCATGTAGAAATGTATGCCTAGCCACACTTATGCACCAAAACAATTAAGGGAATAGTTGCCACACCTTACACCTTCAGTATAATCACTCCCAAGAAGTAGTGCCATGCGAATTAATTTTTCTCTGGTCAATCCAAGCTCCTTTTCAATGTCCTGAAGCATTGAAAAAAGCTCAAAAACGAGAAAATTTTAAAAACAAAATTATTCATGGGCACCAGCTTTAGCATATATGTAAACCTCCATGAAGTATGTCTCTACGTATTTGCGGTCATCAAATATATTCTTGTAAACACTGCGGGCCCCAAATAAAAGGACATCAGAGTCGTCAGTCACAACACCATCAACCAATTTTGATAGCTCTAGGTAAGCACATTGCGCCTCAGCTTCCATAGGGGCAATGATATATGGCAAGCCAAACATTTGCAGTAGTTCCTACAGGGTATCAGAAGCATGAGAAACATAAGTGATAATACTACAACGAGTAGAAAATCATGATATGGAATGCAAAAAAGGAAAAAAAAATAAAAAGTGAAGTTAATTATCACATCTGCCGGAGAAATAAATGTTACAAAATCCTCAATAATAAAATATAAATTATTAGGCCAATGCCACAGCCATTTAATCGTGTTCTTTAACAGCATCCAAGTCTAGATTGCGTAGTCAGCAGGTGCCTGAAAAACATGTAAAAAGTAACCACTAAAAAAATCTAAGATCTTATGCAATGGTTTAAGATACAGACATACAATGATGAATTCAGTTAGCTTTACAATTTTTTTCTTTTGCTTAGACTGAAGTCAAACCTAGTTACAGCTGAAAAGCTAACTTACTGCAGTAGCTAAGGAACCTATATTGGGCTGTGGGCTTTCTCTGATAAGAGGCCCAATAATATAATACTTATTCTAACACAGTATAAACCAGATGGCTCTGGAATCTCCCTAATACTGATATAAGCACGCTAATTATGTTTACTCTGACTATTTTGGCACACCTTCCAAGAAAAAATATTTACTAGGATCTGTAATAACTAACTTTGACTAAAAATTTCATATGATACAACTGTTTTGAAATTCTGGTTTAATGTGTGTCAGTAACATTTCTAAATATATTCTCTCTGAAAGACAAGAACTCCATCCTAGTTGCCCCTGTCCATGCTGATTATTTGCTTCCCTATTAAGGAACAAAATCATGTTCGTTAAATCAGCGCCTCTAGAATGAAAATTCAAACTACACTTTAGTTTCAGACTGATATTATGCACATTTCTTCAATCAAAACTAATTGTTCAATAGTTTTCCCTGGCAGAAAAAGCATGAAACACCCAGCATCAGTTTTCCTAAAGAAAGTAACAGTTATCGAGATTAGGTGACGTAAAACTTCAGTTTCTCACCTGGCATTCAGTGAATAATTCACTGTCAACGGACTCTGCATTACGCTCAAACTTCCTCTGCTCCTTTTCTAGGTTCATATATTCCCTATCAAGAATTTCCATTTCTTCATTCAATCGAACCTCGTCCAATTGTACAGGAAAATCTCCTGGGGTAATCATTGATTCTTGGGAAAGGTTACTAGTTCTTTCCATAGACAAATTTCCATCATTGTTCACTGAAGGCAATTTTAACTCCAGATCAAGGTCTTTAGCTCCTTTCAAGGATGGCTCCGACGGAAGAATAGCAGCCTTTGTATTATTGTCAGAAGAATTACTCAATGCTTGAGAGTCATTATTATTTTTCTTTTTCTCCTCTTCAGTCACACCCAGTGGATCAACCTTGGACAAATTGTTACAACAGAAAGACACGTTACCATCTTTATGATTATCCAAAAATTCCTCTGCAACACCAAGATTTGGAACCTCATCCATCATCGTGACATTTCCATCTGAAATTGAATTTTCAGAATTATTGTGTCCATCCAGTTTGCTAGGTTCGTTGAGCAATGTATCACAGTTTTTGGATTTAAATGTATCTTTATGATTATCCAATAATTCCTCTGCAACAAGAAGATTTGGAACCTCATCCATCATCATGACATTTCCATCCGAAATTGAATTTTCAGAATTATTGTGTCCATCCAGTTTGCTAGGTTCATTAATCAATGTATCTGAGTTTTTGGATTTAAATGTCACAGATGAGTTTAACTGATGGAAAGTTTCGGGGTCATTTCTAGTCATGTAGTTTTCAGTTTTGTCTCCTACAGCTTCGTTGTTATCACCATGTCCTAAATTAGGATCCAATTTCTTCTCATAAGCACTTGAATGTTCATCTAAAGATGACACGCATTTAAGTTTTCCATCCCGTGTACTCTCGAGACTTCTCCTAATTGCTTCCTGCAAATCAGACTCCTCTTCCAACTGTCCTTTTGATGCCAACTTTCCCGGCTCAGATGGACAAAATAAGGTACTTTTAGTACCATTACAATCCCCTTCTTCCCAATCTTCTTCACTTTCATTATTATTATAATCACCTGTAACAGAAGACTTCAATTCCACTTTATTATATCCAGGAGAAATAGTATTGTTGCCTTGAACAATTCCTTCTTCCCAATCACAATCTGAATCAGAACCACAAGGTGTTTTCACCACAGTATCATCAGCATGAGAGTGTTCCATAGATATTCCTCCAACTAAACTTGCAAATATATCATCCCCGCCACTTGCAAATTCATCCTTGCAATCATACTCAAAGGATATCTCTATAGAAGTATTCTTACCAAGCATTAATTCCTCATTCTGCACATTATCTCCAACTAAGTCAAAATTCACTTCTCCTGTTTTACCACTAGGCTGATTCCCAGAACATTTTGATGGACTATTTTCTGTATTTGGCACTGTGTCAATGTTATCAACCTTGTCTGTATGTCTTCTGTCATGCTCAATCTCCTTCATCAAATCCAAATTCCTTTGTATATCACGGGTCATGCGCATCCCCATAGCTCTTGATCTACTAACTCGGACTCGACCCCTCTCATCTAGATATGTCTCAATACTTTCATCAGCAGGCTCGCTAGGTTCACCGCAAACCAATCCAGCTGAAATATTAGAAACATTTCCTGCTGCTATGTTATTTACAAAATTCTGTGGAGGATGTGTTCCCCGCTCCATTTGCTGTGTATCTTCAACATTTCTCTCTAATCTGGAAGAGGTAAGTCCTCTGAAATATTTAGAAATGTAAGGATAAGAGAAGTTGTCAACATTGAAAATATATAGGGCATCACGTGCACTGGAAATTCCCAGGCCATGTTAAGGGCAATGGTTATTGGGAATGGCATTTATTTAACCAACAGCCCAAATCATCGAAAATAACATTACTTACTGTTTGTCACCGGAAAAGGATGATGAGAATATATACTCTCGGTTCGCTTCAGATGCAATCCGTGAAGTCTGTATCCCGCCTACTCCTCCTCCAACAGCAGCTTTCTGAACTTCATTTATCTCGCGGCGGAAAGCTACAGTTTTAAGGTAAGATTGTATTTGAAGCTCAGAGAACTTTGAAGGATCCTGAAAGTAGCCAATTGGATGACGTGCATTAATCCTAAGTTCACATAGATGCACACTGTCTGAGCACCAATTAGCATCAAGGAAAAGTAATTTTCTTAGCACAAGAATTAAAAAAATATGTTTAACTGTTAGAGAACATAGTAAATGGAGGAAGCAAAATATCAATACTTGTAAAACTATATTTTCAGTTGTAAGGTTGAGTTAGGTAAAAATACAATTTTAAGAGTTGCTTCCTTTGATATCTTTACCAGATTTCTCAGAGGCCTGAGGATAACTTTGTCTATTACAAAAAATTTGGTGAAATTTGTTTCTTACAATATTTTCTAGTTTATTTTTCATGATATTTTCCAATCACTTATGTTTCACATTTCTTACAATATTCCAATAGCATATGTTTCACATTTCAAAAGTGTATGAATTCATTATACCAACCTTCTTGACTTTCTGATACTTTTGTCTGTTCTCTGCCATCAATCGCTCTCTCATCTGTAGAATAAATAATCAATAACTAACATCTGAGTAAACAAAAAAATGTTCTTGACTAGAAAATACTTTACCAACTCAATTACCTGAACAAGGAGATCCAGTTGCATTGATGGAGGCAGAGAGGCCAGAACAGCTGGATCAACTTCATTGTGCATAGCTGGCTGCCAAAAGTAAGTGAAATGAACACACTATTCTTGTTCAAGACTAGACACTACAATTTTCAAGTTTGGAGTAGGGGAAGCAGTGTTATCAAAGGTAGATGACAGTTTATGGCAGATGACCATGGGATTGCAACCTATGAGGCTGCAATGGCGTGTGCCCTGCACAAATTGCCTATAGTGGCTGGCACAAAATCTGCCATGTCATTTCAATACAGCTTCTGTTTTACAACATTCCAAGCAAGTGTAGCTGTCCTATATTAAGCTTACCAAAATGGAAAATAACCGCTGAACTACACTCAGCACAAACCACAGTTAAATAACTCAGACAGAAATATCTAGAAATATAACTAACCAGTATCATCTCTTCATCTTCATCTTCATCATAGTTACCATCATTTTCCTTATTGGTAGAACCCCCAAGAGAATCCGATGCATTTTTTACTAGCTTTGCATTTTCCTCCATATCAATACAAGCAGCTAACCTAATAGGAAAATCAAAACAATCCTGATAACCAAGCAAAAGACACTACAATTTAAAAATTATGACTTTTCATGCCGCTTACATTTCATCAATTCTTTTTTGGTTGTCACTACTGGATGTTGCATTCACGTCACATCTTGAGCTACACCCAACCAGGTGAGTTTCATTGAAAGCAATCCCTTTACCCTTGCCACAATCACTGACCTCATGTCTTATCTGGTTGTCAACTTGCTTCAGTAGTCCTGTTTTCTTGCCTTTAAGCTATTATCAAACAATCAATTTAAACATTTTTAATTTAAACCAAATGATAGATGATAAGTTATATGCCATATAAGTTGTAAGCTAGTAAACTGGCAATGATGCTTCCAAGCAAATATCGTCTTTACATTGAGGGAATAAATTATTAATTCTTTAAAATTATTTATCAGATTATTTCATTGGTTGTTATTTTATATGATAGTTAAAAGAGTAACAAACTAAAACTATAATGAAAAGAATATGGAAATTGATAAATGGATCATCTAAAATCTGACCTGCGCAAGAATATCAAGTTGCATTGATTGTGGCAAAGCAGCTAAAACAGCTAAATCAACTTCACCATTTGCTGTAGGCTGAGAAAAAAATTAAATATGTTGAAACAAGTGAAAAATATGTAACAGATATAGAAGCATCAACAGAGATAATCACAATATAACAACTAATAAGAATAACCAAATATTGCCTTATTAAGCGCAATAATTCTACTGTTTGCAATGACTACTATTTACATCTACATTCTCAAAAATGTATAAGTTACACGATAAACAAAAAATGGTACACAAAATAGAAAACCATGGATTGCAATTCTCATTTCCTATTTGCGATCATTCCTTTTTTTATAAACTTACCAGTATCGTCTCTTCATCTGCATCTGAAGAATTAATTACAGTAGATGTCCCTCCTTCTCTGGATCGTATTTCATTTTCCTCTGCAGCTATAGATGCTGCCAACCTATATTAACTCATCCAAATAGATAGTTATTGACCATGTTTGAGATTATTTATATCTGAAAAGAAAAAATAACACGCGAAACTTATGGTGGCTTTGTGTATCCTTCATTGGGGAGGAATATAGGTGGATTACATTTCATCAAGCTCCTCTTGGTTGCACCTTGTTGTAATTTTAGTCTGTGATAGATTTCTGTCGCCCTTAGCCAGAGACGTAGCTGCAGGCCTAAATCAATAATTTATAAATTTATAAAATTCTGATAGAAGAAAACTTCTGAGATTTACAACAGATATGCAGATTACATTTCATCTAGCTCTTTCGTGTGACTTTTTCCTAAATCATTGCCAACAAAGTCCATCTGATTAGATTTTTTCTGGGACTTTGTGACACTCTTTTGCGTTAGTTTCTGGTTCTTAATATCATCAGCCAGTTCCTTCAACCTCATTGCCTTCAACTGTCAAAAGAAATTAAAAAACAAAAAAGTAAAGATAGCAGAATACATAGCCAATAACAGATTGAACACATCATCTTCCATTAGCATAGATGGTGACAAATCCATCTTCCACAAATTCTGGTTACCCATAGAATGACATGGAATATATTTTACGGTCATGCACTGAGGTTTAATGTAAATTCCGGGAATTTCATTTAGCAACCAACATAAAATTGAGAACAAACGTCCCTCTAAAATCACAAAATCAACATGCATTTCACAAGTTACTATAAATACAATGCGCAAGTGAACAAGTTATAAATACAATAAGCTAGGATGTGCTTATTTGAGTTGAGGAAGTAGCAAACTTGATGGTGTGATATACAGTGTAAAATCTAAAAATCACTAATCAATCACTTTGGTACAACACATCAACAACAACAACCAAGTTTTATCCCACTAAATGGGGTCGACTACATGGATCAACTTCAGCCATAATATTCTGTCCAAAACCATACTTTTATATAAATTGTTAATTTCGAGATCTTTCTTAATAACTTCTCTTATAATTTTCCTAGGTCTTCCTCTACGTCTAACTATTTGACTTATCTCCATCTGATCTACTCTCCTCACCACATAATCTACCAGTCTTCTCTCTACATGCCCAAACCACCGAAGTCCATTCTCCACCCTTTTGATACAACACATATAGATGAAAACTGTATGCTAAAGTGTAAACAAATAGCATGCAACTTAAAATTTTCCGACGAACTTCTGTTACCTAGCAAATGTAAAATTTGAAACCGGACCTGAATATAAATGAAAGTCGTGCCAAGTCATAAAAGTTAACAAACTGTCTGATTCAAGAAAACTTATTCAAGTTTACATTTTCTGAATTCACTTTTATTTACATAACAGCAAAGCCACATGGCAGTGAAAGTATCTTTGTTTATTCCACAATCTTTGGTTTGGTTTTTGGAAGAGGCAAAAGCAATTCTAGAGGTGTAGAATTGATTCTGGAATGATTTTGAGGTGTTTGGTTCTACTAAATTATATTTGATTTTGTTTTCGAAATTGATTCTACTCGAAGCTAGAATATGTAGCTTTTGAGTTTAAACGTGATTTTTACGCTGAAATTTGTTGTTTAACTCACTTTTACATAATGTAAAAGTATCTAAACATAAATTACTTTACATCCAACTCACTTTTAACCAGAATCAATTCTACAAATCAATTCTCCTCCCGGCAGAATCAAACATACACTTAATATGTAACAAAAAGTGCGCATACACCAAGAAAATTGAAAACTTTTTCTGACACCAAACGTGTGTATAGCTTAACTAACAGATGAAAGAAAACTTACTAAAACTGATAATTTTGTTTTTAAAAAATTGAAGTTTTAAGAAACTGATAATTACGTGATTGAGAAGCAATTTCTCGGCAGTCTTTCGAACTTTAGCTTGCGAAACATCGCGCTGTCTCCGACGAGCAATAACAGTGCGGCGCTTGAGTGCAGGCGTTCCACCGTCAAAGACGAAGACAGGCTTAGTCCTTAGGAACAAGAGCTTGCAAATGCGACGGAAGAATCCAAGCAAATGAGCGTTGCGAACCATTTCACCTTTCTCGTCACGCATCGCTTTGATAAACTGTACCATCCAAATGCTCGCGTCTGCAAAAAAGAAGGTTACACGATGGAGAGGAGAGTATTTGCTTGATTGATGTTAATGAGGAAATTAGGGTTTAGAGCGTACCAATGGCTAGGGTTTTACCGGCGAGGGTCTCGACGGAGACACGGCGACCGACGGGGGAGAGAAGTTCCCAGAGACCGTGAACTCCCATTTTCTTGTTACTTTACGCGCTACTTTGCCAACAAAAACAGGCTTACTAAATAATAGGACTACGGCGGTTCATGACGCGTCTCTTACTAACACCGCTGAGTTAATTTAGAGAAAGTACTAATTATTACAGGTAAATCCACACATAATACCTCTCAAATACAAATTAACATTTAATCTACTTATAAGAATGGATTAAACTTTTTTTAACAAACTTTTTTTAACACTACTTTGACCGCATTATTTTGATATTTATTACATGTGATGTGTCATCATATTACAATTTAATATAATGTTTATTTTTTTAATCACTAAAATCACATTGATTTGAAAATTAACCCTAAACATTACACGCTTCGAAATTTTGAATAATTAAAAGCCACATTGATTATATGGAGCCGCACAACTTCTCACTCAATCATCACTACCCATGTTTTATTTTCACGTAAAATATTTTCTCCTTCAAATTCAAAGTTGTTCATCCATTCCATCCTTTAAACCCTAAATTTCTTTTTCCAAACTTTCGTTCGCAATCCCAACCACGATTTTGCATATGATATTCTCATCCTAACCTGTTAATTTATTCTTTCATACGTTCAAGCGCACGAATGGTGGTCGCAACAAGCATGACTATAGCCATGTCAAATTCATTCGTTGCCCCAAGGTTTTTCTTTTTTTTTTCATCTACTTTTGTGGTTTCAATTTTGGTTTTTAGGGTTAGGTTGTAATCGAATTGGAGTTTTTGTTTGATAGGAATTAAAGAAGATGAAGTGGCGGTTGGAGTTCCCAGATTTAGATCCATATGTTTTATACTGTTAACTTAGTATTAGCATTTCCACCCTCTGCATTTTTGTTTTCCATGATATGAAAGAGTTGGTGTTTAAGATGATTCACCAACTATGGAAGTATTTATCATTTCAAGTTCACAAATAGACTGATAATTTTAGGTTGTCTTTCTTATATTACATCGCCTGTGTAGATTTCATTTTATTTTTCCTGAGATTTATGTTAGACCACTCCGTTCATTTTGCAGTTATTGGTGTTTTTGATCAAGCTGAGAAAGATGAAATTGTTGTTGCATCTCGTCAGATATAGGTGTCAGTGTCCTCACCAATTAAATATGTTTTTATTGCTAAATTTGGTTTCAGAGATGCAAGTAAATACAGAGTAATTAAGTTATTGTTTTTGTTGTTGTTGTTGTTGTTTCTTGCTCTCATCTAATATTAAGTTGCAGGATCTTCTGATGGATGTTAGGGATAAGCTCATTTTTAAGCTAGAATATGCTGGTAATCAGAAGGAAAAGATTCCCCCTAAATTCTCCCTTCGTATTCCTTGGTCTTGGTTGCCTGGTGCTCTATGCCTACTTCAAGAGGTACACTTGACATGTACATGGTCTTTTAAATATTTTTGTTCAATAGTTGTATATTAATTTCTCTCTGATTTTTGGAGATATTTGACTTCTACATTTCTACATTCCACTCAGATTGGAGAATCAAAGTTTGTGTTAGACATTGTCTGTGTTTTTTTTGCTGATGTATGTTGAGATCCTACTTTTTGTTGTTATCCTGTTATATTACGGTCATTTTTTCATTATGCTCAGATTTAGGAATGTGCTTTTGTTTCTAGATGTCATGAAATATCTTTTCGTACCAACTCTCTTTAATCTCCTAATTAGGATTAATTGATATAATCACAAGTTCTATAGCTGAAATAGATATGACTTATAGTTCTTACATTATATTTCAAGTATTGGGTCACATAATAAAATATTATATTCATATTTGTTCCATGTTGTGAACTTCACAAGGTTTTTAGATAAAAATATTTCATGAAACAAACAGAGCAAGAGGTTGAGGTTTGAAGTCCTCCTGTTAGAAAAGAATTTGATCATGAAGGAAATTCAACGAAGGTTTAATTCGTGCTTTCAGGTAGAAAGTTTCTTCGAGCAACACCAAGTGTTGATATTGTTGTAGCCCAAGATGGAAGTGGGGACTATAAGACATCCTCAGAGGGTGTAGCTACTGATAAAGGAATTCGAAAAGGATGAAGGTGTTTATAAAGAGAATATTGATATCAAGAAAACTGTGAAAATCATAATGATATTTGGAGATGAAATGGATTCCACAATTGTTACCGGTAATCGTAACGCTATAGATGAAAGCAGGTGTTTTATGTCTTTGTTTTAATTAGATATCATTTCTAATGGAAGTTAATTCCATTTGTTTGAATCTTTATGTCTTATGTTACATTGGAATCCATGCTATTTTAATATAGCTAATATTTCTCTTTTGTATTCTTTATCTTAAATAAAGTTAGATCACTTCAACTTTTTATTGGAATTTGCATGTGCATAATTAACATCAATCATTTAATTCATATGACCGTATACAACATTGAATAATAGAATGTATTTGATTTTTAATAATGTTGAATTATTATTTTATATAAATATGATAGAATGTATTTGTCATTTAACATTTAACTCATATATTAATAACAATGTTGAAATTCACGTAGGCAACTTACTCCATGTAATTAAATATTATTTTATTCATTTGTTGATTTTTCTATTTAGAATTATAAACTTTTGTAAGTGTAAATGTAATTCGACCTGTTGTAAGTAGTTTATGTGAGATGATTGTCCGTTTCTTTTTCGATGTATTTTGTTATTAATATGTATTTTTTTAGTGTTCAATTTTATAATTTATAGACTAAAAGTTTATTTACTTTAGGGTTAAATAAAATTTTGGTCCCTCTAAATATCTCAAATTTCGTTTAGTTCCTTTAAAAATTTTCTTCAAAGAATGATGTTTTTAAAAATTTAAATTTTAACTTTTAGTCTCTCATGACAAAATCGTAATTAAAATAGTCTCTAATTCCATCGTTAAATAAAAATTGTCACTAAAACTGTTGTTGAAACTGTTACTAAATTGTAAAAACCGTCGCTAAATTATAAAAACTGTCATTAAATTTCAGGAGAGACCAAAAATTAAAATTTAATTTTTTAGAAATATCATTCTTTGAAGAAAATACAAATTAATAATATATTTCATGCATGATGCATTTATCTAAATATTAATTTCAAACACAATAGAAATATAGTTCAACATAATGAATGATATAAAATTGATGAGAAAATAATAAAAAAATTATATTAATATTATCACATTAATGAATAAATAAATTTCTAATTAAAAACATAAAGTTATGAGTGGATGACATTCTTAAAATGATTTCAATAGTATTACGATTCCAGTGATTTTTTGACTTAAAAAATGTGTTTTTGTTTAACATTAACATTGAAGTGTAAATGTGAAATCATTATACGAAAAAGAAAAAAAACATTACACATTTTTTATTTTACCTTCTCTTTTATAGTTGTTATCATATATATTCGCTTCACACATAGATATGTTGTTCATATTTTTCTCATTAGATATCCAAATTAATTTGAAGTAACTAAAGTAATTAAACATTCATTAAAATTTAAGAAATATAGTCAAAAGAAAATTACTTTAGTTGTGACATGTAAATTCTCAAAGTTAGAACACTCAATTTATACATAGAGAAAGCTATAAGCATATGAGCATCTAAGAGCATCTATAAGCATTAGATGCTGACTACGAATTTCGATCCAATATCCTCATCTTAGCTTTTCCTTCCTTGATCTACAATCTACTCAATTTAATTCAACTCATCCAAAAATAAACACAATAAATAATGGGTATGAGATATATAGATGAAGATGAAGAAAACTATAGTGGATCTTAGAGCAACTTCAATTAGAATTTGGATCTATCTTCCGTCTGTGTTATTTTCTGTAAGCTTGCAACCAAAAATCAATATGTCGTACCCTAATTTTGTTTGGGAATTTCCATTTCATTAACATTTAAATTTAATTACTAATCATGTCATGAATATTTGCATTGTGTTAATTTTTTATGATTCATCATATTTTGTATTTTTTTGTACTACATTATTTGTGATGTTAATAAATTAATTATTCATTTATTCTCTATTTGTATTTTTCAAATTTTATGTCATCTATATTGATCGTATCGTATCTGACTAGGAGGGATTGTCAAAGCCATGAGCTTCGAGCTGAGCAGCGATTGAATGTGAAGTAGGGGGTACCTGCAAGACACTCTGATGCCAAAGTAAGGTTCAGAGCTATGCAAGTAAGTGCGAAAGTAAGAATGAGAGATTGAATACTTGACTCTCTCAAATGAGAGGGTATTTATATCCCCCAGCACTGAGCCCAATGAAGATGTGAAAAACACAAGAAGGGGGGGTTGAATTGTAAAACTTAAAACAAATGGCTTGACAACACAATATTTTTATCCTGGTTCGTTTGATGTCAAACTACTCCAGTCCACCCGTCAAGGTGATTTCGCCTCTCTCCAATGAGGTCTTAATCCACTATTTTCAAAGAATTACAACAACTACTTTAACAACTCTTAAAGTCTTTTTGAGTACAACCACAATCCGGTTAATCTCAAGGAACTTCTTTTACAAATGAATTGAACAAGTGTGTATTGTTGTTTTCTTACAAAACTGTATATCACAACTGTGATAATTACACAAAATAAGATTGAAATAAAATGACTTTGCTAAAGCTTTGAATGAGCGTGGTTTGAATAGCTTAGAAAAAATTGGGTGCGTGCGTACGTGCTTCTTTTCACAAGCAGTCCTGTTTATATAGGCAAGCAAAGATACGTTGTCCATAAAGCAGGTTTAATGATAATAATGCACTTTCCTTTTGTAGAAGATCTTTGTCTGAAGAAAGTCGTTAGCATTTAATTCAGTCTTGAATAACCAGTAACGCTTCAGAATCTTCTTTGCTGTATCTGCTGATAATGCTTCAGAGTGTTGATGACTTGGTAAAGATGTCTTTGATCAGAGTCAGAGTGTATTTGTTAAGGCGCAGATTCTGGTCATCAAACTTCAGTGTTTCAGCGTGTAACATAGGTTGCTGATCTTCTGATACTGATTCCCTTCTGATGCTGATTCCATCAGAACTTCTGCATATACAAAGCATAATTTTAAGGAGTATAATTGTTCTTTGTATATACTTTATAAATAATATTATTCTATGTATTTTGTTATCATCAAAACTTTAACCAAGGGTTGTAGAATCAAACTATGTTCTAACAATCTCCCACTTTTTGATGATGACAAAAACCAGATTTTTCAATAAAGAATAAATAACAAAAGGTATAGAGTTAAGTAGAAAAACTCCCCCTGAGTTGATTGCTTCCTTTTAATTCCATGAGTCTTTGAGTATCAGAATCTTACTGTATCTTTCAGCAGAGTTTTGTACCTGTTCAAGATTTTTAGAAGAGAGAATTTAAGTAGATTAGAATGTTTGAGATTTATGTCTCAGTAATCCGTTATTGAAAATATCTTTTTCTTTCTCCCCCTTTTTGTCAGGTATCAAAAATAGCACATAATCAGAGCCAAAATGAGTTGATATTAAAAACAGAATCAATGATAAGTTCAGAGCTATATAGAGAATATTACAGAAAAACAAAATTTTAAACATAGGAAAATCTAAGAGGGAGGAGGAAGACGCGTGAACAAAGCTTCCAACAAGCTCTTGATTTGGATGTTGGTTTCCTCCTGCTTGGTTAACATGCTCTTGATTTCCGAAATTTTGTCATCCTGTTTATCCATTCTTTCCTGCATCAAAATATCAGATCTCTTCAGGTCTTCTAAAGTCTGCCTTTCATAGGAGAAAGCTTGAGGATCTTCAGCAACTGGATGTTTCTCAGAGCATTCTGCAATGTCCTCTTTTTGACTCAATTCTTCAGCAGGAATCATCTGCTCTGGAGTATCAGTCAGATCGAGATCTTCTGACACTGGTTGAACTTTGTCTGCTGGACGGTGTTTATACCAGGGAGCATTGTCCAGAGGGATGACTTCTTCTTTGAGTAGTTGGCTCAGAACTTGATCTTCAAAGACTTTTAGCAGGTTGTTGAAGTTCTGTTGAACTTGTTTGTAGCTATGTTCTTGCATTTTATGAGTTTCAGAACATACCCATTTTTTGAAACTTGTCCAAAGATAATCTGATGCAGCAGGATCAATCAGCTCAAGACTAGCTTGCTTCAATGAAGTTATCCACTTCTGCATTTCTGTTTCAAATATCAATAAACTGGTACCAACATCTGATGTAGGTTCAGATGGTTTTGGTTTTGGAATGGCTGTTTTGTTGGTTATGGCAGCCAGGCGTTCAAAAACAGTTAAGTCAATGATAATTTTGGCATGGTCATTTGGATTGATATTTTATGAGGAAGTGGGAGAGTCTGGAATGATTATTGGACTTGATGGGGTGTTTGGTGGAGTTGATTCTAGTGAGGAGGGAATTTGGGGAATACTGATGGTCAGGGGTATACTGATGTTCAGAGGTTCAGTGATTCCAGGAATGGGAATGGGATCAGAATCAATAGTTTGGTTCAATTGATGGTGATGAAGTTCTGGTTCGCAGGATTCAGGGGGTTGGACCTCAGAAGTTTGTACTTCTGGTTGTAATGGTTCAGGTTGTGGAGAAGGTGGATGAGTTTCTAGTAGTTGATAGAGTGTAATTTATGGATGAGGTGCTTCTAAAATGGTTTCAGAGTTTGGATTTACTAGTATGGGAGCAGATATATGTTGGTCAAAGGTTTTAATATCTGATAGAACTTTTGCAAGTTCTTGTTGTGTTACTTCATTATTTGGATTTGTAGGTAGCGAGTGAGATCCTCTAAGAGTTAAAGTTTGAGGGATCAAATTCAATGTCAAAGTCATCAAGTGTTTGTGGAGTAGGGTTTTCTGATTGAGTGGGGATTGGTACAGATGTTGATACAGATACTGAATCTAAAACAGTTATTGAAGAAGGATTACCTCTCTTTTTAGGAGTCTGCTGGGATGATCCTTCTGCTGCAACCTTCCTTTTCTTGTTTTTCTTCAGCATAACTTCTGGAGCCTTCTGTTGCAGATCCTGAATGTTTAGATCTGGTGCTATACCGTCAGCTTTGCATGCATCCAGATATCTGACTATTATCTCAGGTTTCGAATCAATCTCTGAGAACATGGGAAAGTTATCTAGAGGTATTCTTCTACTAGAGATTGTTGCAAAAGAAGTGACATTGGGTTCCTTCTTGATGTTCTCAATTAACTTCATCTTCTTCAGATTCTTTGCATTCAACTGTTTGCCAACAGTGGCTTCTAAGGTGATGATTTCCTGAGCTTCTGTTAGATGATCTATCAGCTTATTCTCTGTTAGAATATCTGATATGAGCTTTCTTAGGGGTATCCAGTCCCTTTTTGTGCGCTCCTCTTCTCTGGTCTCCTTAACACTAGTCCTTAGATGGTTGAACAGTAGATGAGCCAGATTTACCTTAATATTCTAGGAGATGAAGTAGATCAGAAACTGCTGATCAATATTGATGTAGTCAGGAGAGCTGGTTGGCTTCCTGTGGTTTATGCATCCCAGAATAATCTTAGCCCATATTCTGTGATGGTCTTTTAGATTCCTTATCTTGCTGGAGGGAAGACCCAGAGTGAAGATTTCTCTAGCAATTAGGGCGACATCAACATATCTTTCAGCCATGTCTATGCATCTTACGCCACCACCACTGTAGCCTATCAACCTTGTAATAAGGTCTTCAGTTATGACTATCTTCTTCCCCATTATGTATGAAGTAACTTGATGGTTGGAAGATGAAGCATGAATCCAAAATTCCTTCACAAGGATTGGGAATGTTGGACCTACCAGACGGTCAAAATACTTGTTCCATCCTTGAGCCTTTACTTCTTCAGAGAGATTGAACCCGTTCTCTTGAAGACTGTTAAAGTCCACAATCAATTCTGAGAGGACTTCTAGATTTTTGATGGGCGTGAGAAGAGTTCTGAAGGGTTCTTCATATTGTTCTGAGGAATCTGTTTTCTGAGTACTGGTAGTTGGGTTGCTTGAGGAAGCCATGTTCACACATAAAGTTTTGAGAAGAAATTGAAAGGGTTTTGAAAAAGATGCAAACTGAAATCAATTAGATTGTAGAGAAAGTGAAAGTGAAAGAGTGTATAGAGTGAGAAATGTGTTTAAATAGATTTTGAAAAAGATTTTGAAAACATAAACGGAAAGAGATAAAAATAAATTATAATGATTATGAGCATTAATGACAGCTGATTTTGGGGGATTCAGAAAGATATTGGAACGGTTACCCATGACATGTGTCCCAATGCATCCAATCAGCGCTTTTGACCTTTCAGAAAAGTGAACGCGTGTTCAGCCTTAGAAAGTAGCTGATGAATGGATGACAACTGTTAGCTTGAGTGAACAGCACATTTCTATCCTTGAAATGAAGCGCTCAGATCTTCATGGATAGATTCTGATACAATCTGTACTTCTAAAGATCTGAAGGAAGATTGATTAGTAGTGCACAAAAATTAATTTAAATTCTGAAGGTTAAGATATGGAAATAAAACTGTTTTATTCTGGGCAAAGCTTCATGCTGAGATGTTTCAGAATGAAGTTAAACCTATCTTCAGAAAGAGGTTTTGTAAAGACATCAGCCCATTGATGGTCTGTGTTAATAAATTTTAAATTGAGAATCCCTTTCTGAATATAGTCCCTAATAAAATGATGTTTTATTTCTATATGCTTAGCTCTAGAATGCAAAATAGGATTTTTACTGAGACAAATAGCAGAAGTGTTATCACAGAGGATAGGGATGTTACTCTCAAATATATTGAAGTCCTCAAGTTGACTTTTCATCCAGAGCATTTGCGTGCTACATCCAGCTGCTGTTATGTATTCAGCTTCTGCTGTTGATAGAGCTATTGTGGATTGTCTTTTACTGGACCATGAGATCAGATTTTCTCCCAGAAACTGGCAGCTTCCAGAAGTGCTTTTACGTTCTACTCTGTCTCCAACAAAATCAGCATCACAATATCCTACTAAGCTGTAATCACTTGATTTTCTATAAAACAGACCCAAATTAGTAGTACCTTTCAGATACTTGAAAATTCGCTTAACTGCTGTTAAGTGAGATTCTCTAGGATCTGATTAGAATCTAGCACAAATGCAAACACTGAATAGAATGCCAGGCCTTGAAGTCGTCAGATAGAGAAGAGAACCAATCATACCTCTGTAGACCTTCTGTTCTACCTTGTTACTTACCTCTTCTCTTTCCAGAATGCACGTGGGATGCATTGGAATCCTTGAGGGCTTACATCCTGAGAGATCAAATTTCTTCAGAAGTTCTCTGACATATTTGCTCTGATGAATGTAGGTTCCTTCTGGAGTTTAATTAATCTGAATGCCCGAAAAGAACTTTAGTTCCCCCATTAGGCTCATCTCAAATTCTGCCTGCATACATTTAGCAAACTCTCTTCCCAGAGAGGGTTTAGTGGATCCAAATATAATGTCATCAACATAAATCTGACATACTAAGATGTCATTCTTAACTGTCTTACTGAATAGGGTTGTGTCCACTTTCCCTCTTGTGAATTCCTTTTCTAACAGGAAGTTGCTTAGCCTTTCATACCAAGCTCTGGGAGCTTGTTTCAGACCATAGAGTGACTTCTTTAGTTTGAAAACATATTCTGGATTTTTGGAACTTTCAAAACCAGGGGGTTGGTGCACATAAACCTCTTCTTCTATATAGCCATTTAAGAATGCACTCTTGACATCCATCTGATACAGAGTGATGCCTTTATTAACAGCAAATGAAATTAAAAGTCTGATAGATTCTAACCTGGCGACTGGAGCAAAGGTTTCTGTATAGTCTATCCCTTCTTGCTGACTATAACCTTGTGCTACCAGCCGTGCTTTGTTTCTGATGACTTCACCTTGTTCATTCAGTTTGTTCCTAAACACCCATTTTGTGCCTATGACGTTGAGTCCTTTTGGTTTGGGAACCAGATCCCATACGTCGTTTCTTGTGAACTGATTTAGCTCCTCCTGCATTGCTAGAATCCAGTTATTGTCCAGAAGTGCTTCATAAATTGTTGTTGGTTCAATCAGAGAAACAAGTCCCATGAGGGATTCTTCAGAGTTTCTAAAGGTAGATCTTGTTCTGATTGGATCTTCCTTCCTTCCTAAGATTGTTTCTTCTGGGTGATCAATTCTGCTTCTGGATGGTCTTTTCTGGAGTTGATCAACAGAAGGTGCCGGGTTGCTTGTAGTGACTCTTTCTGATGTTGAGGTAGTGTCTCTGTTGAGAGCCTCTGAGTTGTCTTCAGTACCTGTGAGTTCAACTTCCATACCTGCAAGGAATTCATTCTGCTTTGACTTTTGAGAGTCAAGCTTATCATCAAATCGAACACTGATTGACTCTTCAACAATCTGTGTTTCTGTATTGTATACTCTGTACCCTCTTGAGCGTTCAGAGTATCCTAACATAATGCACTTTTATGCTTTGTAGTCAAACTTGTTCAAATAATTTTTTGTATTCAAAATAAAACATATACATCCAAATGGTTGAAAATAGGAAATGTTGGGTTTTCTGTTCTTCCACAATTCATATGGAGTCTTTTCCAGAATAGGTCTTATGGAGATTCTATTCTGAATGTAACACGCTGTATTTATTGCTTCTACCCAAAAGATCTTAGCAACATTAGTTTCGTTGATCATGGTTCTGGCCATTTCTTGCAATGTTCTGTTCTTTCGTTCTACAACTCCATTTTGATGGGGAGTTCTAGGACAAGAGAAGTCATGCATAATTCCTTTTTCATTAAAGAATAATTCAAAGTCTCTATTTTCAAATTCTCCACCATGATCACTTCTGACTTTGACGATTCTAAGATCCTTTTCATTCTGAACTTGGTTACAGAAGGTAACAAAGACAGAGTGTGACTCGTCCTTGTGCCTTAAGAACCTTACCCATGTCCATCTAATATAGTCATCTACGATTACTAACCCATACTTCTTGCCACTGACTGAGGCAGTTTTTACTGGACCAAATAAGTCAATATGCAGAAGTTCTAATGGCTTAGAGGTGGAAACAACGTTTTTGGATTTGAAAGCATGTTTTGCAAACTTTCCTTTCTGACATGCTTCACACAGAGCATCTTAATTGAACTTCAAGTTAGGAAGTCCTCTGACCATATTGAGTTTGTTAATCTGAGATATTCTTCTCATACTAACATGTCCCAATCTTGTGTGCTAGATCCATTGCTCGTTGTTAACAGACAGAAGACATTTTACATTCTGATTTTTCAGTTCAGAAAGTTTGATTTTATAAGTGTTGTTTTTCCTCTTTCTATTAAATAGGATAGTCCCATCTTTCTGACTAACAGCTTTGCATGAATTTTGATTGAAGATTATATCATAACCGTTATCACTTAATTGACTTATGGATAACAGGTTATGCATTAATCCATCAACTAATAAAACATTACTAATAGAGGGAAGATTTCCATTACCTACTGTTCCAGAGCCAATGATTTTTCCCCTCTGATTGCCTCCAAAACCTACGTGGCCTCCAGGCTTAAGTTCCAGGCTTTGGAACATATGCCTTCTTCCCGTCATGTGTCATGAGCAGCCAGAGTCCAGGTACCATAACTGGTGTCTTTGTTTTGCTGCTAAAGATATCTGCCACATGTATTATTTTATCCTTAGGTACCCACATTTTCTTGGGTCTTGATTTGTTAGTTCTACCAAAACTCTGGTTGAATTTTGGTTTGACAGAGTAATCACTACTTGTATATTTTATGTCATGTGTGTGCCCATATGTAAAGTGTGAATCAAGTGGAGTACGCTTTATAACTAAATCCATGGCATTTTTTGGTGTAGGAACCTTACCTTGATATCCTATCCCTTTTCTGCCATTTCTGCTAACCCCATAGACCATTGAAGCCATTTTGCTTCTGTCTATGTTTTTAGCTAGAAACTTCTGAAAGCTGTGATCATACTCTTTGATGATCTCATCAGCATTGCTGGGAGTTTCAGGGATTGTTTCCTTCTGAGATTTTTGTAATTGATTTTCTAATTTTGAAATTTTATTTTTTAACTCCGAATTCTGCAATTTGAGACTCTCAGTCTTATCGGAGTCAGAAGCAAGATTCCTTTTCAGGTTTCTGAATTTGACTCTGATCTGCTGATACCTTTCAAGAATTTCATTAAGGATTTCAGCTAATTCAACCTTAGTAAAATTTATAGTAAAGTCATGGAATACCTCTTATGTATCTGATTCAGAGTCTGACTCAGAAGCTTCACTGTCCTCAGATACGTTTGCCATGAGAGCTATGTTTGCTCTTTCATCATCTGATTCTGAGTCAGCTTCAGATGTATCAGAATAATCCCATGTAGCCATGAGACTTTTCTTCTTTTCTTTGCCAAACTTCTTTTTGGGCTTCTCCTTTTGAAGCTTTGGGCAATCACTTTTGTAGTGCCCTTGCTCGTTACACTCATAGCAGATGATGTCTTTGTAGTTAGGCTTTTTGTATCCTGAAGAGCCTTCAGATCTTTTGTGTCCAGAGGAGGATTCTGTCCTTCTGTATCTGGAGGAAGATTCATTCTGATTTTCTAATCTTCTGGGATTCCTAAACTTCCTTTGCCTCTGCTTCCACAGTTGGTTCACCCTTCTGGAGAGAAGAGACAATTCATCTTCTTCTGATGAGGATCCATCAGAGGTTTCTTCCACAGCCTGCAAAACTTTGGAGTCAAATTTTCTGTTAGATTTTAATGCTAATGGCTTACCTTGAAATTGAGGTTCATCTGCTTCTAGCTCTATCTCGTGACTTCTAAGGGAGCTGATAAGTTCCTCCAGAGATATTTTGTTGAGATCCTTGGCTAGCTTAAGCGCTGTGACCATTGGCCTCCATTGTTTTGGCAAGCTTCTGGTGATCTTCTTGACATGATCAACAGTGGAATATCCTTTGTCAAGAACTTTTAGACCAGCAACAAGAATTTGAAATCTTGAAAACATAGCTTCTATTGATTCACTGTATTCCATTTTGAATGCCTCATACTTCTGAATGAGCGCAAGGGCTTTTGTTTCTTTGACTTGAATGTTGCCTTCATGCGTCATTCTCAGAGAATCAAACATATTCTTAGCAGTTTCTCTGTTTGATATTTTCTCATATTCTGAATATAAGATGGCGCTGAGAAGATTTTTTCTGGCCTTGTGATGATTTCTGAACTCACGCTTTTGCTGATCAGACATCATTTTCCTGTCAATCTTCTGACCACGTCCATCCACTGGGTGCGTGTATCCATTAGTCACCATGTCCCACATATCAGCATCATGGGCCAGAAAGAAACTCTCAATTCTGTCTTTCTAGTAGTCAAAGTTTTCTCCATCAAAGACTGGAGGTTTGCCACTGAATCTGTCCCTTTCTTCATTGTTGATGTTTTGACTTGGTCCTGCCATTGTGTTTTTCTGACGCTGGATCTTGTACTGACACGGTCAAGTGTTAAAGCTCAGAACCAGGCGCTCTGATGCCAATTGAATATGTGAAAAACACAAGAAGGGGGGGGGGGGGGGGGGTTGAATTGTAAAACTTAAAACAAGTGGCTTGACAACACAGTATTTTTATCCTGGTTCGTTTGATCTCAAACTACTCCAGTCCACCCGTCAAGGTAATTTCGCCTCTCTCCAACGAGGTCTTAATCCACTATTTTCAAAGAATTACAACAGCTACTTTAACAACTGTTAAAGTCTTCTTGAGTACAACCACAATTTAGTTAATCTCAAGGAACTTCTTTTACAAATGAATTGAACAAGTGTGTATTGTTGTTTTCTTACAAAACTGTATATCACAACTGTGATAATTACACAAAATAAGATTGAAATAAAATGACTTTGCTAAAGCTTTGAATGAGCGTGGTTTGAATAGCTTAGCAAAAATTGGGTGCGTGCGTACGTGCTTATTTTCACAAGCAGTCCTGTTTATATAGGCAAGCAAAGATACGTTGTCCATAAAGCAGGTTTAATGATAATAATGCACTTTCCTTTTGTAGAAGATCTTTGTCTGAAGAAAGTCGTTAGCATTTAATTCAGTCTTGAATAACCAGTAACGCTTCAGAATCTTCTTTGCTGTATCTGCTGATAATGCTTCAGAGTGTTGATGACTTGGTAAAGATGTCTTTGATCAGAGTCAGAGTGTATTTGTTAAGGCGCAGATTCTGGTCATCAAACTTCAGTGTTTCAGCGTGTAACATAGGTTGTTGATCTTCTGATGCTGATTCCCTTCTGATGCTGATTCCATCAGAACTTCTGCATATACAAAGCATAATTTTAAGGAGCATAATTGTTCTTTGTATATACTTTAGAAATAATATTATTCTATGTATTTTGTTATCATCAAAAATTTAACCAAGGGTTGTAGAATCAAACTATGTTCTAACATCCAAGATCCCCATCGTTGGGCTGGGCAAGCAGGCCCAAAACGGAGATTGTCAGATCCTACGTGCGTAGTAGGGGCCAACTCGTGGTCCCCAACCTGGATGGACTCCTCCGAAATATCAGGAGGATATGAATGTGTTCTTTTAGGGACCAAGACGACTATGTGATATTCAGAGGTGTTGAGAGTCAACCCTACGAAGAGGATGCTTGCGAGGTCCCTTTGCCCGTTGTGGACCATCCTCGCCAACTGTGAGGTTGTCTCTAGAGGACTTGTCTTGGTCGACGAGAAGAGTGGAGGATGCTCGCAGTGTCCTCCTGACCGTCTTTGGCCCTCCTCTCCATTCATGGGGTTATCCATGTCGACCATAAGAGTGAGGTTACTGTCTGACCTAGTCGAGGGCGGACTCTGTCAGCATGCTTTCTCGTGTGGCGCAGTCGGATTAGGACTTGTATGCCGTTTGGATCAAGTACATGCCTGTTGTACCCCAAATTTTCCCTCTCACTTATCAAGAATTTTCTTACAAGATCTCCTTGGGCTCAAGACTGCACTAGGGTTTGATCAGCTCAAGACACCTCCTTAAGCACTGATGACCAAAATTAGGGTTTGAGATTGCACAAGGATAGTTGAACTTCCAATGCCCATATGACTTTCATGGATCATTATGGACCCTCAATATTACTCATATCAAGTTTCAAGCTTTGGATCACACTTTTGCTCAGTCAATTGAGAAGTTGACCTAAAAATTAGCTGTATTGAGAAAAAAGTCAACCATGGCCAATTTAAAGTCAAACCTCATAATTTTTTATCCACATCAACATTTTTAACTCATATGTATCATTTGATCAAGTTTGGACCATAATTCCTCAAGAAATTTGATCAAATCTTCAAAAGGGCAAAATGGTCAAAATTAGGGTTTTGACTAGGAAAGGGCAATTTCTTATTTTTGACCTAGTAAATGATCAATTTATTTAAAGCATGATCTCAAGAGTCCAATTGCATCATTTTGACCTAATGACATAGCTCAAAGCATGGCTCAAGTCCAATAGATTGATAGATGAATTTTCAGTCAACTGATCAAAAGTCATCTATATACTGAAAAGTCAAACTTTGACTTTTTGATCAAATTCAAATGTCAAAGATGACAATTCATCAAAACATGTAAAAATATGAAACTTATTCATCAAGAAATCCAAAATTCAAGATTTCTTTTGAAAAGTCAAAATTTCTAAAGTTAGAAATTTTTCTAAGTGTTGGAAATTTCATGTTTTTTCACAACTTTGAGCAAAATTTTCACCATGATGCAAGATGATTCAAGAGAAACTTCCAAAATGAAATTTGTAGATCTCCATGAAATATACAACTTTTGTTTACACAACTCCTTCCAAAAGTGCTTGGATCTCAAGTTATAATTTTAAGAACACGTGGTCATGAAACAAAACACTTAGTGAAATTTTTGCCCTAATTTGGTCAGGATTTTGACCCAACTTCATGGCACTTTTTCATATAGTTCCAAGGGTAATCTTCAAAATTAATTCAAATATGGGTTGTATAGCACATTAAAAGCTTTTCAAAATGTCCAATAACTCCTTGATATCATTTTTGAGTAGGGAGAATCGAAGAGATGAAGTTAGGGTTTTATCACTTGAATTACAAGTCATTTTGTGATGAACCAAATTCAAAATTCAAACTATGCTGCATAAACTCTACTTTGCAGGCCTCAAACTTGTTAGAAACTCCATAATTAATTGCTTGCACAACTGTTAGAGGTCTCATTTCAAGCATTCAATGCATGGACATGCTTTATATCTATTTTGGGAAGAAGGTGCACATTGCCATTTTGATAAAGTACTCTTTTACACAAAACTTGTTCTTGAGCCTTGCACTTGTTCTCTTCTGATCATACAAGTCCCATAACCCATAAGAAACTTGTTAGACACTTACAATCACCCAGCCCATGCTTGTACTACACATTGAAACTTGGTTTCCCTCTTTTCTTGAAAATCAAGTAACCTAGCCAAAAGCTTGTAACTTGTACTTCTGATTGTCCAAATCACTCCAATTCTTTTGCTTATAGATAAACAAACTATTTGCATCAAACACACGAATATTTAAGCCCTGAAAGACCTAGAACTCAGAATCACATCTCATACCTCCATTTTTACATAAACTGACCAAAAACTTGAAACTCATAACTCCCTCATGCATTTTTAATCCTTTTGGTTCCTAAAGCTTCTAAACATCATTTAGAACTGGTCCCACACCCTGTTACAGAACTGTAACACCATTAACACCATCCTCCATTTTCAAAAATAGAGCTTTGCACTTAGACTTCTCCAGAACTCCTCAGCCACTACCAGCTCAAGCTAAGCATCCCATTAGCTTCCTGGGAACTTGAGGAAGCTAACCCAACCATTATAACTCCTTAAAAGTTGCTCAAACTTCAAACCCTATACCCTCTTGCAAGGTAAGTTTTCTAAATTTGGAACTTTTATTACATGCATCATCAATGATTTATTTGTGAATGAAACATGTAGATATCATTGCCCTAAAGCTAACCATGTCCATAGTTTCTATTAATTTTGCCTGAGATTAGAGAATTTTAAGATTGAAGTTTCTGAGATTTTTTAGGGTTCGGATTAGGGCCAATGAAATTCATGCTTATCTTTGATCTATAGTTTTAATGCTTTACATTTCTGAAACCGTGAGGAAATTTGCTACAAGTTTCATGTTTACAGTTTTCATTTTTGTTGAGAGATGAACAAGTTACAGTTGGTCTGGCTGGAGGTTGAAGATGAAGTGTAAATCAGGGCTCGTTTTGTATCATATATTTATTGTTTTGCTTATGTTAACGGATGTATAGCCACCCCAGTGGTAGAAGCGCGCGCCTGTAACCTTTGGGACCTGGGTTCGAGCCCCAGTGGTACCCTTTTTCTTCTTCTTCATATTTTGGCATTTTCTGATTTCTTTTTTGCAGGCGCTGGGCCTCCTTGGGCCTTGATTGTTTTTGTTTTTGCTGGCTAACCCCCCTGTTTCATTTACATGCCCTTGGCCCAATTTTATTTTATTTTCTTATTTTCTTATTTTCTTTTTATTTGTTTTCTTAATTATTTTTTCTATTACTAAAATATTATAAAAAATACAAAAATATTAGACTTTCATTTTGACATAGCTTATTTATTTTTTCTCATAAAAATTATTTTTATTTAATAAATATTTTATTCATTTCACTAAATATCTTGTAAATTTAGTTAAAAAAATAGGTTTTATTTATTTTCTTTTACACCAATTTAAATATATTATTTTAATATAAAAAGGCCAAAAATATTTTATAAATACTATAAATTGTTCTCAAGACAAAAACACAAAAATACTTTTCTTAAACTTAATTTCCTTTTAATCAATTAATAGACTTAGGGTTCTATTTAAAATCTTTTCTTATTAAATTAGGTTTACTTTTATATTTTAATTAATTATTTTCTTTAATTAATTAAGTTAAAAGAAATTCCCTTTTCCTAAAAATCTAAACAAATATCTATTTTCTTCACATTTTCATTCTTGCATATTTATTTATTCCTTGTACATTATTTATTTCAATTCTTGTACAAATTCAATTTGGTTGTAATAGATTAATTAGGTTTATATTCTTGCAATCCCTATTTACAATTTGTACACCCCTCTCCCACAAATATTGTAATAGCGTAGTAACTTTAAATTCCGTAATTTATCGCTTTATATATAACATGCTAGTAATTAGGGTTTGTATGGAAAGACTAAAACCAATACTTAGAAAACCCTAATTCAAGACAAAATCAAGCATGAAAATAATACACTCGTACACAAGCACCCCTAGGGTAAATCCACTTGGTTGCCTTACAAAATGGTCATATTACGCATGTGAGGTATCTTAGCAAAAACAGGATATTCTTCAGACAATCTTGTCATAAAAGAATCATCACTAGAGAACAAATCCTCATCTAAGGAAAATAATTCATCTGCAGAAGCATACTCATCATCATTTGATTCTTCCTCAACCTCAATGTCGTTAACCTCATAATAATTATCTCTTTGCCCTGAATCCTTGATGGTTCCATTATCTAACAACAATTGAATACCTTTTTCTCACAATTGAACATCCTCGGGAGTCCCTACAACAAACCCGACAGGATCCGTAGTGGTGCTCTACTTGACCAGCCATATGGCAGAAAGTAGCATGCATTTGTACGAGATCATCATTCATGTGTTCCACGTCAAAAATTCTGAACTCTCCAGGACATCCAGAAACCATGTTTACTTCTTCTTCATACTCTTCTCTAGGCATGATTATATGGATGAGGCCGTCATCCATCATCTCCTGCAAATCGGCCTTTATCTTATTGCAACCTTGTATATTAGTACTACAGGTACCACATCCAGCATGGTCATGAGTGTAGTAACTAAACTCACTAAGATCTGCATGCATCTTCACCAAGTCCCCTCTTACTAGGTTAATATCATAAATGCAGAAGTCCCCTGGATAACCCGCAACCATGTTAACATCATTCGTTCCTCCATGTTTTGGGAGAGGGTTATCTTTTACACTCGAACTGACATCTTTGAAGGACAAAAGGCCAGATCTAACCATTTTCTATACCTCAGATTTTAGAGGATAACAGTTTTCCACATTATGTCCTGGTGTGTTGTACCCCAAAATGTTCCCTCTCATTTACCAAGAATTTGCTCACAAGATCTCATTGACTCAAGACTGCATTAGGGTTTGGTCAGCTAAAGACACCTCCTTATGCACTGATGACCAAAATTAGGGTTTGAGTTTGCACAAGGACATTTGAAATTTAAATGCCTCATATGATTTTCATGGGTCATTATGGACCCCCAAGATTACTCGTGCCAAGTTTCAAGCCTTGGATCACATTTTTGCTAAGTCAATTGAACAGTTGACCTAAAAATCAATTGTATTGGGGAAAAAGTCAACCATGGCCAATTTACAGTCAAAACTTATAATTTTTTATCCACATAAACATTTTGAACCCATATGTATCATTTGATCAAGTTTGGACCACAATTCCTCAAGAGATTTGATCAAATCCCCAAAAGGGCAAAATGGTCAAAATTAGGGTTTTGACTGGGAAAGGGCAATTTCTGATTTTTTACCTAACAAATGGTCAATTGGTTTAAGGCATGATCTCAAGAGTACAATTTAATCATTTTTAACTAATGACATCGTTCAAAACAGTGCAAGTCCATTGGATTGACAGATGAATTTTGTAGTCAATTGATTAAAAGTCAATTGTATACTAAAAAGTCAAACTTTGACTTTTTGGTCAAACTCAAGTGCCAAAGATCACAATTCATCAAAACATGTCAAAATATGAAACTTATTCATCAAGAAATCAAAAAGTCAAGATTTCATTTTGAAAAGTCAAAATTTCTAAACTTAGAAAATTTTCTATGTGTTGAAAATTCATGTTTCTTTCTATGAGTTTGAGCCAAATTTTCACCATGATGCAAGATGATTCAAGAGAAACTTCCAACATGAAAGTTGTAGATCTACATGAAATCTACAAATTTTATTCATACAACTTCTCCAAAAAAGTTTTTGGATCTCAAGTTATAATTTTGTGAACATAGGGTCATGAAACTAAACACTTAGTGAAATTTTGCCCTAATTTGGTCAGGATTTTGACCCAACTTCATGGAACTTTTTCATATAGTTCCAAGGGTAATCTTCAAAAGCAATTCAAATATAGGTTATATATCATATTGCAAGCTTTCCAAAATGTCCAAGAACTCCTTGAGATTATTCTTTAGTAGGGAGAATCAAAGAGATGAAGTTGGTGTTTTGTCACATGAATTACAAGGCATTTTGTGATGAACAAGAATCCAATTTCAAACCTATGCTGCACAATCTTGTTTTACAGGCTCCTAAACCTCAATATCTCTCCATAATCAGAAGATTACACTTGCTTTTGAGCTATTATCCAAGTGTTCCAAGCATTATCCAAGCCAATTTGCCATTTTTGGAAGAAAGTTACCATTCCATTCATGAAAAGTTGCTTTAATCACAAAGTCAACTTGTCTTGAGCTTCTAACTTGTTATTTCTGCATAAAAAACCCCTATAATCCAAAATCAAGGTGTCTAAGGCCTGAAGAAGCTCAGGACATGCTTGTACAACATTTGAGATTTGTTATTTCGCTTTTCTTCAAAAGCAAGTTATAGAGCCATAACCCTATAACTCAAAAGCCTGGAGTGATTTTGTGTTGAGATCTTTTCCATAATTATTAACAAGTCAATTTCAACACAACACACTATTTGGAAGCATCCTAAAACTCTCCCAAACACCCTTACTGCACAAGACTTCTCAACTTGATAGTTTTGAGCAAAAACTCTCCATCTCCATTTCCACTCGTGCGTTTTGATTCTTAGTCATTAAAACACCTTACATACATCATACACAAGTGATCCAAGACCATGTTTCAAGACTGTAACCCCTCCATCACTATTCACCATTTTCAAACACCAAGTTTGCAGGTTGACTTGAGTAGGGAGATTCAGGGACTTTCAAAGCAAAGTAGGAGTTGGAATACACTCAAGGAGGTTCGGGCAAGCTAAACAGATTCTTAGGGCACCTCAAAGCTTGCTCAAACTCCATACACGAATCCATCTGCAAGAGGTAAGTTTTCTAACTTCAATATCTTGATACAAGCATCCTCTGTGCATACATTCTGAAGTAAAAATGTAGATATCATTGCTCTAAAGCTAACCATGTCCATAGCTTTCATTTATATTGACAGTGTGTAGAGAATTTTAGATTTGAACTTTTTGAAAAAATTAGGTTTCAATTTAGGGCCAGAAAAATTAATCTTCATCTTTGACTTTTAGCTTACATAAGTTATATGGTTGGATTCGTGAGGAAAAATAACACAACTTTCATGTTTGCATTTTCCATTTTTGTTGAGAAATGAATGAGATACAGGTGGTCCAGCTGGCTGATGGTTGAAGACGAAGTACAGGTTATGGAGACGTTTTACCTTATGTATTTTTTCTTTCATTTAAGTTAACAGATGTATAGTCAACTCAGTGGTAAGGCAGCGCGCGTTATTGATAGAGGTCATGGGTTCGAACCTCAGCATTGCCTTTTTGCATTTTTTTTACATTTTTGTCTTTTTTTGTTCCAACAAACAAACGCATGCGCCTTCCACTCCTGGGCCTGACTTTTTTTCTAACCTTCTCCCCTTGTTTCATATTTGCACCCTGGCCCTATTTTATTTTATTTCTTCATTTTATATTTTTTTATTTTCTCAAATATATTTTCTAAATACAAAAAAAAAATGATGAAAATGCAAAAAATGATATTTTATATTTTGACTTATTTTATTTTATTTTTCCATAAATAAAAATATTTTTCATTCTTCATACTTTATTTATTTATTTAAGTAAATCTTATAAACTTAATTAATATTGTATTATTTATTTATTTTTCTTCACACCATTTAAAAAATATTATTTTAATACCCAAAAGACTAAAAATATTTTATAATGTTATAAATATTTTCAAGATAAAAAATTCCAAAAAATAACACTTTTCTTAAACTTATTTTCTTTTGATTAATAGAATTAGGGTTTTCACCTAAAATCTTTTCTCAACAATTTCAAACTTAATAAATTATTTTCTTTATTTTATTAGGTTAAGGTAAAATTCCTTTTCATAAAACATCAAACAAAATATCCATTTTTATTCACATTTATCTTCTTGTATATTTAATTCATCTTGTGCATTATTTATTTTAATTCTTGTATAAATTCAATTTGGTTGTAATAGACTAATCAGGGTTTAATTTCTTGTAATCCCCATTTGTAATTTGTACACCCCCTCCCGCAAATATTGTAATAGCGTAGTAATTTTAAAATTCCACAATTTATCGCTTTATGTACAATTGCTAGTAATTAGGGTTTGTATGGAAAGACTAAAATTAACAAGTAGAAAAACCCTAATTCAAGACAAAAACAAGCATGAAAATGATACACTTGCACACAAGCACCCCTAGGGTAAAATCCACTTGGTTGCCTTATAAATGGCCATATTACGCATGTGAGGTATCTTAGCCAAAACAAGCAAATACAAAATCATAGTCCCTCGATGACGCTATCTAAGTTACCTTACAAATGATCTTAGTCCCTAAAAAAGAATGCTAAGATACCTTGCAACATTGCTAATCATAGTTATACGATGACCCACGCCCGTCCCGTTTACATCCAAAGATAAGGTTGCTTACCAAATCAATGGTAAGACAACAATGTCAAAGGAAAAGAAAATGAACAAGAAAGACATTTGAGTAGGTAGATTACTCCTAATAACTTGCTCAATTTCAAACAAACATCCTTGTTATTTTCAAAACAATCACACACATTTTCAAATATCTTACAAACATTGAAAACATTTTCAAAAGATCAAACATCTTTGTATACATTCTTACGAACGAGAATCATTACAAAGATTTCCTAAACGATGTCCTCTTTACAAAATACTTTCAAAAACCACACAAAGCACAATTTCAAACAAAATCAAGTGATCTAGCAAGTAACTAAGAGCCCATGGAAAACCATGGATGAAAAGGGTTCTAATACCTTCCCTTTTCATAATCTACCCCCCGAACTCAAGAAAAAATCTCAAAGGTCTTTCATGTGCCTTTTCACCTTTCCTTTTGGATAAAAGAGAAGTCGGTGGCGACTCTTGCTAACCGCAACATTTGCGATCAAACGCAAAACACCCAAGTCAGTTCTCCCACCGTATAACAGAACTGACGACTCTGCTAGGGAAAATTCTAAAAGTGGGGTTACCTTAGGGATAGATCACATTTATTTGCTTACATTATTTGACTTGTATGCTTTACATCATGGTTCTTTATTTGGGTTTGAATCCTCTACCCGGATTTGGGATACATTATAGGTAAGTAGCAATATGTTGTGTAAACTGTACGGGGTATACCGACATAGTCTAAGCAATAGCTATGTTAGTGCGACATATTTGTGGGTACCGATAACTATTGAGTTAATCAAAGAGAATACGGGGCCGCTGAGTGATGTCATGAAGCACTAATGAACTTTTAGAACCTTTACTTGACCAACTTGGCCTTTAGGATGTAGTGATATGACCGACTTTGGTGCAGTCCGAAGTTGGTAGATACTCGATACTACACTCATTGAGGTTTAGTTTCTTGGGATATTTCGGTCTCCATTAAAGAGGCTTGTACTGAAACAATGACCAAGGAAACAAACCAGTGATATTGAGCTTCTTAGAACCCAATTACTATTACCAGGACAGGTTTGAGCCAACTAAACTTCAAGAGGGTACTTACCTGTAAAACTCCATACAAGCGTAAACCTAAGGATTTGTTTGCTTTGTTTGTATATACATACTTGTACATAACATCACGAACATCATGAACATCATGAACATAATGAACATCATGAAAATCATGAACATCATATACATTCACTAATTATTTCAAGGATTTTTGGATTCATCTTTGTCCTTGTTTTGTAGGATATGGATTCTCTTTGCAGGAAACCTATTCAAGTCAACCTTGTAAGGATCCCTCCACAACTTAAGGAGCTAGCTTCAAGGATTCCTGAAAACTCTCCATTCACTGAGAGACATGGTCGCCTACTCAACTTGGTCACCTCCAACACAGATGAGGACATGATGAAGCTGCTCTTTCAGTTCTTTGATCCTTTACACCATTGCTTCACATTCCCCGACTATCAACTTGTGCCTACTTTAGAAGAATTCTCCCGACTCTTGAGAATTTCCATTCTTAATCAACTACCTTTCAACGGTATGGAAAGAGACCCAAAGCCAGAAGAGATTGCTCAAGCTCTACACTTGCACTCATCTGATGTCACAACTCATTGGGAAATAAGGAGTGGTGTCAAAGGTTTCCTAGAAAAGTTCTTGTTTGAGAAAGCCCAAAACTGTTGGAATTCTTTGGACCTGCTAGCTTTTGAGTAAATTGTAGCTCTCCTTATCTATGGGATGGTTTTGTTTCCAAACCCTGATCAACTCATAGATGTGAACACCGTCAAAATCTTCATATCCCGCAACCCGGTGCCTACATTGCTAGGAGATATCCTGCACTCTTTTCACACTTGCACAATGAGGAAAAGAGGTGTTCTTATATGTTGCACTCCTCTCTTGGCAAGATGGTTTATTTCGCATCTTCCCCAATTTGTATTAAAGAACGTGCAAGGTTCAAGGTGGTCACAAAGGTTGGTGACACTCAAACATTCAGATATTCATTGGTGCTCCCGATCCATAGAGAATGTTACTATTGTCGACCGTTGTGGAGAATTCCCTAATGTCCCTTTACTTGGAATTAGGGGAGGTATCACCTACAACCCTTGCTTAGCCTTAAGACAGTTTGGTTACGCCCGAAGGGATGGCCCGCACGAGATGCTGATTCAAGGTTTGGTATTTAACTACGACAACGACGATCAAGGTCTTCGCCAGAGATTTATCCGAGCTTGGAGGATGTTAAACAAGGTAGATAGCAAGACTTTGGGGAACACGAATTCCATCCCTCTTGAGCCTTACCTCAAATGGGTACGAACTCGTGCTCAGAGTCTTATGATGCCTTACCCCTCCATTCTCTCGGTTATCATAGAGCCTGTTTTGGAAGGAGATGTTCCATACACTATCCTACATCCTGACATGCCTACCTCTCTTGAAGACCTACAAAGGGATTAAAGACAACTCAAGGGATAGCGAGATACCTTCGAAGCCCAATTCTACGCAAGCAAGAAAAAGGTTTTGGAACTCATTAGGCTACTTCATGAGGTTCAGACTCTGAATGCCTACATTGCACCAAAGAGGATGCGCACTACCTTTTCATCTTAGAGTTTCTTGTATTGCCCAAGAATGCATTATTGTACTCAAGCTTTAATCTATTAATATAATGTGTGTTTCCTTTTTGTCTAAAAACGAATTTGAATCTTAAAATCCTTGAAATCATTGCATACGCATTTATCATTCATCATAACATAAGCATGTTTCTTGCAACAAGTCTCCTCATCTATCTACTATTTATTTCATTAAGATGGATCTCGAGCAAACAATGAAGGACCTCCAAGCTCAGAATGCACAGTTTCAACAGCTATTCTTGACCCTAGCTAAAGGACAAGAAGAGTTGAAGAATTTGCTGGCTGAGGAAAAGAAAAAGAAGACAAAGAAGGTAACCGGAGTCCTAAACATGTGAAGTAGATTTCATGGGCAGACAAGAAGGACCCTAGACTTTGCAACGACATCCGGTGAGAGAGACAATCAGGATGGGAAAGGAAAGGAAACAGTTGTCCCTTCGGAATCAGAAGAGGAAGAGGAAGAAGAAGACTATTCTGAAGAACAATACCCTCCAGTTGATGACAAGTATAAACATCTCGAAGAGCAGTTGAGTGCAATGGAAATCCAAAAAGTGCTTGGCTTGGACTTTGAAGAATTGGGTTTAGTGTCGGGGATTGTCATTCCTCGGAAATTCAAAGCACCTGTATTCTCCAAATGTGACAGAGTTTCATGCCCCAAAATGCATCTCCTATCCTATGTGAGGAAAATCCAACCCCATACCGCTGACAATGACTTATGGGTATTATGATACGGTGGCCAGAACTGGGATGTGTTTCCCTATTTTTTAAGGAATTTGCTGGTTTGCGTTTTGCGTTTGTGTTTGCAAAATGTTGTGGTAAGCAAGAGTCGCCACCGACTTTTATTTTATCCAACAAGGAAAGAAAAAAAGCACAGAAAAATTCCTTTTTCGAGATATTTCTGAGTACTGGGGATAGATTATAGAAAGGGAAGGTATTAGCACCCTTTCTATCCGTGGTTATCTACGGGCTCTTAGGTACTTGCTCATCATTTTCAAAATTGTTTTCTTTGTGTTTGTGGGCTTTGAAAAGTCTTTTGTTTTAACTTCGATTTAACTCTTGCTTCTGTCTTCAAGAGTGTAATGAAGTGTTTTTTTTTGAAAACTTTGTTTGAAAAGGAGTGTAAGTGTAAAAAAGTTTGTTTTGATTGAGCAAGCACTTAAGAACTAATCTACCTACTCGAAAAAAGAATCATTCTATGTTTGTTTCCTTTAGACAGTGCTATCCCACTATTAGTGAGTAGGTAGCACCGTCGTTGGAGTTTGAGGGTCAATTCAAAAGGGACGTACGGTCACTAAAGCAATGTTAGGACGTCTTAATAGTAACCCTAATGTCTTAGATCAATTATCCGAGGCAACAATATCCGAGGCAACCATTCCGAGGCAACTCTGATCTTTGGACAAAAGGACGACCACTAAAGCATCATATACTCAATGACCGTTTACCGAAGGCAACCAAGTGGGAGTGTACCCTAGGAGTGCGCATGTGCGAGTGATTCAGTTTCAGATTTATTATCTTTGCACATGTTTAAGGTTATCTAACTGTTTTAATGTTTTTCATACATTCTTGTCATGCATCCTAATCATACATCTAACAGATAATATTTGCGGAATTTAAAATGCGGAATTTGAACTAAGCTATTACAAGGCTTCGGGTATTTACATAGCCTAAAACAAACCCTTTGAAATTAAAGTGATAAATGTAAATAAATCGTCCTAATTTAAACGATTACAAACTGTGAGTAGATACAATAATTAGGATAAAAATAAAGCGCGCGATGACAAATTAGATCGAATGCGAACTAGGGTTTTGACCCTTCTATCCTAATGAAAATAGAAAATGTTTTTGTTGTTTTTAATATTTTTTAAGAAAAAAGAAATTAGGTTTTAAAAATTAAATGTACAAATAATTAGTTAATTAAATTAATTAATGAAAATAATTACATGACTTATTTTTGGTTTTTGGTTATTTTAGGAAAAAAATAAAATATAATTAAGTTAGTAATAAAACCTATTTATTCTAATTAATTTTAATTATGTACAAAAAGAAATTAAAGTTATCTAAATTAAATATAATTAAATTAATAAACTTATTAATAAAAAATATGCCTAAATCTAATTGGTGAAAAATAATATTTTTGTGATTTTTTTTGATAAAAAAAGAAAATGATTTAATTGTTAGTAAAAGAAATTAAATGCGCTAAATAAAATATAAAAGGAATAAAGAAAAAGAAATGGGCCTGAGAATTATGGGGGTGTGAATATCAATCTGGGCCCAATGATTGGAAGTCCACGTTGACTTCTGAGATCCAACATATTGCCTTGACTGAGGTCCATCATGGTCATCATGTCATAGCCATCAGATCTGGCTTCTTGGATTCCTGAATGGTTGGATTTTGAGGGAGTATGACAGGCCTTGGATTTATGTGCACATGTGATAGCCTGAAATAAATTAAGAAAATATACAAATGTTGGAGGCAGGGGTCGAACCTCTGACCTCAAGCACTCCCACGCCTTAACACCAACTTGGCTACCACTAGGCCATCTGCTTCTGTTTGTACATGTAATGAATAATAATAATAATATATAAAAAAAACAAGAATTAGTGGAGAATAAAAAAAAACGCGTGCCAGGTTTGAATAGGCCAATGGAATGGTAACAACTGGTCATCTTCTTCCTCTCTTTGTGGGTAAAAGTCTCAGACTTTTACCTACGGACGTTTGTCCGTAGCTACAAGCAGAGCTCGTTCCAAAATCTTCTATGTGCCATATAAATGACGTCTAATGCCATGGTTGGACTCGTCTCGTCCTCCTGAACACGATGGTACCATTCATGAAAGCTAATTTCACCTGCAAGCAAAATCCCTAATTCAGAGCTACAAACCCTAACAATGGTGAATTCCAGTATAGGCCATATAAATGCAATTAATCAATACAGGAAGCTTGCAAATGTTTCATGGATCAACAATATATGATTAATTCATCCTAACAATGCCTAAATTATGCTATTTGAATTCAAGAAATGTTGGATATCGTGATGGACTTACAACGCGATTTGGGACTGGAAAGGCTTGGTTCTTGATTGCTTTAGCTTGCTGACACTCCCAGGAATCGATTTGGATAGCTAGAAGGCCTTGAGGATGCCTGGAAATAAGAATTCGATCTTGCACTTTTCTTGATTTTTTTTCCAGTTTTTGTTCTGCCTCTTGCGCCTGCTTCCCACCTAGCTTTAGGTCTGCCTCTCTTATATATGTATTGAGGAGTGAGTTAGGTTTGAAAACCTGGTCTCAATCTTCCTCCATTAATGAGTTTTGATTTAATTTGATTCACCTTTAAATCTTTCCAAAAATGGCCTAAATCCAATCTTTTTGTCCACTCTAATGCCTTGCACGAGTTTGAATACTTGCTAGCTGTATAATAAAGCCTGAAACAAGCATAAAATCTTTAGTTTTCAATACTTTGGATTTTATATGATTTGTTTTGATTTAAATTAATTTAATTCAAATAAAAATCAAAACAAATAATAAAAATAAGATATTGACAAGTGGCAAAGGCTAGAGCTCGTGGTCTATGTTTCCAACTCAAAACAAGTGAAAAAGATTGGACCCATTTGGCAAAAATTGAAGTTTTAGGGATAGTTGACTTTTGGCAATTTTGCAAAAAAGGTCAACTTCACCAATACATAACTTCCTCAATTTTGACTCTTTGGAGGTGTTCTTAGACTTTTTAGAAATCTTGATATGTCCTCTAAGCAACCCTTTTGGTCTCATATCATTTTGATATTCCATTCTCATGTATGAAGCTTTGACAAAAAAGGTGTTTTTGTTGACTTTTCAAAATGACCTATAATGTCCAAATTCATAATTTCTTGTGAGTGCATATTTTAAACTTGGAAGCTGAAGATGGATTGTATATAATTTCATCCTTTTCAAAATGAGATTTGGATGGGTCATTTCTCATAAAGTATGAGAAAGTTATGCTTGGTCAAAGTTGAGTTGACTTTTCCTATAAAACCCTAATTTAGCAACTTTTGAGTCTTGATGAATTATGAGCAATCCTTGATGAATCATGATCAACCCTTGATCAAATGATGAAATATTATTCAAAATGAGAATGTTGACTAAAAATCTTGAAGTTTGACTGTATGTGGGCCACAATTGACTTTTGCCCTAGCATAATTGATTTCTAGGCCTTTGAGCATTTGGCTGAGCAAACTTCCTCTGCAAGGCTTGAAACTTGACATGGATGATCTTGAGAACATATTATGACATTGGTGAGCATTTGGGATCACTTGGACTCAAGTATCTTGATGCAACATGAAACCCTAACTTGAGGTAGACTGCCTTAGGAGAGAGCTTGTCTGGCCAACCCTTGGACTACCTTGAGCAACTTGGGGATCTTTCTTGAAATGTTTTGAGAAATATGGGAGGTAAAATTTTGGGGTACAACAGCTTCCCATGTTCAATCTTCTTAAACCTGAGGATGTAGATTGGCTTTCGTGCCTTTCGTGATCCGAAGGTGGAAGATGATTGAACACTAGAGTGCCCTGAAATTTGCACTCACATGATGTGGTATCCGTCTTGCGATGTCGGGAATGGGCTTACAGATGCCATTTGGAAATTTCTTGACGGGGATGGGCTTAAATATGCCACCCTAAAGAGCGTTGATCACATAAGATATTCCTTAGCGAGAGCTTGTATACCTGTCGTTGAGGAAGATTCCGTCGGGGAATGCTGACCTCTGTCTTGGGAGAAATAGAATTTTAGGAGCTTAGGTCGTCCGTTATTCTACTGGGGAATCATCTCTGTTGAATTCTAGGAACTTCGGTCGTCCGTTATTCTACTGAGGAATTGTCTCTTAGTGGAGGAGGTGAAAATGAACTGTGATCTGGTCGTGGTTCAGGCTTCATAGTAATAAGACCGACTGCTACCTGGTCGTAATTCAGGCCTTACAGTGACTTACTGGGGGATGAGATTAAACTTTCTATCCGGTTATAATCCAGGTTTTGCAACTTCTCAATTCTTATCTGGTCGTAATCCAGGTTTCAGAAGGAATTCAAATGTTATTCGGTCGTATCCGGGCTTTTAACTTGAATTTAGGGCACACTAATATCCGGTCGACTCCGGGCTTCTTAGTAACTGTCCAGGTAAATTGTTATTCGGTCGAAATCCAAACTCCGCAGGGTCTTATCTGGTCGTAATCCAGGCTACACAATACTTTACTTATTATCTGGTCGTAATCCAGTCTTCAAATGAGATTAAATGGCTATCCGGTCGTAATTCGGGTTTTCCCTTTGGCTTTGGGCCTACTAACATTCGGTCGTAATCCGAGCTTCATAGTATCTGGTCGGGTGAAATGCTATTTGGTCGTAATCCAAGCTGCACAGTATCCCTTATCTGTTATCTGGTCGAAATCCAGTCTTCACAATACTTTACTTCTTGTCTGGTCGTAATCCAGTCTTTAGAAGAGATCAAATGGCTATCCGGTCGTAATTCGGGCTTCCCTTTGGATTTGGGCCTACTAACATTCGGTCGTAATCCGAGCTTCATAGTATCTGGCTGGGTGAACTGCTATTTGGTCGTAATCCAAGCTGCACAGTATCCCTTATCTGTTATCTGGTCAAAATCCAGTCTTCACAATACTTGTATTGCTGTCTGGTCGTAATCCAGGCTTCACAATAATTTGCTGAGCTGTTATCCGGTCGTAATCCGGGTTTCACAGCTTGCTTTTAAGAGATATCACTATTTGGTCGTAATCCAGTCCTTGCGACAGTCTAATACTGTTATCCGGTCGTAATCTGGGCTTCACTATATGCTGTAGGAATCAAGATACTATCCGGTCGTACCTGGGCTTCATAGTTTGAACTTTTGTGAGAATTTGATTGTATCTTCCCTGAAAGGTAAAGGTTAGATGTATGTAATGCATGATGTGTATCAGGAAATGATGTTCTCAAAATAAATGAGATCGCGTTATATGATGCTTATGCATATCATGATGTATGGAAATGTGATGTTTTTAGATGGGGAAAATAAATCCCGAATTATTGTTGGAGAAAAGAGTTGAATTCTTCGTTTTCGCTGGGGATAGCGAATGAAGATAATTGTGAGAATAAACCTGCGGGAGAGGATAACTCCGCTAGGGGATAAACTGATGAGGAAATGACTCTGTGGGAAGGACATACTCTGCCAGAGGATCTGTTGATTTGGAAGAGTAACCTCAACCGGGGATGAATTATCGTTGTTGACGATAATGAAACTCTGTTGGGAATTTAGTTTCTATTTGTGAGAGGAATGAACTCCGTTGGGGATGATTTTCCAGTTGCGACTTCACTGGGAATAACCTTTAGGTTCTACTGGGGACATTCCTCCAGCCTCTACTGGGGATAATTCTCCAAACTCCACTGGGGATAATTTTCCAGTGCTGATGATAGATAAACTCTGCTTGGGGAGAATTTTACTGACTCATTCGCGGTTGTGAGCCTCAGCTGGGGAGAATCAATACTACTGTCTTTTTCTTACTCTGCGGAGAGTAAATGTACCTTAGTCATATTTTTCAGCTGAGTCTATCCCTGTACCTGGTGGGCAGAGCAACTGTAAGGTCCAGACAATTCTTATTTGCCCCTGTTCCTGATATTACGAGTAATCGTCTTTTGTTTCGCATGTAAATATTTATGAGCAACAATTATTGTCAAATGCATATATCAAAAATGGACATTGGACGTTCTTGCAAAACAAAACAGAAAAAGGAAAACAGTTTGAAATTTCTTTGTGAAAATGAATTGTATTGACTTTGAAGTTTGGCCTGTAAATAGGCGTTTTTGTACAGGAGGTTGACGTCCTAGTAAGAGAACGCCGCTGAACAAATAGAATTTATACAACTTGTGTAAAAGAAAGAAAAAAACAGCTATGTGAATAATCCCACTGGGTTCCAACCCTGCTATTTCCTTTATATCCTCGAGCATCTCATCACTTTGCTACTTGGTTGAAGGTAGATCAAATTGATTAGTGTCGTCCGAGCTTGATAGTTGATACCGAAGTCTGATTGCATGGTGATCCAATGAGACATAATGTTACGCTTTGATCCCTAATTTTTGCCTGGACCGCCCTTTCGGGTTTTCAGTCCACCGGGATACCTTTTTTTGCCCAAGCCGCCTTTTCAGGTTTTCGAATTGCCGGGTGTACATATTTTTTTTTTCATTTTCATCCCTTATTTTTACCCGAACCCTTTTGGTTCACCGGGAAGCCCTTGTTTTTGCCTAGGCCAGTCGACCTAGGGGGTCTTTGATTATGCGTAGTATCTTTTCACTATGTCTGCATTGACGGGGTGAGGAAGGTCGTCACCATCCATGGTGGTTAGAATCATAGCTCCTCCTGAGAAAATGTTCTTAACCACAAATGGCCCTTCGTAAGTAGGGGTCCATTTGCCCTTGGGATCAACTTGAGGTAATATGATGCGTTTGATCACCAGATCCCCGACTTGATACTCTTGTCGTTTAACTTTCTTATTAAATGCCTTGATCATCCGTTTTTGATACGCTTGACCATGACAAATAGAAGTAAGTCTCTTTTCCTCGATTAAGTTCAGTTGATCAAGCCGGGTCTGAATCTAGTCGTCCTTGCTCAAACCCGCATCCTTCATAATCCAAAGAGAGGGTATCTAAACTTCAATGGGAAATACGGCCTCCATACCATATACCAAGGAATAGGGTGTTGCCCCTGTCGACGTTCGCGCTGAGGTACGGTACCCATGAAGAGCAAATGGTAACATCTCGTGCCAGTCTTTGTATGTCACCGTCATCTTCTGCACAATCTTCTTGATGTTCTTATTAGCCGCTTCCACAACCCCATTCATCTCCGGCTGGTAAGGAGAAGAGTTATGATGCGGTATCTTGAACTGCTTGTAGAGTTCGGTGATCATCTTATTGTTGAGATTTGTACCATTGCCCGTAATGATGCTCTCTGGTACACCATATCAACAGATCGGATTATGCCGAATAAACCGTGCCACGACGTTCTTGGTTACAGTAGCAAAGAAAGCTGTCTCAACCCACTTCGTAAAGTAATCAATTGCTACCAGGATGAAACGATGCCTGTTGGACGCAGTAGGTCTGATCTCGCTGATCATGTCGATGCCCCACATTGCGAAAGGCCAATAAGCTGTCAAGACGTTCAGAGGAACCGAAAGTATGTGCACCTTATCAGCATAGACTTGGAACTTATGACATGTCCGAGAATGTTGATAACAATCAGCTTCCATGGTGGACCAATAATATCATGCCCGTAGGATCTTCTTTGCCATGGTGTGTCCACTGGAATGAGTTCCGAAAATACCTTCATGTAACTCTACCATGATTCTTTCTGCTTCATTCTTATCCACACATCGAAGTAAGGTTGAATCGTAGTTACGCTTGTAAAGGATACCATTACTGATGAAGAACTTCGCCGTAAACCTCCTCAAAAACTTCTTATCATTAACATATGCACCCTCGGGGTACTCTTGAGCCTCAAGATACCTCTTTACCTCATGAAACCAGGGTTTATCTGCTACCTCTTCAGTCTCAATGTCACAGCAATGTGCGGGTTCGTCCAACCTTTCAATGGTAATCTAGGGAGCCTCATTGTCCCACCTGACCTTGAACATAGAAGACATCGTAGCTAGCGCGTCTGCTAACTGATTCTCCTCTCTTGGGAAGTGTTCAAAGGTTATCTCCTCGAAGTGTGGAAGCAACATCAATACATACTCCTTGTAAGGAATAAGATTTGGGTGTTTCGTATCCCACTCGCCTTTGATCTGACTGATCACGAGAGTGGAATCTCCAAATACACTCAAGAACTTAATCCTCAGGTCAATTGCTGCTCGAAGACCCATGATGCACGCTTCATACTCCGCCATATTGTTGGTGCAGTTGAAACATAGTCGGGTGGTGAATGGGGTATGAGAGCCTTCAGGAGATATGATCACGGCGCCAATTCCATTACCCAAAGCGTTTGAAGCTCCATCAAAGTACATATACCATCGGGATCCCTCCTCAGGTCCTTCATCCGGTCCAAGTTCTTCACAGTCGGTCACCAATATGATATTCTCATCCGGGAACTCGAAGTTCATAGACTGGTAATCATCCACTGCCTGATGTGCCAAATGATCTGCCAACACACTTCCCTTTATTTCTTTTTGGGTCGTGTATTGGATGTCATACTCAATCAAGATCATCTGCCATCTTGCTATTCTTCCGGACAAGGCAGGCTTTTCGAAGATATACTTGATTGGATCCATCTTTGATATCAATAGAGTAGTGTGAGTCAGCATATACTGTCTCAGCCGATGAGCAGCCCATGCCAAAGCGCAGAAAGTTTTCTCAAGCAGTGAGTATCGGGTCTCACAGTCGGTAAACTTTTTGCTAAGGTAGTAAATAACATGCTCTTTTGGGCCAGACTCGTCATGCTGCCCCAGCACGCACCCCATTGAATTATCGAGTACTGTCAATTATAAGATTAAAGGTCTCCCTTCCACTGGAGGCATCAGAATAGGTGGCTCTTGGAGATATTCCTTGATCCTTTTGAAAGCGGTCTGACATTCATCGTTCCATCTTACCACTCGATCTTTCTTCAGTATCTTGAAGATTGGTTCACAAGTAGCAGTCAGGTGTGAGATGAATCAGGCAATATAGTTCAAATGTCCCCAAAAGCCCCTGACTTCTTTTTTGTTCGGGGAGCTGGAATTTCCTTTATAGCCTTCACCTTTGCAGGATCCACTTGAATAACTTTATCACTAATGACGAAACCTAGCAGCTTACCAGATCTCACCCCGAAGGTGCACTTGTTCGGGTTTAACCTTAGCTTATACAACTTCAACCTGTCGAATAGCTTCTGAAGATGGTCAAGATGCTCTTCCCCAGTTTGGGATCTTGCAATCATGTCGTCAACATATACCTCAATCTCATGGTGAATCATGTCGTGGAACAAAGTGACCATGGCGTGCTGATACGTTGCACCAACATTCTTCAATCCGAAAGGCATGACTTTGTAGCAAAAGGTACCCCATTGCGTGATGAAGGCTGTCTTCTCCATATTCTCGGGAGCCATCTTAATGTAATTGTAACCGGAAAAATCATCCATAAAGGAGAAGACCTTATGCTGTGCGGTATTGTCAACCAGAACGTCGATATGAGGCAGAGGGAAATCATCCTTGGGGCTCGCCCTGTTCAGATCCCTATAGTCAACACACATCCAAACCTTACCATCTTTCTTCGGCACTGGAACCACGTTGGCGACCCACTGCGGGTAAGAAGTAACTGCTAGAAAACTGGCATTAAATTGTTTCATGACCTCAGCTTTGATTTTCTCGGACATCTCTGGGCGCATTCGGCGAACTTTCTGTTTCACTGGAGGACAGTCTTCCTTGGTTGGCAAGCGGTGAACCACGATATCGGTATCTAACCCAGGCATATCTTCATAAGACCAAGCAAAGATCTCAACATAGTCACCCAACATTTGTATCAACTGTTGCTTAACACTAGATTCCAGATTTGCACCGATCTTGACCTCTTTCTTGTCTACCTCTGTACCCAGATTTACTGTTTCCACTGGCTCTTCATGTGGATGTATGGCCCTCTCTTCCTGAAGTAACAATCTGGCAAGTTCCCCAGGCACTTCACAATCATCCTCACCCTCATCCTTGGCTTGGTTGATCGGACTTTCGAAGTCATAATTGGCAGTAGCAGAATCGTTATCAGTGGGATCCAGAGTGGATGTAGACCTGTATTATGTGAGTGTGTGTAAGATAAATAACTGTTTGATAAAGTGCAAAAAAGAAAAACAAGGAGTGCAAAATTTGTAATGCAAGAAAGACGTCCAATGCTTTTATTGATGATATATGGAAATGACCCATAATAAGCCCTCAAACAATGCCACGATGTCTCGGGCAAGGCACCGGGCTATAAAGTTTTAAACTGTCTGTTACAAAACTCAAAACAAAAGTCTTATTACTGTGTAATAAAATAAATGGGCATGAAGTACTTTGCCGTCTAATTGCTTAATCCACCGTTGATAGTCGGGTAAATCCAGCTGTCAAACTCAGACTCTTCATCATCATCTTCAATTGCATTCACTTCTATATTAGTGATACGCAGGGAGGTATTCCAATCAACGCACGCCGAACAACCCTTTGAGCTTCTTTCTCAATAACAGCCCGGGAATCCTTGAGGGAAGCCATCTTCATTGGAGGATCTTCAATAATAGTTTCAGTCGACGCCAGAGTCTGGGGGACTTCTTCAAAGTTTTGACATGGGGTTTCAATGAACTCCTCGTCCATCTCCACATACCGAAAAGAGTTGAGGTGGCTTACCATGTACTCCTCTTCTCCTCGTACTGTAACAATTTTCCCCTTCACTGGATACTTTAACATCTGATGGAGCGTAGAAGTTACTGCCCTAACTTTGTGAATCCATGGGCGACCCAGCAAACAAGAATAAGATGGTCGAATGTCCATCACATAGAACGTAGACGCAAAAGTCTGGGAACTAACCTTAATAGGGACATCCACCTCCACGTGTACCATCCTTTTGGACCCGTCAAAGGCCCTAACCACAATATTACTTGGCTTCAACACCAACCCTTCACAATCCAGCCGATCTAATGCTTTCTTGGGTAAAACATTTAACGAGGACCCAGTATCCACTAGCACGTGAGCCAGAGTAGTGCCCATACACTCGATTGAAACATGCAGAGCGTCATTGTGATTCTTTCCTTTGGCAGTCAAATCTACGTCAGAGAAACCCAACCCGTTGTCAGCTGTCAAACTAGCCATACAGTCCTTGAACTGGTCAGCAGATGTCTCCTGTGGCACATGCGCAGTTTTAAGGAAAGCAATCAGAGCCTTAGCATGGGCTTCTGAGCACAACAATAAAGACAACATAGAGATCTTCGACGGGGTTTTCCCCAGCTGTTTGACTATGTTGTAGTCGCTTTTCTTGATGATCTTCAAAATTTCCTCTATTTCCTGCCTAGAGGTTTCAACAATAATCTTCTTCGGTGCCTCCGTCTGGGCAGGCTCACCGGTGATCCCTTTTCCCCGAGCGTCAGATGACTCAGCGACAGGGGTAATGATTGGAACATGAACAGGGACAGTAGCAGATGTACTGGCGAGTGTAATAACAACAGGCTTCCAAACAATTGGTGGAGAAATTTCAGGAGAGAAGAGTCTTCTGCTTCGGGTGACTTTGCTAGACCCAACGATATTGCTGACATCAGTATCAACCTCTTCATCCTTTAAGTCTTGTTTTATCCCATGACAATACACATCGGCCCCATAGTGCCACAGGACAGCCTTATCCGATGTGTAAGGGATAGGTCCAGGAATATTAATGATCAATGGAGCAACTCTCGGCACAAATGTAATTCTAACAGGCTTTCTCGAGGAAGCCTTGGAAGAATTGGCGGAAATGGTGATTATAGAAACATCTTCAACATGAATCAACAGAACTAAAGTTTTCTCAAATAAGATTTCTTTGTTATCCATCAGGCGTTGGACACCTGACTTCAATAGATGGAAACCAGTTGATAGGATGGAGCACAGGTGGCAAGCTTCGCCACAACCCGGAAATAAACCGGCCAATAATAAGTTCTTCTTTACGGTCATCAATGGAGTAGAAATGTCTTTCACGAAAGTCACAAACGAGTCATCATCTACAACATTCATTCCATGCTTGGGCATAGGAGCAGTCATGACATTAGGCTTTTCTGGCGCTTCAAACTCAATCTCCTTAGCATCAATCAGATCTTGTACTTTATTCTTCAAAGCCCAGCAGTTATTGGCATCATGCCCAGGGCTATCGGAGTGAAAAGCACATCGGGCGTTCGGATTATACAGCGGTGATGTAGTAATGGGATTCTTCGGGGCTTCCCTCAGAGTCACCAAGTTGGTCTTTAACAACTGCGGCAGAATTTGAGACAGGGTCATACTGAGCCGAGTGAATTGTCTCTGAGGCCTCTCTGTTCTTTGCTGAGTGTTGCGTTGTGGGGCAACAATTGGTCTCGATATTACTACCGCATTAACTGCTTGGCGGAGTTCAGGTCGATTTTGGCTTCTCGAGCTGTAAACTGCACTAGACTCCTTCTTGAAAGGCTTCTTCTCTGTATTTGACGAAGCACCTTTCTGTATCTTGCCAGTTTTGATACCGACTGTGATCGGTGGATCTGGAACTGACTGTTTAACGCTGGTTCGCGAAATGTCGCGGAAGCAAGAGTCGCCACCGTCTTTTATTTTCTCCAAATGGAAAGGACAAAAGCACAGAAAAATTCCTTAAAGAGATTGCTCTCGGTTCGGGAGGTAGATTATAGAAAGGGAAGGTGTTAGCACCCTTTCTATCCATGGTTATCCATGGGCTCTTAGATACTTGCTCATTGTGTTTTCAAAAATGGTTTGTTTGCTTTTCAACTGTGGGTTTAAAAAAAGTTTCTTTGAAAGTTTCAGATCGACTCATGCGTCAGAGTGTTTGAAAAATTGTTTTGAAAGCTTTTGAAAAGTGTCAGTGTGAAAAGTCTTTTTTGAGTTTGTTTTGAGATTAGAGCAAGTATCCTTGAGAACCTACCTACCCTAAGGAATTCGTCTGTGTAAATGTCCTTAAAAGTAGTGCCATCCCACCATTGAGAGGTAGGTAGCACCACCGTTGGAGGTGTTCGGGTCAATTCGAGTTTTGGGACGTGGTGATCACCAGAGCAATGGGAAGACACCTTAGAAGCTACCCTCATGCCAGGTTCCCGGATCATGAGGACTTACTAAGACGCCCTCTACTCGACGATCACCTTTCGAGGCAAGGCAACAGTGAGGCGTACCCTAGGGGTGGTGTGTGATTTGTGTGTCAGATTCGCTTATTTTTGTCTTGTTCATGTCAAAGTGATCTATGCGTTTGATTTTAATTAGACATTCATTCTTTCATGCTCAATTAACAGTTAGGAGTGCGGAAAAGATAAATCTACGACTATTACAAAGGCGCGGGTCCACATCGCCAAAATTTCCAGGACCCGATTTAGCGGAAAAATAAATAATGCGAAGAAATAAAGTGCGAAAAGTAAATTACATGGCTTTGGGATATTTACAAAATTATAATGAACGATAATAAAATAAATGCGCAATTAACTGATTAATGACGGGCGTTGGACCCTTTTGCAAATAATTAAAGGTTAATGAGCATTAAAAATAAAGTGATAAAAGGAATTAAATGTTTTTTTGATATTTTGTATTTTTTAAGATTTTAAAAGAAAAAGGAAGTATTAATCAAAATTAAACTAAACGGCAAACCCTAAATTCTAATATTTTTTTATTTATTAAGAAAGAATTAAAATATGACCTAAATTAACCTAAAATTTATTATATATAATTTTTAATTATGAAAATAAAAATAATAAATAAATAGTATTGTGAGAAATAAAATTTAAAAAAGACATTAAAACTATTAATTAACCTAATTCTACATGTTTTGGATTTTTTTTATTAAAAAAGAATTAAAATTAAAACCTAATTAACTAAATATTGACATATTAATTTATTTATAAAAATAATCATTATAAAATAAATATTATGTTTTTGTGTATTTCCTGATTTTTTAGTGTTTTTATATTTTTGTTAAAATAATTAATTAAAACAAATAATTAAAATAAACAATCAATTAAAATAAAAATAAAAAAAAAAGAAATCAAACCAGAGTGGGGTGTAGTCCCCAATTTAGGAGGTTCAAATTTAATAGGCCTGGCCCAATAAGCTTACAGCGTGTTGACTTTCCTGGATCACATGTCAACGCTTTGACCTGGTACATGGTGCATCTTAAATCTTGGCCATGGATCTGAATGAGATGGACACGTGTGGGGCTTGAGAGGGTAAGCATATGGTACATCTGGACGTTAGTGCTGCATAGAATCAAATATTGCAAAATAATATGGCAAATATGCAAGACCTGGGACTTGAACCCAGGTCTGTGAGGTCACAAGCGTAGTGCGTTGCCAGCTGAGCCATTCATCTTCAATTAACATAATATAGCAATTAAATAATAAATATCAAAATTGGTCAATGGTCCTAAAAGCGCGCGCGACATTTAAATGAGCCAGTCCCATTATGCCACGACATTATCATCTTCATCCCTGTAAACGTAAGACTCAGAGGCCACGGTTTTTTGCAGTGTGGCTTTAGAGAGGCTATGAGAAAATAGCGACTAGCCCCTCGTCGCTCATAAATTGAGCGCGAGGGTGCCATCTTTTCCGTCTGGACGAGCTGAGTGTGATGATGGTACTGGCATGGTCCAATTTTATGGTATTGCTAAAGCCCCAATTTCAAGAACCTGAAAACCTAGAAATTCGTCAATGGTGACTTTGAATACACAGCATATAAACGCAATTAGATCACATGGTTAGTTTAGAAACATGCTTATGAGTATAAATACATGAAAAAAAATGCAAAATCATGCTTGAATCATGCTATGCGAATTCAGAAATTTTGCTTCACAGTTTGACCATGGGGTACCAATTCTTGAGGTTTTTGCTGTTGTTAATGATTGGAAAAGGTTCTGAATGGTCCAAGGAAGCTATTGCAACAAAAATCCAAGCTTGAATCGTCCTAAAAGCTAGATTTCAGTGTTTGACTTTTTGAGAATTTTTGCAAATTTGTGTATTGGTTTGCTGCGCAATTTTTAGTCTAGGATGATTAGGGTTGTGATGCTGATCATATATGGAGTGATTTAGGTCAATAAAACTAGACAAAATCTTAGGCATTGATGAATTTCAATATTTGATTTCATGGATCTTTTTTCATATCTTTTTCATGTTGTTTTTATTCAATCATGATCCAATCTCATCAAAACTTGCCCTAATCATTTAAGCACGAAATATTAACCTTATAATGTGCATAAAAAGATTTTTTAGGTTAAGGTTATATTTTTCATGAATTAAAATCATTTAAATGAATATAAATTAATATTGATTCAAATAAATAATTAAAAAATATGAGAATACTTCCCTTTGGGCCTAGTGGTCGTGCATAGGCTTGGCATGAAGAAATTTGGAAGATAAATGGGCCCATTTGCATTTTTAGGCCTTTTGCATCAATGTTGACTTTCAAAAATTTCCAAAAATTTCCCAACTTCCACAAGGCATAACTTGGTCAATTTTTAAGCTTTTCACATGTTCTTGGACATTTTGGAAAGGTCTTTGAGTCCTTTAACCAATGCCTTTGGTCCCATGTCATTTTGATTTACCAATCTCAAGTTATGGCCTTTGACTTAAAGTCACTTTTTGTTGACTTCTGAAAATGACCTATAATGTTGAAATTGATAACTTTTTGTGAGAGCATTTCTTGGACTTGGAACATGAAGATGAATTGTAGGAAATGTCTTTCTCTTCAAAATGAGCTTTGGATGGAATTTTTCTGATAATCCATGTGAAAGTTATGCCCTGGTCAATTTCAGTTGACTTTTTCAGCTGTCCAAATATAGCAACTTTTGCATCTTTGATGATTTCTGAGCCAAATTTTGAGAATCATGATCAAGCATTGATCAAATGATGTTTGTGGCTTCAAAATGATATATTGACCAAAAATTTGAACTTTTGACTGTCAAATGACCATTTTGCCCCTACAGTTGACTGTAGTGCAATCTAGGGTTTTGACTGTGCAATTTTGAGCTGAATGCCTTGAAACTTGACATGAGGATACTTGACCATCTTTTTAAGCATGTGAGACTTGATTGGGCCTTTGAAAAGTTCATTTGCTTGGCTAGAACTCAAACCCTAGTTTTGACTGTATAGGAGCCAGTTGAGCTGCACAACCCTTGGGGAATTTTGTGACCTTGACTTTGACAATTCTTGATGAATATGGGAGGGCAAATTTTGGGGTACAACAGTTGCCCCTGTTCAATCTTCTTAGACCTGAGGGTGCAGATTGGCTGACGTGCCTTTCGTAATCCGAGGGTAGAAGATGATTGAACACTAAAGTGCCCAGAAATTTGCACTCACATAGTGACGGTGATGGGGAATGGGCTTATAGATGCCATTTAGGGATTGCTGAATAGGGTGATGGGCTTATAGATGCCATCTGGATGCTGACTGCGTAAGAGATTCCTTCGCTAGAACCTGCATACCTGCAAAAGAAAAAATGAGTACCTGACACGTCGCAGGAGCTGATTTTAGATGCTTGATATAGATGTGTCCTGACTGATTACAGGAACTGAATCTGGAGCTTCAAACGCTGATGAATGAACCAGGGATGGTTACTGCCTTAGCATGAAGGGTAAGAGAATCCTGAATGATCTCAACAACGCTCGCTGAGAAAATCTTGGTGAGAATTACCATCTTCGTAGTGTCAGGAAGAGAACCAAAGGACATTACAATCTCAAAGGGAGTTACCTCACTCACGTTGGAGAGGGAACTATAGGAAATTATAATCTGAAAGGAGATATCACCTCACGCTCATGCCGGAGAGGGGAACATCTGAAAAAGGGATTACTACCTCACACGCCGTTGGAGAGGGGACCACAAAAGAATATCACCTCACGCTCATCGTCGGAGAGGAGAACATCTTAAAAAAGGAATTACCACCTCACGCTCACCGTCAGAGAGGGGACCACAAAAGACTATCACCTCACGCTCACCGTCGGAGAGGAAAACATCTCGAAAAAGGAATTACCACCTCACGCTCACCGTCGGAGAGGGGACCACAAAAGACTATCACCTCACGCTCATCGTCGGAGAGGAGAACATCTCGAAAAAGGAATTACCACCTCACGCTCACCGTCGGAGAGGGGACCACAAAAGATTATCACCTCACGCTCACCGTCGGAGAGGGAAACATCTCGAAAAAGGAATTACCACCTCACGCTCACCGTCGGAGAGGGGACCACAAAAGATTTTAACTTCAACAACGCTTGTTGAGGAAAAATCTTGGTGACCTCAACAACGCTCGTTAAGGAAATCTTGGGTGACTTCTACTGGGATAGGAACCAGGGAGATCTTAGGGTCGATCTGACTGAACCAGAGAAGGCCTTGGACTGGGTAAGAATCAGGAAAACCTTAGGGTTGATTGGACTGGACCGGTCTAGGTCTTGAAATGTGATTGAGAATTTAGACTGCATCTTTCCTGAAAGGTAAAAGTCAGTCATATGCAATGCATGATATGCAATGACGTTCTTGATGTAAATGAGACTTGTATGATATGATGTGTCTATGCATGCTATAATGATGTATGTGATGTTTTATGAATGTATATTTTTGTCTAGGAAAGTAAATCCTTGACAGGCGCTAGGAAGTCGTATCCTGGGCTGATGTTGAGGTATTGATTTCCCTTCCGCTGGGGATGGTAGTTGCAAGAATACTGATAGGAGAAGATAACTCCGTTGAGGAATAAACTTGGCAAATGGAAGATTCTGCGGGGAGAAAAGATACTCTGACGACCATGCTAGGAAGCGGTACTTTGTGGGGAGCTGCTTTTGCTGAATTGTTGAGGATGACTCGTTGAGGATACCTTGCTGTATTGGAAGTATGAATGGACTTCGCTGGGGATAAGAAGATTCTGCCGACGACGCTCTTTCCGTGGCTTTTGGCTGAGGATAACCCAGTTATATCCTGTTAAGGAAATAACTCTTTAAATCAAGCCGGACGACGCGTTCGTGCCCTGTTAGGGGATAAGCTTCCGGAATCTACTGGGGGTACGCTTATTGCTTGGGGATGTGAATTCCTGCTTTCCTGGGGAAGCTAGGTTGGACTCTCCTGGGGCAGTTTTGAACTGCGTTGGCTATGTTCTTCAACGGAGCTTACCCTGATACCTTGGAGGATAGGACAATCAGACTGCTCAGACCAACCTTTATTGCCTCTGTTTCTTGTGGGGGAGGCACTTGTGGGATGCTGCTAGTTGTTGAGAGATAAACCTTCTTCTGGCAGACAGATGACAAGAAGACGGGACATAGTCGTACGCTTTAATCCCTGACTTTTGCCTAGACCGCCCTTTCGGGTTTTCAGTCCACCGGGATACCCATTTTTGCCCAAGCCGCCTTTTCAGGTTTTCGACTTGCCGGGTGTACAGATTTTTTTCATTTCATCCCTTTATTTTGCCCGAACCCTTTTGGTTCGCCGGGAAGCCCTTATTTTTGCCTAGGTGTGTCAACCTAGCGGGTCTTTGATTTTTGCGTAGTATCTTTTCCGACTATGTCCGTTCTTAGAAAGTAGGGAGTTGCCCCTGTTTAGAAATGTTTTGTCACCAGAAGATGTTTGATCAGGCAAGATTTGTTACTGGAATGCCCCCAAGTGACTCAGGCGGAGATTTGCCCCAGGTTTTTTGGCCTTTTGAGAGATTTTCTGGATCTTGACTTAACTGCCCCAGATGATGGACAATAGTCATGCCATGCCCCTTGATTGGAGATACTCTCGTTCATTAGACTTTCATTATGCGAATTTCCCTACTGTTCAAACAAAAAGTCATATGCAAACAAAGTTATGTTAAAAATGCAAAGCTTATGTCTGTCTCGAAGATTTTGAAATTACATCTTTTCATAAAACAAGTGAATGTTTGTAAAACGTGATGTCAACTCCGTATTTACCGTAGGCCTTCAGGAGTCAGGATACCTTTCGTGACAGTATGCTTTCGAATTAACCCATGCTTCAGCTAGGACTTTTGAGGGTTATAACGTGGCCTGGTTCACGGTTTAAGAAACAAAGGATAAAGGCTCAAATTATTTGTACCCACCCGCTCTTCGTGATGTTCTCCAAACCTAAACTCAGCTGATCGTGCGTTAGACCTTGTTTTGAGTCTTTGTTCTGATTTTCCGGTGATGATTCGGATGTTGATAACTTATTTTGAACAGGTAGTCATTCCTTTTTTGTTGAGGGTTTGTAGGACCTCTTTCTTTTTGATTTCGTTATCCCTGTTTTTTGCCTGAGCTGTTTCCTTTTTTGGAATTACAGTCAGCGGGATGCCCCAGTTTCATAAGTCCCCTTTGTAGGTTTAGACTTTTTTGGGCTTTTTCATTTATGAATTTTGATGATGACTGCCTGTCCTTTTGATTATTCTGAACCATCACTGTCTTTGTTCGTTTTATAAAGATGCACTTGGATCAACTGAGAGAACTACCCTGCCCCAGGTTATGATTAAGGGTTTTGATTTTCGAAAATAAAAACTCCTACTTCTTTGGCTCTGATGGGTTGACGAGGGATTATCATCCTTATAACTCCAGTGTTTAAGGGTTGAAACAATGCCTGTACTTCATCAGCGGGGTTTGTTCAAAAGCATACTGTAAATTGCGGTATCGTTTTCGTCATCCTCCCTCAAGAGGCTCAGAGTTATTAATCGCGAGTTGATCATCAGAAAAAATATGAAAATAGTTTGCATATAGTGAATGCGAATATATTGATTCAAAAATAGACATAAGCGATGCATTAATGGGATAACAATGTTTTAACATGAATAAATGTTTAAACAAAAGAAAATCACAACTTGAATTCGAATGAACAAAAAGTGTTTTCTATTTTAGCCATGTCTTGGCAGGGGAGCAGTGATCACGTGGGGGGTCTTGGGTACTTCAAAATGGATCTCTCCAGCGTCTATCATGTCTTGGATCTTGTTTTTGAGCGGCCAGCAGTTGTCCGTAGTATGCCCCGGGCTATCAGAATGATACGCGCACCTATCATTGGGATGATAGTTAGGAGCAGAAGTATTTGGATTCCGGAGAGGAGCCTTTAAAGTGATCAGCCCTGCTTTCAACATTTGTTGCAGTGCTTGATCCAGCGACATGTTGATTTTGGTGTACTGCCTTTTAGGCTTGTCTGGTTGACGCTGGTGAGGTTGATGTTGAATTTGTGGTACTGAAGCCATTTGAGAAACTCTTCCCTTATCTCCTTGTCTCAAAGGTGGTTGAACAATGACTGTCTCTTTACCCTTAGACGTTTGCCCCAGTTGGTTACCCTGAAGCAGTTGGTTGACAAGAAACCGGAGCTCATCTTGTCTTTGTGCTAGACCTTGAATGGCATTCCTCTGCCCCAGCATTTGAGCTTTCATAGCGTCCATCTCAGACTGTAGGTGTTCCAACTTTTCATCCTCAGCATTGCCCCTGACGAAGGTCTCCGTGAGAAGTATCCTTAGCTCCTCTTGCCCCTTGGATAGGTTCAGGAGGATTTCTCCAAACCGGGTCTCTTGAGCGAGAAGGTCCTGGTTATCTGGTCGGAAGGCCATTGCTGAAATAAACAGCGAGGAGGGTAAGTGACCTGCAGAAGGGATACCTGTAATGCAATGATGGGTATGATATGCATGCAATGTTTTCAAGGACCTCGCGGGGTAAACAAGAAAATTGGTTAGCATTTGGATCCGGCAGTTTGATTGAAAGAATTTCATATTTGTTGAGAATCCTTCTTCCAAGGGTCAAAGGCTCACCATATCCAGTGGGTCATAGCCCCTGATAACCTTAACTAGGGGATCATTATTCGAGTGTCAAAGCTCACCATGTCAAGTGGGTCATAGCCTCTGACAACCTGGGCTAGATGAAAATAAATCCTCTTTGCCCCTCGTTGGGACAGTTGGTTCATCATGACCTGCATCACAAGCCCTTGAGATCCTTGAAATGGGTTAGGATGTATGCAATGGTATGATGTTATGGTATGCATGGGGTAATGTAGGTAACCCTGTTATGAATCCTTATTAAGGACTGCAAACTAAAACCTGCAAGGAATTTAGGATACCCTGTTATGAGTCCTAATTAAGGACTACAAACATAACCTGCAAGAAACAAGTGTCAGGTAACAAGCATGCAAATAGTCAAGTACGAAGGCACACGAGTCACACAAGAGAAGCCCTTAAAGTTTAGGCCAGCATGAGGTCTAGGTACTACCCTCTTTCAGTTTGTTGGTTCATACCTGTCCTAATCAAAAGTAACCGGGTTCTTAGAGGATCCCAATATCATTGACTACCCTCAATCGGTCATAACTCCAGCATCGCAATCTTTTCTTGCGGCCAGAACCATCACGAGAGTTTAGCCTCAATGGGCGTAGCATACTGCTACTGTTCTAATGGCCAAGTTGTGTCATTTAAGGTTCTAAGGTTGTTGGTGCTTAATGACTCCTCAGAAGACCCATATTCTCCTCGTTTCAACACGAGGGATATCGGTACAGACCAAGGCGCCACACCAACGTAGCCACTGCTTCACCCATGTCGGTATACGCCGGACAGGTCCCTCACAGCTTATGCTACCTAAACAGGGTATCCCCAGATCCGGGTTAGGATCTATGTAACTCCCATGCAACCCACAATAATAAAGCAAACAAGCACAACAATTGAAAACACAAGTGATCTTAGTCCTAAGGTACACCTCACTTTATAAAATGTCCCCAGCAGAGTCGCCAGTTCTGTGATCGGTGGATCTGGAACTGACTGTTTAACGCTGGTTCGCGAAATGTCGCGGAAGCAAGAGTCGCCACCGTCTTTTATTTTCTCCAAATGGAAAGGACAAAAGCACAGAAAAATTCCTTAAAGAGATTGCTCTCGGTTCGGGAGGTAGATTATAGAAAGGGAAGGTGTTAGCACCCTTTCTATCCATGGTTATCCATGGGCTCTTAGATACTTGCTCATTGTGTTTTCAAAAATGGTTTGTTTGCTTTTCAACTGTGGGTTTAAAAAAAGTTTCTTTGAAAGTTTCAGATCGACTCATGCGTCAGAGTGTTTGAAAAATTGTTTTGAAAGCTTTTGAAAAGTGTCAGTGTGAAAAGTCTTTTTTGAGTTTGTTTTGAGATTAGAGCAAGTATCCTTGAGAACCTACCTACCCTAAGGAATTCGTCTGTGTAAATGTCCTTAAAAGTAGTGCCATCCCACCATTGAGAGGTAGGTAGCACCACCGTTGGAGGTGTTCGGGTCAATTCGAGTTTTGGGACGTGGTGATCACCAGAGCAATGGGAAGACACCTTAGAAGCTACCCTCATGCCAGGTTCCCGGATCATGAGGACTTACTAAGACGCCCTCTACTCGACGATCACCTTTCGAGGCAAGGCAACAGTGAGGCGTACCCTAGGGGTGGTGTGTGATTTGTGTGTCAGATTCGCTTATTTTTGTCTTGTTCATGTCAAAGTGATCTATGCGTTTGATTTTAATTAGACATTCATTCTTTCATGCTCAATTAACAGTTAGGAGTGCGGAAAAGATAAATCTACGACTATTACAAAGGCGCGGGTCCACATCGCCAAAATTTCCAGGACCCGATTTAGCGGAAAAATAAATAATGCGAAGAAATAAAGTGCGAAAAGTAAATTACATGGCTTTGGGATATTTACAAAATTATAATGAACGATAATAAAATAAATGCGCAATTAACTGATTAATGACGGGCGTTGGACCCTTTTGCAAATAATTAAAGGTTAATGAGCATTAAAAATAAAGTGATAAAAGGAATTAAATGTTTTTTTGATATTTTGTATTTTTTAAGATTTTAAAAGAAAAAGGAAGTATTAATCAAAATTAAACTAAACGGCAAACCCTAAATTCTAATATTTTTTTATTTATTAAGAAAGAATTAAAATATGACCTAAATTAACCTAAAATTTATTATATATAATTTTTAATTATGAAAATAAAAATAATAAATAAATAGTATTGTGAGAAATAAAATTTAAAAAAGACATTAAAACTATTAATTAACCTAATTCTACATGTTTTGGATTTTTTTTATTAAAAAAGAATTAAAATTAAAACCTAATTAACTAAATATTGACATATTAATTTATTTATAAAAATAATCATTATAAAATAAATATTATGTTTTTGTGTATTTCCTGATTTTTTAGTGTTTTTATATTTTTGTTAAAATAATTAATTAAAACAAATAATTAAAATAAACAATCAATTAAAATAAAAAAAAAAAAAAAGAAATCAAACCAGAGTGGGGTGTAGTCCCCAATTTAGGAGGTTCAAATTTAATAGGCCTGGCCCAATAAGCTTACAGCGTGTTGACTTTCCTGGATCACATGTCAACGCTTTGACCTGGTACATGGTGCATCTTAAATCTTGGCCATGGATCTGAATGAGATGGACACGTGTGGGGCTTGAGAGGGTAAGCATATGGTACATCTGGACGTTAGTGCTGCATAGAATCAAATATTGCAAAATAATATGGCAAATATGCAAGACCTGGGACTTGAACCCAGGTCTGTGAGGTCACAAGCGTAGTGCGTTGCCAGCTGAGCCATTCATCTTCAATTAACATAATATAGCAATTAAATAATAAATATCAAAATTGGTCAATGGTCCTAAAAGCGCGCGCGACATTTAAATGAGCCAGTCCCATTATGCCACGACATTATCATCTTCATCCCTGTAAACGTAAGACTCAGAGGCCACGGTTTTTTGCAGTGTGGCTTTAGAGAGGCTATGAGAAAATAGCGACTAGCCCCTCGTCGCTCATAAATTGAGCGCGAGGGTGCCATCTTTTCCGTCTGGACGAGCTGAGTGTGATGATGGTACTGGCATGGTCCAATTTTATGGTATTGCTAAAGCCCCAATTTCAAGAACCTGAAAACCTAGAAATTCGTCAATGGTGACTTTGAATACACAGCATATAAACGCAATTAGATCACATGGTTAGTTTAGAAACATGCTTATGAGTATAAATACATGAAAAAAAATGCAAAATCATGCTTGAATCATGCTATGCGAATTCAGAAATTTTGCTTCACAGTTTGACCATGGGGTACCAATTCTTGAGGTTTTTGCTGTTGTTAATGATTGGAAAAGGTTCTGAATGGTCCAAGGAAGCTATTGCAACAAAAATCCAAGCTTGAATCGTCCTAAAAGCTAGATTTCAGTGTTTGACTTTTTGAGAATTTTTGCAAATTTGTGTATTGGTTTGCTGCGCAATTTTTAGTCTAGGATGATTAGGGTTGTGATGCTGATCATATATGGAGTGATTTAGGTCAATAAAACTAGACAAAATCTTAGGCATTGATGAATTTCAATATTTGATTTCATGGATCTTTTTTCATATCTTTTTCATGTTGTTTTTATTCAATCATGATCCAATCTCATCAAAACTTGCCCTAATCATTTAAGCACGAAATATTAACCTTATAATGTGCATAAAAAGATTTTTTAGGTTAAGGTTATATTTTTCATGAATTAAAATCATTTAAATGAATATAAATTAATATTGATTCAAATAAATAATTAAAAAATATGAGAATACTTCCCTTTGGGCCTAGTGGTCGTGCATAGGCTTGGCATGAAGAAATTTGGAAGATAAATGGGCCCATTTGCATTTTTAGGCCTTTTGCATCAATGTTGACTTTCAAAAATTTCCAAAAATTTCCCAACTTCCACAAGGCATAACTTGGTCAATTTTTAAGCTTTTCACATGTTCTTGGACATTTTGGAAAGGTCTTTGAGTCCTTTAACCAATGCCTTTGGTCCCATGTCATTTTGATTTACCAATCTCAAGTTATGGCCTTTGACTTAAAGTCACTTTTTGTTGACTTCTGAAAATGACCTATAATGTTGAAATTGATAACTTTTTGTGAGAGCATTTCTTGGACTTGGAACATGAAGATGAATTGTAGGAAATGTCTTTCTCTTCAAAATGAGCTTTGGATGGAATTTTTCTGATAATCCATGTGAAAGTTATGCCCTGGTCAATTTCAGTTGACTTTTTCAGCTGTCCAAATATAGCAACTTTTGCATCTTTGATGATTTCTGAGCCAAATTTTGAGAATCATGATCAAGCATTGATCAAATGATGTTTGTGGCTTCAAAATGATATATTGACCAAAAATTTGAACTTTTGACTGTCAAATGACCATTTTGCCCCTACAGTTGACTGTAGTGCAATCTAGGGTTTTGACTGTGCAATTTTGAGCTGAATGCCTTGAAACTTGACATGAGGATACTTGACCATCTTTTTAAGCATGTGAGACTTGATTGGGCCTTTGAAAAGTTCATTTGCTTGGCTAGAACTCAAACCCTAGTTTTGACTGTATAGGAGCCAGTTGAGCTGCACAACCCTTGGGGAATTTTGTGACCTTGACTTTGACAATTCTTGATGAATATGGGAGGGCAAATTTTGGGGTACAACACCGACCTCAACTCTTTCCCCAGTCATAATAAATTCAGTAAACCCCGACGATGAACTACCGATCAAATGATTGAAATACGGACCAGACAAAGTCCCAAGAAACATATCCACTAACTCCCTATCAGCCAGAGGGGGTTGTACTCTTCCAGCAAGATCTCTCCACTTCTGAGCGTAGTCCTTAAAACCTCCGCTCACACCCATAGACATACCCTGAAGTTGAGTACGTGTGGGAGCGAGGTCGGCATTATACTGGTATTGCTTGTAAAAAGCAGCGGCGAGGTCCTCCCAGTTGCGGACATTAGCTCCTTCTAGTTGATAGAACTATTCAAGTTGAGTCCTTGACAGACTATCTTGAAAGAAATGAACCCAGAGGTTCCTATCAGCAGTATATGGTTGAATCTTTCTAACATACGAGCGAAGGTGTAACTTCGGGCAGGAGACCCCATCGTACTTAACAAAGACAGGAGCTTTAAACTTGTGCGGGATCACCACCCCAGATGCCAAACCCAAATCTCCGAAGTCCAGACCAGGGACTTTCTGGATCTCCATTGCGCTTAACCGGTCTTCAAGTTGCTTATACCTATCCTCAGCAGGAGGATACTGGTCTTCATCAAAATCAGTGTCATTGTCAGAAACCACAGGGCTAGGACCCTTCCTTTTTTCTTGATTCTCTCCCCCTCCAGATGAGTGAGATAAATCAACCTCCTGTCTCAACCTGTTCCCAGACCTGTGACCCATATTCAAGAGGATTGTCTTCTTCTTCTTCTTCTTCTTCTTCTTCTTCTTCTTCTTCTTCTTCTTCTTCTTCTTCTTCTTCTTCTTCTTGTCCTTCAAGATGAGAGTCTTCAAATCTTTCTGACCTTTGGCCAAGTTCATGAACATCTCCTGGAACTGAGCATTCTGAGCTTGCAGAGCCTTGATGGCTTGATCAGTAGGTGTTTCAGAAGACATGTTGTGCTAAAATAAACAACGAAGAAGATAAGAAACCTGTAAGGATACCTGTAGTGAGGTGCATGGGAATGGAATGCGTATGAAATGATTTCAAAGACTTTAGGGAGATTCAAATTTGTAAACCGAAATAAAACACACTTTTATTAGATTAAAACTTGAAACAATGTTTAACAAATGCCTTTAAGGCATTACAAAAGAAATACTGAAAAGCAAGTCTAAACTAGAAATAATAAAAGACATCAGAATTCCCATGGTCGTTTTCCTTTCGTGCTGACATAATCGTTGATTGTCCTCTCAGTCTCTAGCTGCCTTGTAAGCTTCAGGATCTTCCGTTCCTGCTCATGATACTTCTCTCTGTAGGTATCCCATTCTTCCCTTAGCTGGATCCAAGACCTTTTTAATGTCCCTAGATCAGTAGGCATATGAGGATGGAGGATTGTATAAGGAACCCCTTCTTCATCAGTATGCTCCACAATTATAGGCAAAACAACTTCGTATGACATCCCCAGCTTTTGAGAACGGGCTCGAACCCACTGGAGATATGGTTGTATCGGGAGAGAAGTCTTCATTCCTAGCTCATGTGGATCAGACCTGTTCACCCTGTCCCAAGCTCGTATAAATCTGCGGCGATGTCCCTCAACATCCCCCATGAAGTCAAAGACAATGTCTAAAAGCAGAAGCTCATGAGGACCGTCCCTTCGAGCTCGTCCAAACTGTCGTAAGGCCAAACAAGGATTATAGGTTATCCCTCCTCTAATTCCAAGCAATGGAACATTGGGGTATTCCCCGCACCGATCAATGACAGCTGCTTTTTCCATATCTTTAGTACTCCAAAGGATGTCCGTATGAGCAAGGGACATGATTATGTAAGCCCAACCCATACCTTCCTCATTCTTCAATACAAATTTGGGGAGGTGAGAAATAAACCACCTCGCCAGCAGCGGTGTACAGCACATGAGAGTTCCCCATTTCCGAACAGTACGAGTATAAAGAGCATGCAGAATATCACCCAAGAGAGTAGGCACTAGGTTATGGGACATGAAAATCTTGATTGCGTTCACATCGATAAAAGAATCTGAATTTGGGAACAGAACCAAGCCATAGATGAGGAGAGCCAGGATGTCTTCAAATGCTTGAAAGTCCAAACTATCCCAGAACTGTTGAGCTTGATCAATAAAAAACTTAGCCAAGAAACCTTTCATCCCACTCCGAGTCTCCCAGTTAGATACTACATCAGCCTTTGTAAGATGGAGGGCTGAAGCAATATCCTCTGGCCTAGGAGATATCTCCAAACCTGTAAAGGGTGTCTGCTCTATAATAGATATGCCAAGTAAATCAGAGAACTCCTCTAAAGTAGGGACCAACTGATAGTCCGGGAAGGTGAAACAGTGATGCAACAGGTCAAAGAACTGGAACAAGACGCTCATCATTTGCTCATCCAACTTGGAAGTGACCAAACCAAGGAGATGACCATGTCTTCTAACAAAGGAAGAAGTATCAGGAACCTTTGAAACCAACTCTCTAAGCTGAGCAGGTATTTGCACGAAACTGATCCGAATGGTATTTCTGCGCATAGAAGCCATGATCTTTAAAACAGAACAAAGATGAATCCCCTCGGTCTTTGAAATGGTTAGTCTAATGAAATATGCATGCGATGTCATGAATCATGGTGCCATGATAGAAAACACACCACAGGTATCATAGATAGCAAACATGGTAAGGGCAAACAAGTCACGCAATAGCCCTTAAAGTTCAGGCTGGCATGGAGTCTAGGTACTACCCTCTTGCATTTTAGTTGGTTCAACCTGTCCTAGTAATAGTAACCGGGTTCTAGAGGTTCTCAATATCACTGACCATCCTCGATCGGTCATAATTCCAATTTAGCAATGAGTGTAGCATACTGCTACTTTTCTATGGCCAAATTGGTCAATTATAGGTTCTAAGGTCAGTTGATGCTTAATGACCCATTAGCAGCCCCATACTCTCCTTGTTCCTCCACAAGGGATATCGATACCAACTAATGTGTCACACCAACGTAGCTACTACTTCAATCGTATCGGTCTACGCTATACAGTTCCCTCATAGTCTATTGCTACTTACCTAAAAGGTGTTCCCCAGATCCGGGTTAGGATCTATAGTAACTCTGATACAAAGCCCACAAAGATAAAGCATACAGATCAAACAATTGAAAACAATATGATGAACTATTCATAAGGTACACCCCACTTATTAACTCCCCAGCAGAGTCACCAGTTCTGTGATACGGTGGCCAGAACCGGGATGTGTTTCCCTATTTTTTAAGGAATTTTCTGGTTTGCATTTTGCATTTGTGTTCGCAAAATGTCGCGGTAAGCAAGAGTCGCCACCAACTTTTATTTTATCCAACAAGGAAAGGAAAAAAGCACAGAAAAATTCCTTTTTTGAGATATTTCTGAGTACGGGGGGTAGATTATAGAAAGGGAAGGTATTAGCACCCTTTCTATCCGTAGTTATCTACGGGCTCTTAGGTACTTGCTCATCATTTTCAAAATTATTTTCTTTGTGTTTGTAGGCTTTGAAATTTTTTTGTTTTAACTTCGATTTAACTCTTGCTTCTGTCTTCAAGAGTGTAATGAAGTGTTTTTTTTTTTGAAAACTTTGTTTAAAAAGGAGTGTAAGTATGAAAAAGTTTGTTTTGATTGATTAAGTACTTAAGAACTAATCTACCTACTCGAAAAAATAATCGTTCTATGCTTGTTTCCTTTAGACAGTGATATCCCACTATTAGTGAGTAGGTAACACCGTCGTTGGAGTTTGAGGGTCAATTCGAAAGGGACGTACGGTCACTAAAGCAATGTTAGGACGTCTTAGTAGTAACCCTAATGTCTTAGATCAGTTATCCAAGGCAACAATATCCGAGGCAACTCTGATCTTTGGGCAAAAGGACGACCACTAAAGCATCCTATACTCAATGACCGTTTACCGAAGGCAACCAAGTGGGAGTGTACCCTAGGAGTGTGCATGTGTGAGTGATTCAGTTTCAGATTTATTATCTTTGCACATGTTTAAGGTTATCTAACTGTTTTAATGTTTTTCATACATTCTTGTCATGCATCCTAATCATACATCTAACAGTTAATATTTGTGGAATTTAAAATGCAGAATTTAAACTAAGCTATTACAAGGCTTCGGGTATTTACATAGCCAAAAACAAACCCTTTGAAATTAAAGCGATAAATGTAAATAAAGCGTCCTAATTTAAACTATTACAAACTGTGAGCAGATACAATAATTGGGATAAAAATAAAGCGCGCGATGACAAATTAGATCGAATGTGAACTAGGGTTTTGACCCTTCTATCCTAATGAAAATAGAAAATGTTTTTGTTGTTTTTAATATTTTTTAAGAAAAAAGAAATTAGGTTTTAAAAATTAAATGTACAAATAATTAGTTAATTAAATTAATTAATGAAAATAATTACATGACTTATTTTTGGTTTTTGGTTATTTTAGAGAAAAAAATAAAATATAATTAAGTTAGTAATAAAACCTATTTATTCTAATTAATTTTAATTATGTACAAAAAGAAATTAAAGTTATCTAAATTAAATCTAATTAAATTAATAAATTTATTAATAAAAAATATGCCTAAATCTAATTGGTGAAAAATAATATTTTTGTGATTTTTTTTGATAAAAAAAGAAAATGATTTAATTGTTAGTAAAAGAAATTAAATGAGCTAAATAAAATATAAAAGGAATAGAGAAAAATAAATGGGCCTGAGAATTATGGGGGTGTGAATATCAATCTGGGCCCAATGATTGGAAGTCCATGTTGACTTCTGAGATCCAGCACATTGCCTTGACTGAGGTCCATCATGGTCATCATGTCATAGCCATCAAATCTGGCTTCTTGGATTCCTAAATGGTTGGATTTTGAGGGAGTATGATAGGCCTTGGATTTATGTGCACATGTGATAGCCTAAAATAAATTAAGAAAAAACACAAATGTTGGAGGCAGGGGTCGAACCCCTGACCTCGAGCACTCCCACGCCTTAACACCAACCTGGCTACCACTAGGCCATCTGCTTTTGTTTGTACATGTAATGAATAATAACAATAATATATAAAAAAACAAGAATTAGTGGAGAATAAAAAAAAATGCGCGCCAGGTTTGAATAGGCCAATGGAATGGTGACAACTGGTCATCTTCTTCCTCTCTCTGTGGGTAAAAGTCTCATACTTTTACCAACGGACGTTTGTCCGTGGCTACAAGCAGAGCTCGTTCCAAAATCTTCTATGTGCCATATAAATGACGTCTAATTCCATGGTTGGACTTGTCTCGTCCTCCTGAACACGATGGTACCATTCATGAAAGCTAATTTCACCTGCAAGCAAAATCCCTAATTCGGAGCTACAAACCCTAACAATGGTGAATTCTAGTATAGGCCATATAAATGCAATTAATCAATACAGGAAGCTTGCAAATGTTTCATGGATCAACAATATATGATTAATTCATCCTAATAATGCCTAAATCATGCTATTCGAATTCAAGAAATATTGGATATCGTGATGGACTTACAACGCGATTTGGGACTGGAAAGGCTTGGTTCTTGATTGCTTTAGCTTGCTGACACTCCCAGGAATCGATTGGGATAACTAGAAGGCCTTGAGGATGCCTGGAAATAAGAATTTGATCTTGCACTTTTCTTAATTTTTTTCAGTTTTTGTTTTGCCTCTTGCGCCTGCTTCCCACCTAGCTTTAGGTCTGCCTCGCTTCTATATGTATTGAGGAGGGAATTAGGTTTGAAAACCTGGCCTCAATCTTCCTCCATCAATGAGTTTTGATTTGATTTGGTTCACCTTTAAATCTTTCCAAAAATGGCCTAAATCCAATCTTTTTGTCCACTCTAATGCCTTGCACGAGTTTGAATACATGCTAGCTGTATAATAAAGCCTGAAACAAGCATAAAATCTTTAGTTTTCAATACTTTGGATTTTATATGATTTGTTTTGATTTAAATTAATTTAATTTAAATAAATAAAAAAAAATAAAAAAATAAGATATTGACAAGTGGAAAAGGCTAGATCTCGTGGACTATGTTGCCAACTCAAAACAAGTGAAAAAGATTGGGCCCATTTGGCAAAAATTGAAGTTTTAGGGATAGTTGACTTTTGGCAATTTTGCAAAAAAGGTCAACTTCACCAATGCATAACTTCTTCAATTTTGACTCTTTGGAGGTGTTCTTGGACTTTTTAGAAAGCTTGAGATGTCCTATAAGCAACACTTTTGGTCTAATAGCATTTTGATATTCCATGCTCATGTATGAAGCTTTGACAAAAAAAGGTGTTTTTGTTGACTTTTCAAAATGACCTATAATGTCCAAATTCATAACTTCTTGTGAGTGCATATTTTGAACTTGGGAGCTCAAGATGGATTGTAGAGAATTGAATCCTATTCAAAATGAGCTTTGGATGGGTTATTTATCATAAAGTATTAGAAAGTTATGCTTGGTCAAAGTTGAGTTGACTTTTCCTATAAAACCCTAATTTAGTAACTTTTGAGTCTTGATGAATTATGAGCAATCCTTGATGAATCATGATCAACCCTTGATCAAATGATGAAATATCCTTAGAAATGAGAATGTTGACTAAAAATCTTGAAGTTTGATTGTATGTGGGCCACAATTGACTTCTGCCCTAGCACATTCGATTTCTAGGCCTTTGAGCAATTGGCTGAGCAAACTTCCTCTGCAAGGCTTGAAACTTGACATGGATGATCTTGAGAACATATTAGGACATTGGTGAGAATTTGGGGTCACTTGGACTCAAGTATCTTGATGCAACATGAAACCCTAACTTGAGGTAGACTGCCTTAGGAGAGAGCTTGTCTGGCCAACCCTTGGACTACCTTGAGCAACTTGGGGATCTTTCTTGAAATGTTTTGAGAAATATGGGAGGGCAAATTTTGGGGTACAATAGGTACACTTCTTCCAAGACAGTCTATCTGGAACTCAACTTGATTGACTTTATCAGTTAGAAAGAGCCAACATTCATAACTAGGAAGATCTTGCTGCAACTTTCTACAAACAATACCAATACAATGCTGATCTTGTGCCTACCCGTACTCAACTATAGAGTATGTCCATGGTTTCCAATGAAGGTTTCAAGGACTATGCACAAAAATGGAGAGACTTGGCTTGAAGAGTTCAACCTCCCCTATCTGAAAGAGAATTAGTAGACATGTTTTTGGGCACCTTGTCTGGTCCCTTCTTCAATCACCTAATTGGGAGTTCATCGGCGGGTTTTACTGAACTGATATTGAACGGAGAAAGGGTAGAAGCCGTGATAAAGAGTGGAAAGATTCAGAAAGATACATCCGCTGCTGCTATGAGGAAGCCATTTATTGGAAAGAAAGAAGTGGTTGTTGTTTATCCTCAAAGAAATCAAGATAAGGCCTAACGTCGTCCAATGGTGGAGGCTGTTATGATTCCTAAACCTGCACATGATTAGCAAAGAAACAACCAACCAAGGATGGAAAGGCCAGTTAGACAATTCACCAGAATTAACATGACCCTATCTCAAGTATTGCCACATCTATTAAGATCCAACCTGGTGACTGTGAAAGAAGCTCCAAAGAACCCTAACACAACATCTCCTCACTATCATCCCAATGCCCGCTGTGCATACCACTCTGAGAGTCCCGATCATGACACTAATAACTGTTGGGCTCTAAAGAACAAAATAGAAGACCTCATTAAAGCCAAAGAGATTGAATTCGATGCGCCCGAAAAGCCAAATGTCATTTATGCCCCTATGCCCAAACATGGCCATAATACCAATGCCATTGAAGAAGAAATGTTTGTTACTTCAGTTGATGAACTTATGACCCCACTCCTGACTACTAAAGTGAATTTGTTGAATGCCGGTGTGTTCCCAGGCTGTGATGAAGGCTGTCATTTTTGTTTGTCCTCACCAACCAGTTGTCCTTTGTTGAAAACAGGCGTTCAGTGCCTAATAGATAACAAATAAATTTTGTTTGAAAAGACTTCTGTTCCACCTGTTCCTTTTAAAAATGTTTCTATCATTACCATTTCTGCAAATTCTTCCAGGGTCTCCACCAAAAGACCCGTTATAATTACATCAGTTCTGAAAGCAACTCCTTTGATAATTACAATGCCTGGACCAGTCCCGTATTCGTCAGACAAAACCATACCATGGAATTATGGAGGGGGTGTCTACAACCACGGTATCAAGCAAGATTGGCCAGCCGCCGAAGATTTAAGTTCTGATAAAGTCGACTCTGATATCAGTAATAATGCATGAACTAGCAAGATTACCCGAAGAGGAAGGATATTCTCTCCAGAAATTGCTCCCCCAAAAGCAGTTTCTGGACCCGTAATCATTCCTAAGGCTATCCCTAGTCCTACAATCATCCCCATTAATACTCCAACTGACAAAGCTGTTACAATCCCTGCTATCACTCCTACTGACCTTCCTGCTACCGAGTTAACCGGGACTCGAGGTAAAAGTATTTTGATTGAGCCTGTCCGGACGAAGACACAATCATCGGCTATCCCTGAGACCTCCCGAAAAGAGATGGAGAAAATTCTAAAAATCATAAAAAGAAGCGACTACGATGTAGTTGAGCAACTGGGGTAGACTCCATCTAAAATTTCCATGTTGGCTTTACTACTATGTTCCGAGGCGCATGCAAAAGCCTTGGTAAAATTCCTAAAAACTGCCCATGTACCCCAAGAGACATATGCCGATCAGTTCCAAGACTGCGTAGCCAGCTTGACTGTAGATAATGGTCTAGGTTTTTTGGATGCTGATTTAACACCAAGAGGAAGGAAGCATAATGAGGCATTGCATGTCTCATTTGAATGTAGGGGCACAACCCTGGCTCATGTTTTAGTGGACACTGGCTCATCTCTGAATGTATTGCCTAAAAAAGATCTTGATAGGCTTAACTGTGAGGGATTGACATTAAAGCCAAGCAAAATAGTAGTAAGGGGTTTTGATGGATCGAAAAGGATGATGCATGGGGAAGTGGATATCCCCATAAAGGTTGGAACCCAAACATTCGATTCAACTTTTTATGTAATGGATATCCGTCCCTCATATTCCTGCTTGTTAGGCCGACCATGGATTCACAATGCTGGCTGTTGTACCCCAAAATTTACCCTCCCATTTTTCATAGAAGACACAACCCTAGGGTTTCTCAGATATTCAAGATTGGCTCAGGAATCGATCAGACATATTTTCTTCTGTGGCAGTAAACCAGCAATTAGGGTTTTTCTTGCAATTCTCAAAAGAAATGAATTCTCAAAGATCCAATTGGTTTTCACAGGTTTTCATGCTTTCCCAAGTTTACTAAAAAGACAGTGTTTGTTCTCAAGGTTAACCAGATGATTTGCGTCTTCTAAAACATTTGATTGGTTAAGAAATGGAATACACAGTGCGTGTTTGTTTGGAATGCAGTTGCGAGATTACAGAATTATTGGAATTTAAGTTATCGGATTGGAGCGTTTTTGTTTCAATTGTCTTGATTGAGCATTCAAAAATCAAATAGGATGCAAAGAGAAGATTACAAGTTATTGTTGATCAAAGATTTCAAGTAACACCAGAATATCTCATAAGACTTTCTCCATTTATTTCAAAAGTTGTTACAAAATAATTTATTATTTAAATACTTTAGGTTTTACAACTTATTGTATTTGAAAATAAATTAGTACAACTATTGGTTACAATACAAGAATGTTTCTCTAAATTACAAAGAAAAGAAATTGAATCTATGCCTAAGGTTGACTGAGGTTCCTTTGCTTCCATGCTTGCCACATAGTCTCTTGCTTCCCCTGCTTTGTCCTCTCCATTGTGCTCACATGAAAATGAAAGACAGAAGAAAAAGTTAGTACAAATTAATTGGACATGAGCAAGAATTTTCAAAAGAAAAAGTGTTCATCATTAAAGTTTGAAATTTGGAATACGAAGGCTTTTTTTAATTCATCACATTTTTATTTTATCTATTTGCAAATCACAAGAAGATTATTCTTCTTGGTTCACAAAAAGAAGAAATAAGAAATAAAGCTGTCCAAACATGCAGAAATGCGCAAACTAAAGCAAACTGTCCAAAATACCACAAAGCTGTCCAAACAAGAAATGCAACCAAAGTCGTCCAAACAAGAAATGCAGCAAGGCTTCCCAAACAGCAGCCAATTGCCCAAACAGCAAAAACAAAATGCTAACGAGGCAACAAAAAACATCATAAGCTAGAGCAGCCAGCAAAGAAGTATAACATATGATAACCAAGTCAAACAAGCAAGAGGCTTGTTCAATAAGCCAAATCATCATTTTCCAGTTATTTGCAAACTTTTCAGAAAAAGGCAAAAGAGAAATTGACTCTTAGGGTCATTGAGAGAGAACAGAGGAAAGAAGTCACCTAGGGATGCACAACCCTACTGCCCTGCTGTCACAGTTGCATAGAAGCTGCTAGAAAACAAAGTTGCAACAAAAAGAGCATAAGAACAATATGCCAAAGTATTCAAAATTTATTGGTTTTCCCACCATTTTGAATAATTTTTCAACAGAAGCAACATAATATAACAGTAGACAAGGCTCAAGCAAAATAGAGAAAAAAATTATCAAACTCAGCAAACCAAAGTCTCCACTGTCAAAAATCCCAAGCCTGATCATCAAGCATCAAAACTGTGAAAACATAACCAAAAGCCAAAACTCCCAGCATCCATCCTCAAACAGCCAGAACCACCAAACTAAACCTTAAAACCATCATCAACCCAAAACAAAACAAAAAGAAACAGAAAAATATCCCAAACTGTAACCTTCAAACTGTCAAAAATCACAAACTATTTTCAAAACAAGTCACAAACCTGCAACTCATCAACAAATATACCAAGCAAATATCAACCTCCAAAAACTGTAACAAAGCAAAAGCCTAAAAAAACCTCAAACCATTTTCAAACTCAAAAGTCCAAGAACTGTCAAAAGCATCAAAACTGTCAAACAGTTCAAACCAACCTTCAAACTGCCATCAACCAAAAACCTGTCAAGGCCAAACTGTTACAAGGCCAACAGTTCAAACCAAAAATCCACAACCTTCCAATCCTCAAACCATCAAACTAAACCTATTAAACATAAAAATCAAAAACCAGAAAAACATACTCAACCAAAACCTGTAAAACAGTTCAAACCAAATCTCCAAACCTCAAACCATCTCAACACCATCAAACCTCCAAAAACAGTTCAAACCAAATCTCCAAACCTCAAACCAAAACTGTAACAGGGCTAAACTCATCAAACCTGTTGAAATACCAACATTCCAAAAATCCATAACCAAAAACAAGATCAAAAACTTGCAACAAACAACCTGTAACTCAAAACACAGTAGTACCTTTTCAAAAAAAAAACCTAGAATCATTTTCAAATTCACAAAACAGTAGCAAACTCACAAAAATCACAAAACCCAGAAGCACAACATCGTCATCATTCAAAGCTCAGAGGACAAAAAAAGGTTACCAGAAGTACCGAGGCCTTCGTCTTCATTTCTTCCCCCCCCCCCCCCCCCCCCCCCGTTTCCGGCCACCAAGGAGCAATTCTCTCAGTCTCACCATCCCCTTCCGCTTCACAGAAAAGTTCCAAACATGTATGACTACTTCACCTTCATCATAAGCCATTTCCTGCATCGCAATGGATAATAAAGTAGATTAACAGAAGAACATGAACAAAACACACAAAACCAATGAAACTGTTAAGCTTTAAATGAAACCGAACCATACCTTTCAAGAACGAAACCTTTAGAGCTTGGTTAGCAGGTGAGAGAGAGAGAGAGAGCTCTGGCAACAGAAGGTTGAGGGGAGGATCAGATAAGCACAAATTTCAAACCTCTTAGACAAATTCATTTCCGACCTTAGGGTTTTTCAGAGAAACGCGGATCACGGTGAGATGAGGAGAGATTAGGTTGTTAATAGGGCGTTTCAGCCATGAGCTTAGAAGGTTGAGACATTTCAGAGATGGAAAGATGAACGAAAATGGAAAGGATGATTGAACGAAGGAGACGAGGCAGCGCCGCTGTACCAAAGGGTCCACAAACCCTAAATCTCGTTTTGCATTTCCCTAATCACAAACTAAACAGCTTAAGGCATGGGCCTGTTTCATTTACAAATTCCATAAGCCCATGCGTGTTTTGGCTAACCCACCCCCATCTGCCTGTTTTAGTTACAGCAAAATAAAACCACTTTGCTTTTGGGCCTAACACTTCCGAAAATTTCCTAAGCCCATTATTCTTCTTTTTTTAATTTGTTTTTTTTATTGTTTTGTTTTGGAATGTTAAATAAAACTTAAGACATGTTTATTAATTTAATTTAGGTTTTAGTGTTTAATTTTTATCATTTTCTCTTTTTATATAACTTATTTTTATTAATTTTTTTTACATTTAATAAAACACCAAAAACAATAAATTAGTTTAGTTTCTTTCTTTAAATTTACATAATTAATAAAATGCAAAAAAAAATAATAATAAAGATTTTAATCTTTTTTTTTAGGTTTTATCTTTTTCTTTTCATGTAAATACATTTAATTTTATACTTTGTTGATTTTTATTTTCATAAATTGTCATAGCTTTATATTAAATCGCACAAAAATTCAATTTGGTTGTATTGCCTGATATTTGGACATTGCTATTTCATTTGATTCATCCCCATTCGTAACAATTGTACCCCCATTCCCGAACATTCTGTAATAGCTTAAAATTTCAATTCCCGCAATTTACTGTCTTCCATATACTGTATAGTAACTAGGCATGTATGGCAAGATTCAAAAATCAATTGCTAGATGACCTAATCAAAGAATAAATAACTTGAAACTAATACACTTTCTCACACGCGCACCTCTAGGGTAACCTCGCTCGTTGCCTCGGAAATACAATCATGTCCCTCGAATATGCGACACTTTAGCAAATGACCCTTCGATAAACAATGATTGTAGTCCCTCGATGACCCTCGATGTTGCCTTTGATTATAACGATCTCGTCCCTTACAAAAATTGCTAAAGCATCTCGCAAGTTGCCTTCAATGATTGTAAAATTGACCCGCGCCTGTCCCTTCACTCCAATGGTGGAGCTTCTTACCAAATCAATGGTAAGATAACACCATTAAAAGGAATAAGAAAAGAACAACTTAAGACCTTTCGAGTAGATAGATTCACTCTTAGTTACTCGCTTGCTCACGACAAAAACTTTTACACCTACACTCCCATTTTAAAACATTTTCAAAAAGATAAAATGTTTTGTATACGTTCTTATAGAGACGAGAACCATTGCAAAACCTCTTTTCAAAACACTTTTCAAAACACGATTCACAAACACCTCTTTGAACCATTTTTCGAAACAAAACTTTGTATACGTTCTTATAGAGACAAGAACCATTACAAAGAGATTTTTCAAAATAATTTCAAAGCACACAATCAAATGAAAGCAAGTGATCTAAACGAGTAACTAAGAGCCCATGGAAAATCATGGATGAAAAGGGTGCTAATACCTTCCCTTTTCATAATCTACCCCCCGAACCCGAGAAAATTCTCGAAAGGTATTTCCTGTGCTTTTTTACCTTTCCTTTTGGATAAAAGAAAAGTCGGTGGCGACTCTTGCTAACCGCACAAGTGCGAACGAAACGCAAAAATTCTAGTCAGTTCTCCTACCGTATCACACTGGCGCAATCACTTCTACACTACACCAAATGCTGAAGTATCCGATTCAAGGAAAGATTATCACCGTTCATGGAGAAGAAGAATATATGATAAGCCATCTCAATTCCTTCAGATATGTGGAATTAGATGGTGAATTTATTGAAACTCTATTCCAACACTTTGAAGAAGTCCCGCAAGATGTGGCAGTGACTAAGGCTATTCACAAGATCACAAAGCCTCCACTCAGGATGTCATATTTGAAGGATGCAAAGGCAGTGATAGAAGAAGCTAGGTGCACTATCTGGGGAAAACTCCCAGATATCCCATACAAGTCGGATAAGTTTGGCTTGGGTTTCACTTCAAGTGCTTAGAAGGCCGTACGCCACGCTCGTGCTGGAGAACCACCCCTGAAGATCAGCAATCGTGAAGTCAACGCGGTAGAGGATGATGAAGATGGTTGCAACCTGGAGGATTGGATCTTCCCAACTGTCAGTGGAGGGCTCAGCAATTGGGAGGCTAAGTATTTTGTCCTGATCACTTTTATCCCACAGTAATTTGTCTTTACATTTTGTTGGATCTATAATATTAAAACAATTCAAATTCTTAAAACCTTGTGTCTTACCCGAGGCACAATGGTCCATTTGTAAGGGTTATTATCTCATTTCCATATGACATCAATAAATCATGGAAGTTTTGCATACAAACTTTGTGCTCATTGTTTTTTACATTTTCATTTCTTTCAAAGATAGTTGTACCCTTACACACACTCACACTCACAATGCAGGTCTACATCCATTCGGGATCTCATGGGTAACGGTTCTGCTATGGCTTTGTGACTCTGAAAATCTAATCTACCAAGCCGAAGACGAAGGTGAGGAAGATTGTGAAGTACCAGGGGAACTTTCCAGATTACTACTGCAAGAATAGAGAACCATTCAACCCCACAAGGAACCAGTGGACACAATCAACCTGGGTACCGAAGAAGATAAAAGAGAGGTTAATGTGGGTGCCAATCTAGAACCGAGTGTCAAGGAGCATCTAATTCAGTTGCTACACGAGTATGTTGAGGTATTTGCCTGGTCGTATGAAGATATGCCAGGACTTGATGCAGATATTGTGGTACATCGTCTGCCTATAAAAGAGGATTGTCCACCAGTAAAATAAAAGGTCCATCGAATGCGACCAGATATGTCAGAGAAGATTAAAGCAGAAGTCATAAAACAATTTAATGCTGGATTCTTGGCCGTCACCTCCTATCCGCAATGGGTTGCCAATGTTATTCCCGTACCCAAGAAAGACAACAAGGTATGAATGTGCGTAGAGTACAGAGATTTGAATAGGGCAAGCACTAAGGATGATTTCCCAATTCCCCACATTGACATCCTAGTTGACAATACGACACAACACAAAGTGTTTTCCTTCATGGACGATTTCTCAGGTTACAACCAAATTAAAATGGCGCCTGAGGACATGGAGAAAACAACATTTGTCACACAGTGGGGCACATTCTGCTACAAGGTGATGCCGTTCGAACTGAAGAATGCTGGGGTAACCTATCAGCGTGCCATGGTAGCTTTATTTCATGACATGATACATCATGAAATAGAGGTCTATATAGACGACATGATAGCTAGATCTCAAAAAGAAGAAGAGCATCTTGATCATTTACAGAAATTGTTTAAGAGGCTAAAGAAGTACAAGCTGAGGTTAAACCCAAACAAATGCACGTTTGGAGTAAGGTCTGGTAAAATCCTAGGATTTTTCGTCAGCAACAAGGGTATTGAAGTAGATCCTTCCAAGGTAAAAGTGATACAAGAGATGCCTGCTCCTCGTACTGAGAAGGAAGTCATAGGATTCTTGGGACGTTTAAACTACATTTCCAGATTCATTTCTCACCTGATAGCTACTTATGAGCCAATCTTCAAACTATTGAAGAAAGATCAAGTAGTCAAATGGAACGATGAATGCCAAACTGCTTTCGACAAAATCAAAGAATACCTGCAAGAGCCTCCTATTTTAATGCCACCAGTCGAGGGAAGACCATTGATCATGTATCTAACTGTTTTAGAAAATTCAATGGGGCGTGTGCTGGGGAAGCATGACGAGTCTGGCCGAAAAGAGCACGCTATTTATCACCTGAGCAAAAAGTTTACCGACTATGAAACAAGATATTCACTGCTCGAGAAAACTTGCTGCGCTCTGGCGTGGCCTGCTCGCCGGCTAAGACAATACATGCTGACTCATACTACCTTGTTGATATCTAAAATGGATCCGATAAAATACATCTTCGAGAAGCATGCTCTCTCTGGGAGAATAGCAAGACGACAGATGATCCTGACATAATATGACATACAATATACTACCCAAAAAGCTATAAAGGGCAGAGTACTAGCTGATCACCTTGCTCACCAAGCTTTGGAAGACTACCAACCCATGAAGTTCGAATTCCCAGATGAAGATATCATGATGGTAAACAACTGTGAAGAATTCAGGCCATATGACGGACCTGAACAAGGATTCCGATGGACCCTGTTCTTTGATGGGGCATCCAATGCACTCGACAATGGTATTGGTGTTGTACTCATATCTCCTGAATGATGTCATACTCCTTTTATGGTAAGACTCTGCTTCAATTGTACAAACAACATGGCAGAATACGAAGCGTGCATATTTGGTCTCAAAGTTGCCATAGACTTGGGGATCAAATCCTTGAATGTATTCGGAGATTCAACTTTGGTTATCATCCAGATCAAAGGGGAATGGTACACCAAACACCCTAACCTTATCCCTTATAAAGAACATGTTTTGACATTGCTCTCACATTTTGAGAAGATTACCTTCGAGCACTTCCCGCGAGAAGAAAATCAGCTAGCAGACGCACTAGCCACAGTGTCATCTATGTTTAAACTTAAATTGGATAACGAGACTCCCCAGATCACCATTGAACGAATGGATGAACCAGCACACTGTCACGAGATTAATACTGAAGAAGTAGTGGACCAGACTTGGTTTCACAAAGTCAAGAAGTATCTCAAAGCTCAAGAGCATCCAGAAGGAGCTTCAGTCAATGATAAGAAGTTCTTAAGGAGATTCTCTGCTAAATTCTTCCTTAATAATGGCATTCTTTACAAACGCAACCATGACTCTGTGTTACTTCAATGCGTAGATAAGGTTGAAGCTGAAAGGATCATGGCTGAGTTACATGAAGGCACCTTTGGCACCCATTCCAGTGGGCATACGATGGCAAAGAAAATCCTACGGGCAGGCTATTACTGGTTTACCATGGAAGCAGATTGCTATAAACACTCTCGAACCTGCCACAAGTGTCAGATTTATGCTGATAAAGTGCACGTACCTCCAATTCCTTTGAATGTCTTGACGGCTCCTTGGACCTTTGCTATGTGGGGAATAGTTATGATTGGGGAAATCAAGCCGACAGCCTCCAATGGACACCGCTTCATCCTAGTGGCCATTGACTATTTTACAAAGTGGGTTGAGGCAGCCTCCTTCGCTTCTGTTACCAAGAATGTTGTATCTTCGTTCATTAAACAAAATCTCATCTACCAGTATGGTATCCCGGAGAGGATCATCACCGATAATGGTACGAACCTGAACAATACTATGATCACCGCTTTGTACGAGCAATTCAAGATCCATCATCACAATTCTTCCCCTTACCGGCCAAAGATGAATGGTGTTGTCGAAGCTTCAAATAAGAACATTAAAAAGATCATACAGAAAATGACAGTCATATACAAAGACTGGCATGAGATGTTACCATTCGCTCTCCACGGGTATCGTACTATAGCTCGCACATCAATCGGGGGAACACCTTATTCTTTGGTATACGGCATGAAAGTTGTCTTGTCTATTGAGGTTCAGATCCCCTCTCTAAGAATTATGAAGGATGGAGGTCTAAATGAAGATGATTGGGTCCAGACTCGACTTGATCAACTGAACTTAATTGATGAGAAAAGACTTACTGTTGTCTGCCATGGTCAAATGTATCAAAAACGAATGATCAAGGCTTTCAATAAAAAGGTCAGATGCCAAGTGTATCAAGTTGGGGATCTGGTAATCAAATGTATCATACTACCGCAAGGTGATCCCAGGGGAAAATGGACTCCTACATGCGAAGGACCATTTGTAATCAAAAACATTTTTTTTTGGTGGAGCAATGATCTTGACCACCATAGATGGTGACGACCTGCTGCACCCTGCAAACGCAGACATAGTCAAAAGATACTATGCATAAGAGACCCGCTAGGTTGACACACCTAGGCAAAACAAGGGAATCCCGACGAACCAAAAAGATTCGGGCAAAAATTAGGGATAAAAACAAAAAAAATATGTACACCCGACAAGTTGAAAACCCGAAAGGGCGACCTGGGAAAAAAAGGATATCCCGGTGGACTAAAAACCCGAAATGGTGGTCCAGGCAAAAGTTAGAGAATTAAAGCGTATGAGTATGTCTCGTTGGATCAGCTTATGGACAACTTGCAAACTCGACATTTCTAACCAATTCAATGATCTTCGAACAAGGCAACAAACAGACAATATGCTCAGAGATACAAAGGCTATAGCAGGATGAGAATCCCATGGGATTATTACACATAGCTATCTTTTCTTTGTATTAAAATTTTCATTTTTACGACGGCATTCTCTTACTAGAATGTCTGTCTCACTGTACAAAAATACTTACTCAAAGTCAATACAAAGATATTCCTTTGAAAGTACAAAACTATCTGTTTTTCTTTACTCTTGTGTTTTGTTTACAAAAACGTCCAATGATTCATTGTTGAACATATGCATTTGAACATAATTACTGTTTACAAATAAACAAAATAAAAAGACAATTATTGATGGATTTAAGAGATAGGGAAATATCTCTAAGTTTATTTTCCATAAAAATTCCCCGCAGTGTACAGTTTAATCCCCAGCGGAACAAAGCTTCCAATTATCAATCCCCGGTAGAAATCATCCAATTTCTCCAGATTCCCCAGACATATTTTTCAAGCAGTACATGACATTTCCCTTACAGCAGAGTTTATTTCTCTAAACGGAAATTCATCAACACTTCGACTTTAAGACATGAAGACTTACATATCCTCAGCAACATTCAAGGATTTATTTTCCCTAAATCCAACAAACAAGCGCAATAGACTAGCTCACATATGCATACATTGCATCCACATATCATAAACATTAATAAAACAAATGCATTATATCATACATTTCATACAACATGAATTTGCATTTTAGCTAACATTTTACCCTTTTCAGGATAAGATTAACAGCTACCATTAACAATGTTCAGAGTTTGCAGATACAGTTTAGATACGCTCCAGATACATATGCCATCCTGATACTCATTCAGATTCAACTTTCAGATACAATTTAGATATGCTCCAGACACGGATGCCATTATGATACTCATTCAGATTCAACTTTCAGATACAGTTCAGATATGCTCCAGACACGGATGCCATTCTGATACTCATTCAAATTCAACTTTCAGATACAGTTTATATATGCTCCAGACACAGATGCCATTCTGATACTCATTCAGATTCAACTTTCAGATACAGTTCAGATATTCTCTAGACACGGATGCCATTCTGATACTCATTCAGATTCAACTTTCAGATACAGTTCAGATATGCTCCAGACACGGATGCCATTCAGACACTCATTCAAAATCAGCTCCTAGATACAATTCAGATACACTCCAGACACGGACGCTATTCTGATATTCATTCTTTCAGCTTACAAGTTACAATTCAAACAATCACTTTTGGATGGCATCTTTAAGCCCATCTCGTACAAACTTTCTATCACCTCTCCAAATGGCATCTTTAAGCCCATTCCCTCAACCATCATATCACCGAATGCAAATTTATGGGCACTCTAGTGTCCAATCATCTTCCACCTTCGAGTCACGAATGGCAAAACTCGTCAATCTAACTCTTCAGGATTAAGAAGATTTAACAGGGGCAGCTGTTGTACCCCAAAATTTTCCCTCTCATTTACCAAGAATTTGCTCACAAGATCTCCTTGACTCAAGACTGCATTAGGGTTTGGTCAGCTCAAGACACCTCCTTATGCACTGATGACCAAAATTAGGGTTTGAGTTTGAATAAGGACATTTGAACTTTCAATGCCTCATATTATTTTCATGGGTCATTGATGACCCCCAAGATTACTCATGCCAAGTTTCAAGCCTTGGATCACATTTTTGCTCAGTCAATTAAACCGTTGACCTAAAAATCAGTTGTATTCGGAAAAAAGTCAACCATGACCAATTTACAGTCAAACCTCATAATTTTTTATCCACATCAACATTTTAAACCCATATGTATCATTTGATCAAGTTTGGACCATAATTCGTCAAGAGATTTGATCAAATCCCCAAAAGGGCAAAATGGTCAAAATTAGGGTTTTGACTAGGAAAGGGCAATTTCTGATTTTTGACCTAAAAAATGGTCAATTAGTTTAAGGCATGATCTCAAGAGTCCAATTGCATAATTTTGACATAATGACATGGTTCAAAACATTGCAAGTCCATTGGATTGACAGATGAATTTTGCAGTTAACTGGTCAAAAGTCAACTATATACTGAAAAGTCAAACTTTGACTTTTTGGTCAAATTCAAGTGCCAAATATCACAATTCATCAAAACATGTCAAAATATGAAACTTATTCATCAAGAAATCAAAAAGTCAAGATTTCATTTTGAAAAGTCAAAATTTCTAAACTTAGAAAATTTTCTAAGTGTTGAAAATTCATGTTTTTTTTCATGACTTTGAGCCAAATTTTCACCATGACGCAAGATGATTCAAGAGAAACTTCCAACATGAAAGTTGTAGATATCCATGAAATCTACAACTTCTCTTAACACAACTTCTCCCAAAAAGTGATTGGATTTCAAGTTATAATTTTGTGAACATAGGGTCATGAAACTAAACACTTAGTGAAATTTTGCCATAATTTGGTCAGGATTTTAACCCAACTTCATGGCACTTTTTCATATAGTTCCAAGGGGAATCTTCAAAAGAAATTCAAATATGGGTTGTATAGCACATTGAAAGCTTTCCAATATTTCCAAGAACTCCTTGAGATCATTCTTTAGTAGGGAGAATCGAAGAGATGAAGTTGGTGTTTTGTCACTTGAATTACAAGGCATTTTGTGATGAACAAGAATCCAATTTCAAACCTATGCTGCACAATTTTGTTTTACAGGCTTCTAAACCTCAAGATCTATCCATAATCAGAATATTAAACTTGATTTTGAGCTATTATCCAAGTGTTCCAAGCATTGTCCAAGCCAATTTGCCATTTTTGGAAGAAAGTTACCATTCCATTCTTGAAAAGTTGCTTTAATCAAAAAGCCAACTTGTCTTGAGATTCTAACTTGTTCTTTCTACACACGCAACCCCTATAATCCAAAAGCAAGGTGTCTAAGGCCTGAAGAAGCTCAGGACATGCTTGTACAACATTTGAGATTTGTCATTTCACTTTTCTTCAAAAGCAAGTTATAGAGCCATAACCCTATGACTCAGAAGCCTAGATTGATTTTGTGCTGAGATCTTTTCCATACATATTAACAAGTCAATTGCAACACAACAAACGATTTGGAAGCATCCTAAAACTCTCCCAAACTCCCTTGTTTCACAAGACTGCTCAACTTGACAATTTTGAGCAAAAACTCTCCATCTCCATTTCCACTCGTGCATTTTGATTCTTAATCATTCAAACACCTTACATACATCATACACAAGTGATCCAAGCTCCTGTTTCAAGACTGTAACCCCTCTATCACTATTCACCATTTTCAAACATCAAGCTTGCAGGTTGACTTGAGTAGGGAGATTCAGGGACTTTCAAAGCAAAGTAGGAGTTGGAATACACTCAAGGAGGTCCAGGAAAGCTAAACAGATTCTTACGGCACCTCAAAGCTTGCTCAAACTCCATACATGAATCCATCTACAAGAGGTAAGTTTTCTAACTTCAATATCTTGATACAAGCATCCTCTGTGCATACATTCTGAAGCAAAAATGTAGATATCATTGCTCTAGAGCTAACCATGTCCATAGTTTTCATTTATATTGACAGTGTGTAAAGAATTTTAGATTTGAACTTTCTGAAAAAATTAGGTTTCAATTTAGGGCCAGCAAAATTAATCTTCATCTTTGACTTTTAGCTTACATAAGTTATATGGTTAGATTCGTGAGGAAAAATAGCACAACTTTCATGTTTGCATTTTCCATTTTTGTTGAGAAATGAATGAGATACAGGTGGTCCGGCTGGCTGAAGGTTGAAGACGAAGTACAGGTCATGGAGACGTTTTACCTTATGTATTTATTCTTTCATTTAAGTTAACAGATGTACAACCACCCCAGTGGTAAGGCAACGCACATTATTGATAGAGGTCATGGGTTCGAACCCCAGCACTGCCTTTTTGCATTTTTTTTTATACATTTTTGTCTTTTTTTGTTCCAGCAAACAAACGCATGGGCCTTCCACTCGTGGGCCTGGCTTTTTTTTAACCTTCCCCCCTTGTTTCATATTTGCACCCTGGCCCAATTTTATTTTATTTCTTCATTTTATATTTTTTTATTTTTCTCAAATATATTTTCTAAATACAAAAAAAAAAAATGATGAAAATGCAAAAAATGATATTTTATATTTTGACTTATTGTATTTTATTTTTCCATAAATAAAAGTATTTTTCATTCTTCATACTTTATTTATTTATTTAAGTAAATCTTATAAACTTAATTAATATTGTATTATTTATTTATTTTTCTTCACACCATTTAAAAAATATTATTTTAATACCCAAAAGACTAAAAATATTTTATAATGTTATAAATATTTTCAAGATAAAAAATGCCAAAAAATAATACTTTTCTTAAACTTATTTTCTTTTGATTAATAGAATTAGGGTTTTCACCTAAAATCTTTTCTCAACAATTTCAAACTTAATAAATTATTTTCTTTATTTTATTAGGTTAAGGTAAAATTCCTTTTCATAAAACATCAAACAAAATATCCATTTTTATTCACATTTATCTTCTTGTATATTTAATTCATCTTGCGCATTATTTATTTCAATTCTTGTATAAATTCAATTTGGTTGTAATAGACTAATTAGGGTTTAATTTCTTGTAATCCCCATTTGTAATTTGTACGCCCCCTCCCGCAAATGTTCTAATAGCGTAGTAATTTTAAAATTCCGCAATTTATCGCTTTATATACAATTGCTAGTAATTAGGGTTTGTATGGAAAGACTAAAATCAACAAGTAGAAAAACCCTAATTCAAGACAAAAACAAGCATGAAAATGATACACTTGCACACAAGCACCCCTAGGGTAAAATCCACTTGGTTACCTTATAAATGGCCATATTACGCATGTGAGGTATCTTAGCCAAAACAAGCAAATACAATATCATAGTCCCTCGATGACGCTATCTAAGTTGCCTTACAAATGATCTTAGTCCCTCAAAGAATGCTAATATACCTTGCAACATTGCTAATCATGGTTATACGATGACCCACGTCCGTCCCGTTTACATCCAAAGATAGGGTTGCTTACCAAATCAATGGTAAGACAACAATGTCAAAGGAAAAGAAAATTAACAAGAAAGACATTTGAGTAGGTAGATTACTCCTAATTACTTGCTCAATTTCAAACAAACATCCTTGCTATTTTCAAAACAATCACACACATTTTCAAATATCTTACAAACATTGAAAACATTTTCAAAATATCAAACATCTTTGTATACATTCTTACGAAAGAGAATCATTACAAAGATTGCTTAAACGATGGCCTCTTTACAAAATACTTTCAAAAACCACACAAAGCACAATTTCAAACAAAAGCAAGTGATCTAGCAAGTAACTAAGAGCCCATGGAAAACCATGGATGAAAAGGGTGCTAATACCTTCCCTTTTCACAATCTACCCCCCGAACTCAAGAAACAATCTCAAAGGTCTTTCCTGTGCTTTTTCACCTTTCCTTTTGGATAAAAGAAAAGTCGGTGGCGACTCTTGCTAACCGCAACATTTGCAATCACACGCAAAACACCCAAGTCAGTTCTTCCACCGTATCACATCATAGATTACAGAGATATAAATAAAGCTAGTCCAAAAGATGATTTTCCATTGCCATATATTGATATGTTGGTTGATAGCAAAACAAAATTCAAAGTATTCTCGTTCATGGACGGATTTTCAGGATATAATCAAACGAGAATGGCTCTAGAGGACATGGAAAAAACAACGTTTATCACACCCTGGGGAACATTCTATTACAGAGTGATGCCCTTCGGGTTGAGGAATGCTGGTGCAACGTACCAGAGGGCTATGAAAACCCTATTCCATGATCTGATGCACAATGAAATTGAGGTATATATTGACGACATGATTTCGAAATCACAAACCGAAGAAGGGCATATGGAAGATTTGTTGATGTTGTTTGGGCGTTTGAGGAAGTACCGTCTCCGCCTGAATCCAAATAAATGCACCTTCGGTGTCTGATCAGGGAAGTTGTTGGGTTTTATTGTTAGCTAGAAAGGGATTGAAGTTGACCCAGATAAGGTCAAAGCAGTCTAAGAAATGCATGTGCCAAGGACTGAGAAGAAAGTTAGAGGCTTCCTTGGGCGTTTGTATTATATTTCCAGATTTATCTCCTACATGACTGCAACATGTGAACCGATCTTTAAGTTGCTAAAGAAAGATCAAGGTTGCATATGGACAGAGGATTCTCAGAAGGAATTTGAAAGTATCAAAGAATATTTACTTGAGACTCCTATCTTGCTCCCTCCCATTAAAGGAAGATCGTTGATCATGTATCTAACAGTGTTGGACAGTTCTATGGGTTGTATTTTGGGACAACAAGATGAAACAGGAAACAAAGAATATGCCATATACTACCTCAGTAAGAAATTTAATGATTATGAGTCACGATATTCTATGTTGGAAAAGACGTGTTGCACTTTGGCATGGCCAACAAAGCAGTTGCGACAATATATGTTGAATAATACTACTTGGTTGATTTCCAAAATGGATCCAATTAAGTATATTTTAAAAAAGCCTGCTCTCACAGGGAGAATTGCCCACTGGGAAATGCTATTGTCTGAATACGACATCGAGTACCACACTCAAAAGGCCATAAAAAGAAGTGTGCTGGCAGATTATCTTGCTCACCAACCAGTAGATGACCATCAATCTGTTAAGTTTGATTTCCCTGATGAGGATGTGATGTTTTTAAAAGCAAAAGATTGTGATGAACCTTTGCTTGGGGAAGGTCCAGATCCTGAATCTCGCTGGGGCATGTTATTTGATGGAGCAGTGAATGCTTACGAAAAAGGAATTGGTGCGGTGATCATTACTCCACATGGGTTACACATTCCTTGTACTACAAGGCTGAAATGTGATTCCACTAATAATACGGCATAGTATGAGGCTTGTATTATGGATCTTGAAGAGGCCATTGACCTTAGGATCAAGGTTCTAGATGTGTATGGTGATTCAGATTTGGTTATTAATCAGATTAAAGGTGAATGGGATGCTCGTCACCCTGTCTTGATCCCTTACAAAAATTATGCTAGAAGACTATTATCTTTCTTTAACCAGGTTGAATTCCATCATATCCCGAGAGATGAAAATAAAATGGCGGATGCTTTGGCAACTCTGGCTTCTGTGTATCAAGTTAATACTTGGAACGATGTGCCTCATATTACAGTGCAGCGTTTGGATAGACCGGCTCATGTGTTTACAGCAGAGGATGTGGCAGATGAAAAACCTTGGTATTTTGATATCAATCATTTCCTCCGAACCCAGGAATACCCAATTGGTGCATCAAATAAAGATCTAAAGACATTGAGAAGGTTGGTAGGAAGCTTTTTCCTTAATGAAGATGTACTGTATAAGAGAAATCATGGCATGGTCTTGCTCAGATGCGTGGGTAGACACGAAGTAGACATGTTAATGCATGAAGTTCATGAAGGTTCATTTGGTACCCATGCCAATGGACATTTAATGGCAAAGAAGATGCTTAGGGCAGAATCCTATTGGCTGACAATGGAATCTGACTGTTACAAATTTGCTAAGAAGTGCCATAAATGTCAAATTTATGCTGATAAAATTCATGTACCTCCTACACTTCTAAATGTTATTTCTTACCCATGGACTTTCTCTATGTGGGGCATTGATATGATTGGAATGATTGAACCAAAGGTGTCAAATGGTCATAGTTTTATCTTAGTGGCAATTAACTACTTTACCAAATAGGTGGAGGCAGCTTCATATGCTAATGTCACTAAACAAGTGGTGGTGCATTTTATCAAGAACAACCTCATATGTAGGTATGGTGTGCCAAGCAGGATTATCACCTACAATGGCTCAAATATGAATAAAAAAATTATTTATGAACTTTGCGAGGAATTTAACATTGTACATCATAATTCCTCTCCCTACAGACCAAAGATGAATGGAGCTGTTGAAGCGTCCAATAAGAACATCAAGAAAATCGTCCAAAAAATGGTGGTTACTTATAAAGACTGGCATGAGATGCTCCCTTTTGCTTTGCATGGGTATCGAACATCTATACGCACTTCAACAGGGGAAACCCTATTCTCTCTTGTATATGGCATGGAAGCAGTGCTCCCCATTAAAGTTGAAATCCCTTCTTTGCGTGTAATAATGGAAGCCAAGCTGTCGGAGGCTGAATGGGTCCAGAATAGGTTTGACCAGTTGAATTTGATTAAAGAAAAAAGAACGACGACATTATGTCATGATCAATTATACCAAAAGAGAATGAAGAAAGCTTTTGATAAGAAGGTCAAACCTCATGAATTCAGAGAAGGTGACCTCGTGCTCTGGAAGATCATGTCTTTCAACACTGATTCTAGGGGAAAGTGGACTCCCAATTTTGAAGGCCCATATGTTATCAAGAAAGCCTTATATGGTGGTGCATTGATTCTTGAAGCAATGGATGGTGAAGAGTTCCCACGTCCTGTGAATGTTGATGTAGTCAAGAAATACTTCGCCTAGAAAAATAAAAGAACAACTCGCTAAGACGAAAACCCGAAAGGGCGGCTTAGGAAAAAAAGAGCGTCTCGGTAGGCCAAAAACCCGAATGGGCGGTCTAGGAAAAAGTTAGAGACATAAACAGAATAAATGATTCTCGGTAGGTTGAAAACCCGCGAGGGCAACCTAGGCAAAAGTTAGGGATTTTCTGGCAAGTAACTGCATAAGACAAGGCTTGATCAATGGAGCAATAATCTGCTTGGATCTCGTTATTCTTCAACCAAAGTTCCGGCTCAGGAATTCAAAGTTGCTAGAGAGAATGATGGTCATTGTAATTCAATGAATCTTTTCCAATATATATTACCATGTTCCAAACATTGTAATCATCCATGGAGCCTTGCCATTTGCAGGCTACCATTATATTAATAAAATTTGAGCCTTTTATCCAATTCTTTACAATTCTTATTTTATTCAGCTTATAAAGGTTTCATTTATTATTGATAGTAATGATCAAAGCAAACAGATTAAATAAAAAAATTATTTTTGAAAAGAATTTACAAATTGCTTTAAATTTTGTGGTACAAGGAGGACAAAATTAGTGATCTCAGGGACATATAAAACTCAAAGGTTTGCATAAAATGATGACTCTATCCAAGTTTCCCCAATGAAGACTTCACTCATTTGGTAAAAAGTCTTGTCTCCCTATACCTGCTGAGATTAGACTCATTCACGAAGCGTCTCCTTTCGGTAGCATTAGCTTTTTGTTTATCTGCTCGACATCCAGGCAAGGGCAGTCTTTTATTAAAGAAGAGTTGAGTTGGTTATCAACTTTTTGCGTTTTCTCCCCCCAAGTGCTGGATTAGATTTAAAATCCCCATAATTTTTCTTGCTGTAGTGTTTGATTTCTTGAATTCCCCAAGTGAAGTTAAGATGATATATTTTCTAAAATCGTTTCCCTGTGAGGTTTTCATACTTTCTCCCCGGAGAAGTTGGTGCAATTATCACTCTCGTTATTGAAGATGTATCTTGAAGTATTCTTCGCCAATTATGTATTATCCTCCCCATTGAAGTCAATATGCTACCCTAACTGATCTCTCGACGAGATGATTTTGTTTCTCTCTAATGAAGTCATCCCTGGCAGAAATTTGAACTTCAAACTCTCCTCTGGTGTCCAGTTTGTATGGTTTCTAGTTAAAGCTCAGAGTAAGATGTTACATCACCGTTTAATTTGATATTTTTCTTCCCGGGTAAAGTTAAGCTAGGAAGTAGGAGTTTGTTCCTCGATTGGTGCTTACTTTTCTTATGGAAATTCCATCCTAATTATGATTTACCCGAGTATTGATTATACCCATTTGTGGCCCTGCCTGTTTATCCCCAGTATTATGTGTCTGCATACATGTTGACATTCATACATTCACATATACATCTGCATGTTTGAATTTAGAAAATCATTGCTCATTTGCATTCATTGATATGTTGCTAACATATTACCATGTTTTGCAGAGTTGTGTTACACCCTCTCCAAAAGAATGTCAACCTTAAGCAAAAAGTTTAGATTCTTTCAAATTCTCCATTGAGTTATCCCTCGTGGGAGAATTTTGTTTTAGCCGTCTTTTCTGCTTGCCATCTGGTTGGGATGGGATTTCTCTCTTGAGTTTATTTCTCAGAAAGTTGTATTTTAGTTAACTGCTTCATTCTGGTTTATTTCTGGTTGGAGTGGGTACCCTCAGCAAAATTATTATTTGGGTTTCCGCAAGCTTTGAGCCCTAGTTTGAGAGTGTGAATTTATTTTACACAAGAAATTTCTATAGGAATTGTATTGGCATTTATCCAGGAAGACTTTTCTTCTTCAGGAAATCTTTATTGCAATTCCTCCTAATAGCAGCAAATGGCAGGACTCTTTATTTGAGCAACCTGTACTTCCCTGGTGAATCTGATTGTTCCTAAAGAAGATTCAGATTTTCTTACTCCAATGGATGGTAGCCTTGTCATTATGGAAGTTAGTCTGTTGTTGAGATGTAATTACTCTAATGGATGGTAGCCTTATTATTATGGAAGGTAGTCTGTTGCTGAGATGTTTTTACTCCAATGGATGGTAGCCTTGTCATTATAGAAGGTAGTCTGTTTTTGAGATGTTGTTACTCTAATGGATGGTAGCCTTGTTATTTGGAAGGTAGTATGTTGCTGAGATTTTGTTACTCCAATGGATGGTAGCCTTGTCATTATGGAAGATAGTCTGTTGTTGAAATGTTTTTACTCCAATGGATGGTAGCCTTGTCATTATGGAAGATAGTCTGTTGTTGAGATGTTGTTACTCCAATGGATGTTAGCCTTGTCATTATGGAAGGTAGTCTGTTGTTGAGATTTTGTTACTCCAATGCATGGTAGCCTTGTCATTATGGAAGGTAGTCTATTTTTGAAATGTTTTTACTCCAATGGATGGTAGCCTTGTCATTATGGAAGGTAGTCTGTTGTTGAGATTTTTATTCTGATGGATGGTAGCCTTGTCATTATGAAAGGAATTTCGTCATTGAGATTCTGTTACTCAATAGAAGTTTATATGTATGCAGTCATGAATACTAGGTACATCTTGATATTTATTGGTATTATCTTACCATCTCTTTCTCCGGTGGGTCAAAATTAGATCAAAAGCATAAGGGTTGACTAAATAAGTTTGACTTAATTGGACAAGTCTTTGTCTCCATTAATCACAAGTGCATATCTCCTTCAATTCTCAAGATGTGGAAGTGATTTTGGTTGTTATAATTTCTCATTATCATCCTCAATAACCTCTATTTTCAAGATAAAAGTAATGGTGCAAGAAGGTTGACTAAAAATACAAAGTTTTCCAAAGCATTTTCCTTGCTCTAGGAGCTCGGGTTTTGAACTTCCAAGGGGTATATCTTGCTCATCTTTTGGTATTTTTGAGTGATTCGAAAGACATCCTTCTCTTTAAAGTGTTATCATTAAATCACTTCAAAGGTCTCAAGGAAATTTTATGTGTAATAAATTTGATGATGAAGACAGATTATAAGTCCTCCAGATGAACCCTTAAATCCCTTCATGTGATTTCAAATGATCATAACTTGATCAATTTTTATCACCTTGAACCAATTATTTTTTTCAGAATGATCTTGAATGTGTGAACTTTAACCCATCTTCAAAGTGCAAAGTGTGAAAATGGATGGAAGATGCCCTAAGGATGCAAAATATTATAGGTCATTTCATGAATTTTTGCCAACTTCAACAAGTCATAACTTTCTCAATTTTTGGAGATTTTGAATGGTTCAAGTCTCAAAATGTCATTCAAGAGATCTACTTCATGCCATATTTTTTGGTCAAGAGAAAATTTCAAGTGGAAGACCATGTTTAAATGCAAGAGATTATAAGTCATTTTTGAAGAAAATCTTAGAAATTTTCTAAGTATAGAAAGTCAACCTCTTTTTCTCAACTTTGACTCATTGCAACTTTCAGCTCAAGCAACCATTTTATCTCATTCTTTTTCCATTGCAAAGCTTGTAACCTCATCTTTTTAAGGCTTCAAGAATCATGCCCTAAGACCCCTTGAGCTGAGAATGCCATTGATTTGAATTTGGTAACTTGAAACTGAAGTTTCATCACAAGTCAGATTTTGAAATCCTTGTTTTGGCTTCTAATCACAAATTTTCCACGTGTTTTTGCTTCTAATCATGTTTAGGAACTTTCCAAAGGAATTTAGCACCATGAAACACATAATTTAGCTGAGTTTTGATGCTAAACAAGTCACACTTTGTTCATGTTGTAGACTTCACATGATTTCCCTCCAAATTTCATCATTTCACACGCTTGAGCATTCAATTAGCTTCCCTATAAATAGAGGATCATCCCTCATTCATTTCCTTAAGCTTAGACAACCAAAATCACCCTGTCAAACACCCCATTGAACTTAATTTTCTGCAACTTCGAATTTGCTTTTATAACCTTTCTCAATCATTTTTCTTTGTCAATTCACCTTCCTTGATCCTTACTGAAGCTAACAGAAGAAGAATTAAGCTCTAAAACCCACTGAATCGTGCTAGCCAAGTCCAGTTTCAGAGCTCTACAACTTAACTTCAATAGGTAGATTCCTTCACCAATTCTCTCAAACTTTGATACTATTGTGAAGCTCTCATCATCTTGGTCCTAGTCGCAACACTTGTTTTTAACTGGAAGCATGTTTTGACCATGAAATTTCAAATCCCTTTTCAAAATTTCTCTTCTAATTTGTTTGAGCTACAATTTATATAAATTTTTCGCGAAGGTGTGGTTGTCTTCGTCTTGATGAGACAAAGCGAATGGTACCGGTTTCGAGCTCTAATTTTATAGATTGAGCAACCTGGTTTTAAGACTGGCTGGAGGTTGAAGATGACCAATGTGTCATCCTTCAACCAATGAAACAACGCCATTTGGAATTTTTGAAAAATCTGATTTAAATTTGATTTTGTATTTTATTCAGTAATGACCATGATATGCATAGCGCGCCAGATCCCTTGGAAATTATTACTAACACGTTTTGACTCTCATCCATTGGTCCACATCTTTTTGGTTTATCTTTTATTTTCTGATTTTATATTTTATTTGTTTTAAATTTCAAAAATACATAGAAAATTCATTTTAACTCCAAAAAATCTGAAAAAATTATGGAAAATACTTTTGATTTTTCTCTTTCTGATTTTTATATTTTCACATTTTTATTTTGTGTTTTGAGATTTTTTTATAATTTTTCACTTTATTTGAATTATTTTAAATGTTTAAAAATACTTTTATGCATTTTTAAATTCTTAAAAAAAATAGGGAAGGATCCAATGACATTATGCCAAATATTGGTGACCTCATTTATTTTTTATTTCCGACTTTATTATTTTTCACCATTTTTTTTTATTTTACATATTTATTTTAATTTTAAAAATAGTTTCTAACTTTAAAAAATTATCAATTTTTTTTAATAAATATTTGAGTTCATTTCTGATTTTTCTATGGTCTTACTTATTTTTTCTTGATTAATTTGAATATAGTTAACATTTTTCTCTCTTATTTTCCTTTTTAATCATTTTTAAAAATCTTTATTTTTATATGTTAAATACAATTTCATTTGTGTATATTTTCTGGTTGATCTTGGAGTGAATTTTTGATCATGATCTTTGTTAACATCATTGGATCGATGGTGTTGAGTCTAACTCCATAAAAATGGATGAATAATTTTAATAATAGTTTGATTAAATTTTTGATTCAAATGTGGTTTATTCATTTCCCCTTCCCTCTTCATCTTATCCCATTCTTATTGTACTAAATATTGGTGGAGCATGATTTACATATCATGTCTCAAAACATGAGGTACATAGATTGCTATTGGCCGACTTCAAAATGGGTGCGACTTCTATATAAGTCCACTTACGATTGCTTAACATAATGCTAAATTTTGTCCCGATTTGAGAAAATGATCATTCGCGGCACAAACTTATATTTGCAAGCCCAAGTATGTTAATTTGAATCTTATGATCCAATAACCTTGAGATCCATTGTTAGGAGGCTTTGGTTTTACCAATCCTCTAATGGAACTTCATCAATTTTAGTCAAAGTGGGTCACTTAAACATCATTGATCATTAAATTACTTTGAGATTCTTAAAATGGATGATATACTTGACAAAAAGAAAATGCAACTTATTGTTGAGAGGCTTTGGTTCTACTAACCCTCTAATGAGTTACAAATGCAAGTTTCGAGATGGCCATCCAACTAACCACTAATTCCTAACAATTGACTTTATTTTATGCTTTTATTTTATGCTTTTATTTTATGCTTCTAACTTATGTACCATTTACTTTAGCATTTACATTTCATGTTATTTTCATCTTTGATCACTTAAGCCTTTTACTTTTATGTCACTTTTATTTTTCTCATTTGAGATTTCATTTTATTTTTGGAGATACTTAATAATCAACTTGAACCCTAAAAGCTTTAATGTTACTTGGACTACTTGGTTACTATCTTTGGCATTATGGAGTGATGGACTTTTTGGACTTAGGAATAGAAACCTTGACCTATGTTGGAGACCTTATGACCTTAATTGATATTTTGTATGGAGTTCTTGAGGTTTACCTCAAGACATTGGGTTGTTTGTTTGTTTTGTGTGTAGGTTATTGTGATTACATAATTTATCTGGAATCTGGAATTCATCTGTATACAGCCGTTACTCTGCCCAATTTGTTTGAATACTTAATACATTTGAAGTTTGGTCTTCTCAAGAAGTTTAGTATCCTTGCTTGGTTTCAATCCAAATAATGGGAATTCTATCTTGACTCATAATGTAAAGTGTTGGCTTCTTGTTGGTTAGATGGTTCTTTTATTTAGCTTTTACCTTATGCTTTAGGATAGTCTCTTCATCTCCTCCCATCTTCTTTAATTTCAAAAATCTTCTCCCTCCTTTTGGAAACTATTATTGTTTCTAAACTTGAACCACTTTCATAATAAACTTGGACTTACGTCCATGCATTTTTCAAAACATTTTCATAAATAAACTCTAATCAATTTAATAATACCTTGACATTTTTGTGAGAAGACTAAAAGTCAATCAATCTCATTTCAAACCATTTTGCCACTTTGGCTCTTTACTTTAAAATTTTCTCAAAAGATTAGACTCTTGTCAATCCTTGTAGTGATGCAAATAACTATACTTCTACAATATATAGTGAAGTGAGATATTTTCCACTTGGGTGTTGAGTGACGCATTATTGATTTTAAAATCCAAGCCATATCCTCCATTTTGAGATGAAGTAAATTCTCATTTCTCATGATTGTGGGTAGTAAGTATGTTTTCCACACGAACAATGACAATGATGTCTAATCTCATAAAATTAACCAACACACTTGTGTTTTAAAATTTTTAAAGAGGAACTACGTGTACCCTAATCCCCTATTGCACGGAAGGTGGTACGTAGGCACTAAAGGTTCACAACCGCGGCGGGTGCAAAAGTAATAAATATACTTCTTTTCTCACCTCCACCATCTATTTTATACAACATTTTATAGCTAAAATATACAGATTTTACAAAGAGGTTCCTGCGGAGTACCGTAGATGTTTAGGATGCTAATACCCTCCCTTTACATAACCAACCCCCTTACCTTGAATCTTTCCACCCTCTTTTGGGCTATTCTCTCTTTTCCCATTCCTTTGGAAACAATAAAGTGCAGTGACGATTTTTATTTTGATATGTATAAGTCTAGTCAATATAATGGCTTAATCTTAACATTTCTACCGCTACAGAAAAAACGACAACTTCACTGGGGAAAGATTAACTTCTTGTTGGTCCATCCCTAAGTGGGTTGAGCCTATCTTTGTTTATATCTGTATATGTTCTATTGTTTGTTATATATTATATGTTGTATATATGTTTGTCTGGACTTTTGTGGTTTTTAGGGTGCTTGGTGATTACTCATGAGTCCTATATCCGGACTTGGGAAAACTCAAGATAGGACGGGCGTTATAGTCATGTATTATGGGAGTAATCCCAAAAAAGGAGACATGAGATCCCCCACTCAGTGGAGGCCCATTTGACTGTAGTGTCGTTTACCGAGTAATCGGGTAGACGTACTGCTTTCGACCTGGGAGCCTGCTAAAACTAAGGACCGTAGAATACCTAACTCATCTTGGCCTTTTAGGTGTAGTGCGGAAGCTATGATGGAGTAATACAGAAATATTTGTCACGCAATACTACGCTCGGATGAGTTTTTCTTGAGAATATTACTAATTACCGAGTTAATCGGGAAGTTGGTAATATCCGAAGGAAGGATGTAGACTCTGGGAACCTTTAGAACCTTGTTTGGCGGGTATCTTTTATACCGATACCTTATGGGTAATACCTTTGACCTCATGCTCGTGACGTTGAACCTATGAATCCTATGTTTATGATTTTGTGTGTGATTGTTGCATCATGCATCCATGCACTCATAAGCATCTTTTGAAGAAGTTTTATTTTAAGGGACTTAAAAGTTAACTGCGATACGGTGGCAGAACCGACTGTTAATACTGGTTTGCGTTTTTTGTTTGCAAATATCGCGGTAAGCAAGAGTCGCCACTGACTTTTCTTTTATCCAACAAAGGAAAGGGTGAAAAGAACATAAAAAGACCTTTTTCGAGATTTTCTGAGTAAGGAGGGTAGATTATTGAAAGGGAAGGTGTTAACACCCTTTCCATCCACAGTTTTCTACAGGCTCTTAAATGCTTAACTCATGTTTTGAAAATTGCTTGTGCTTTGTGTGTTTTGAAAATTATTTTGAAAATGCCTTAGTGTGGTGATTCGCTTTGTGATAACTCTTATATCAGTCCTAAAGAGTGTTGACAAGGCGAATGTTTTTGAAAGTGTTTTGAAATATTTTTGTGTTGGTGAAAAAAGTTGTTTTGAGAAAGCATCTAAGAACTTATCTACTTATACTCGAAAAGGTCATTCTTTTCTCCCTATCCTTTAGACCGTACTATCCTACTATTAGCGAGTAGGTAGCCATATCGTTGGATGTATGAGGGACAGGCACGAGTCATTGTTATGGTCATAGAAGGCAACATGTAGAGATACCTTAGCAGTTCGAAGGGACTGTCATCATATAGGCAACATCGAGGGACAAAATCATTTCTCGTAGGCAACTCGAGGGAAATTGAAGGACTATGATCTTTATGATGATTTTAACCGAGGGTCTTTGCTAAGGGTATCCCTACGTTCAAGGGACATGACCATTGTTTTTCCGAAGGCAACAAGTGAGGTTATCCTAGAGGTGCGAGTGTGCAAATGATTCAGTTCAGTTATTTATCTTGTAATTAGGGTTTTCTATCGTTCATTTTTATCTTTCCATACAATCCTATTAATCTAAGCATTGCATAAAATATAGTAGTAGAAGGTAAAGGCGGAAATGTAAACCTAAGCTATTACAGAGCTTTGGGGCAGTTACATAATAGTAAAGAGTGCGAAAAAGAAATCCTAAAACTATTACATGATAATTATAAAAAAATGCGGGAAAAATAAAGCTACGCTATTACAGTTAAACGCGCCCTATACACTTTATCTAGAAAAATAAAAATAAGATGAAAATAAAAAAGAAAATATTTTGGTGATTTTTAATGAAAAAAATGATTTATGATAATTAATTAAATAAACCTAAAAAACCTAATTAATTTTAATTAATAATTTTTTTTTTTGAAAAAAGTTAATTAAAATATCTAAAACCTAATTAATTTTAATTCATAAAAAAGGTTAATTTTGAAAAAAAAGGTTAATTAAAAAGACCTAAAACCTAATTAATTTTAATTTAAAAAAAGGTTAATTTTGAAAAAAAGGTTAATTAAAAAAAACCTAAAACCTAATTAATTTTTAATTAATAAAAAAGGTTAATTTTGAAAAAAAGGTTAATTAAAATAACCTAAAACCTAATTAATTTTAATTAAAAAAAGGTTAATTAAAAAAAATCTAAAACCTAATTAATTTTAATTAATAAAAAAATGATTTTAAAAAAAGTTTATATTTAATGATTAATAAAGAAAGAATTAAGTTTGCCAAAAAATAGATAGAGGAAGAAGCATAAATGGAAAATAAGGTTAGAAAATAAAAATAATGCAAATGTCAAGGGTGAGTGTTGAACCAAAAATTAATTTAAAACCTAGAATTAAATTAAAAAAACCTAAAATTAATTATTCGAGTTTATTATGAAAAATCAAAGGTTTGTGAAAAAATTTAGGTTTTATGAAAAATGCTTTAAACAGAAAGAAGGAAAATAGGCAAAAGGATAAATAAAATGGAAGAAAACCAAAACCAATAGGGGTGGGTGTTGAACCCACACACTTATCCTCCTCAGGATGCATACCTTACCATGAGATATGCATTGGTTATTTTTCTGTTTTGGCTTCAGTATTTTGTAATAACCCTGCATGGGACCATATCTAAATCTGCAGCGTTGAATCTCATGAACACATTAAATGAATTACTATATCATGAAATACAAAGAAGCAAATATATGAAATTTTGTAATGTTAAAACCGATATGGAATGTATGAATGCTTCTATACCTTTTTGATTATTAAGATCAAGCTAGCCTTACCCTTACTGGAGAAGTAGTGAGATGGGGGTTTGTAACAAGGATGACTTGTTTGTAGTGAGATGGGGGTTTGTAACAAGAATTTCAAGATTTTTAGGATTCTTGAAAGAATTTGATATTTTGACAGGGTTGTGGCAAAGGTTTTTTTTCATGTCCTATTTGTGTGAAAAGAATGAGATTATATAATGGAAATTAGAGCAAAGATATGGGCTTTGAATGTGCAATTGGGCCTCCAATAACCACAAGCAATAGTGCATATTGTTATTCACTTGAGCCTGACACGTTCCAGGCTAAATCACAGGGACTTAAGTGCAATTTTTGAAGTTGAAATATGAAAACAAAATATAGCCGACATCGAGAAAAAACTCCTATCTGAAAATGGGCTCAATCAAATAAATAATGAATTAGTTATGAATTTTGAAGTTTTGCCTCACACAAACTTATTTTGGGCTCTAGTGTCAACTCTGACACGTTCTTCAATAAAAAATTGGTATTGATTGGAGAAAAACTCGATCTCGACTTTTGAAGAAAAGTTGTAAATCTTTGAGTCAATAACCTTGTGTAAAAAGATAGGTCCGATCCGATAAAAATTGACCGAGTTATGAATTTTTGAAGTTTCGACCCAAATGAAATAATATTCAGCATTCAGGATTTTTTGCACGTCACGCGCACTCTGGGTAAAAAACGAAGGCCTTTTGGATACTGTTCGAACTCTATACCTCCTGTGAAAATGTAGCCAACTAAATTTTTGAAATTTTGGCGCCGAAATCAGCTCGATATGATGAAAATCGCCCAAGTTATGATTTTCTGAACATGACACAAATAAACATCTGTCACAAATTTTTTGTATAAAAATACTTGATAAATCTGCATTTTTGAAGACCTTCTGATTGAAATTGGCTTCCATCCGTGAGAGATGAAAATGTAGATTACGTCAAGACGGAATTTTGGCCACCGGAACAGGTTCAAAAAGAGCCACGATATTCAAGTTATGAATTTTTTTAGTGTGTAAAAACTGCACTTTCAACACACTTTTTCACCATATTTCTTCGAGAAAACTCGCACATTCGGAGACCTGCTTTAAAGAATGGGATCTCGAGCTGAACCTAAATTTGAAAATATGTTATCAGGGATATCTTGGCGAAAGAACACCAGAATATGACGCGCCGAGTTGGACTTGTGAATCTTTTAACCCCGGATCATTGCGAAATAGCGAACCGATCTTCAGCACGGAAAATACTCTGAGAACATCCATTGGAGAAATAAACGTCACTTGTAACTTGGCGAAGCTTGCTAAATATACCTTGATTACGTAACCATAAAACCAATGATATGCATGTATGTAATAATGAAATGTAAGCCAAAAAGGTCGAAATAAAGAGGGTAATTTTTGGGGTACAACAGCTGCCCCTGTTCAATCTTCTTAAACTTGAGGATGTAGATTGGCTAGTCTGCCTTTCAGGATCTGAAGGTGGAAGATGATTGAACACTAGAGTACCCAGAAATTTGCACTCGTCTGAAATGATACTTGACTGTGTAGATAATATCGGAAATGGGCTTACAGATGCCATATGGAAAAGATAATGGAAGATCGTCGAAGATGGGCTTAAAGATGCCACCTGGAGCACTGTTGATTTCATGAGATATTCCTTTGTGAGGGTTCTATGCCTGTTATTGAGGAGGACTCCGCTGAGGAATGTTGGTCTCCGCTTGGGAAATAGAGTTTAGGAGCTTCGGTTGTCCATTACTCTACTGGGGAGTTATCTCTTGATTGAAGAGACGGAAGTGAACTGCTATCTGGTCAGGATCCAGGCTTTACAGTGACTTGCTGAGGATAATAAGGCTAACTTCTATTTAGTCGTATTCCAGGATTTGTAGTTTCTTAGGGTCGGTTCAACTGAAACAGAGAAAAGTCTTGGAATATATTCAACTGGAATATGAATTAGAGAGATCTTGGTGGCGATCTGACTGAACCAGAGAAGGTCTTTAATTAACTTTGACTGGAACGGAAATTAGAAGAATCTTAGGATCGATTCAACTGAACTAGACAAAAGTCTTGGGTCAATCTTCAAATGGAATGGGAATCAGAGAGATCTTAGTGGCGATCTGACTGAACCAGAGGAGGTCTTTAATTAACTTTGACTGGAACAGAAATCAGAAGAATCTTAGGGTTGATTCAACTGAACCAGACAAAAGTCTTAGGTCAATCTTAAACTGGGATAAGAATCAGGGAGATCTTAGTGGAGATCTGACTGAACCAGAGAAGATCTTTAATTAACTTTGACTGGAACGGAAATTAGAAGAATTTTATGATTGATTCAACTGAACCAGACAAAAGTCTTGGGTCAATATTCAACTGGAATAGGAATCATAGAGATCTTAGTGGCGATCTGACTGAACCAGAGAAGGTCTTTAATTAACTTTAACTGGAACGAAAATCAGAAGAATCTTAGGGTCAATTCAACTGAACCAGACAAAAGTCTTGGGTCAATCTTCAACTGGTATAAGAATCAGGGAGATCTTAGTGGCGATCTGACTGAACCAGAGAAGGTCTTTAATTAACTTTGACTAGAACGGAATCAGAAGAATCTTAGGATTGATTCAACTAAACCAGATAAAAGTATTGGGTCAATCTTCAATTGGAATAAGAATCAGAGAGATCTTAATGTCGATCTGACTGAACCAGAGAAGGTCTTGTCAGGACATCTTTCTGAGGAAAATCCTGAAATAGCCCGTCATTAGACGTAGCTTTTGAGAAGACTACCAGGTCACCTAAGTAGTCAATGGTGTTTGTTGATTTGATATTTTCCCTGGAAAAGGTAAAGAGTTAGTCATATGCAATGTCATGATGTATGAAATGCATTGTGATGATGTTCTCAAAATAAATGAGATTATGATGTATGCGATGTGCATGCACATGCCATGATGTATGAACATGGAATGCTATTGTGATGTTTCTTAGTCTGGGAAAGTAAACCCCGGACTGCTGCTGAAGATTATTATGAAGACGAATCCTTCATTTTCACTGGGGATGATGAATGGATATGATTTTCCAGGGATTCCCTCTTTCTGTTTGAGGATATTCTTCTGGGGATTAACTCTGCTTGAGAATAACTCTATGGAGAGAGAAATCTTTATTGGAAGATCTTGCTGATGTAGAGAAATAAACTCTGTTGGGGAATGAGCTTCTGCAGTTTGAGAAATAAACTCTACCGAGGAGGGATTTTATAAACTGGTTAAAATTATAAAACTTGGCTGGGGAATACAGATTTCAGCTTTCTGAAGGAACTTTGCTGGAGAAAGTAATTCCTGCTCGGGGAAGAAGAGACCAAAACTTTGGTTGTTTATACTCTGTGGGGAACATATACGTCACTAGGATGTATGCTGAGGATACGACGATGACTTTGCATCAGGATGTTTCTGCCCCTGTACCTGCTGAAGAAAGTACATGCGGAGATTTTATGGATGGATCTATGCCGTGATTATACTTGAACATGTATTGAATGAGTGCCAGAATGACATCCGCTTTTGGATCGTATCTGAAATGTACTTGAAACATGTGTTGAATGAGTGTCAGAATGACATCTGTCTCTGGATCGTATCTGAACTGTACTTGAAATATGTGTTGAATGAGTGTCATAATGACATCCGTCTTTGGATCGTATCTGAACTGTATTTGAAACATGTGTTGAATGAGTGTCAGAATGACATCCGTATCTGGATCGTATCTGAACTGTATTTGAAACATGTGTTGAATTAGTGCCAGAATGCCATCCGTCTTTGGATCGTATCTGAATTGTATTTGAAACATGTGTTGAATGCGTGTCAGAATGACATCCGTCTCTGGATCGTATCTGAACTGTATTTGAAACACGTGTTGAATGAGTGTTAGAATGACATCCGTCTCTGGATCGTATCTGAACTATACTTGAAACATGTGTTGAATGAGTGTCAGAATGACATCCGTCTCTGGATCGCATCTGAACTGTACTTGAAACATATGTTGAATGAGTGTCAGAATGACATCCATCTCTAGATCGTATCTGAACTGTATTTGAAACATGTGTTGGATGAGTGTCAAAATGACATCCGTCTCTGGATCGTATCTTAACTGTATTTGAAACATGTGTTGGATGAGTGTCAGAATGACATCCGTCTCTGGATAGTATCTGAACTGTACTTGAAACATGTGTTGAATGAGTGTCAGAATGACATTCGTCTCTGGATCGTGTCTGAAATGTACTTGAAACATGTGTTGAATGAGTGTCAGAATGACATTTTTCTCTGGATCGTATCTGAACTGTATTTTAAATATGTGTTGGATGAGTTTCAGAATGACATCTATCTCTGGATCGTATATGAACTGTATTTGAAACATGTGTTGGATGAGTGTCAGAATGACATCCGTCTCTGGATCATATCTGAACTGTATTTGAAACATGTGTTGGATGAGTCTTAGAATGACATCTGTCTCTGGATCATATCTGAACTGTACTTGAAGAGAATCTGAATAAGTATCAGGATGACATCTGTCTCTGGATCGTACATGAACTGTTTCTAGAAGAGAAGTATGGAATAAGTACCAGGATAACATCCGTCTCTGGATCATACCTGTACCGTTTCTAGAAGAGGACTTGGTTTATTTAGAATGTTTCCGTTGAAAATTCCTGTTTAATTGTTTTTGAGAAGAAATCCGCTGGGGAACATTGATTTTGCTTGATTGTACGTGATTCATTGTTGGAATTCATGTATAATGCCCCAAGTGATTCAGATGGAGATCTTCCCCTGGTTATTTGGCATTTTTGAGAGATTCCTTGAATCTTGACTTGACTGCCCCAGATGACGGACAATGATCATGCCGTGCCCCTTGGTCGGAAGTTTTTTTCCACTTTAGGTGAACCTTTTCATTGAGAAAGTTTTTATTCACTAGATATTCGTCATGTGAATTTCTCTGTTGTCGAACAGATAACTATATGCAAACAAAGATATTCATATTAATGCAAGGTTTATGCTTGTCTTGAAGTTTTTGAAAATTCATTTTTCAGTAAAACAAATTTTGCAAGAGAGTGATATCAACTCAGGATTTATAGTAAGTCCTACAGGAGTCAGGATACCTTTTGTAACAATATGCTTCCGAACTAACCTATGCTTCCGTTAGGACTTTTAAGGGTTGTATCATGGCCTGGTTCACGGTTTAAGAAACAAAGGATAAAGGCTAAAATTTTATTTGTACCCACCGGTTCTTCGTGATGTTCTTCGATCCTATGCTTAGCTAATTGTGCGTTCAGATCCCAATTGAGTTTGGAATCTTGTCCTTGATGTTCCGATGATGGTTCAGATACTGAAAGTTTATTTGGAAGAGGCAGTCATTTTGTAATCTTTTTTCTTGTGTCGAGGATTTGTAGTAACCTCTTTTTTTTGGTTTTCGTTATCCCTTCTTTTTCCTGAACTGTTTCTTTTGTGATTACAGTCAGCGGGATGCCCCGATTTTTTTCTTAAGCCTCCTTCATAGGTTTTGACTTAGCAGGCTTTTATTTTGAGAGATAATGACTTCCGGTTTTAATGATTATGCGGAACCATCACCATCTTCTGATTTGGAAGGACATCTTTGATGCCATTCATTATGTATGAAGTAGAATATTGCGACTGAATGCGCATTTGAATTAACTGAGAAAACTACCCTGTCCCAGGTTATGATTAAGGGTTTTAATTTGTGTGAAAAGAAAAACTCCTACTTCTTTGGCTCAAAGGGGTTGACTAGGGGTTATCTTTCTTATAACTCCACTGTTTGGGATTTGAAACAACGCCTGTACATCGTCAGCAAGATCTGTTCAAAAGCACACTGTGTAAGATTGTGGTATCATTTTCGTCATCCTCCCTCTAAAGGCTTATAGCTTTTTAGTCGAGAGTCGAATATCACGTAAAGGAAGCAGAAAACAGTTTAAATAAAATGACAATGAAATCATTCAAGACAAATATATGCGATGCATTAATGGGAAAACCAAAGTTCGGCATAACAGTAATTGTTTGAACAACAAATGGAATTACAAATGAAAAATAAAAAATGAACTAGACTTTCTCAATGATTTGGCCTAGGAGTAGTGATCACTTTGTGAGTCTCTAGAGGGTCGAATTCAATCTCTTTGGCGTCAATCATATCCTAAATTTTGTTCTTCAGAGTCCAACAACCATTTGTATCATGTCCAAGACTACCAGAATGGTATACACACCTTTCGTTAGGGTGGTAACTAGGAGCAGAAGTATTGGGGTTTTGCAGAGGATCCTTTAACGTAATCAATCCCGCTTTCAACATGTGTTATAACGCTTGAGCTAGTGACATGTTGATTCTGGTGAATTGTCTCTTAGGTATGACCTCTTTATATTGGTTCCCCTGTTGGTGTCGTTGCATAGGCGTAGGATTAGAGACCAGTATTGCTCCCCCAGATTGATTGTGGTCGTCTGCCTTATTACAACCCTTCTGGCCATACACAGCATTGGCTTCCCTCTTAGCAGCAAATGGCTTCTTCTCAGCATTAGAAGATGCAGCCATTGGGATCTTTCCACTCTTGATACCACTTTCGATCCTTTCTCCAGTCAGAACCATCTCTGTCAATCCAGATGAGGAACTCCCAATCAGTAGATTAAAGAACGGGCATGTCAGAGTGCCCATGAACATATCTACCACTTCCCGATCATTCAGAGGAGGTTGTACCTTTCCAGCTAGATCCCTCCATTTCTGGGCATATTCTTTGAAGCCTTTGCTAGAACCCATAGACATGCTTTAAAGTTGTGTACGAGTTGGAGCGAGGTCAGCATTGTATTGGTACTGCTTGTAGAAAGTAGCAGCCAAGTCTTCCCAGGTATGAATGTCTGTTCTTTCTAGCTGGTAGAACCACTCCAATTGCGTGCCAGCTAAACTTTCTTAGAAGAAATGGACCCATAACTCCCAGTCAGCAGTGTGAGGTTGGATCTTCCTGACATAGGACCTTAAGTGCAACTTAGGGCAGGAGACACCATCATATTTAGCGAACGTGGGGACCTTGAATTTTGGCGGGATGATCACGCCAGAAACCATCCCTAATTCTTCAAAGTCCAAGCCAGGTATCTGCTGAATCTCCATAGCACTAAGACGATCCTCCTACTGTTTGTATTTATCATCAACAAGAGGATATTTCTCCTCAAAATAATCAGCTTCGTCTTCATCAGTTCCCAGGTTGTTATCTTCTTCATGATTATCCCCCTTATTTGATGGATTTGAAAGATCTAGAGATCCTTTAACCGGTCTTCTGAGTCTTCTTCCCAAATTAAGGATTCCAGCCGGTTTCTTTGCCTTATTCTTCTTCTTCTCTTTGATGACGAGAGCTTTCAGTTCTTCCAGCCCCTGGGCCAAAGCCATGAACATTTGTTGAAACTGAGAATTTTGAGTCTGTAGACCCTTCACTATTTTTTCTAGAGCCATTGCTGAAATAAACAGCGAAGAGGATGAGAAACCTGCTTTAAAACCTGCTTATGCAATGATATGTATGATATATGTATGCAATGTTTTCAAGGATCCCACGGGGTAAACAAGAAAATTTTAGAAGCTGAAATTTGAAACTTTGATTGAAGAACTTCGTATCATTGAGTGTCCTTCTACGAGAGTCAAGCTCACCATATCAAGTGGGTCATATCCTCTGACTCAAGTTGTCTTGTCTTGGTCCTTTGACGACATTGGCTAGAGGAAAATAAATCCCCTTTCCCCTTGCTAGACGCCTAACCTACATCACAGACCCTTGAGATCCTTGAAATGGTTAGTATGATATCTCATGTTATGATGTCATGATTATGCTAAGAAATCACAGATATAGCAAGCACAGGCAAATCACATAAAGACCTTAGGTTTAAGGCTTGCATGGGTTTTGAGGTCATACCCTCTTTAAGTTGGATTGGTTCAACCTATCCTATAATAGTAATCGGGTTCTAAGGGATCTCAATATCACTGAACTTTCCCACAAGCTTCGTTCGATAAGCGACAGACTCGCAACCAAATAAAACTCAGGAGTCAAGTCTCAATGAGTGTAGCATCGAGTATCTGCCGACCTTAGGAATACACCAAGGACGGCCATCTCACTACGTCCTAATGGTCAAGTTGTTCAATTAAAGGTTCTAAGGTCAGTTGACGCTTTATGACACCACACAGCAACCCCGTATTCTCCTTGATTAACTCAAGGGCTACCGGTACCAACCAAAGTGTCGCATCAACATAGCCATCGCTTCAACCGTGTTCGTATACCCCGCATAATTTCCACGATCTATTGCTACTTACCTAAAAGGTTTCCCCAGATCCGGGTGTAGGATCTATAGTAACCCAAACAATACCCTTAAAAGTAAAGCAATCAAACAGTCAAAGAAGCAAGTTTAAAATGATCTAGACCCTAAGATAAAACCCACTTTTTATTCTTCCCCAGTTCTATGATACGTTGGCAGAACCGACTGTTAATACTGGTTTGCATTTTTTGTTTGCAAATGTCGCGGTAAGCAAGAGTCGCCATCGACTTTTCTTTTATCCAACAAAGGAAAGGGTGAAAAGAACAGAAAAATACCTTTTTCGAGATTTTCTGAGTAAGGGGGGTAGATTATGGAAAGGGAAGGTGTTAGCACCCTTTTCATGTGTAGTTTTCTATGGGCTCTTAGATGCTTAGCTCATGTTTTGAAAATTGATTGTGCTTTTTGTGTTTTGAAAATGCCTTAGTGTGGTGATTCACTTTGTGATAACTCTTGTATCAGTCCTCAAGAGTGTTGACAAGGAGAATGTTTTTGAAAGTGTTTTGAAATATTTTTGTGTAGGTACAAGAAGTTGTTTTGAGAAATCATCTAAGAACTTATCTACTTATACTCGAAAAGTTCGTTCTCTTCTCCCTATCCTTTAGACAATGTTATCCTACTATTAGTGAGTAGGTAACCCTATCGTTGGATGTATGAGGGACATGCGCGGGTCATCGTTATGGTCATAGAAGGCAACATGTAGGGATATCTTAGCAGTTCGAAGGGACTGTCATCATATATGTAACATCGAGGGACAAGATCATTTCTCGTAGGCAACTCGAGGGACATTGAGGGACTATGATCTTTATGATGACTAAAACCGAGGGTCTTTGCTAAGGGTATCCTTACGTTCGAGGGAAATGACCATTATTTTTCCGAAGGCAACAAGTGAGGTTATCCTAGAGGTGCGAGTGTGCAAATGATTCAGTTCGGTTATTTATCGTGTAATTAGGGTTTTCTATCGTTCATTTTTATCTTCCCATACAATCCTATTAATCTAAACATTGTATAAAATATAGTAGCAGAAGGTAAAGGCGGAAATATAAACCTAATCTATTATAGAGCTTTGGGGCAGTTACATAATAGTGAAGAGTTCAGAAAAGAAATCCTAAAACTATTACATTCCGGAAGCAATTACATGATAATGATAAAAAAATGCGGGAAAAATAAAGCTATGCTATTATAGTTGAACGCGCCTTATACACTTTATCGAGGAAAATAAAAATAAGATGAAAATAGAAAAGAAAATATTTTGGTGAATTTTTATGAAAAAAATGATTTATGATAATTAATTAAATAAACCTAAAAAACCTAATTAATTTTAATTAATAAAAATGTTAATTTTGAAAAAAGTTAATTAAAATACCTAAAACCTAATTAATTATAATTAATAAAAAAAAGGTTAATTTAGAAAAAAGGTTAATTTTGAAAAAAGGTTAATTAAAAATACCTAAAACCTAATTAATTTTAATTAAAAAAAAGGTTAATTTAAACAAAAGGTTAATTAAAAAAACCTAAAACCTAATTAATTTTAATTAATAAAAAAAGGTTAATTTTGAAAAAAATGTTAATTAAAAAACTAAAAGCTAATTAATTTTAATTAAAAAAAAGGTTAATTAAAAAAAACCTAACACCTAATTAATTTTAATTTAAAAAAATGGTTTTAAAAAAAGTTTATGTTTAATGATTAACAAAAAAAATTAAGTTTGCCAAAAAATAGATAGAGGAAGAAGCATCAATGAAAAATTGGGTTAGAAAATAAAAATAATGCAAATGTCAGGGGTGGGTGTTGAACCAAAAATTAATTTAAAACCTAAAATTAAATTAAAAAAACCTAAAATTAATTATTCGAGTTTATTATGAAAAAACAAAGGTTTGTGAAAAATGTTAGGTTTTATGAAAAATATTTTAAACAAAAAGAAGGAAAATAGGTAAAAGGATAAATAGAATGAAAGAAAACCAAAACCAATAGGGGTGGGTGTTGAACCGACGCCCTTAGCCTCCTTTGGATGCATGCCTTACCATGAGTCATGCATTGGTTGTTGTTCTGTTTTGGCTTCAGTATTTTGTAATAACCCTGCATAGGACCATGTCTAAATCTGCAGCGTTGAATCTCATAAACACATTAAATGAATTACTATATCATAAAATACAAAGAAAGCAAATATATGAAATTTTGTAATGTTAAAACCGATATGGCATATATGAATGCTTCTACACTCTTTTGATCATGAAGATCAAACCAGCCTTACCCTTACTGGAGAAGTAGTGAGATCGGGGTTTGTAATAAGGATGTCTTGTTTGTAGTGAGATGGGGGTTTGTAACAAGGATTTCAAAATTTTTAGGATTCTTGAAAGAATTTGATATTTTGACAGGGTTGTGGCAAAGGTTTTTTTTTCCGTGTCCTGTTTGTATGAAAAGAATGAGATTATATAATGGAAATTAGAGCAAAGATATGGACTTTGAATATGCAATTAGGCCTCCAATAACCATAAGCAATAGTGGAGATTTTTATTCACTTGGGTCTGACACGTTCCAGGCTAAATCGCAGGGAATTAAGTGCAATTTTTGAAGTTGAAATGTGAAAACAAAATGTAACCGACAACGAGAATAACTCCTGTCCAAAAATAGGCTCAACCAGATAAATGGTGAATTAGTTATGAATTTTTGAAGTTTCGCCTCCGACAAACTTATTTTGGGCTCTAGTGTCAACTCTGACACGTTCTTCAATAAAAAACTGGTATTGATCGGAGCAGAACCCGGTATCGACTTTGGAAGAAAATTTATAGATATTTGAGTCAGTGACCTTGTGTAAAAAGATGGGCCTGATCCAATAAAAATTGTCCGAGTTATAAATTTTCAAAGTTTCGACCCAAATGAAATATTATTCAACATTCAGGATTTTCGGCGTGTCACGAGCACTCTGGGCAAAAAACGAAGGCCTTTTGGATACCTTTCAAACTCAATACCTCCTGTGAAAACATAGCCAACTTAATTTGTGAAATTTTGGCGCCGGAATAAGCTCGATACGGTGAAAATCTCCCAAGTTATGATTTTCTGAACATGACACAAATAAACTTGTCACAAATTTTCTGTATAAAAATACTTGATAAATCCGTATTTTTGAAGAACTTCTGTTCGAAATTGGTTTTAAGCCAGGAGAGATGAAAATGTATATGATGTCAAGACGGAATTTCGGCCACCTGAACGGGTTCAAAACGAGCCACGATATTCAAGTTATGAATTTTTTAGTGTGTAAAAGCTGCACTTTCAGCACACTTTTTCACCACATTTCTTCGAGAAAACTCGCACATTCGAAGACCTTCTTTAAAGAATTGGCTCTCGAGCCGAACCTGAATTTGAGAATATGTTATCAGGGATATCTTGGCAAAATAACACCTGAATATGATGTGTCGGGTTGGACTTGTGAATCTTTGAACCCCGAATCGTAGCGAAACGGCGAATCGATCTTCAGCATGAAAAATACTCTGAGAACATCCATTTGCGAAATAAACGTCACTTGTAACCCGAAGAAGCTTGCTAAATATACCTTGATTGCATAACCATAAAACCAATGATATGCATGTATGTAATAATGAAATGTAAGCCAAAAAGGTCAAAATAAATAGGGTAAATTTTGGGGTACAACATTAACCACTTGTGAATATCTCAGGTACTTTTTGACTATGGATTCTGGAAAAAGAAAGACCGGAAAATACAGTTTCAAAGATCCCAAAATAGATGAGTTGATGAGTCCGATTCCCGAGATTGAGTGTTCTGTAGATTTTCGGAGGAAGTATGGGTCCATCATTTCTCTCATGAAGCTTAGGATGAAGGAGGGTATTCTCTCGACCTTGGTCCAGTTCTATGATCTGATGTATCGATGCTTTACTTTCCCTGAATATCAGTTGATGCCTACACTAGAGGAGTATTCTTATCTGCTGAGTTTGCCTATTACCGATTGTGTTCCTTTTACTGGTTTGGAGAGTGAGCCAAAACCACATGAGATTTCTGCTTTGATCCATTTGAAGAAGTATGAGGTTGAAGCCCACATGACTACTAAAGGAAGTATTAGAGGATTACCAGCTCAGTTCTTATTGGAGAAAGCTCGTTACTTTTCCAGGATGAAGAGTACAGTCGCTTTTGAGGCCATTTTTGCTCTACTTGCTTACGGGTTATTCTTATTTCCTAATGTGGACAAATTTGTTGACGTCAATGCTATCAGGATCTTCATGATTGAAAACCAAGTTCCTACATTGTTGGGTGATGCTTATTACTCTATTCTTCTTCTGGATTCTTATCATGAAGGGATGATCATCTGCTGTACGCCTCTATTGTATCAGTGGTTTACTTCTCATTTGCTTCAGTCTGATGCTTTCTAGGATATTAGGAAGGAACCCCATTGGGATCCTAAGATCATGGCACTTACCAATCAGATATTGTTTGGTATCATCAGGCTTATCATGATGTAGAGATTGTCGACAGTTGTGGTAGTTTCCCCAATGTACCTCTTCTTGGTACAAAGGGAGGAATTAAATACAACCTTCTTCTTACACGATGACAACTTGGACATTCGATGAGGGATAAACCAAATAGTATTTATTTGATTAGTTTCTTCCTGAAAGAGGGAGAATACCATAAGGAAGCTAGGGAGCAGGTTACGAAGGCCTGGCGTCACATTTATAGGAAGAGTAGGAAGGACTTGGGACCTAGGGGGCTATTTCTTTGAAGCCTTATCTTCAGTGGGTACAATCCAGAGCAATTCAGTTGAAGATGTTATATTCTCGGGAAACACCTATGCCTGATTTGTTTGTGAAGACCACTCCTCCCCTATTGGATGATATTGAAGAGCTACAACTTGCTTTAGTCAGGATGCAGCAGGAAAAGGAAGCTTGGAAGAATAAGTTCCAAACTCTAGAGATTTCCTACCGAGCAGACTTGAAGGAGAAAGACGACTTGATTGAGATTCTAGAGAGTCGGGCTATAGAGACGATGGAGAGGCAAGGGGATTTATTTTCTCCTAAGCCTCAATCAGGCATTATTTGTTCACTTCCTGACTCTAATGATTAGAAGGAGGTTGCCACTAGGTATGCGGAAGAAAACCAGAGGTTGAAGGCTCAGATTTCCAGACTTACTGGGAAGCGTCAACACATAGAGTGATCTCCATCAGCTTTGCTTCTTAGAGTTTTAGACTTTATTTTCATCTTGTACTTGGGTGTTCTTCCTGTTGGGTACTTCGATAGTAGAGATCAGTCGAGGTAACCCTGTCGGGCTAAGGTTCTGCATGAGAAATGAACAAAAAAACCCGCCTTCGTTAGCATTTGGAGGTTATGTCCGTACCTCGACATGCCTCTATGGTCGAACGGGTCCCATCGTCTGTTAGAGAGGACCGTCCGACTACTTATGCTTGTCGCTTGACAAGGACTTAGCTGTAATATTGTTTCAACTTTGTAGCGTTCCATGGTCGAGGGAGAGGTTCTCTATTTATATGTTCAAGGTAGTATGCCCCGATGCCCGTAGCTCTGTGGATGTGATACGATCCATCCTAGTTTACGGCCAGCTTCCCTTTACGTTAATCTTTCTGATGTCTCCGCAAGACTAGGCTGCCGACCTGGAATTCGCATTTTATGACTTTGTTGTCATTGTGAGGAGTTGTTTATTGTTTCAGAGTGGCTTCGTAAAGAGTTTCTCCTGGTTGAATTTCCTCGACTAGGTCAAGCTCTTCTCTTAGGGCCTCGTCATTTAGTTCCTCATCAAGAGGGACTTCAGTTCTCCTGGATGGCTCCATGATTTCCACGGGGATGACTGCTTCGGTGCCATAGGTTATCCAAAATAGGGTCTCACCCATCGTCCAGTGTGGTGTTGTTCGATAGGCCCATAGGGCATTGTGCAGTTCTTCGACCCAACCCCTTTTGGCTTTGCCTAACCTGCACTTGAGTCCTTGTGAAATGACTCTATTCATGGCTTCAGCTTGTCCGTTGGTTTGAGGGTGTTCGACTGAGGTGAAGTTCTTCTTGGTCCCGAGCTTGGCAATGAAGTCTTGGAAACCTTGATTAGTGAACTGCATCCCATTTTCGGTGACGAGCGCTTGTGGTATCTCGAATCGAGAAAGTACGTTTCGCTTGTAGAAATTGAGGACATTGTGCAAAGTGATTCTTCCCAGGGCTTCGGCTTCTATCCACTTCGTGAAATAGTCGACGAACATGATCAAAAATTTATTTTGATACGAACCTTGCACGAAGGGTCCGAGGATATCCATTCTCCACCAGGTGAACGACCACAGGGGCGACAATGTTTTGAGCTCGTATGGGGCGCGGGGTGCATGTCCGTGTGTCTCTGACACTTGTCATATTTTTTGACGTGTTCCTTTGTATCTCACTGCATGGTGGGCCAGTAATAGCCTGCTCGCAGCTCCTTACGTGCCAGGGATCTTCCGCCCAAGTGTTAGGCATTGATTCCTTCGTGGATCTCCCATAATATTTCGGGGATTTTCGATTCCTCGACACATTTCAGAAGAGGGATGGTGAATCCTCGTTGATAAAGTTTGTGTTTGAGAACCACATACGAGCATACTCGTTGTTTGGTCGCAGCTGCCTCCCTTTGGTCAACGGGCAATTCCCCCTTTGTCAGAAAATTAAACATCAGGGTCATCCAACATGAATTTCCCTTGATGGCATTCACCTCGGGTGGTACAATGGATTTTTCAATTCTCAAGCGAGAAAGGGATTCTTGGATGACAAATTTGTTCCCACCTTTCTTCTTTGTGCTCGTGAGCTTCAAAAGTACATATGTCTGTGTGTTCTGTTCGTGAGTAACGTGTTTAATTTCTTCCCGGTCAAACCTCTTCATCCATTCTCTGACTAGGTTCAGATATTCGAATAGGCTGTTGTTTTTAGCCCAATCTCCTCCTTGTACTTGAGACACGACGAGTTGGGAGTCTATGAAAATTTGGATTTCTCGGGAATCCATATCCTCGGCCATCCTTAATCCTACGAGCAAGGCCTCGCATCCAGCTTAATTGTTTTACGTTGAAAATGAGAGGGTGAGGGAGTGCTTGATCACGACGCTTTCTTTGTTCTCGAGGAGAATTCCTGCTCTGCTCCCCGTCGAGTTGGAAGCTCCGTCTACAAAGATGGTCCACTTATGCTTCTTCTTTATGGGAGAATCATGCATGGTTATCTTCGCGACTAAATTGACCAGTGCTTGTGCTTTGAGGGCCTTCCTGCTCTCGTACTGGATGTCGAACTCCGAGAGTTTTAGGGACCATTTCACCATTTGACGGGCCATGTCTGGTCGATATAGGAGTTGTCTCACGGGTTGGTCTGTTCGTACGATGATCGTGTAGGCCAGGAAGTAGTGTCCAAGTCTTCTTGTCACTTTGATGAGGGCTAAGGCAAATTTTTTAATCTGTTGATACCTAACCCTGGGCCCTTTTAACGATTTTCTCATAAAATATACTGGTTTATACGTGTCTAGAGTCTCACGAATGAGGGCCGCATTTACGACCTCGGCGGAGACGGCCAGGTAAAGGAATAAAGTTTCCCCATTCTCTGGACGTGACAGCACGAGCGGTTATGACATGCTTTCCTTGATGTAGAGGAGGGCTTGCTCGCATTCCTTGGTCCACTCGAAAGGCGCTTCTTCGCGCAGAAGTTTGAAAAATGGTAGTGCATGTTGTGCAGACTTTGCCACGAAGCGGGAAAGCAAGGTGAGCATACCGTTTAGGACTTGTATGTATTTCTTCGAGCTAGGTGTGGGAAGTTCGGAGAATTCTTGACACTTGTCGGGGTTAGCTTCAATCCCCCATCCGGTTAGATAATAATCGAGGAATTTTCTCGCCTTAACCCTGAAGGTGCATTTCTCCAGATTGAATCTCATTTTGCACTATCTCGATTGAGAGAAAACTCTTTTGAGATGGGCAACATGGTCGATTTCTGTTCGAGATTTGACGATCATGTCGTCCATATATACCTCGAGCATGTCTTCGATCTTGCTGCAGAAGACTTTGTTCATCATTCGCTGGTATGTTGCCCCTGGGTTTTTTAGGACGAAGGGCATTACATTGTAGAAGTAGTTTCCCGAGTCGGTCATGAAAGAAGTGCAATGCTTGTCGCTCATCACCATTAGAATTTGGTTATAGCTCGAGTAGGCGTCCATAAACAATAGAATTTTATAGTCGGCCTAGTTATCAACCAACATATCAATATTAGGTAAAGGAAAAGCATCTTTAGGACATGCTCAATTAAGATCAGTATAATCAACACACATTCTCCATTTTCCATTATTATTTTTGACAAGTACAATATTTGAGAGCCAGGTTGAATACCGGGCCTTAGAAATAAAATTTTCCTCTAGAAGGTCTTTTACAGCTTTTTCAGCAGCCTCCGCTTTCTAGGGAGACTGCTTACGCCTATGTTGCACTACTTCCCTAAGCGACTGGATCAACAGAAAGTTGGTGATAGACAACCTCGAGTCCGAGCATCTCCACAACACTACATGCGAACAGGTCCACGTTCTCCCTTAAGCAAACTTTGAGCTGCTTCCTCACCAAGTCGAGGAGTCCAGTATAGATCTTCACGCCTTTATGAGGATCTTCTTCGAGGGGGATGAAATCGAAGTCTCCATCTGGGATGGGTAGGAGAAGATCTTGTTCTCTGTTGGAGGCTTTGACTTCATCTTTGCCGAAGCGTGTGTGAGGGAGATGGAGTCAACCTTTGGTGGAGAATTTTGTTCTTTGATCCAAGTAGGATTGGATCCAGGTCGAGCAGTAGCTTCCCTTTTGGCGGGTTACGCTCCAGTGTCGACCATGCTATGTCCTTTGGAGGCTGCGTGAAAACATCTTTTGGCTGCTGAGATGTCTCCATGGATGGTGGCGACACGTCCACTCCTGGTGTAGAAATTCATTTTTAGATGGACGGTGGAGGGTACGATGGTCAACTCTGTCAATATTGGTCTCCCCAAGATGCAGATTTATAGAAACGGGAAGTCGATCACCAGAAATCACACCTTAACTTGTCGGGATGTTATTTCTTCCATGAAGGTGACCAAGATTTCCATGTAATCCCACGACTTGGAGGTCGAGCTATTGAATCCTTACAGGTCAGACCCTGCGTATGATGACAGGTGGGTATCATCGAGCTGCAAGGTTCTGAACAAATGACTATACATGACGTCAACGGAACTACCCTCGTCGACCAAAATATGATGGACGTCAAAGTTGGCCATCCTTGCCCTCACCAGCAGAGGAATGCTCAAGTTTGGGGCTCCTTCGGGCAGCTTCTCCAAGTAAAAGGTGAATGGTTCAAATTTTCCTTTGAACCTTTCGAGCGTTACAGCCTGGATCGAGGCTGCATCCACCAACTCATCGAGCTTCTTCTTTTCCGAGTCCACTGTAATTTCATTGAATCCCTGCCAGATATGACCATGGTGGAGGGGAATTTCTCCCATCTGTTGTATGCGGACAAGGGCTCATCCTTGTAATTGTCGGGGACGTGGAAGTCTTCTGGCCTTGTCACAGAGAAAGCCACCTGGACGGGGCCCGATTCATTGAGCTATCGGGTTTCTTCCTCGACATCTTTCGCTTCGCGGTTGTCTCGGTGAGGGGAGACGTTGCATCTGTACTGCCTAAGTCTACCACCTTTAATGAGAGTCTCGATAGCATCCTTGAGGTGGACGCAATCTTTAGTCAAGTGCTCGTGGCTGTGATGGTACTGACAATATTTTATTCTGTCAGACCCGGGCTTTGCAAGAGCGGGTCAAAGACGTTTAACGTTGCCATCCTTGAATTCGGTATTAGAGCACCCCGCAAGGATATGCTTGCAAGAAGCGATCAACAAGGTGTACACTGTGAACCTCTCTGCTGGTTCCCTGTGATCGTAGGGATTGCGAGGTTTATCCTCCCTTATCTTCTCCACAGTTTGTCAAGAAGGGCCCATGTCCTGGTGCCGTGGGATATTAGCTGGTTTACAGTTCCTCAAATCACAGGCTTTGTTGGCCGTCTCCTTTTCCTCGTAGTCCATATATGCCCTGGCCTTTTCATGGGAGAGCGTCGAAAGATCTGGGAGCCTCAATACCGATAGCCTTCCTGAATTCAGTGCCAGGAAGGAGTCCTCTTTCGAGCAGGTACCTTTTCATGTGATTGGTGCACGGGACCTGACTGGCCTCAGGTTGAATCGATCAATGTATTTACTGAGGGTCTCGTGCTTCTCTGGACGATTGCCTCAAGGGCGGCCTCAGTCTTCAAATGTCGACGAGACGCGATGAAGGAGCTGATGAACTGGTTCTTGAGGTTCTTCCAGGAGGTAATTGATCCAGGGGCGAGGTTCTTATACCATTCCATGCCTATTTTTCTCAAAGTTGTGGGGAACAACTATCATTTAATTTCCCCCCGACATTGTGATAATGGAGCATTGCTTCAAATCCATCAATAAGGTTAACAAGATCTGCAATGTCGTTGTACTCCTTTAATAGGGGAGGTTTCTCCATTCCCATAGGAATGGGAGCCTCCATGATTGCTTGGTACAATGGACCACAGGGGTCATCTTCGTCGCTTCTATCTGGAGAACGGGAAGGGGACTAGTTGTAATGGCGGTCATTATGATGGTCGTGGCCGCAGGGAAAGTCCCTTGGTCAAGGTTGTCTTTCTTCGTTTCCGCTATTTATGTTGTTTCCATGGGACTGTCGCTCCCTGCGCAGTGGGGATTGACCGCGCCTCCCTGTAGCTTTGGGTTGGATTCTCTCCAATGCAGGACGTCGACTAGATCATCGCGGAGATGGGCTGCACGAGATATCCCGCCAGCGTCTCCACGGGGAAGATTAGGGAAAGTCTTCGTTGTTCCATGGAGGAGGAGTGTAGGTATTCTGTGCCTTATGGGAGCTCGGTGAGTTTGTTCGAGCACTCTCAACCTCTCACCCTGTGAGAAGATCAGGTAGTTGGTTTGGTTGATGGGCATGAACAAAGCTTTAGTCGTGGCGTCTACAGCAGCTGGAACGGGGACCTCCTGAAATACATTTTGTTCGTAGTTCTGGGGAGGACGATAGTCGTCCCTGTGTGGTTGCGAGCATGATAATAAAGAGGCAGTCAGTCCGTCTCTTTAGTTCTGCTCTAGAGCGGCCATGTCGATGTCGTTGCTGACGTTGTTGTTGCTAATGTTGTTGTCGCCAACATTGTTGTTGAGGTTAGCCAGATGGGCATTTTGGTTGTTGTCGGCAACTTGGTCGGCCATGAAAATCACAGTTTGAAAGAGATTTGCTTTAGTCTTGAGATGGAGACGGGGAAGTTGGTTCCCACAGATGGCGTTACTGATCGTACCTGACCAGAAGGGATTGTCAAAGCTCACGAGCTTCAAGCCGAGCAATAATTGGATGTGAAGTGGGGGGGGGGGGGGGGGTACCTGCAAGACACTCCGATGCAAAAGTGATGTTCGGAGCTATGCAAGAAAGTGTGAAAGTAAGAATGAGAGATTGAATACCCGACCCTCTCAAATGAGAGGGTATTTATAGCCCTCAGTGCTGGGCCAAGATCCACATTGTTGGGTTGGGCAAGCAGGCCTAAAACAAAGACTGCCAGGTCCTACGTGCGTAGTGAGGGACAACGCGTGGTCCCTAACCTTGATGGACTCCTCCGAACTATCAGGAGGATATAGATGCGGTATTTTCGGGACCAAGAGGACTTCGTGATATTTAGAGGTGTTGAGAGTCAGCCCTACGAGGAGGATGCTCGCGAGGTCCCTCTGCCCTTCATGGACCATCCCCGCAAGCTGTGAGGTTGACCCCAAAGGACTTGTCTTGGTCGAAGAGAAGAGTGGAGGATGCTCGCGGGCTCCTCCTGGCCGTCTTTGGCCCTCCTCACCATTCATAGGGATATCCATGTCGACCAGAAGAATAAGGTTATTGCCCGACCTAGTCGAGGATAGACTCTGTAAGCATGCTTTCCTGTGTAGCACAGTCGGATTAGACCTTGTATGCCGTTTGGGCCAAATGCAGGACCGGTCTAAAGCACATATTATCATCCACTTTCATTTTTTTCACTTTTAAAAATCATAAGCAATTTTCATTCTTTTCCTTTTTTGAAAGTTAGAGTCAACATCATTCTTATAAGATAAAATTGCAAATCATAAAATTATGATTTTTTATATATCATTATATATTAACCATCATGCTATAAAAAAGTCACCAAAATATTATCATCATGCCATAAATTTGCATATCACGTATCATATTTCTTTTTCATCAAATTAATACAAAAATCCACTTTTTGACACTATAGACAAATTTTCAAAATATCTTATTTCCTCATTCATGTTCATGTCATCACATACATACAATCATGCCATTAAATTTGCACCATTACATCATCAAAATGTCATACACAAAGTCCACATTTTATGCACTTCAAGATAAAAATTACAAAAGTTCAAAATATATGATTCATACTGTGATCGGTGGGAATAGAACTGACTGTTTTGGAATGCTGGTTCGCGTTTTGCGTTTGTTTTTGCAAAATGTCGCGGTAAGCAAGAGTCGCCACCGTCTTTTATTTTATCCAACAAGGAAAGGACAAAAGCACAGAAAAATTCCTTTTCGAGATGTTTCTCAGGTTCGGGAGGTAGATTATAGAAAGGGAAGGTGTTAGCACCCTTTCTATCTGTGGTTATCCACAGGCTCTTAGGTACTTGCTCACTATGTTTTCAAAAGTTTTGCTTTTCTTGTGTTTGTGGGTTTTGAAAAGAGTTTTGTTTAAAAACTTCGATTTAACTCTTGTTTCTGTCCTCAAGAGTGTATGAAGTGTTATTGAAAACTCTGTTTGAAAAGTGTAAGTGCGAAAATTTTGTTTTGTTTTGAAAGAGCAAGTACCTGAGAACCTCTACCTACTCAAAAGGGAATTAAACTGTGCAAGTATCCTTTAGACAGTGCCATCCCACTATTGAGGAGTAGGTAGCACCGTCGTTGGAGTTTTCGGGTCAATTCGATTTAAGGGACATGTGGTCACTAAAGCAATGTTAGGACGCCTTAGTGGTAACCCTAATGTCTTAGATCATTTTATCCGAGGCAACTGTTTCGAGGCAACTTAGGATCTTTGGACAAGAGGGCGACCTCTAAAACTTCCTATACTCAATGATCACGTTCGAGGCAACCAAGTGAGGCGTACCCTAGGAGTGGCATGTGCAAATGTGTCAATTTTCAATTATGTTATCTTTGTACATGTTATGGTGAGCTACGGTTGATTTTAAGTTAAGATAGATCTTGTCATGCATAGCCTATTATTCATACATCTAGCAGTTAATGGTTGCGGAAAAATAAAACTAAGCTATTACAAGGCGTCGGGTATTTACATCGCCAAAAACAAACCCTTGAAAAAGTAAATTGTGAAAAATAAATAAAAGCGGTAAAAAGGTCCTAAGTTTAAGCTATTACATCCTCGGAGCAATTACAATTATATGGAATTCGAATCAAAAAATAATACGCGCGAGAAAAATTGAATCGGAGAGTTTTTTAGGGTTTTGACCCTTTTTAAGAAAGAAGGAGATTTTTTGTTATTTAAGGAATTAAAGAAATTAGTCTAAGTTAATTAATTAATTAAATAAAAAATGTATTTTTTTTTGGGTTTTTTAGAATATTTAAGAAAATAAAAATAAAAATGATTAAAATTGTTAAACCTAATATTCTAATTTACTTTTAATTTATTGTAAAAATATTATCATTAAACCTAATTTAAAACTAAATTAATTGGTTAATATTTATTTGCAAAAAATAACAAGTGATGAATTTAATGAAAAATAATATTTTATGGTTTTCTGATTTTATTATGGAAAAAATATTAATTTGTTAGTGATATAAATAATAATTATAAAAATAATCAAATGAAAGAAAAATAAAAAGGGGAAAAGAAATAAACTCATAAGGGGGTGCTGGGCCCAATTTTGAAGGTATGATTGGCAATTCTGAAGCCCAGAACGTCATGGCCTTTGTTGACTTTTCTAATTACCCACGTGTGTGCTGACTTGAGTGTACCATGAACCATCAATTTCTGACCTCTGGATTTGATCTGAAACACCTGGCTAGCATCTGGATGGAGGCATATGGTGAGCCCTGCTTTGAACGCTGCATGGAATAACCTGGAGAAAAATTACAACAAATATTGGGGGGACCTGGGATTCGAACCCAGGTCCCAATGGTATTTCCACTAGCGCCTCCACCACTGGACCATTGTGCTGCTTTTGTAATAATAATAAACAACAAATAATATATGGACAATCATTAACTATACCTGGAAAAAAAATAAAAAGCGCGCGATTTCAAATTGACCAATGGGAAGAGGACGAGTAGTCGTCTTCTTCACAAACTCTGGTTATATTACCTGCGGATTTTTATCCGCAGGAATATTCGTGGCTTGCTTCCAAAATCCGTCCTAGGCCATGGAAACGAGTTCTAAGAACGTCATCATGATCGTCTCCTTCCACTGATTCCGTCCATGCCCATGATTCGTTCTAATTTTCCCTGAAATCAAAACGCCTAAAAACAAAGAACCAAAACCCTAGCTTCGGGCATGGCTGTACAGGCTATAAAAATGCAATTCGATTATGCCAAAAGTTTCAGAATGCAACGAAAAGCATGAATATGCAAATAATTAGGCAAAAAGATACAAGAATCCAGAGTTGTGAGATCGTGCACAGGGCTATGTTCTTGAATACTTACAGCGCGATTCTGATGGTTTCTGGGCGTGCTTTTGATTGCTTTAGCTTAAATGAATGGCTAGCAAGAGAGTTATGTGAAGATTTCTGATTGAATCGTCCCTTAACCAAGATTTTGATCTCCACTTTTTCCAAGCTTTTTCAGTTTTTGGGTTGGCCGTTTTAGCAGTTCTTAGGTCGTGAATTAGGTTTGTGTGGCTTGTGTATGTATAATAGAATGATTTTAGGTTAAGAGTTGGGCCAATATCCTTGTGCATTGAAGATGGAAGATTTGTTTGACCACCATTGTTAACCTTTCCAAAAATAAGCCAAATCTGAGATTTTATGCTTGAATGAGCCTTGGCACGATTTTATTGAGTGAATAATGATAATTGCAAGCTGTACCAATCACAAAGATCCCTTTACATCAATTTTTGGATTTTATTTGATTTAATATTGATTAATAATGAATTAAATCAACAAAAATGAAATAAAATAGAAAAATAAATGTTTGGTCATGAAACTAAGGATGGGACACGTGTGTGGCATGACAAGACTGAATCAAGTGGAAAAAAGTGGGCCCTTTTGTCAAAAATTGGAGTTTTGAGGATAGTTGACTTTTGGCAATTTTGGAAAAATGCCCAACTTCAATAATGCATAACTTCCTCAATTTTGAACTTTTGGAGGTTTTCTTGGACTTTTTAGAAACCTTGAGATGTCATATAATCAACCCTTTTGGTATAATATCATTTTGATCTTTCATTCTCAAGTTATAAGCTTTGGAAAAAAAGGTGTTTTTGTTGACTTTCAAAAATGACCTATAATGTCCAAATTTGTAACTTCTTGTGAGTGCATTTTCTGATCTTGGGGTGTGAATATGGATTGTAGGGAATTGCATCCTCTTTAAAATGAGCTTTATATGGCTCATTTCTCATAAAGTATGAGAAAGTTATGCTTGGTCAAAGTTGAGTTAACTTTTCCTACAAAACCCTAATTTAGCAACTTTTGAATCTTGATGAATCTTGAGCAATCCTTGATGAATCATGATAAACCCTTGATAAAATGATTAATTATACTTAAAAATGAGAATGTTGACAAAAAATATGGAGGTTTGACTATTTGTAGGTCACAATTGACTTTTGCCCTTGCACAGTCGATTTTTTGGGTCTCTTGAGCAATTGACTGACCAAAGTTTCTCTGCAAGGCTTGAAATTTGTCATGGATGGACTTAAGAACATATCAAGGCAATGGGAAGCACTTGAGGCCATTTGGATGTAAGGACCTTGATGCAACACAAAACCCTAATTTTGACTTGACTGCCTTAGGAGGTGATTTGACTATACAACCCTTGAGCCATTTTGAGCAATATGAAGATCATTCTTGACAAATCTTGAGGAGTATGGGAGGGTAAATTTTGGGGTACAACAGTTGCCCCTGTTCAATCTTCTTAAACCTGAGGATGTAGATTGGCTTGCGTGCCTTTCGTGATCCGAAGGTGGAAGATGATTGAACACTAAAGTGCCCAGAAATTTGCATTCACATGATGTAGTATCAGCATTGTGATATCAGGAATGGGCTTACAGATGCCATTTGGAGATTGTTGGTAGGAGGATGGGCTTATAGATGCCATCTGGAGATTGTTTGTTGAATTGTAATTTTGTAAGTTGAAAGAAGGATCCTGTGTAGGGTTGCCTGATGATGAGTCCGTGTAAAACTGCATCTGAAAGAGAAGGAACCAGTTTAGGGTTGCCTGATGATGAGTCCGTGTGAAACTTCATCTGAAAGAGAGAAGGAACTGGTGTAGGGTTGCTTCATGATGGTCAAGTAGATAATTGTCTTGTCTGGTTTCAGGTATTAACCTACAATCAGTCGTCCACAGAATCTTTCCTGGCTTGTTACAGGTATTAAACTGGGACTTGAAAAGGTTGGTCAAGGAGATAGTTGTCCTGGCTGGTTACAGGTATTGATCTCTGACCTGAGAAATAAAAATAGTTTTCCTGGATTGTTACAGGTATTAATTTTCAATCTCTTCGTGTAGGTGGTTTTCCTGGCTGGTTTCAGGTATTAACCTACAATCAGTTGCCCACAGATGTTTTTCCTGGCTTGTTACAAGTATTAATCTGGAACTTGAAAAGGTTGGCCGATGAGATAACTATCCTGGCTGGTTACAGGTATTGATCTCTGACCTGAGAAAGAAAAATAGTTTTCCTGGCTTGTTACAGGTATTAATTTTCAATCTCTTCGTGTAGGTGGTTTTCCTGGCTGGTTTCAGGTATTAACCTACAATCAGTCATCCACAGATGTTTTTCCTGGCTTGCTACAGGTATTAATCTGGAACTTGAAAAGGTTGGCCGATGAGATAGTTGTCCTGGCTGGTTACAGGTATTGATCTCTGACCTGAGAAAGAAAAATAGTTTTCCTGGCTTGTTACAGGTATTAATTTTCAATCTCTTCGTGTAGGTGGTTTTCCTGGCTGGTTTCAGGTATTAACCTACAATCAGTCGTCCACAGAATTTTTCCTGGCTTGTTACAGGTATTTAAACTGGGACTTGAAAAGGTTGATGGTAGCCATCTTTTGATTGACCTTTTCCTGAAAAAGGGTAAAACGTTAGCTGTATGCAATGTCATGATGTATGAAATGCACGATGTCATGATGTTCTCAAAAATAAATGAGATCGTGTCGTATGCACTTTATCATGTATGTAAATAGGAGATATGAAATGTGAAATATTTATGAATGTATTTTCGTCTGGGAAAATAAATCCTTGACAAATGTCGGGGAGTTTGTTAAACCCCGGGCTGATGTTGAAGTGTATGGTTGAATTCTTCATTTCCACTGGGGATGATGCACGAAGATGGTTGCAAGAATAAACCTGTAGGAGAAGATGACTCTGTTGGGGAATAAACCTGGTGAAGATATTACTCTGCAGGGAATTACTCTGTGGGAAGAGATGCTTTGCTGAGATTTTAACGATAACTCCGCTGGGGGTTCCGTTGATAAGCTCTGTTGGGGATTTTGATGATGAACTCCGCTGGGGATAGAAAGAACTTCGCTGGGGATGATCTTTCCATTGCAAGTTGATGAGGATAACCCAGTTAGACTCTTGTGGGGATAACCTCTGAATTTGGCTGAGGAGATGCATTTGTATTCTGCGGGGGACAAGGTTCCAGAATCTACTGGGTAAGATGATTCAATTCTCTATTGGGGAAGCTTTTTTAGACTGCGCTGGGGGAATGGCTCCACTGGGGGTATCTTGTATTCCGCCAGGGAACATTCTTATATTTCATTGAGGAATATTAAGACTGCCGGGGATGCTCTTTTACGCTTGTTGGGGAATATCCTTATGCTCCGCTGGGGAATATTAAACCTTCTGGGAATACCGAGCCTTTTCGGGACTGACGGTAGACTAACTCTGCTTGGGGGAGAGTATTGCTGATTCGTCCATGATTGCAGGTCTCAGTAGGGAGAGCTTCCCTTACTGTCTTACTCTGTGGGGAGTGAAGGTGTCTTGGTCATATTCTTCAGCTGAACCTACCTTGGTACCTTGGTGGACAGAGTAACTAGACCTCTTAGACAATTCTTATTGCCCCTACTTCTGATATCACCTGTAATTAGTCCTTTGTTTCGCATGTAAATATTTATGAGCAGCAATTAATGTCAAATGCATATATCAAAAATGAACATTGGACGTTCTTTGCAAAACAAAACAGATAAAGGAAAAAAACAATTTGCAATTTGTCTGAAAAATGAGCTTGTATTGATTTTGAAGTTTGTCTGTAAATAGGCGCTTTTGTACAAGAGGATGACGTCCTAGTAAGAGAATGCCACCGAACAAATAGGATTTATACAATTTGTAAAAAGAAAACAAAACAGCTATGTGAATAATCCCACTGGGTTCCAACTCTGCTATCGCCTTCATATCTTCAAGCATCTCATCACTTTGCTGCTTAGTTGGAGATGAATCTGATTGATTGGTGTCGTCTGAGCCTGATAGTTGATACCAAAGTCTGGATTCAGGGTGATCCAATGAGACATAGTGTTATGCTTATCCCTAACTTTTGCCTGGACCGCCCTTTCGGGTTTTTAGTCCACCGGGATACCCATTTTTTGCCCAAGCCGCCTTTTCAGGTTTTCGACTTGCTGGGTGTACAATTTTTTTTTAATTTTCATCCCTTATTTTTGCCCGAAACCTTTTGGTTCGCTGGGAAGCCCTTATTTTTGCCTAGGCCAGTCAACCTAGCGGGTCTTTAATTATGCGTAGTATCTTTTTACTATGTCTGCATTGACGGGGTGAGGAAGGTCGTCACCATCCATGGTGGTTAGAATCATCGCTCCTCCTGAGAAGATGTTCTTAACCACAAATGGCCCTTCGTACGTAGGGGTCCATTTGCCCCTGGGATCACCTTGAGGTAGAATGATGCGCTTGATTACCAGGTCCCCGACTTGATACTCTTGTCGTTTGACTTTCTTGTTAAATGCCTTGATCATCCGTTTTTGGTACGTCTGACCATGACAAATAGCAGTGAGTCTCTTTTCGTCTATTAGGTTCAGTTGATCAAGCCGGGTCTGGATCCAGTCGTCTTCACTTAAACCCGCATCCTTCATGATCCAGAGAGAGGGTATCTGAGCTTTAATGGGCAGGACTGCCTCCATGCCATATACCAAGGAATAGGGTGTTGCCCCTGTTGACGTCCGTGCTGAGGTGCGGTACCCATGAAGAGCAAATGGTAACATCTTGTGCCAGTCTTTGTAGGTCACTGTCATCTTCTGCACAATCTTCTTAATGTTCTTATTAGCTGCTTCTATAGCCCCATTCATCTTCGGTCGGTAGGGAGAAGAGTTGTGGTGCTGTATCTTGAATTGCTCGTAGAGCTCAGTGATCATCTTGTTGTTAAGATTGGTACCATTATCCATAATGATCCTCTCTGGTACACCGTATCGACAGATCAGGTTGTCTCGTATGAACCGTGCCACGACGTTCTTGGTTATGGTGGCAAAGGAAGCTGCTTCAACCCACTTCGTAAAGTAATCAATCGCTACCAGGATGAAACGATGCTCGTTGGATGCCGTAGGTCTGATCTCGCCGATCATATCAATGCCCCACATTGCAAAAGGCCAAGGTGTTATCAAGACGTTCAGAGGAACTGGAGGAATGTGCACCTTATCAGCGTAGACCTGGCACTTGTCACATGTCCGAGAATGCTGATAACAATCGGCTTCCATTGTGGACCAGTAATATCCTGCCCGGAGGATTTTCTTTGCCATGGTATGTCCACTGGAATGAGTCCCGAAAGTACCTTCATGCAGCTCTGCCATGATCCTTTCTGCTTCAATCTTATCCACACAACGCAGTAAGGTTAAATCATGGTTACATTTGTAAAGAATGCCATTGCTGATGAAGAACTTTGCCACGAATCTTCTCAGAAACTTCTTGTCATTAACAGATGCGCCCTCGGGGTATTCTTGAGCTTCAAGGTACCTCTTTACTTCATGATACCAAGGCTTTTCTGTTACCTCTTCGGTCTCAAGATCACAGCAATGTGCAGGTTCATCCAATTTCCAAATAATGATCTGGGGAGCCTCGTTGTCCCATTTGACTCTGAACATAGAATACATCGTAGCTAGCGCGTCCGCCAACTGATTCTCCTCTCTTGGGAAATGTTCAAAGGTTATCTCCTCAAAATGGGGAAGCAACGTCAACACATACTCCTTGTAAGGAATAAGATTTGGGTGTTTCGTATCCCACTCGCCTTTGATCTGACTGATCACGAGAGCGGAATCTCCGAAGACACTCAGAAACTTAATCCTTAGGTCAATTGCAGCTCGAAGACCCATGATGCATGCTTCATACTCCGCCATGTTGTTGGTGCAGTTAAAACACAGTCGGGCGGTGATCGGAGTATGAGAGCCTTTAGGAGATATGATCACAGCGCCAATACCGTTACCCAAAGCGTTTGAAGCTCCATCAAAGTGCATAGACCATCGGGATCCTTCCTCAGGTCCTTCATCCGGTCCAGGTATTTCACAATCAGTTATCAACATGATAGTCTCGTCCGGAAATTCAAAGTTCATAGACTGGTAATCATCCACTGCCTGATGTGCCAAATGGTCTGCCAATACACTTCCCTTGATTGCTTTTTGAGTTGTGTACTGGATGTCATACTCAGTCAAGATCATCTGCCATCTTGCTATTCTTCCGGACAAGGCAGGCTTTTTGAAGATATACTTGATTGGATACATTTTTGAAATCAATAGAGTAGTGTGAGTCAGCATATACTGTCTCAGCCGGCGAGCAGCCCATGCCAAAGCGCAGCAAGTTTTATCAAGCAGTGAGTATCGGGTCTCACAGTCGGTAAACTTTTTGCTAAGGTAATAAATAGCATGCTCTTTTCAGCCAGACTCGTCATGCTGACCCAGCACACACCCCATTGAGTTGTCAAGTACTGTCAAGTATAAGATTAGAGGTCTCCCTTCAACTGGTGGCATCAGAATAGGTGGCTCCTGGAGATACTCTTTAATTATTTCGAAAGTAGCCTGGCATTCATCGTTCCAACGTACCACTTGATCTTTCTTCAGCAGTTTGAAGATTGGCTCACAAGTATCAGTTAGGTGCGAGATGAATCGGGCAATGTAGTTCAGGCGTCCCAAAAAGCCTCTGACTTCTTTCTCTGTCTTGGGAGCTGGCATCTCTTGTATGGCTTTCACCTTAGCAGGGTCCACTTGAATACCTTTGTCGCTTACGACGAAACCTAGCAATTTACCAGATCTCACTCCGAAGGTGCACTTGTTCGGGTTCAACCTCAGCTTGTACAACTTCAACCGGTCAAACAACTTCTGTAGATGGTCAAGGTGTTCCTCCTCCGTTTGGGACCTCGCAATCATATCGTCGACGTATACTTCAATCTCATGATGGATCATATCATGAAACAAAGCAACCATGGCACGCCGATACGTTGCCCCAGCATTTTTCAACCCAAAAAGCATGACCTTGTAGCAAAAGGTACCCCACTGAGTAACAAAAGTGGTCTTCTCCATGTCTTCAGGAGCCATCTTAATTTGATTATAACCGGAGAAACCATCCATGAAGGAGAATACCTTATGCTGAGCAGTGTTGTCAACCAGAACATTGATGTGAGGCAGAGGGAAGTCATCCTTAGGGCTTGCCCTCTTCAAATCTCTGTAATCAACACACATTCTGACCTTACCATATTTCTTCAGCACTGGAACCACATTGGCGACCCACTGAGGGTAAGAAGTTACTGCTAGAAAACCGGCGTCAAATTGCTTCATAACCTCAGCCTTGATTTTCTCAGGCATCTCTGGGCGCATACGGCAGACCTTCTGCTTTACGGGAGGGCAGTCTTCCTTGGTAGGCAGGCGATGAACCACAATGTCAGTATCCAACCCAGGCATATCTTCGTAATACCAGGCAAAGATTTCCACGTAGTCATGCAGCATCTGAATCAACCGTTGTTTCACACTAAGCTCCAAATTTGCACCGATCTTGACTTCCTTTTTGTCTGTCTCAGTACCTAGATTCATTGTTTCCACTAGCTCTTCATGTGGCTGAATGGCCCTCTCTTCCTGGAGTAACAGTCTTACAAGCTCTCCCGGCACTTCGTAATCATCTTCACCTTCGTCTTCGGCCAAGTTGATCGGATTTTCAAAGTCATAACTGGCAGTAGCAGAGCCGTTACCAGTGAGATCCGGAGTGGATTGAGACCTGTATATGTGAGTGTGTGTAAATAGCTGTTTTGCAATATATAATAAAGAAAGACAAAGAGCGCAAGCTTTGAAATGCAAGAACGCCACATGCTTTTATTAATGATATATGAAAATGGCACACAAAAGCCCTCACAAATGAAGCCACGGTGCCCCGGGTAAGACACCGGGCCATAAAGTTTCACAATATTGTCTGTTACAAATTCAAAACAAAGAGTTTATTACTGGGTAACAAAAGTAATAGGGATGAAGTCTTTTGCTGTCCAGTTGTTTGGTCCACCGTTGGTCGTAGGGTAGATCCAGCTGTCGAATTCAGATTCCTCCACGTCATCTTCGATGGCATTTACCCCCGCATTGCTGATGAACACAGGAGGTCTTCCAATCCTTGCACTACGAACAACCCTTTGAGCTTCTGCAGTGAAACCCAAACCAAACTTGTTAGTCTTCTGAGTGAAGTCAGGAAGTCGACCCCAGTTTGCATACTCACCCTTCTCAATAACAGCCCGGGCATCCTTTAAGGAAGCCATCTTCAAAGGAGAATCTTCAACAGCAGTCTCAGCTGATGCCAATGTCTGAGGAACCTCTTCAAAGTGTTGAAATGGGGTCTTAATGAACTCCCTATCCATCTCTATGTACCGGAACGAGTTGAGGTGGATGACCATGTACTCTTCCTCCCCCTGTATTGTCATAATCTTTCCTTTGACCGAGTACTTCAGCTTTTGATGGAGTGTGGAGGTCACAACTCTAGCTTTATGGATCCATGGACGACCCAGCAAACAAGAATAGGACGGTTGAATGTCCATCACGTAGAATGTAGAATCGAAGACCTGAGAACCAACTCTAATTGGAATATCGACTTCACCATGCACCATCCTTTTAGACCCATCAAAGGCCCGGACAACAATGTTACTTGGCTTTAGCTCCAGCCCTTCGCAATCCAACCTGTCTAAAGCTTTCTTGGGCAAAACGTTCAATGAGGAACCAGTGTCAACCAACACATGTGCAAGAGTAGTGCCCCTGCATTCAATGGAGACATGCAGGGCATCGTTATGGTTCTTCCCTTTAGCAGTCAGATCAGCGTCGGAGAAACCCAAACCATTATCAGCAGTTAAATTGGCCACACAATTGGTAAACTGATCAACTGATGTTTCTTGTGGCACGTGGGCCGTCTTCAAGAAGGTAATCAGAGCCTTGGCATGGGCCTCTGAACACAACAACAGTGATAACATAGAAATCTTGGATGGGGTTTGCCCCAATTGCTTAACTACATTATAATCACTCTTCTTAATAATCTTAAGAATCTCTTCCATCTCCTGTTTGGAAGCTTCAACAGTGGTTGTCTTTGGCGCCTCCGTCTGGGCAGGCATATCAGTTGTGATCCCTTTGCCCCGAGCGTCAGATGACTCGGCGACAGGGGTAGGACTAAGAACTTGATCAGGAATGGCATTAGGCACACTTGCAGGTGTGGTGACAATAGGTCTTCGGACAGTTGGTGGCGCAATATCAAGTGAGAAAAGTCTACCACTGCGGGTGACTTTAGATGGCCCGGTAATGTTGCTGACGCCGGTATTAGCATCAAACTATTTCTTAACTCCAAGGATATAAACATCTGCCCCATAGTGCCAAGGGACAACTTTGTCAAAGGTGTAGGGAATAGGCCCCGGAACAGTGATGATTATGGGTGAAATCTTCTGAACAGGCGTAATTCTGACAGGCATCCTCAAGGGAGCCTTGGGAGAATTGTTGAAAATGGTAATAATGGAAACTTCTTCAGTAGGTGCAGAAGGAACAACAATCTTCTCAAACAGGATCTCCTTGTTATCCATCAGGTTTTGGATACCTGACTTCAAAGATGGGCAACCAGTAGGTGAAACAGAACACAGATGGCAACCTTCACCATATCCCGGAAATAAACCGGCTAGCAACAGGTTCCTCTTGACGGTCATCAGCGGGGTAACAATGTCATCTACAGAGGCTACAAATAAGTCTTCCTCTACAACATTTACTCCATGTTTGGGCATGGGAGCAGTCACAACATTAGGCCTCTCGGGCGCCTTGAACTCAATCTCCTTTGCATCGATTAGGTCCTGAACCTTATTCTTCAAAGCCCAACAATCATCCGTATTATGCCTCGGGCTGTCAGAGTGATAAGCACAACGGGCGTTAGGATTGTACTTTGGGGATGTTGTGTTTGAAATCTTCGGAGCTTCTTTTAGAGTTACCAGATTGGTCGTCAATAACTACGGCAATATCTGAGACAAGGTCATGCTGAGACGAGTGATCTACCTTCGAGGTCTCTCGCCCCTTTGTTGGTTGTGATGCTGAGGAGCACCAGCAGGTTTTGAAATAACCACCGCATTAATAGCTTGGCGGTGTTCCGGTCTATTCTGTCTTCTTGAACCGTAGACAGCACTGGATTCTTTCTTGAACGACTTCTTTTCGGTGCTCGATGAGGCACCCTTCTGTATCTTCCCAGCCTTGATACCAGCTTCAATCCTCTCGCCAGTCAAGATAAGGTCTATAAACCCGGCTGAAGAGTTTCCAATCAAATGGTTAAAGAATGGACCAGACAGGGTCCCCAAAAACATATCAACCAGTTCACGATCAGTTAAATGTGGCTGCACCCTTCCGGCAAGGTCTCTCCATTTTTGAGCATACTCTTTAAATCCTTCACCCGTCCCTATTGACATACCCTGGAGTTGGGTACGCGTAGGAGCGAGGTCGGAATTATATTGGTACTGCTTATAGAATGCAGTAGCCAAATCTTCCCAGTTACGGATACTGGCTCCATCCAGCTGATAGAACCACTCAAGCTGAGTCCTTGAGAGACTGTCCTGAAAGAAATGGATCCACAAATTCTTATCAGCGGTGTAAGGCTGGATCTTCCTTACATACGACCGGAGGTGCAACTTTGGACAGGAAGCTCCGTCATACTTGGCAAAGGCAGGTGCTTTGAATTTATGGGGAATCACCACCCCAGAGGATAGACCTAGATCTCCGAAGTCCAGCCCAGGCACATTCTGCATCTCCATAGCGCTCAAGCGGTCTTCCAACTGTTTGTACCTATCCTCAGCAGGAGGATACTGTTCTTCATCATAATCTGTCTCGTTGTCGGAGACTATAGGGGTAGGAACCCTCCTCTCTTGTGGAATGTCTTTCCCTCTAGATAAGGCAGTCAGATCAACTTCATTTTGCAGTCCATTTCCAAACCTGCATCCAGTGTTGAACAGGACAGTCCTCTTCTTCTTCTTCTTCCTCTCTTTCAGAATTAGGGTCTTCAAGTCCTGTTGACCCTTAGCTAGGCTCATAACCAACTCTTGAAACTGGGCATTCTGGGCCTGGAGGGCCTTGATAGCTTGCTCAGTGGAAGGTTCAGTAGACATGATGATTGCTGAAATAAACAGCGAAGAAGATAAGTGACCTGTAAAAGGGTACCTGTTATGCATATGATGAATGGTATGCTATTTATGTAATGCATTCAAGGGTTCAAAAATTCAAATTCGTTGCAGACAAAAAAATAACACCCGTCATATTAAGAAGAAATTTGTTTAGTACATAAGTGCCTCATGGGCGAAATATTACAAAATACGTAATGTAAAAAGACATTGCGCATCCTTTTTGGAGCGATGTAAATGTTGAGGGTCTCTTCCTCGTGAAGTCGGTGGGTGAGCTCCAAAACCTTTTTCTCACTGGCATGTAAGCTGGCTTCAAAAGCATTCCGTTCTTCCTTGAGTTAGATCCAACTCTTTTGCATTTCTTCCCATGATGTTGGCATGTCAGGGTGTAAAATGGTGTATGGAACCTCTCCTTCCATAACATGCTCTTTGATCACGGGGAGAATGTGAGGATATGGCATCATAAGATTCTGGGAGCGGGTTCGTACCCACTTGAGGTAAGGCTCAAGGGGGATGGAATTCTTGTGCCCCAGTGTCTTACTATCCACCTTGTTAGGCATCCTCCAAGCTCTAATGAACTTTTGTCGAAGTCCTTGCGCATCGTTGTCGAAGTCAAAAACTGTGTCAGGAATCAGCATGTCATGAGGGCCATCCCTCCGAGCATATCCAAATTGTCTCAAAGCTAGACAGGGGTTGTAGGTAATGCCTCCCCTAATTCCAAGTAAAGGAACATTAGGAAATTCTCCATAATGGTCAATGATAGTGACATTTTCTCTGGACCGAGAACACCAATGTACATCAGAATGTGTGAGGGTCATCAATCGTTGTGACCACCTTAAACCCTGCTCATTCTTCAAAACTGATTGTGTAAGGTGAGAAATAAACCACCTTGCCAGGAGAGGAGTACAACACATGAGAACGCCTCTTTTCCTCATTGTTCGTGTGTAAAATGAGTGGAGGATGTCCCCAAGCAATGTAGGTATGGGATTCCTGGACATGAAAATCTTGACAGCATTCACATCTATAAGTTGATCAGGATTTTGGAACAACACCAACCCATAGATAAGGAGTGCCACAACCTCTTCAAAGGCTTGCAGATCAAGAGAATTCCAACATTCTTGTGCCTTCTCAAACAGAAACTTTGCCAAGAATCCCTTGATACCACTTCTGATTTCCCAATGCCCCCTGATGTCAGATGGTTGCAAACGTAATGCTTGAGCAACATCTTCAAGTTTTGGTTCCTTTTCCGTACCGTTGTAGGGTAGTTGACTAAGAATAGGAATTCTCAGAAGTTGAGAAAATTCCTCCAAAGTAGGCACCAATTGATAATCAGGGAATGTAAAACATTGGTGGAGGGGGTCAAAGAACTGGAAGAGAACTTTCATCATGTCTTCTTCAATGTTGGTGTTGACCAAGCTGATGAGTCTACCATGTCTTTCACTGAAGAGAGAGTTCTCGGGAATCCTGGATGTAAGCTCCTTGAGTTGAGGAGGGATCCTTACAAGGTTGACTTGAATTGTTTTCCTGCGGAGAGACTCCATGTCATACAAAACAAGAACAAAGATGAAGATCCAAACCCTTGAAATGGTTAGCAGATGCATATGATGCCTTATGATGTTATGTACATGTATGCAAAAGTAAGCAAGTGTATATACAGACAGTCATATTCACGCAAAGCAAACAAGTCCTTAGGTTTAGGCTTGCATGGGGTTCGTAGGTAAGTACCCTCTTGAAGTTAGTTGGCTCAAAACCTGTCCTATAAATAGTAATCGGGTTCTAAGGAGCTCAATATCATTGGATTGTTTTCTATGTTCATTGTTTTAATTTAGCCACTTAATTGGCGACCAAAATATTCCAAGAAAACAACCCTCAATGAGTGTAGTATCGAGTATCTACCAACTTCGGACTGCACCAAAGTCGGTCATCTCACTACTCCTAAAAAGGCCAAGATGGTCAAGTAAGGTTCTAAGGTAAATTGATGCTTCACGACACCACGCGGCGGCCCCGTACTCTCCTTGACTTGACTCAAGGGTTACCGGTACTCACTAAAGTGCCATATCAACGTAGCTACTGCTTCAACCATGTCGGTATACCCCGCACAGTTCCCTCACAGTTTGTTGCTACTTCTAAAGGGTATCCCCAGATCCGAGTTAGGATCTATAGAACTCCGATACAAACCCATAAAATTTAAAGCATACAAAGCATACAATTGAAAACACAAGTGATCTAATCCTAAGGTACACCTCACTTATTTATTAGTCCCCAGCAGAGTCACCAGTTCTGTGATCGGTGGGAATATAACTGACTGTTTTGGAATGCTGGTTCGCATTTTGCGTTTGTTTTTGAAAAATGTCGCGGTAAGCAAGAGTCGCCACCGTCTTTTATTTTATCCAACAAGGAAAGGACAAAAGCACAGAAAAATTCCTTTTCGAGATGTTTCTCGGGTTCGGGAGGTAGATTATAGAAAGGGAAGGTGTTAGCACCCTTTCTATCCGTGGTTATCCACGGGCTCTTAGGTACTTGCTCACTATGTTTTCAAAAGTTTTGCTTTTCTTGTGTTTGTGGGTGTTGAAAAGAGTTTTGTTTGAAAACTTCGATTTAACTCTTGTTTCTGTCCTCAAGAGTGTATGAAGTGTTATTGAAAACTCTGTTTGAAAAGTGTAAGTGCAAAAAATTTGTTTTGTTTTGAAAGAGCAAGTACCTGAGAACCTCTACCTACTCAAAAGGGAATTAAACTGTGCAAGTATCCTTTAGACAGTGCCATCCCACTATTGAGGAGTAGGTAGCACCGTTGTTGGAGTTTTCGGGTCAATTCGATTTAAGGGACATGTGGTCACTAAAGCAATGTTAGGACGCCTTAGCGGTAACCCTAATGTCTTAGATCATTTTATCCGAGGCAACTGTTTCGAGGCAACTTATGATCTTTGGACAAGAGGGCGACCTCTAAAACTTCCTATACTCAATGACCACGTTCGAGGCAACCAAGTGAGGCGTACCCTAGGAGTGGCATGTGCAAATGTGTCAATTTTCAGTTATGTTATCTTTGTACATGTCATGGTGAGCTACGGTTGATTTTAAGTTAAGATAGATCTTGTCATGCATAGCCTATTATTCATACATCTAGCAGTTAATGGTTGCGGAAAAATAAAACTAAGCTATTACAAGGCGTCAGGTATTTACATCGCCAAAAACAAACCCTTGAAAAAGTAAATTGTGAAAAATAAATAAAAGCGGTAAAAAGGTCCTAAGTTTAAGCTATTACATCCTCGGAGCAATTACAATTATATGGAATTCGAATCAAAAAATAATACGCGCGAGAAAAATTGAATCGTAGAGTTTTTTAGGGTTTTGACCCTTTTTAAGAAAGAAGGAGATTTTTTGTTATTTAAGGAATTAAAGAAATTAGTCTAAGTTGATTAATTAATTAAATAAAAAATGTATTTTTTTTTTGGTTTTTTAGAATATTTAAGAAAATAAAAATAAAAATGATTAAAATTGTTAAACCTAATATTCTAATTTACTTTTAATTTATTGTAAAAATATTATCATTAAACCTAATTTAAAACTAAATTAATTGGTTAATATTTATTTACAAAAAATAACAAGTGATGAATTTAATGAAAAATAATATTTTATGGTTTTCTGATTTTATTATGGAAAAAATATTAATTTGTTAGTGATATAAATAATAATTATAAAAATAATCAAATGAAAGAAAAATAAAAAGGGGAAAAGAAATAAACTCATAAGGGGGTGCTGGGCCCAATTTTGAAGGTATGATTGGCAATTCTGAAGCCCAGAACGTCATGGCCTTTGTTGACTTTTCTAATTACCCACGTGTGTGCTGACTTGAGTGTACCATGAACCATCAATTTCTGGCCTCTGGATTTGATCTGAAACACCTGGCTAGCATCTGGAAGGAGGCATATGGTGAGCCCTGCTTTGAACGCTGCATGGAATAACCTGGAGAAAAATTACAACAAATATTGGGGGGACCTGGGATTCGAACCCAGGTACCAATGGTATTTCCACTAGCGCCTCCACCACTGGACCATTGTGCTGCTTTTGTAATAATAATAAACAACAAATAATATATGGACAATCATTAACTATGCCTGGAAAAAAAATTAAAAGCGCGCGATTTCAAATTAACCAATGGGAAGAGGACGCGTAGTCGTCTTCTTCACAAACTCTGGTTATATTACCTGTGGATTTTTATCCGTAGGAAGATTCGTGGCTTGCTTCCAAAATCCGTCCTAGGCCATGGAAACGAGTTCTAAGAACGTCATCATGATCGTCTCCTTCCACTGATTTCGTCCATGCCCATGATTCGTTATAATTTTCCCTGAAATCAAAACGCCTAAAAACAAAGAACCAAAACCCTAGCTTCGGGCATGGCTATACAGGTTATTAAAATGCAATTCGATTATGCCAAAAGTTTCAGAATGCAACGAAAAGCATGAATATGCAAATAATTAAGCAAAAAGATACAAGAATCCAGAGTTGTGAGATCGTGCACAGGGCTATGTTCTTGAATACTTACAGTGTGATTCTGATGGTTTCTGGACGTGCTTTTGATTGCTTTAGCTTCAGTGAATGGCTAGCAAGAGAGTTATGTGAAGATTTCTGATTGAATCGTCCCTTAACCAAGATTTTGATCTCCACTTTTTCCAAGCTTTTTCAGTTTTTGGTTTGGCCGTTTTAGCAGTTCTTAGGTCGTGAATTAGGTTTGTGTGGCTTGTGTATGTATAATAGAATGATTTTAGGTTAAGAGTTGGGCCAATATCCTTGTGCATTGAAGATGGAAGATTTGTTTGACCACCATTGTTAACCTTTCCAAAAATAAGCCAAATATGAGATTTTATGCTTGAATGAGCCTTGGCACGATTTGATTGAGTGAATAATGATAATTGCAAGCTGTACCAATCACAAAGATCCCTTTACATCAATTTTTGGATTTTATTTGATTTAATATTGATTAATAATGAATTAAATCAATAAAAATGAAATAAAATAGAAAAATAAATGTTTGGTCATGAAACTAAGGATGGGACACGTGTGTGGCATGACAAGACTGAATCAAGTGGAAAAAAGTGGGCCCTTTTGTCAAAAATTGGAGTTTTGAGGATAGTTGACTTTTGGCAATTTTGGAAAAATGCCCAACTTCAACAATGCATAACTTCCTCAATTTTGAACTTTTGGAGGTGTTCTTGGACTTTTTAGACACCTTGAGATGTCCTATAATCAACCCTTTTGGTCTCATCTCATTTTGATCTTTCATTCTCAAGTTATAAGCTTTGGAAAAAAAGGTGTTTTTGTTGACTTTCAAAAATGACCTATAATTTCCAAATTTGTAACTTCTTGTGAGTGCATTTTCTGATCTTGGGGTGTGAAGATGGATTGTAGGGAATTGCATCCTCTTCAAAATGAGCTTTCGTTGGGTCATTTCTCATAAAGTATGAGAAAGTTATGCTTGGTCAAAGTTGAGTTGACTTTTCCTACAAAACCCTAATTTAGCAACTTTTGAATCTTGATGAATCTTGAGTAATCCTTGATGAATCATGATCAACCCTTGATCAAATGATTAATTATCCTTAAAAATGAGAATTTTGACAAAAAATCTGGAGGTTTGACTATTTGTAGGCCACAGTTGACTTTTGCCCTAGCACAGTCGATTTTTTGGGTCTCTTGTGCAATTGACTGACCAAAGTTTCTCTGCAAGGCTTGAAATTTGTCATGGATGGACTTAAGAACATATCAAGGCATTGGGAAGAACTTGAGGCCATTTGGATGTAAGGACCTTGATGCAACACAAAACCCTAATTTTGACTTGACTGCCTTAGGAGGTGATTTGACTGTACAACCCTTGAGCCATTTTGAGCAATATGAAGATCATTCTTGACAAATCTTGAGGAATATGGAAGGGAAAATTTTGGGGTACAACACATACATACATCATTACATCATAACATGTCATGCAATTTAAATAAAAGAGTTTCTCACGTAGAATTTTTTACACATTTCACTCAATAACAAACTTTGTAGTCATCACCTTGTAACACAATCCTCATATGGTTTGCACCAATCTTCACACAATTCTCACACTTTCTACTCAATTCTAACAACCTCTCACACTTCTTCTCACACACTCAGAATTATGAACCTAATCCCAACACAATAAGAAGAAGATGAAATCATAAGAAAAAAGGAGCTACCTACTCCTCTAGCCTACTAAAATTCTACTGAAGTTCTTTTTCCATTTGAGAGTCTTCTTCACTAAGAAGAAACTTTGAACCTCTCTTAAATTCCCAACAGAGCAACTCATTCTCTTAACCGATCCATCATCACCATCTTTTGTCCTTCACTGCATCACCCTCGATCTCCATTTAAGCACCATTATTGTGCTTATCTCCCCACTTTCATAATCAACATTTGAGCCACCATAGCCAAATCACACCTCAAATAGAAATCAAACATAATGATTTAGGGCAAATTCATAGAGATTTGAGTAGAAAGAGAAGAAATAGTGAAAAATAAAAGCAAAAAAAGCAGAAAAATGTTTAAAATCATGTTTACCTCGCCGGATTTTTGAAAAGTTGTCGGAAACTTCATCTTCGCTGGAGAAGACGACCGAAAACTTTGTCTTCATTGGACGAACTAGCCAGAAAATTCAAAGGCTCGGCGGAAACTTCATCTGAATCTTCAAACCTTCATTAGATTTTAGAAATATACTTTTCTAGACCGGGCCAACAACTAAGCAAGACCCAATCCACTTCTACTCTGGGAAGGCCCAAAAGCATTGTGTCATACCCCAAATTTGTCCTACCCTTTAATAAAGTCATCTGGCTTATGCGTCTCATACTCCTCATGTAGATACCCTTCATTAGGTCATATAACGCGTCATGTATTCACTAAAAATTAAGGCTTGATACTTAAATCAATGGTCTGAGGATCAGGGTTTCACTTGTGCATTAGGGTTTCTCTACCTTTTGTAGGATTGTTTCAATTAAAGAGGAAATGGTCTTGATTAGGGTTTTGTCCCTATATTCAAAGTCATTTGGTGAAAGCTCGGGGTTTGGATACATGTCTTCTAAAGCTCTTATCCTCAATATTTTATGGTCTCCTTACACACATGTGATGCTTATTGTTGCTTGCAATGCAAGATACCTTACAAGGTCGTCTAAGAGACTATGAGCTAGTGCATGGAGACTATACAATCATCATCTTCTTGTGCTCACCATCATCCTCTGATTAGGGTTTATTTCCCAAATCAATAGGCTACTCAAGAGAGGTTTCATGTAGTTTTGTCCATCAGGACATCTTATCATTAAAGGCATTCTATCATTGGCTTAAGATACAAGATATGTACAAGAAATGATACATCTGGAAAAATTAGGGGTTTTATTGGACGTTTTCTCAACAAAATTCACTTGTTGCTTGAATCATAAGGAATAATGATATGGTTTTCACTAAAGAGGATGCATGTGGATCTACCTCACAAACTAGGGTGTGGACATCATGATACAAAGCTTTTCATATGGATACTTGGATTACCGGTAACACACGTTTTCTTTGGATTTCAGTTAAAAGTCACAAGCTAAAGGCCTAAAAGTCTTATGAAACACTAAGGTTTTAGGAATCAAGGGTCATAGAATTAAAAAGTTCATTCAATCATCTGAAGTTTTTAAAGCTTGACGATCTATTCATAAATTCCAAAGGAAGTTAGGTTATTCAAAACTTTGATGGAGCAATGTCCATGGCACATCCAGAAGCAAATACAAAATCAAAGAAGATTGAAATTTCTAAGATAATTCGGGGGAGAAAGCTACGTGAAGTATTTGGACTTTGTTATTGGAATTCAAAGGTTCTCATTACATCACAAAGTCATCATCATTTTGTCAACATAATTACAATAGCAAACATAATTTTCAAACTCACGGATAGACTCGTAAACTCATACGAGTTTATGAGTCTAGGAAGTAAAAATAAGTAGACTCGATAGACTCGAGTAGACCCATATAGACTCACATAAACTCGTATAGATTCACGAGTCTATGGTAAGTTTACGAGTCCATCTGTTTTTCAGAACTTTTTTTAAAACCCCAAAAAAGGCCTAAATTAAAAAAAAAACAATTTTAAAAAATATATTATTTTATTACTTGTACGAGAATTATAAACATCTCTCTCCTAGTCTCTTCTTGTATCAACACTTAATTATATCTTCACCGATGATGTGGTCGGGTTTAACAGGCTCTTATTGTATTCACGTTCCTTATTGTAAATCAATCTTTTGTTGTGTTAGTGTTCTCTTGTATGTTTCACTAGGATGCTTCTCTTGTATATTATTTTGTGTAAAGATGATGTGACATTTCATTTCAATCAGGTCCATTGATTTCCAATCTCCATGTATTAATTTGCACATGACAAAATAGTTTAGAAGATTTATGATTTATGGTAGAACACATTTTTGTTTATTTTTCTATAATGCATTGCTCTCGTGAAACTTTGCTACATTTTTCAATAACCAATTATTACTAATAATAATTATAAAGAATTTGCTTACAAGTGTTGTAAGGAAAGCTAGGGTGAGTGTGTAGCGGTGAAAACAAGAGATCAAATTATTTATTAACTTGACTCGTAAATAAGCAAGAGTCGCCACCGCACTTTATTATTTCTAAGGGAAGTGGAAAAGTGCGAAATAAAACCCATAAGTAAATATGCAATGCAAGAAGTAAAAGTGCAATAGAGAGATCTAAAGTTTGAGAGTTGATTATACAAAGGGAAAATGTTAGCACCCAATGTATTTGTAATACTCTACAGGAACCTCTTATTATATGTGTGTATTAAAATTATTTGTTTGCTAAAATATTAGTTTAAATGGATTTTGAAAATGCAATGATCTAATATCGAGGTTTTGGCTTAAAAGAGTGTAAGTTAAAAAAAATAAGATTTTTGGAGATCTAACTTAAGATTAGCAAAACTTAAAGATGGATGAAGGAATTCGCACAATTATATAAGATACACTCGATGACATGAAGTCAACAAATTAATCCTTTCCCTTGGATTCAAACACAAAGATAATAATCAGATGAAGACCGAATAAGAACCATGCATTAGATAAAAATGGATAGTAACCATAGTCCAAAGATTAAATAACCAATTTTAGGTTTTTTCTTTATTAAGTGGCTTATAACAAGTAAAAAAAAAGGAAGCTCAAGTGAGCAAAGAGAAGATAAATGCTCAAGTGAGCAAAGAAAAAATGTATAAAGTAAAGAAATAAAATGTTATGGATGATAAATGACATAAAAGTAAAGAGAGGAAAATATAAAGTGCGGAAATATAAATGACATTATAGTAAAGTTAGTACAATATAAAGTTAATAATCTTATTTGTGATAAGTGTAATTTCATATGAAGCATACAATGTATGTACCCATACATGTTAGAGAAATGACACATTGAAGTTCATTCTCTTATACATGTAGTACAATTAACAAACATATGGGACTAAGACAAAGTCAAAGAAGATGCATTATGACACTTATCACCAATCCCAAGTACCTTGAATGATCAAAGGACCATTTAGAGGTAGATTAGAAATGATGAAAGTTAATTAAATATCCGACAAGCTTAGATGAACAAAAAAAAGAAGCTCAAATGCTTTCCAAATTGATCCAAATAAAAATAAAAATAAAATAGATAAAGAAGAATAAGATGAAGTCTACAATAAAAATAATATAAATGTCATAAGTTTCTCAAATTTTCATGAAATTAAACAAATGAATAATGAAAATTAATCTACTCAATCTCACGACCAATGATCTATGTTCAAAATAAGTAAATAAATAACAAAAAATTACAGGAAAAAAATGAAATTTAAACAACAATAAATCACTTTTGCTTTTGTAGGTTCAAGAATATTTTTCAACTCTTGATTTTGAATCAATGGAATTTCCTTCCAAAATGGTGATGATTATGGTACTAAATAAATAAATAGAGACTAAAAATGTAATAGAATTAAATAAAGAACAAGAATAATAGTCTACCTATTCAATAAAAGAAAGAAATAACTTGAAAGAAAATGAAGATAATAAAAAGAAGAGAGTTTTAGCTTAGTTTAATGAATCATTTATGGTATTGTTTGTTTCAAATGAAAGAAAGAGATATCTTATTTATAGGGAGAATGAGGTGGGAGTGTTGATGTGGCAATCCATGTGACTTTATGAGAATGATTCTTGGCTATTGATAAGTCCAAGTTGAAAATCCATGTGAAGTGTGAGAATGATTCTTGACCATTGATAAGTACAAGTTGACAATCTATGTAAAGTGTTTGTATTACATTATAGTGGTCCCAACTTTTCTTTATTGACACAAAAAATAAAAGGACAAAGTAGCAGTAATAATAATAATAATAATAATAATAATAATAATAATAATAATAATAATAATAATAATAAATGAAACTAAAAGTGTTAGTAATAATAATAAATACAAAATAGAAAATAAAAGAGACATTATATTAACTATTTATGATTTTTTTTCTTGAATTAAAATAAATGAAAATAAAAGTGAAAATTAAAAGAAAAAAAATAAAATACATATAAGAAATTAAAAAGACATGTATAAATTTTTCTAGATTTTTTTTTTTGAAATAATGATACCAATATATAAATTTAAATTAATAAAAGAACATATTTTTGATAATTTTTTAGTAAAGAAGTAAAAATAGTAAATAAAAAAATAACGTGATGCTAAGTACATTTTTTTGTCATTTTTTTAAATGGAAAAGAACTCATGAATAAAACACAATAAAAATCAAATTCCACTAAATTCATAAACGACTTCTAACGTTTCTATTTTTTCGTAGCTTTTCAAAGCATAATCTACTCTTGACTTGTAAATAAATATTGTAGATGATGTCAATGGGAATCATATGCAAAAAGAACCGTTAAAAAAGTCGAAATTTGAAGAAGTTATAAATTTTGAAATTTGACTCGAGAATCGGCAAAAATAGATCAAGCCACCTGTGAACACTTGCTATGAATGACGCAAATGAAAAATGGGATCTTTAGGTAAAAAATTGGGGTATGACAGCTGCCCATATTTAAGTTTCTTCGATCGAGAGATATGAAGATACTTAATTACAATATAAAACCCAATTTTTGACCATAAGAGGCTACATAACGGATATGATATGATGTGAATGAGTGTAATGATGCTTTTTTTGACATATTTTTTGTATGTGATGTGATATGATATGATATATGACAGACTCTGTGGGATAAGACTTGAAATAAAGAATTGACGGTAAACTGAATGAGATGACGTGGCAAGACACGCTGAGGAAACACACAATATTTTGAAGTTCTGTCAAGGCGACAAGAAGCATCCATCAGTACTTGAAAGGGGAAAACCCTTGGTAATATAGGGGACATCCAAGCATGACGTTGAATAAGGTGAAAAACACACTACTGGGGACAATGACATCCAATCACTGACTTTGGACGATAACAAAATTATGAAAGAGGACCATGACATCCAATTATTGGCTTTGGATGGAGGTAAAAAGATTTATGACATCCAATCATTGGATTTGGATGAAAATAATATTCACTAATTTGCTTCGAATGAAGGGAAAACGAATGTGATATCTAATGATTAGCTTTGGATTTAAAGACGACCACATCATTCAATGATTTTCTTTGAATGAAGAGAAAATGATGTGACATTTGTAGCAACTGGTTTTTAAATCAAGAGTCGTCACTATTAGTTTTTATCCTAGAGAAGGGAATCTAACAGGAAACCCTAATTCACAGAAAAAGATTCTAGGTGTCGGACTTTATTAGACGAAAGGAAGGTGTTAGGCACGTTTCAACTACCTTGTTCACAAGGATATTTGGTTTTAGGTTTAGGTTTGGGGTAAACAAGGTTTTAAATTTTAATAGGGAAAAAAGGGCTTTAATTTTTTAATAGGGGAAAAGAGTTTTAATTTTTAATAGGGGAACTCGCCACAATTTTTGATCGTATGCCTCTGTATCCTCTTATGAGGAATCAGAGTTCCAATTCGTAGTTCGTATGGGGTTAGTGTTTTTTAGGGGTTTGCAAACATATTTTGAATCACCTCGCACTTTGGTCGGGAGCGGTTATTGCAGAGATTTTGACTAAGTGCGTGGTAAGTCAAAATTTGTTCGAAACCCTTTTGCAAAAATAGTTGGTTACTTAGTTGATTGCGAAAAATAGTTTGATGATTTGTTAGTGTTTTTTATTGTGTTAATTGTGAAGTTCTTGATTAATGCATGAAAAAAGATTTTAATACACCTAATATATTAAAATAATATATGCAATTTTGATATAAATATAATTTATTTGTTAGTATATAAATAATAATGTATACATATGATAATTAAAAGTATAATAAATAATATGAATGATAAATATTATAAAAGAAATAAATAATTATAATAACATAAAAATAATAATAATAAAATAATATTAAAATATGATAATTATATAGAAAAAAAATAATATAAAAGAAATAATAGAATAATTTAATTGAGTTAAACCAGGGGGTGCATTTTCTAGTTATTTAATAAAACAAGGGGTGTTGTAATTAGCTTGGTTTAGGCCCAAATATGCTGGCATGGACAAGGGGTGTGTTGTTTTGAAGCTTTAGTAATATGGCAGAAGGGTGTGTGTGAATAACATCTGGGCCTAGGCCCAACATAATTGAAGAGATGGTCTGGCCGTTCGCGTGTGTGAGGGAGCATGCTACTATGATGCAGACTTTGCCTATGACCGTCTAATGAGAATCACATGGGCAGGATTGAAGGTGCATGATAATTATGATGCACGCGTTGGAACAGGATTGAACGGATTATAATTCTATTTTAATTCATTTTCACAATTTATATTACTTCACTTACAGTGATCGGTGGTATTCTTCTCTTTCTCTCACGCTAGCATCACCCTTTCCTCTTCTCCTTCAACCTTATAAAACCTTCTCTCTTCTAACCCTACTCTCTGTGGCGCAACCATATTGTCCCAACCCTTAACACCAATCAACCCCATGAATCCCCAATAAAAAATAAGAACAATCAATTGAAGAGCTAAGTGTTACCCTTCTACGATATCAAATTCTGATCCCAAGCTTTGGTCTGGTTTTGAGCTAATTTATTCTTCCTCTTTTCGTTTGCAGGTTTGCGAATGGTGGCCGACGGTGATGTTAAAGGTGGTTCACGACGATGGTTAGCAAGGTGGTTCACAGTTAGGGTTTCAGAAGTTGAAACCCCAACCGCCCTCTCTTCGTCTTCAATAAGCAACTTTGGTTCCCGTGTCTTCTTCAATTTTCTGTATTTCCTCTGCTCTCGGTGTCTTCTCGCCTCTGTACCCAGTCTTTGCCTCTGTTTTCTTCTTTTCCCGTATTTCCCTCTTATCAGTCCTCCACTGTACTGTTAGTTTTTTTAGTACTTATAGGATAATTTTAGGGTTTTAAATTTGCGATGTAATGGATTTAGATTTCACAAATTTGTAATTTCCTGATTTTGCTTTGAAATAGAGATTGCGATGGATTTTGATTATAGAAAATTGATTATGTTGATTGCTGATTTTCTGGATTGGATTTAATGCTATTGCCAAAAATTTGGTTTTATTTATCTTATTTCTGCAGCTTTTAGTTTAGGATTTGATTTGGATTTCTACAGTATCCGTTCCAACATGTTTTTTAGGATGATTGAAACATTTGTTGTTTCTACACTGGGAATGCGCTTCTAATTTTAGTTACTTAGTCCAACAACACTTAATTATTTTATTACAGCAAAAAACTCTTTTATAAAACTAGGCCCAAGTGCCTTCTCCATATTTTCAGACAAATCTTTAATTAAGTAAAAAAAATTTATAAAATAGATTTTTTTTTGCAAATAATTTTTTTTACTATAACTCTCTTAATAAAACATTACTATAAGATAAATAAGCTTAATGTCACATTTTTATTTAAAAAATATATGCCCTTTATTTTATTAAACTTAATAATAATAAACAGTTTTTTCTCTTTTTTAATAACAATACCTATTCTTTTTTTTTAAATGCCAAACAGCAAAAAAATGATAAATGAGATAACTTCTCTTAACGAGAACCTCAATGGGCCTTTAACTGAAATTTCACACCTCCTTTTTACTAAATGTAAATAAACCTTAAATGGGCTTAGTTTAATTTCTACCCCTCTTTTACTAATAACAACTATTTACTAATTAAGAACTTAATAGTCATTTGAACAATTTTTCATTTTCGAATCGCATGGGCCATAGGCCAACATTCGACGTGAATGGGTTCAAGGATACACGAGTATTTCTGATTTAAAAAGCCCTGCTCTCCTGAATTTAAGGTACACCCCCTAGTCGGATAAAGATGGACCGTCAGATACTGTTGTACCATCTTTTGAATATTTCTTCAATTTTAATGTCAAAAAATAAAATCATCGAGGTAGGACAAATTTGGGATACGACAGCTTCCCATATTCAATTATCTTCCAATCGAATATCGTGAGAAAAATTGAGTCTTGTGCATTATGATTGGAAGTTTATTGAATACTTGAAGTATCCCAAAATTTGTCCGACAAACATAAAGTTATACTGACATAGCATACCCTTACGAGTCTCAAGGAAGTAGGAAAAGCTGATGATGTATCGCTTACCAGGGTTTGATAACGAGGTAGATAGTCTCTGATCTTAAAAGCATAATTTTGTATGTCTTGGTTTGGTTTTTGATTATTCATCCATTTGGGAGGATGAATACAACAATAATTGATGATGTATGGCTGCTTGAAGACTGAGGCCGTGGGTTAGGTTTGTGAATCGCTGCGTGAAGTATGAGGCGATGAGCTAAATCTTGTATTTTTGAGCATCGCTGCACAAAGTATGAGGCAATGGTTTATGTTACAGAGTAAAGAAATACACATTGCTGCATGAAGTCTGAGGCAATGAGTTTGGTTCGCAAATCGCTGCGTGAAGTCTGAGACGATAAGCTGGATTTTGTTTTCGAGCATCGCTGCATGAAGTCTGAGGTGATGGTTTGGAGTTTGGAACACATTGCTGCATGAAGTCTGAGGCAATGGGTTAGGTTCGCAAATCACTGCGTGAAGTCTGACGCGCTAAGATAAATTTGGTTTCGAACATCGCTGCATGAAGTCTGAGGCGATGATTTGGAGAAACGCATTGCTGCCTGAAGTCTGAGGCAATGGGTTGGGTTTGCAAATCGATGTGTTAATGTCTGAGGAGATAAGCTAAATTTTTTTTCGAGCATCGCTGCATGAAGTCTGAGGCGATGGTCTGGGTTTTGAGAATACATTGCGTCTTAGAGGCAACATAGTGAGTTTTGCGAATACATTGCGGCTTAAAGGCAATGTACTGAGTTTGGATAATACATTGCGGCTTAGAGGCAATGCACTGAGTTTTAGAGAATACATTGCGGCTTATGGGCAATGCACCAAGTTTTAAGAATACATTACGGCTTAGAGGCAATGTACTAATTTTTGAGAATACATTGCAGCCTAGAGGCAACGTACTGGGTTTGTAAGCAACTCATCACTGCAGGAAGACTTAGGTGATGGGATGGACGCGCCACGACATGAGGACTTAGGTGACGAGTTGAATCGTTAGGAGAAGTGTTTTGTTGGTTGACCCTTAGATAGCTAAATCGAGGGTGAGACTGTTTGTTTGCTGCGTGATACATGCGTATGATGTCTGATATTGAGATGTCTGGATTTATGCAAAATGTATGATGTTTGTCATTGATATGGAACTTTGAATATATGCAAATTGTATGCAAAAATGTATAGTGTATGTATGTTATGCAAAATCTATGATGCGCGTATGCCTTGAAATGTTATGAAGACTATTCCTGGAATTCTCTCCTTTAAACCATTAGCTTAGAGTTACCAATCCCCTGGCGTTGTATGTATTATCGTGTAGCATTGTTGAACTTGATTTGAATGCGGTGAAAAATCATTAGCAAAATTTTGAATAATGATTTTGTATTGTGAGTGCAGGCGTAGACGTAGACGTAGACGTAGGTAATGGCATGTGCATGGATTTTTATGTTGTAAGCGCAGGCGTAAGCGTAGACATATGCATTGGCATATGTGTAGCCTTTTATGTTGTAATCACAGGCGTAAGCGTAGACATGTGTATAGAGTTTGTAGGAGTACATATGTGCATGGACGCATGTGCGAACATAGACTTTATGTTGCAAGTGTAGGCATAGGCGCTGACAGGGACGTAGACTTTGTGTAGGGACGCGTAGATGTAGGAGTAGATATGTGTATAGACTTTGTATTGTTGAATGGAAGCATAGGCGCAAGTGCAGATGTAGTCTTTTTGCGTCGTGAGCGTAGACATAGGCGTAGACATGTGTATAGACTTTTGTATTGTAGATGTAGGAGTAGGCATAGCCATGTGCTTGGACGTAGACATGGATTTTCTTTCAATATTTTTTCTAACAAAATGTTTTTTCGATGTTTTATCAAATGCTTTTATTTTGTTAATCCCCTGAAATGATTTCAAGATAATATTCACAAGTAATGATCGTAGTATTTTGTAAACAAGTCTGAGAAAATAAAAAAATGTAATTTGAAAGATGCAAAGAAAGAAATTGTTTTATTGATACGCCTGTGAATAGGCGAGAGTACAAGATGCAATTCCTAGAAAGAGGTAGTTACCGAAAATTTTGAAATTGTAAATGACAATGAAAAAATGATAATTGCGGCTGTTCTTCCCCAATATCCTTTTAATAGCCCTTATCTCCTTTGCTTTTGAGTTATATGATTCATATCTATCTCTCCCTTTGTGGTTCATAGTCGTAGTTCTTAGATTGCAGTCTTTTTGTTCTTTATTTCTTTGTATGAAATCCCTAACTTTTTCCTGGATTACCCTTGCGGGTTTTCAATCCACCGGGATAATTTTTTGTTATATGCCCCTAATTTTTGCCTGGATTACCCTTTAGGGTTTTCGATCCACTGGGACGCTCCTTTTTTCCTAAGTCGCCTATTTAGGGTTTGAGCTTAGAGAGCTTCTTATACGTAGTATTTTTGACTGCGTCTGAGTTTTCTGGATGTGGTAGTTCTTCCCCATCCATTATTGTGGAGACAAGATTACCACAAGAGGATGCTGTTTTGACTATGTATGGACCTTCGTAGTTAGAGGTCCATTTATCATGTGAATCATGGCAAGGTAGCAGAATATTTTTGAGTACTAGACCATATTGTGGTTCATCTTGTGGAGTATACCGTTAATTTGAAAGAATTCAGAGGCTAATTTTCGTAGAGTTCGTTTGTCAGTGCTAGAGGCATTTTCTGGATGTCCTTGTTTTTCGAGGCTTTTCTTGATGTCGTGAAACCAAGGCTTGTCATCTGGTCTTTCTTTGATAGCAAGACAAAGTGTGGGATCTTGATCGTGTCTGTTTATGATGCGCGGTTCGTGGTTTGACCAAGTTACTTTGAACATAGACGATATAGTTGCTAGGGCATTTGTCATTTGATTTCCTTTTCGTGGGATGTAGCTGAAAATGATCTTTATGAATTCCATAGTCATTTTTAAAACATGATATGGAATCAATTTTGGATATTTAGTATCCCATTTGCTGTTGACCTGGCATATGGCTTGTGAGAATTCTTTGGAGAAGTAAAAGTTGCCCATGTATCGTGCCCCAATTTATTTGAAGCTTCATCGAACGTGAATATCCAACATGCCCCTGGCTCGGGTTCTTCGTCAGGTCCTGGTATTTCATAGTCGCTTATTTTTACAACACTGTCTGTATTTAACCTTGGCCTGTTTCTATAGGAACAGGCCAATATGTGCAATAATTTAATCAGATTTTTTGTAGTTCCACTCTGATATTTCCCCTTAGCTTGATTTCTTCTAGATCTTCCCCTGTGCTCAGATTAACGGTCTTAATAGCCTCTTGATATGGTTGTATATTGTCGGCCTTTTGCTCTATTTCCCTCGCCATTTTATCAGAGATTTCAAGATCTTTATCATCTTCCTCTTTAGATTGGTTGATAGGAGCATCAAAATTATATCGGATCACAGCAGTAGCATTATCGGTGGTTTTCGGCATGAATTTGCACAGTTAACATGTTTTGGTGCAGATTTAGTATATGAAATTTGAAAATGCATATGCAGAGAAAGTATTGCCATTTTTAGATTTTTGGAATAAATGCAAGAGAAAGAAAAGGATCTTAATTGAAAACAAAATATAACTTTTATTAATCATAAATATTGTCTAAAACAAAACGGGCAACCCTTACAAGCAACCCCCATGCCTCGGGCTTGACATAGGTTATTTCATAAACAAGAAAAATTAATTAGGAAAGAAAAAAGATCTCAGGAATCTCTACGGCAATCCATCTTTTGAGTTCTTCCCTTGGGGCGCACTCTCGGATGAATCCACTTTCCCCTTTGGTGTTGGCTTTGTTGGATACTTTTACCACGTGTCCGCCACACTCTACTCCCTTGTTGACAAAGGTCTCTTGGATTGGAGGAAAATGTGCTTCGCCCTTCAGAGCAGCTTTATATTTTTCTTCAGGGTATGGTCCGAATTGGATTATGTCCTGGTCCCCTAGCCTTTATAAAGTTCTTTCGAAAGCTTCATTGTGTTCTTGCGGGAATCTACATCCCAACAAATATTCTTTATGCGAGTTTATCCGGGTTTTTACTCGTCTACTTGCCCCAGAGTCAGTGACTACTTCAATTGCATTTATTATCAGCCCATCGTGCGAAGGCATATGGTCTGTTTTGATGTTGGGTTTCTCAAAAGTGATGTCTTAAGATTCTAACAAGTCTTGGACCTTATGCTTGAATGGTCAACACTGTTCTATGGTATGTCCAGAAGAATTAGCGTGATACTCACATCTGGCGTTGGCATCGTATCTTCGTGGGAGTGGCCCGACTGGGGGAGCTAGAGGCTTGATTTCCACCAAGGAAGCCTTAACCAGCTGTTGCAATAACTGGATAGGTGGCATAGGGAGTGTATCAAATTTCCTGGGTGGCCTTCTGCCTTGCTGCTGGCCTTGCGGGATCACTAATTATTGTCGTACCCTGGGTTGTGACGCTGCAACATTAATTTGTCCCTCTTTTCCTTTGGGGAAGTTTGAAGCAGGCCGTTTTGAATTGTAGGGAGCATTTGATGGTCCCCCTGATATCTTCCCACTTTTTATCCCAGCCTTGATTATTTCTCCGTTAGTTACTAGGTCTGAGAACCTCGAAGAGATACTTCCTACCATCTTCTCATAATACGGCCCTTGCAAATTCCCCATAAACGTGTCTACTAATTCTTTCTCTAACAGTGGTGGTTGCACACGGGATGCCAAGTCCCTCCACCTCTGAGCATACTCCTTGAAGGACTCTTCTTTCTTCTGGGACAAGTTCTGGAGTTGCATACGGGTAGTCGCCATGTCCAGGTTATATTTGTAATGCTTTAGAAAAACATTAGCAAGATCTGCCCAGGTTCGAATATGCGCTCTCTCCAATTGCACATACTAGTCTGAAGATGCCCCACTCAGGCTATCTTGAAAATAGTGAATCATCAGCTTCTGATCACGGGCATGCATCTTCCTGTAATACATACGAAGATGATTTCTTGGACAAGTGAGCCCCTTGTATTTTTCAAAGTCAGGTACTTTGAACTTTAGTGGAATCACCACATCAGGAACTAGGCCCATTTCGAGAGCGTCTACTTCGAAAGCGTCAAAACCCTCCACAACTTTTAATCTTTCTTCCAGAGATTTGTACTGATTCATCACCAGTGGATTATCAACAACATAAGTACCAGTCGTATTTTAAGGGCGCTTCATTGGCATTCTTTGGGTCGTGGTCTCCGTATTGTAGGTCCAAGTAGTTGTCTATATTGTTGACTGGAATCCGTAGGGTATATGATGCCCTTGCTTTTGGTGGCGGTAGGAAAAACCCTTCGGTTTCAGCTTCTTGTTGGGCCAGTATAGACTTCTAGAATCCTGCTTCTGGATCCTTCCTTAGTTGGTGATGGCTTGATGCACCAATCGTTTGGGATACTTCTTTGAAAGCTATCCTGGGAATCTGGTATTGCCTATCAATAATATTCTTCAAAGCTAGGAGAACTTGAATCAGATCTCCTTTCATTGAAGTAATAACACCCTTTACTTGGTCGAGATCCTCTTTGAATGCTGCCTGAGTTTCCTCGATTTTCTCCATTACTTTTTGTTGATAGGCCCGTGTTTGATATGGAGGCCAAGGAGGTGGAGATCTTCTTCTACCAATGGTTCAACTGGAGAGATGTTTTTTGAAAAATGAGTTTTGATGTGATATGCAGGTATTCGTGAGTGCATGCATGCGAATGAATATGTATGAATATGAAATTGTTACTTGTTTTGAATGTCTTAGTCACTTGGGTATGCATTTGTCTTTTGCTTATTTTTATTCGATGACTATATTTAAAATAGATACGCAAAGGAGATGTGGGAACAAAATGCCTTTATTGAAGGTAACATAATTCAGATATTGAAAAATATTACAATCTTAGACCAGAACCTTATTTGTGTGAAACCAAACAAAGGGAAATAAGTCTTCTAGGTGCACCTGCGGAGGTCAGATCTTGAAACTATCCACCTTTGCTTGACAAAGCTTGAGAAAGTCTTCAGCACATTATTTCCCTTTTGTGGTTTTGATTTCAGACATGTTTGGTGTGTTGACGCGGACAAGTTGTTTCCTTCGGTATCCATTTTTAAAGACAGACATCGAGATCTTAAGTTTATTATTATCTTTTGTACCCCCTGTGAATAAGAAAAATAGAAAGAAGCGGGTGAAGAATATATGAAATGTATGACAAACTATATGAAATGTATGAATGCATAGGTGTTGGGTCGAGTGACAAATTTTTTGTAATAAGTACCCCTATAAGGTAGGGATGTATGGTTCAGTGACGGGGTTTTTGTGATAAGTACCCTTAGAAGGTAGGCTCCTTAATTTTGACCTACGGTTAGTCTACCCTCCCAAAAGGTGATTTCCTTAAAGGTATCTTAAATAACACTAGAGGGAAAAGGCACAAGGGCCTCCCTGAGGTGGATCCTCTTAACGGTCCGAAAATTTCGTCTCAAAGTCGTGAGAGGTCTGTCATGAGATTTTAGGTTAAGTCCATTACAAAGAGTCATGGGTGACCTTCCAAAGTCCTACTTGTCAAGAGGACATCTCTCGATAAGTATTCCTTTTTCGGAAGTTCACCGACTCTAGGCGAAGTCGTCACATAAACTCGCAGGGATAATGTACCCCTTAAGTTAATAGACAAACCTTCTTTCTAGAGGCAATGTACTGGGTTTGTAAGGAACTCATCACTGCAATAAGACTTAGGTGATGGGCTGAACGCGCCACGACATGAAGACTTAGGTGACGAGTTGAATCGTTAGGAGAAGTGTTTTGTTGGTTGACCCTTAGATAGCTAAATCGAGGGTGAGACTGTTTGTTTGCTGCGTGATACATGCGTATGATGTCTGATATTGAGATGTCTGGATTTATGCAAAATGTATGATGTTTGTCATTGATATGGAACCCCGAATATATGCGAATTGTATGCAAAAATGTATAATGTATGTATGTTATGCAAAATGTATGCATGAAAAATGCGTAAGATGCGCGTATGCCTTGAAATGTTATGAAAACTATTCCTGGTATTCTCTCCTTTAAACCATTAGCTTAAAGTTACCAATCCCCTGGCGTTGTATGTATCATCGTGTAGCATTGTTGAACTTGATTTGAATGCGGTGAAAAAGCGTTAGCAAAATTTTGAACAATGATTTTGTATTGTGAGTGCAGGCGTAGACGTAGGTAATGGCATGTGCATGGATTTTTATGTTGTAAGCGCAGGCGTAAGTGTAGACGTATGCATTGGCATATGCGTAGCCTTTTATGTTGTAATCGCAGGCGTAAGCGTAGACATGTGTATAGAGTTTGTAGGAGTACACATGTGCATGGACGCATGTGCGAACATAGACTTTATGTTGCAAGTGTAGGCATAGGCGCTGACAGGGACATAGACTTTGTGTAGGGACGCGTAGATGTAGGAGTAGATATGTGTATAGACTTTGTATTGTAGAATGCAAGCATAGGCGTAGGTGCAGATGTAGTCTTTTTGCGTCGTGAGCGTAGACATAGGCGTAAACATGTGTATAGACTTTTGTATTGTAGATGTAGGAGTAGGCATAGCCATGTGCTTGGACGTAGACATGGATTTTCTTTCAATATTTTTTTTAACCAAAATTTTTTTCGATGTTTTATCAAATGCTTTTATTTTGTTAATCCCCTGAAATGATTTCAAGATAATATTCACAAGTAATGATCGTAGTATTTTGTAAACAAGTTTGAGAAAATAAAAAAATGCAATTTGAAAGATGCAAATAAAGCAATTGTTTTATTGATACGCCTTTGAATAGGCGAGAGTACAAGATGGAATTCCTAGAAAGAGGTAATTACAAAATTTTTTGAAACTGTAAATGACAATGAAAAAATGATAATTGCGGCTGTTCTTCCCCAATATCCTTTTAATAGCCCTTATCTCCTTTGCTTTTGAGTTATATGATTCATATCTATCTCTCCCTTCGTGGTTCGTAGTCGTAGTTCTTAGATTGCAGTCTTTTTGTTCTTTATTTCTTTGTATGAAATCCCTAACTTTTGCCTGGACTACCCTTGCGGGTTTTCAATCCACGGGGATAATTTTTTGTTATATGCCCCAAATTTTTGCCTGGATTACCCTTTAGGGTTTTCGAACCACTGGGACGCTCCTTTTTTCCTAAGTCACCTATTTAGGGTTTGAGCTTAGAGAGCTTCTTATACGTAGTATTTTTGACTGCGTCTGAGTTTTCGGGATGTGGTAGTTCTTCCCCATCCATTATTGTGGAGACAAGATTACCACCAGAGGATGTTGTTTTGACTATGTATGGACCTTCGTAGTTAGGGGTCCATTTATCATTTGAATAATGGCAAGGTAGCAAAATATTTTTGAGTACTAGACCATATTGTGGTTCATCTTGTGGAGTATACCGTTACTTTGAAAGAATTCAGAGGCTAATTTTCATAGAGTTCGTTTGTCAGTGCTAGAGGCATTTTCTGGATGTCCTTGTTTTTCGAGGCTTTTCTTGATGTCATGAAACCAAGGCTTGTCATCCGGTCTTTCTTTGATAGCAAGACAAAGTGTGGGCTCTTGATCGTGTCTGTTTGTGATGCGCGGTTCGTGGTTTGACCAAGTTACTTTGAACATAGATGATATAGTTGCTAGGGCGTTTGTCATTTGATTTCCTTTTCGTGGGATGTGGCTGAAAATGATCTTTATGAATTCCATAGTCATTTTTAAAACATGATATGGAATCAATTTTGGATATTTAGTATCCCATTTCCTGTTGACCTGGCATATGGCTTATGAGAATTCTTTGGAGAAGTAAAAGTTGCCCATGTATCGTGCCCCAATGTATTTGAAGCTTCGTCGAACATGAATATCCAACGTGCCCCTGGCTCGGGTTCTTCGTCAGGTCTTGGTATTTCACAGTCGCTTATTTTTACAACACTGTCTGTATTTAACCTTGGCCTGTTTCTATAGGAACAGGCCAATATGTGCAATAATTTAATCAGATTTTTTGTAGTTCCACTCTGATATTTCCCCTTAGCTTGATTTCTTCTAGATCTTCCCCTGTGCTCAGATTAACGGTCTTAATAGCCTCTTGATATGGTTGTATATTGTCGGCCTTTTGCTCTATTTCCCTCGCCATTTTATCAGAGATTTCAAGATCTTTATCATCTTCCTCTTTAGATTGGTTGATAGGAGCATCAAAATTATATCGGATCGCAGCAGTAGCATTATCGGTGGTTTTGGGCATGAATTTGCACAGTTATCATGTTTTGGTGCAGATTTAGTTTATGAAATTTGAAAATGCATATGCAGAGAAAGTATTGCCATTTTTGGATTTTTGGAATAAATGTAAGAGAAAGAAAAGGATCTTAATTGAAAACAAAATATAACTTTTATTAATCATAAATATGGTCTCAAACAAAACGGGGAACCCTTACAAGCAACCCCCATGCCTCGGGCTTGACATAGGTTCTTTCATAAACAAGAAAAATTAATTAGGAAAGAAAAAAGATCTCAGGAATCTCTACGGCAATCCATCTTTTGAGTTCTTCCCTTTTGGGCGCACTCTCGAATGAATCCAGTTTCCCCCTTGGTGTTGGCTTTGCTGGATACTTTCACCACATGTCCGCCGCACTCTACTCCCTTGTTGACAAAGGTCTCTTGGATTGGAGGAAAATGTGCTTCGCCCTTCATAGCAGCTTTATATTTTTCTTCAGGGTATGGTCCGAATTGGATTATGTCCTGGTCCCCTAGCCTTTGTAAAGTTCGTTCGAAAGCTTCATTGTGTTCTTGCGGGAATCTACATCCCAACAAATATTCTTTATGCGAGTTTATCCGGGTTTTTACTCGTCTGCTTGCTCCGAAGTCAGTGACTACTTCAATTGCATTTATTATCATCCCATCGTGCGAAGGCATATGGTCTGTTTTGATGTTGGGTTTCTCAAAAGTGATGTCTTGAGATTCTAACAAGTCTTGGACCTTATGCTTGAATGGCCAACACTGTTCTATGGTATGTCCAGGAGAATTAGCGTGATACTCACATCTGGCGTTGGCATCGTATCTTCGTGGGAGTGGCCCGACTAGGGGAGCTAGAGGCTTGATTTCCACCAAGGATGCCTTAACCAGCTGTTGCAATAACTGGCTAGGTGGCATAGGGAGTGTATCAAATTTCCTGGGTGGCCTTCTGCCTTGCTGTTGGCCTGCGGGATCACTAATGGTTGTCGTACCCTGGGTTGTGACACTGCAGCATTAATTTTCCCTCTTTTCCTTTGGGGAAGTTTGAAGCATGCCGTTTTGAATTGTAGGGAGCATTTGATGGTCCCCCTGATATCTTCCCACTTTTTATCCCAGTCTTGATTATTTCTCCATTAGTTACTAGGTCTAAGAACCCCGAAGAGATACTTCCTACCATCTTCTCATAATACGGCCCTTGCAAATTCCACATGAACGTTTCTACTAATTCTTTCTCTAACAGTGGTGGTTGCACACGGGATGCCAACTCCCTCCACCTCTGAGCATACTCCTTGAAGGACTCTTCTTTCTTCTGGGACAAGTTCTGGAGTTGCATACGGGTAGTCGCCATGTCCAGGTTATATTTGTAATGCTTTAGAAAAACATTAGCAAGGTCTTCCCAGGTTCGAATATGCGTTCTCTCCAATTGCACATACTAGTCTGAAGATGCCCCGCTCATGCTATCTTGAAAATAGTGAATCATCATCTTCTGATCATGGGCATGCATCTTCCTGTAATACATACGAAGATGATTTCTTGGACAAGTGAGCCCCTTGTATTTTTCAAAGTCAGGTACTTTGAACTTTGGTGGAATCACCACATCAGGAACTAGGCCCATTTCGAGAGCGTCTACTTCGAAAGCGTCAAAACCCTCCACAACTTTTAATCTTTCTTCCAGAGCTTTGTACTGATTCATCACCAGTGGATTCTCAACAACATAAGTACCAATCGTATTTTAAGGGCGCTTGATTGGCATTCTTTGGGTCGTGGTCTCCGTATTGTAGGTCCAAGTAGTTGTCTATATTGTTGACTGGAATCCGTAGGGTATATGATGCCCTTGCTTTTGGTGGCGATAGGAAAAACCCTTCGATTTCAGCTTCTTGTTGGGCCTGTACAGACTTCTAGAATCCTGCTTCTGGATCCTTCCTTAGTTGGTGATCGCTTGATGCACCAATCGTTTGGGCTACTTCTTCGAAAGCTACCCTGGGAATCTGGTATTACCTATCAATAATATTCTTCAAAGCTAGGAGAACTTGACTCAGATCTCCTTTCATTGAAGTAATAACACCCTTTACTTGGTCGAGATCCTCTTTGAATGCAGCCTGAGTTTCTTCGATTTTCTCCATTACTTTTTGTTGATAGGACCGTGTTTGATATGGAGGCCAAGGAGGTGGAGATCTTATTCTACCAATGGTTCAACTGGAGAGATGTTTTTGAAAAATGAGTTTTGATGTGATATGCAGGTATTCGTGAGTGCATGCATGCGAATGAATATGTATGAATATGAAATTGGTACTTGTTTTGAATGTCTTATTCACTTGGGTATGTATTTGTCTTTTGCTTATTTTTATTCGGTGACAATATTTAAAATAGATACACAAACGAGATGTGGGAACAAAATGCCTTTATTGAAGGTAACATAATTCAGATATTGAAAAATATTACAATCTTAGACCAGAACCTTATTTGTGTGAAACCAAGCAAAGGAATATAAGTCTTCTAGGTGCGCCTATGGAGGTCAGCTCTTGAAACTATCCACCTTTGCTTGACAAAGCTTGAGAAAGTCTTCAGCACATTATTTCCCTTTTGTGGTTTTAATTTCAGACATGTTTGGTGTGTTGACGCAGACAAGTTGTTTCCTTCGGTATCCATTTTTAAAGACAGTCATCGAGATCTTAAGTTTATTATTATCTTTTATACCCCCTGTGAATAAGACAAATAGAAAGAAACGGGTGACGAATATATGAAATGTATGACAAACTATATGAAATGTATGAATGCATAGGTGTAGGGTCGAGTGACAAATTTTTTGTAATAAGTACCCCTATAAGGTAGGGATGTATGGTTCAGTGACTTGGTTTTTGTGATAAGTACCCTTAGAAGGTAGGCTCCTTAATTTTGACCTACGGTTAGTATACCCTCCCAAAAGGTGGTTTCCTTAAAGGTATCATGAATAACACCAGAGGGAAAAGGCACAAGGGCCTCCCTGAGGTGGATCCTCTTAACGGTCCAAAACATTCGTCTCAAAGTCGTGAGAGGTCTCGTCATGAGATTTTAGGTTAAGGCCATTACAAAGAGTCATGGGTGACCTTCCAAAGTCCTACTTGTCAAGAGGACATCTCTCGATAAGTATTCCTTTTTCGGAAGTTCATCGTCTCTAGGCGAAGTCGTCACATAAACTCGCAGGGATAATGTACCCCTTAAGCTAATAGACAAACCTTCTTTCTAGAGGAAATGTACTGGGATTGTAAGGAACTCATCACTGCAAGAAGACTTAGGTGATGGGCTGAACGCGCCATGACATGAAGACTTAGGTGACGAGTTGAATCGTTAGGAGAAGTGTTTTGTTGGTTGACCCTTAGATAGCTAAATCGAGGGTGAGACTGTTTGTTTGATGCGTGATACATGCGTATGATGTCTGATATTGAGATGTCTGGATTTATGAAAAATGTATGATGTTTGTCATTGATATGGAACCCTTAATATATGCGAATTGTATGAAAAAATGTATAGTGTATATATGTTATGCAAAATGTATGCATGAAAAATGCGTAAGATGCGCGTATGCCTTGAAATGTTATGAAGACTATTCCTGGTATTCTCTCCTCTAAACCATTAGCTTAGAGTTACCAATCCCCTGGCGTTGTATGTATTGTCATGTAGCATTGTTGAACTTAATTTGAATGCGGTGAAAAAGCGTTAGAAAAATTTTGAACAATGATTTTGTATTGTGAGTGCAGGCGTAGACGTAGGTAATGGCATGTGCATAGATTTTTATGTTGTAAGCGCAGGCGTAAGCGTAGACGTATGCATTGGCATATGCGTAGCCTTTTATGTTGTAATCGCAGGCGTAAGCGTAGACATGTGTATAGAGTTTGTAGGAGTACACATGTGCATGGACGCATGTGCGAACATAGACTTTATGTTAATGGTGTAGGCATAGGCGCTGACAGGGACATAGACTTTGTGTAGGGACGCATAGATGTAAGAGTAGATATGTGTATAGACTTTGTATTGTTGAATGCAAGCATAGGCGCAGGTGCAGATGTAGTCTTTTTGCGTCATGACCGTAGACATAGGCGTAGACATGTGTATAGACTTTTGTATTGTAGATGTAGGAGTAGGCATAGCCATGTGCTTGGACGTAGACATGGGTTTTCTTTCAATATTTTTTCTAACCAAAATGTTTTTTCGATGTTTTATCAAATGCTTTTATTTTGTTAATCCCCTGAAATGATTTCATGATAATATTCACAAGTAATGATCGTAGTATTTTGTAAACAAGTCTGAGAAAATAAAAAATGCAATTTGAAAGATGCAAAGAAAGCAATTGTTTTATTGATACGCCTCTGAATAGGCGAGAGTACAAGATGCAATTCCTAGAAGGAGGTAATTACAGAAATTTTTGAAACTGTAAATGACAATGAAAAAATGATAATTGCGGCTGTTCTTCCCCAATATCCTTTTAATAGCCCTTATCTCCTTTGCTTTTGAGTTATACGATTCATATCTATCTCTCCCTTCGTGGTTCGTTGTTGTAGTTCTTAGATTGCAATCTTTTTGTTCTTTATTTCTTTGTATGAAATCCCTAACTTTTGCCTGGATTGCCCTTGCGGGTTTTCAATCCACCAGGATAATTTTTTGTTATATGCCCCTAATTTTTTCCTGGATTACCCTTTATGGTTTTCTATCCACTGGAACGCTCCTTTTTTCCTAAGTCGCCTATTTAGGGTTTGAGCTTAGAGAGCTTCTTATACGTAGTATTTTTGACTGCGTCTGAGTTTTCGGGATGTGGTAGTTCTTCCCCATCCATTATTGTGGAGACAAGATTACCACCATAGGATGCTGTTTTGACTATGTATGGACCTTCGTTGTTAGGGGTCCATTTATCATGTGAATCATGGCAAGGTGGAAGAATATTTTTGAGTACTAGACCATATTATGGTTCATCTTGTGGAGTATACCATTACTTTGAAAGAATTCAGAGGCTAATTTTCGTAGAGTTCGTTTGTCAGTGCTAGAGGCATTTTCTGGATGTCCTTGTTTTTCGAGGCTTTTCTTGATGTCGTGAAACCAAGGCTTGTCATCCGGTCTTTCTTTGATAGCAAGACAAAGTGTGGGCTCTTGATCGTGTCTGTTTGTGATGCGTGGTTCGTGGTTTGACCAAGTTACTTTGAACATAGACGATATAGTTGCTAGGGCGTTTGTCATTTGATTTCCTTTTCGTGGGATGTGGCTGAAAATGATCTTTATGAATTCCATAGTCATTTTTAAAACATGATATGGAATCAATTTTGGATATTTAGTATCCCATTTGCTGTTGACCTGGCATATGGCTTGTGAGAATTCTTTGGAGAAGTAAAAGTTGCCCATGTATCGTGCACCAATGTATTTGAAGCTTCATCGAACGTGAATATCCAACGTGCCCCTGGCTCGGGTTCTTCGTCAGGTCCTTGTATTTCATAGTCGCTTATTTTTACAACACTGTCTGTATTTAACCTTGGCCTGTTTCTATAGGAACAGGCCAATATGTGCAATAATTTAATCAGCTTTTTTGTAGTTCCACTCAGATATTTCCCCTTAGCTTGATTTCTTCTAGATCTTCCCATGTGCTCAGATTAACGGTCTTAATAGCCTCTTGATATGGTTGTATATTGTCGGCCTTTTGCTCTATTTCCCTCGCCATTTTCTCAGAGATTTCAAGATCTTTATCATCTTCCTCTTTAGATTGGTTGATAGGAGCATCAAAATTATATCGGATCGTAGCAGTAGCATTATCAGTGGTTTTAGGCATGAATTTGCATAGTTATCATGTTTTAGTGCAGATTTAGTATATGAAATTTGAAAATGCATATGCAGAGAAAGTATTGCCATTTTTAGATTTTTGGAATAAATGCAAGAGAAAGAAAAGAATCTTAATTGAAAACAAAATATAACTTTTATTAATCATAAATATTGTCTGAAACAAAACGGGGAACCCTTACAAGCAACCCCCATGCCTCGGGCTTGACATAGGTTCTTTCATAAACAAGAAAAATTAATTAGGAAAGAAAAAAGATCTCAGGAATCTCTACGATAATCCATCTTTTGAGTTCTTCCCTTGGGGCGCACTCTCGGATGAATCCAATTTCCCCTTTGGTGTTGGCTTTGTTGGATACTTTCACCACGTGTCCGCCACACTCTACTCCCTTGTTGACAAAGGTCTCTTGGATTGGAGGAAAATGTGCTTCGCCCTTCAGAGCAGCTTTATATTTTTCTTCAGGGTATGGTCCGAATTGGATTATGTCGTAGTCCCCTAGCCTTTGTAAAGTTCTTTCGAAAGCTTCATTGTGTTCTTGCGGGAATCTACATCCCAACAAATATTCTTTATGCGAGTTTATCCGGGTTTTTACTCGTCTGCTTGCCCCGAAGTCAGTGACTACTTCAATTGCATTTATTATCAGCCCATCGTGCGAAGGCATATGGTCTGTTTTGATGTTGGGTTTCTCAAAAGTGATGTCTTGAGATTCTAACAAGTCTTGGACCTTATGCTTGAATGGCCAACATTGTTCTATGGTATGTCCAGGAGAATTAGCGTGATACTCACAGCTGGCGTTGGCATCGTATCTTCGTGGGAGTGGCCCGACTGGGGGAGCTAGAGGCTTGATTTCCACCAAGGATGCCTTAACCAGCTATTGCAATAACTGGCTAGGTGGCATAGGGAGTGTATCAAATTTCCTGGGTGGCCTTCTGCCTTGCTGCTGGCCTTGCGGGATCACTAATGGTTGTCGTACCCTGGGTTGTGACGCTGCTGCATTAATTTGTCCCTCTTTTCCTTTGGGGAAGTTTGAAGCAGGCCGTTTTGAATTGTAGGGAGCATTTGATGGTCCCCCTGATATCTTCCCACTTTTTATCCCAGTCTTGATTATTTCTCCGTTAGTTACTAGGTCTGAGAACCCCAAAGAGATACTTCCTACCATCTTCTCATAATACGGCCCTTGCAAATTCCCCATGAACGTGTCTACTAATTCTTTCTCTAACAGTGGTGGTTGCACACGGGATGCCAAGTCCCTCCACCTCTGAGCATACTCCTTGAAGGACTCTTCTTTCTTCTGGGACAAGTTCTGGAGTTGCATACGGGTAGTCGCCATGTCCAGGTTATATTTGTAATGCTTTAGAAAAACATTAGCAAGATCTGCCCAGGTTCGAATATGCATTCTCTCGAATTGCACATACTAGTCTGAAGATGCCCCACTCAGGCTATCTTGAAAATAGTGAATCATCAGCTTCTGATCATGGGCATGCATCTTCCTGTAATACATACGAAGATGATTTCTTGGACAAGTGAGACCCTTGTATTTTTCAAAGTCAGGTACTTTGAACTTTGGTGGAATCACCACATCATGAACTAGGCCCATTTCGAGAGCGTCAACTTTGAAAGCGTCAAAACCCTCCACAACTTTAAATCTTTCTTCCAGAGCTTTGTACTGATTCATCACCAGTGGATTATCAACAACATAAGTACCAGTCATATTTTAAGGGCGCTTGATTGGAATTCTTTGGGTCGTGGTCTCCGTATTATAGGTACAAGTAGTTGTCTATATTGTTGACTGGAATCCATAGGGTATATGATGCCCTTGCTTTTGGTGGCGGTAGGAAAAACCCTTCGGTTTCAGCTTCTTGTTGGGCCAGTACAGACTTCTAGAATCCTGCTTCTGGATCCTTCCTTAGTTGGTGACCGCTTGATGCACCAATCGTTTGGGCTACTTCTTCGAAAGCTACCCTGGGAATCTGGTATTGCCTATCAATAATATTCTTCAAAGCTAGGAGAACTTGAATCAGATCTCCTTTCATTGAAGTAATAACACCCTTTACTTGGTCGAGATCCTCTTTGAATGCAGCCTGAGTTTCCTCGATTTTCTCCATTACATTTTGTTGATAGGCCCATGTTTGATATGGAGGCCAAGGAGGTGGAGATCTTCTTCTACCAATGGTTCAACTGGAGAGATGTTTTTTGAAAAATGAGTTTTGATGTGATATGCAGGTATTCGTGAGTGCATGCATGCGAATGAATATGTATGAATATGAAATGGTTACTTGGTTTGAATGTCTTATTCACTTGGGTATGTATTTGTCTTTTGATTATTTTTATTCGGTGACTATATTTAAAATAGATACGCAAACGAGATGTTGGAACAAAATGCCTTTATTGAAGGTAACATAATTCAGATATTGAAAAATATTACAATCTTAGACCAGAACCTTATTTGTGTGAAACCAAACAAAGGGAAATAAGTCTTCTAGGTGCGCCTGTGGAGGTCAGCTCTTGAAACTATCCACCTTTGCTTGACAAAGCTTGAGAAAGTCTTCAGCACATTATTTCCCTTTTGTGGTTTTGATTTCAGACATGTTTGGTGTGTTGACGCAGACAAGTTGTTTCCTTCGGTATCCATTTTTAAAGACAGTCATCGAGATCTTAAGATTATTATTATATTTTATACCCCCTGTGAATAAGACAAATAGAAAGAAGCGGGTGCCGAATATATGAAATGTCTGACAAACTATATGAAATTTATGAATGCATATGTGTAGGGTCGAGTGACAAGATTTTTGTAATAAGTACCCCTATAAGGTAGGGATGTATGGTTCAGTGACGGGGTTTTTGTGATAAGTACCCTTAGAAGGTAGGCTCCTTAATTTTGACCTACGGTTAGTCTACCCTCCCAAAAGGTGGTTTACTTAAAGGTATCATGAATAACACCAGAGGGAAAAGGCACAAGGGCCTCCCTGAGGTGGATCCTCTTAACGGTCCGAAACTTTCGTCTCAAAGTCGTGAGAGGTCTCGTCATGAGATTTTAGGTTAAGGCCATTACAAAGAGTCATGGGTGACCTTCCAAAGTCCTACTTGTCAAGAGGATATCTCTCGATAAGTATTCCTTTTTCGGAAGTTCACCGACTCTAGGCGAAGTCGTCACATAAACTCGCAGGGATAATGTACCCCTTAAGCTAATAGACGAACCTTCTTTCTAGAGGCAATGTATTGGGTTTGTAAGGAACTCATCACTGCAGGAAGACTTAGGTGATGGGCTGAACGCGCCACGACATGAAGACTTAGGTGACGAGTTGAATCGTTAGGAGAAGTGTTTGTTGGTTGACCCTTATATAGCTAAATCGAGGGTGAAACTGTTTGTTTGTTGCGTGATACATGCATATGATGTATGATATTGAGATGTCTGGATTTATGCAAAATGTATGATGTTTGTCATTGATATGGAACCCTGAATATATGCGAGTTGTATGCAAAAATGTATAGTGTATGTATGTTATGCAAAATGTATGCATGAAAAATGTGCAAGATGCGCGTATGCCTTGAAAAGTTATGAAGACTATTCCTGGTATTCTCTCCTTTAAACCATTGGCTTAGAGTTACCGATCCCCTGGTGTTGTATGTATTGTCGTGTAGAATTGTTGAACTTGATTTGAATGCGGTGATAAACCGTTATCAAAATTTTGAACAATGATTTTGTATTGTGAGTGCAGGCGTATACATAGACGTAGACGTAGGTAATGGCATGTGCATGGATTTTTATGTTGTAAGCGCAGGCGTAAGCGTAGACGTATGCATTGGCATATGCGTAGCCTTTTATGTTGTAATCGCAGGCGTAAGCGTAGACATGTGTATAGAGCTTGTAGGAGTACACATGTGCATGGCCGCATGTGCGAACATAGACTTTATGTTGTAAGTGTAGGCATAGGCGCTGACAGGGACGTAGACTTTGTGTAGGGACGCGTAGATGTAGGAGTAGATATGTGTATAGTCTTTTTATTGTTGAATGCAAGCATAGGCGCAGGTGCAGATGTAGTCTTTTTGCGTCGTGAGCGTAGACATAGGCGTAGACATGTGTATAGACTTTTGTATTGTAGATGTAGGAGTAGGCATAGCCATGTGCTTGGACGTAGACATGGATTTTCTTTCAATATTTTTTCTAACCAAAATGTTTTTTCGATGTTTTATCAAATGCTTTTATTTTGTTAATCCCCTGAAATGGTTTCAAGATAATATTCACAAGTAATGATCGTAGTATTTTGTAAACAAGTCTGAGAAAATAAAAAAATGCAATTTGAAAGATGCAAAGAAAGCAATTGTTTTATTGATACACCTCTAAATAGGAGAGAGTACAAGATGCAATTCCTAGAAAGAGGTAATTACAAAAAATTTTGAAACTGTAAATGACAATGAAAAAATGATAATTGCGGCTTGTAGCGGTAGAAATGTGCAAGACTAAGCCATTGGATTGACTAGACTTTATACAAATCAAAATAAAAATCGCCACCGTGCTTTATTGTTTCCAAAGGAATGGGAAAAGAGCGAATAACCCAAAAAGAGGGGGAAAGATTCAAGGTAAGGGGGTTGGTTATGCAAAGGGAAGGTATTAGCACCCTAAACATCTACGGTACTCCGCAGGAACCTTTTTGAAAAATCTGTATATTTGGCTATAAAAATGTGTTATATATAAAAATGGATGATGGAGGCGAGAAGAGAAATATTTTTATGATTTTTGCATCCGTCGCGGTTGCGAACCTTTAGTGCCTACGTACCACCTTTCATGCAATAGGGGATCAGGGTACACGTAGTTTATCTAGAAAGACTTGTTTGTTGATTATTTTTAAACAAGGAGACAAGTCGTCATTGTTAGGAGAGAAATCTCGACTAACGCCCACAAGGTGTAAGAAAGATGGACCATGCATCAACAAGAGTGAGGGTTTGAGAACGCCTCTAGTACTCAAGTGGAAAAGTCGACACCTTTATAACCATAGGGATAGGAGAATGTTGCTAGACTATCAATGAATCATGTCTCACCTTGAAAAAAAAGTTTTGAATGGAAAAGGTGCTTGGGCGCACAAAAGAGTTTGAATGAGTTGAAGTGTTTTGTTAATTTTGATGAAAAAATGTCAAAGTATGATTAAGTGTATTGAAGTTTGTTTAAAGAAAAGAAATTTTTAAAAGAAAAGGCACTCGACAAAGTCGAGGTTTATTATGAAAGCGGTTCGAGTTTAAAAACAAAGAAGATTTTGAAAGAAGATGAGAAGGTTTTTTAAAATTAAAGAAGATGGGAGGAGATGAAGGGACTATCCTAAAGTATAAGGTAAAAGCTAAGGAAGAGAACCATCTAACCAACATGAAGTCGATACTTGACATTATAAGCCAATGTAGAATTCCCATTCTTTGGATTGAAACCAAGCAAGAAAAGATACTAGACTTCTTGAGAAGACCAAACTTCAAGTGTATTAAGTCTTCAAAAAAATTGGGTAGAGTAACGGCTGTATACGGGTAAATTCCAGATTACAAGCAAAGCATGTAATCACAATAACCTGCACACAAAACAAACAAACAACCCAATGTCTTGAGGTAAACCCCAAGAGCTCCAGACAAAATATCAAATAAAGTCACAAAGTCTCCAAGATAGGCCAAGGTCTCTAATCCTAAGTCCAAGAAGTCCATCACTCCATAATGCAAAGGATAGTAAACATGTAGTCCAAGTATCATTAATGATTTTTATGGTTCATGTTGATTATTAGGTGTCTTTAAAAAGAAAGAAAAGCTCAAGTGAGCAAAATAAAAATGACATAAAAGTAAATGCTCAAGTGAGAAAAGATGAAAATAGCATGAAATGTAAAATGCTAAAAGTAAATGGTACATAAAGTATGAAAATAAAAGCGTAAAGTAAAGTTAATTGTTAGTAATTAGTGGTTAGTTGGATGACCATATTGAAACTTGCATTTGGAACTCATTAGAGGATTGGTAGAACCAAAGCCTCCACACAACAAGTTGCATTTGTTTTTTTTCAAGTATATCATCCATTTTGGAATTCTCATAAGGCAACATGTAATGATCAACGATGTTTAAGTGATCTGCGTTGACCAAAGGTGTTGTAGATCCATTAGAGGATTGATAGAACCAAAGCCTCCACACAATGAATCTCAAGGTTATTGGATCAAAGAGATAAAATTAACATACTTGGGCTTGCAATCATAAGTTTGGGCCACGGATGATCATTTATTTTCGAATCGGGACAAAATTTGGCGCTATGTTAAGCAATCGTAAGTGGACTTATGTAGAAGTCGCACCTATTTTGAAGCCGGTCAATAGCAATCTATGTACTTCATGTTTGGATAAATGATATAGAGATCACCATCCCTTAACATGTAGCACAATTAAAAAAAAGAAAGGGATAAGATGAAGAGGGAGGGAAATGATAAGCTAATTTAGATCACCATTTCAAAATTCTTTCATCTTTAAATTCAACCACTCCTCTAGATGGATTAAAGCACTAAACATATCATTAATCCAAAGCACCAAAAATGAATTAAATAATTCACTCTTAGGTAGATTTGAATTGATGAACATTTATCCAACTTCATCTACATCACAAAGTCCATTGAGTTTAAAGACAAATTGGACATTTAAAATTGCAATCCAAACCAACAATCAAAAGGAGTGAGTAGAAAAATCATTTTGGATCAAAGCTGCCCCAAAACAAGGAAAATAAGTGCATTCTGTCCTGGTGTAAATCGATTGCACTATTGTGTAAATCGATTTACACAGTACAGTTTTCAAAAATTTGTGTAAAATTGCTTCTGTGCAATCGATTGCACTACAGTGCAAATCGATTGCACGCAGAAGCAATAACAAAAACAACATTTAAAAGGGCAATTTCTTGTTCAAACTTTCCATCAAACACCTTATGATCATGGATCCACTTGAGCACGAAAATTCCATAAAATTATGAGAAAATAACACCATTGAAATCACAAAATAATGCTCAAAGAATCAATCCCAAAGATCACCAAGAGATCACATTGTGAAAGATGAATTATCCAACTTACCAAAGGTAGATCTAGAGAATTATCAAAACAACTTCAAGAATTTGCTTCAATTCAACCACAAGAATCAATTGACCAAGCTTGGATGTAGAGAATTGATGGAGAAAAAGTGTTTGGATGAAGGTTTAGCTCAAAGATTAGTAAGCTTCAATGAAAAGCTTACTAACTTTTTGAAAATGGAGCTTTGAGTGAATTTGGTAGATGGAGAGAATTGAGAGATTTTTTAGCAAGGTGGATTTGGCTATCAAAAGCTTGAAATTTGAATGAGATGAGGGCTCTATTTATAGAGTTTAGGATTGGGTTTAGTGGTAATTTGGTAATTAATTCTTGGAGCCAAAATTTGAATTAATGATAATTCTTTCAAAAATTAGAGCCAAAATTTGAATTAATGATAATTCTTTTTAAAAATGAAAGATTGGCACTAAAATTTGAATTAATGATACATCTTTCAAAAATGAAAGAAAATTGGAGCCAAAAATTTGACAAGCTTGAAATGCTGATTTTTTCAAATTTTCACACTGTGCAATCGATTGCACTATAGTGCAAATCGATTTGCACAATGTATTTTTCCAAAAATTGCGCAAAATTCACTTTGTGCAATCGATTACACTCTAGGAGCAATCAATTGTACAGTGAAAAAAAATGAAAATTTTTTTAAATCTTTTTCTTTGCAAATAGAGATTTTAGGGAAATAATACCGGAAAACCTTATTTCCCATATGCTTCGACTCGGTACCTACAAAAAACAAATATGCAAAGATAAATATTTTTTTGTATTTTGATTAGAAGTTACTCAACAACATAAGAACAAACTTAAAGATAGGATGAAAATGTGATGAATGAAGCTATTTATTAATGGTTGTGACCAAATGACAAAATATGGTATGAAGGTGTGACTAAAAAAGTTAGGGGCAAAATTTAGGGTACAACACGGCTGTTCTTCCCCAATATCCTTTTAATAGCCCTTATCTCCTTTGCTTTTGAGTTATATGATTCATATCTATCTCTCCCTTCGTGGTTCATAGTCGTAGTTCGTAGATTGCAGTCTTTTTGTTCTTTATTTCTTTGTATGAAATCCCTAACTTTTTCCTGGATTGCCCTTGCGGGTTTTCAATCCACCGGGATAATTTTTTGTTATATGCCCCTAATTTTTGCCTGGATTACCCTTTAGGGTTTTCGATCCACTGGGACGCTCCTTTTTTCCTAAGTCGCCTATTTAGGGTTTGAGCTTAGAGAGCTTCTTATACGTAGTATTTTTGACTGCGTCTGAGTTTTCCGGATGTGGTAGTTCTTCCCCATCCATTATTGTGGAGACAAGATTACCACCAGAGGATGTTGTTTTGACTACGTATGGACCTTCGTAGTTAGGGGTCCATTTATCATGTGAATCATGACAAGGTAGCAAAATATTTTTGAGTACTAGACCATATTGTGGTTCATCTTGTGGAGTATACCGTTACTTTGAAAGAATTCAGAGGCTAATTTTCGTAGAGTTCGTTTGCCAGTGCTAGAGGCATTTTCTGGATGTCCTTGTTTTTCGAGGCTTTTCTTGATGTCATGAAACCAAGGCTTGTCATCCGGTCTTTCTTTGATAGCAAGACAAAGTATGGACTCTTGATAGTGTTTGTTTGCGATGCGCGGTTCGTGGTTTGACCAAGTTACTTTGAACATAGACAATATAGTTGCTAGGGAGTTTGTCATTTGATTTCCTTTTCGTGGGATGTGGCTGAAAATGATCTTTATGAATTCCATAGTCATTTTTAAAACATGATATGGAATCAATTTTGGATATTTAGTATCCCATTTGCTGTTGACCTGGCATATGGCTTGTGAGAATTCTTTGGAGAAGTAAAAGTTGCCCATGTATCGTGCCCCAATGTATTTGAAGCTTCGTCGAACGTGAATATCCAACATGCCCCTGGCTCGGGTTCTTTGTCAGGTCTTGGTATTTCATAGTCGCTTATTTTTACAAAACTGTCTGTATTTAACCTTGGCTTGTTTCTATAGGAACAGGAAAATATGTGCAATAATTTAATCATCTTTTTTGTAGTTCCACTCTGATATTTCCCCTTAGCTTGATTTCTTCTAGATCTTCCCCTGTGCTCAAATTAACGGTCTTAATAGCCTCTTGATATGGTTGTATATTGTCGGCCTTTTTGCTCTATTTCCCTCGCCATTTTCTTAGAGATTTCAAGATCTTTATCATCTTCCTCTTTAGATTGGTTGATAGGAGCATCAAAATTATATCGGATCGCAACAGTAGCATTATCGGTGGTTTTGGGCATGAATTTGCACAGTTATCAATGCAGAGAAAGTATTGCCATTTTTAGATTTTTGGAATAAATGCAAGAGAAAGAAAAGGATCTTAGTTGAAAACAAAATATAACTTTTATTAATCATAAATATTGTCTGAAACAAAATGGGGAACCCTTACAAGCAACCCCCATGCCTCGGGCTTGACATAGGTTCTTTCATAAACAAGAAAAATTAATTAGGAAAGAAAAAAGATCTCAGGAATCTCTATGGCAATCCATCTTTTGAGTTCTTCCCTTGGGGCGCACTCTCGGATGAATCCAGTTTCCCCTTTGGTGTTGGCTTTGTTGGATACTTTCACCACGTGTCCGCCACACTCTACTCCCTTGTTGACAAAGGTCTCTTGGATTGGAGGAAAATGTGCTTCTCCCTTCAGAGAAGCTTTATATTTTTCTTCAGGGTATGGTCCGAATTGGATTATGTCTTGGTCCCCTAGCCTTTGTAAAGTTCTTTCAAAAGCTTCATTGTGTTCGTGCGGGAATCTACATCCCAACAAATATTCTTTATGCGAGTTTATCCGGGTTTTTACTCATCTGCTTGCTCCAGAGTCAGTGACTACTTCAATTGCATTTATTATCAGCCCATCGTGCAAAGGTGTGATACGGTGGGATAACTGACTTGGGATTTTGCGTTTGTGTTCGCAAATGTTTCAGTTTAGCAAGAGTCGCCACCGACTTTTTATTTTATCCTAAGGAAAGGTAAAAAAGCCCAGGAAAGACCTTTGAGATGTTTTCTTGGGTTCGGGGAGTAGATTATAGAAAGGGAAGGTATTAGCACCCTTTCTATCCATGGTTATCCATGGGATCTTAGTTACTTGCTTAGATCACTTGCTTTGCATTTCTATTGTTTGAAATGGTGCTCTTCAATTTTTTGAAATGGTGCTTTGTGTGTGATTTTAAAAGATGTTTTTGAAAAGAGGCCATCGTTGTGGCAACCTTTGTAATGATTCTTGTTTGAATGTATACAAAGGTGTTTTTGTCTTTTGAAATTTTTTCAATGTTTGAAAGTAGGGTTTTGAAATTGTGTTGTGAATGGTGTTTTGAAGATAGCAAGGATGTTTTTGCAAGCTTTGATCAAGTAATTAAGAGTTTGTCTACCCAATTTTACTCAAAGATATTTCTTATGTTTTTAACCCTTTTAACAGTGTTGTTTCACCATTGTATTTGGTGAGCAACCTTGTGTTAGGATGTTAAACGGGACAGGCGCGGGTCATCGTATAGACCATGATAGCAATAGTGTCAAGTATTTTTGGCAATTTTCTTGAGGGACTTGATCATTTTGTTTAGGCAACTCAGATAGCGTCATCGAGGGACTATGATCTTTTGTTTTGTTTTTGTTTTGCCAAAGTACTTGACATGCATACCATGGCCCATTTTTGAAGGCAACAAGTGGATTGAAACCCTAGGGGTGCAAGTGTGCATTGTGTTTGTTTTCATGCATTTTATCTTGGATTAGGTCAAGCTAATTGTTGATTTTATTTTCCATAAAACCCTAGGTCTAATCATGGCATAATTGAAAGCATTTAAAGGTGCGAGAATTTAAATTCTACACTATTACAACATGATATAGGGAGGGGGGTACAAATTTGAATTGGGGGTTATTTTGCAAGAAATTAAATTCTAAATTATTACAACCAAATCGAATGTATAGGATACAATATTAAATACAAAATATTTAAATAAATACAATAAATAAATATTCAATAAAGTGTATTATGCAAAAAATGTTTTTTTTATGTATGAAAATGTATTTTTAATGTGGAATGTAAATAAATAAAAAGTTAATTTCAATTATTTTGATTTTTAAGGCAAAACCCTAATTTCTTAAATAAATGGTATTATTTATTATTTATATACAATAATGTATCAATTTGTACAAAAAAATAAAAGTATATTGTAAAAAGATATTTTTAATATAAAATATCAATAAAAATGAAAATGTATTGTTTTTGTATTTTTGTCCTAATTACGTAATAAAATAAAGTATATAAGTATATAAAAAAACGAAAATCAATTATTTAAAAAAACGTATATATTTTAAAGAAATATTTTCAAGTGTGTATAAAAATAATAAATAAAAATAAAAGCATTTTTTACATTATTTATACATTTTAATAAAAAGAATATAAATTATTTACATTTTTATACTAGTAAAATAAAAATAAATATCAAATAAATATAAAAATAATTTTGGCATTTTTTATATTTGGACATAAAATAATAAAGTCAGAATAAAAAATAAAAATATCAAAATGACAAATATACAAATAAATGGGCCAGGGGGGTGTAAACTGAAAATGTATGTGTGAGAAACAAAAGCAAACAGACCCAGCCCAAGTAACTTCATCTTCTTCCTCAGTTCACAAAAAATGCGCGTTCTGTACATCAACTGCTATCTCCTGATTCCTTGACTTTTTAACAAAACTCATAACATGAAACTTGTAGAGCATCAAGCAACGAATCCAACCATATAAAAAACTTAAGCTAACTCTCAAAGACCAGAGAGAATTCCTCTGGCCCTAAATCTTAACCTAGTTTTTTCAGAAAGTTCATGAACAAAATTCTCCTAGCACGATTAATGTAAATGAAAACTAAGCACATGTATGGTTTCAAGGCTATGAATACAACATCTTTCATTTACAAACCTAAGTCTAAATATTCTTAAATAGAGAGATAGAAGTTCATGAAATACCTATTTCAGTTGACTTCGAGCTGGACAATGCAGTAACTTCCAAGGGTGCTTGAGGTTCTTTTGAGCTTGCCTGATGTCCAATGAAGCTTTCCCAATGCTTAGTTTGTTTTGAAACAGCTTTAATCATGCTACAGAACTCAACCTGCAAAGCTTTGAAATAAAAATGGCAATGTGTGTTAATGGTGTTACAGCTAGCAATGGAGGTCTGGAATAGTTCAGGTGTGTTGGTTGGAAGGTATTGGAACAATTTGAGGCAAAACGCACGAGGGAAAATGGAGATGGAGATGGTTCTGCAGGGCTTGCCCTATTTTGCAGAAAAACAGTGATTTTGTGTACAAGGAGGTTTGAGTGGTGAAGGGCTCGTGCTTATGACTCAAAAGGTTGTTTGAAATGTGTTTGCAATGTTTGTGTAAGCTGACTATGGATGGTTTTTGAGTTGGGAAGATTTTGGACAAATTTCTTCTTCTTGAAGCAAGAGTGTCTAACTTGTCAATACAGGCCTGTGATCCCTATCTTGTATGCTGCATATCTTGCCCTTGATACTTGCAATTTGTGGATTTGATCTTGCTTCAGAGATCTGGCCCCATGCCTCAAGGATCTTGGTTTGACATTAAGTGTAACTTTTCAAAAATGGCAATACACCTTTTTCCAAATAGGGATTAGTTTTGCATGCAATGTCCAAATGGCCAAGATAATGCATTAGCTCAGTGGATTTGCATTTAATTAAGGAGTGTAAAATGGTTTAGAGGCCTGCAAGCTAGTACAAAGCATGCTGATTTGAAAATGCAAGTTGTATGAACATGTATTGGCCATGGATCAAAGTGAGTTTTTGCCAACTTCAAGCATTCGATTCTCCCTAACCACAAGGGTGTTTGAGGAGTTCTTGGACAATTTGGAAAGCTTGCAACATGTACTATAATCCATATTTGAAATTCAACTTGAAACTCCAAGTGGAACTATGTGAAAAATGGCCAAGAAGATGGGTCAAAATCCTGCCTAAACTAGGGCAAAAATTTCTCTAAGTTAAAAGTTTTAGGTACCCTTGTTCCAAAAATCATAACTTGGGATACAAGCCTCTTTTGAGAAAACTTTGTGAATCAAAGTTGTAGAATTTGTGATGGACTACAACTTTCATGTTTCAAGTTTTGTTTGAATCCATTTGCATCTTGGTGAAAAAATGGGACAAAGTTAGGAAAAAATATTAAAATTTTATAACTTAGAAAATTTCTAAGTTATGAAATTTTTTCCATTTTAAACCCTAATTTTCATTTTTGGGTTTCTTGATGAACAAGTTTCATAATTTGACATGTATTGATGAAAAATAACTCTTGGCACTTGATTTTGACCAAAAAGTCAAAGTTTGACTTTTCAGTGTACAGTCAAATTTTGATCAGTTGACTGAAAAATTCATTTGTCAATCCTATGCATTTGAGATCTTTTGAACTTGTTGAATGGCTCAAGATAATTTCATTTAGTCCTTGAGTCCATGGTTGAGCTTGATTTGCCATTGGTTAGGTCAAACAGTCAAAAGTTGCCTTTGTGCAGTCAAAACCCTAAAAATGACCATTTTGCCCTTTTGGTGATCTGATCAAATTTCTTGTGGAATTGTGATCCCAACTTGATCAAATGGTTGATATGAGTTCATAATGTTGATGTGGGTCAAAATTCATGAGTTTTGATTGTCAATTGGCCACAGTTGACTTTTTTCCCAATACATCTGATTTCTAGGTCAACTGTCCCATTGACTGGGCAAAAATTTGAATCAAGGCTTGAAACTTGGTATGGACAAACTTGTGAGTCCAACATGAAGTATGAAAGTCACTTTGGGCATTGTAGGTCAAAACATCACTGTGCAAACTCAAACCCTAATTTAGGTCAACAGTGCAAAGAGGTGTCTTGAGCAGAGCAAACCCTAGTTTGACCTTGACTTCCAAGATCTTTGTGATGAGAAATGTTTATGAAATGGGAGGGAATATTTTTGGGTACAAAAGTTGCCCCTGTTCAATCTTCTTGAACCTGAAGAGTTAGATTGGCAAGTTTGCCTTTCGTGACTTGAAGGTAAAAGAGGATTGGACACTAGAGTGCCCGTAAATTTGCACCCGTCAAAATATAGCTGAGGAAATGGGCTTAAAGATGACATTTATAGATGGTAGAATATTTATGGAGATGGGCTTAAAGATGCCATCCAAGAATGTTTGTTGAATTGCAACGTGGTAGGTCAGAAGAATGAGCATTAAAATGGTATCCGTGTTTGGAATGCAATTGAACTGTATCTGGAGACTGAGTTTGTATGAGAAAAAGAATGGTGTCCATGTCTGGAGCGTATCTGAGCTGTAACTGTATTTGAATCTTTGAATGAACATCAGAATGATTGTCGTGTCTGGAGTGTATTTGTATTCTGAATGGGTAACAGAGAAACATCTGTATATGGGGCAACTGTGTGCTGGGGATAAGTTTTGAATGAGTGGCAGAATGGCAACCGTGTCTGGAGCGTGTCTGGATTGTATCTGAAGTTGAGATCTGTATGAGTAGTAGAATGACTTCCGTGTTTGGAGTGTATCTGAGACTGTAACTGGGATCTGAATAAGTGACATAATGACTTCCGTGGCGATTGCACTAGGGAGAATCAAACTACTGGTGTAAGAGCCAGAATGGCATCCGTGTCTGGAGCGTATCTAAAATTGTGGTTGATAGTTGAATCTGAATGAGAGATAGAATGGCTGCCGTGTCTGGAGCTTATCTAGTCTGTATCGGATTGCTGAAATCTGAATGAGTAGTAGAATGACCGTCGTGTCTGGGGTGTATCCATACTGTATCTGAATAATTGTTAACGATAGCCTTTTAATCTTATCCTGAAAAGGGTAAAATGTTTGCTAAAACACAAAGTTATGTTGCATGATATGTATGATGCAATGAACTGTATGTCATCAATGTTTATGATACATGAATGTAACGGATGTTCATGTAAGCTGAGTAGCTGTCTTGCTGAGGAAAATAAATCCTTGATAACTGGAGATAATGAAATCTTTGATTGCTGTTGGAGAAATTAAATCTTTGACCGATGTTGGGGATTCCAAAATCTTTGATTACTGAAGATGAGAAATCCTTACTGACTGCTCGGCGATTAAAGATCTCTGATTGTTGAGAAAGAGAAATCTTGGGACCACTGCTGGAGATTAAAAATCCTCGGCGACTTGTAGGGATTCCCAAGGCCTTTGACAATTTCTGCAGGGAATGAGAATCCTTCATGACTTTCCTGGGATGTAGGAAAAAATCTGAAAATCTCTATTGGGGAGTTAATACCTAGGAGGCTTCTTCTCAGAGAATTGAGACCGAGAACCTTCGATCTTGCTGGGAGATAACTCTGTGGGGGAAATGCTCACTATTCTGGCTTCGCTGGGGATAGGATTTTCAGGGTTTTCGGGCTCCACTGGGGATCATGAAGCTTAACTCTGATGGGAATTTAACTCAGTTGGGGAATCAAGTTTTTAGAATGCACTGGCTCCGCTGAGGATCTTGAAGCTTAACTCTGTTGGGGAAATATACTCCAAATTTTAGCTTTGTTGAGGATCTGAATGATGTATCGTAGGGGATTTATTCTAGAATGGCATACATATATCTTCCTACACCTTTAACCTATCAGTAATTATCCTTTTTCAATTTCGTTTTATTTGTAAGAAGTGATTATATTCAAATGCATATGCCTATTTAACAAAACTTTGGACGTTTTCAAATAAAACATAAGTGTAAAAAGAAAAGAAAGACAAGCAAATTTCTGCATTGTATTTAACTTTTGTAAGTATCTTTGTACAAAGGAGACAGACACCCTAGTAAGAGAATGTTGTCGTAAAATTTGAATTTTTTTTATACAAAAGAAAGATGGCTATGTGTAACAATTCCATGGGATTCCCATTCTGCTATAGCCTTCACAACTCTGAATATCTTGTCCATTTGCTGCTTCATCCGCCGATGACTGGATTGATCAGAAGCTTGGAGCTTGTTGGTGAAGAGGTTGTTCTTGAAGTGATCCGACGAGACATAGTCATACGCTTTAATTCCCTAACTTTTGCCTGGACCGCCCTTTCGGGTTTTCGATTCACCGGGATGCCCATTTTTGCCTAAGTCGCCCTTTCAGGTTTTCAACTTTCCAGGTGTACATATTTTTTTGTTTTATCCCTAATTTTTTCCTGAATCGCCCTTTCGGGTTTTCGATTCACCGGGATGCCCATTTTTGCCCAAGTCGCCCTTTCAGGTTTTCAACTTGTCGGGTCGTTTTATGCGTAGTATCTTTTGACTATGTCTGCGTTCGCAGGGTGCGGCAAGTCGTCGCCGTCCATGGTGGTCAGAATCATTTCCCCACCAGAAAAGATGCTCTTGATCATAAATGGTCCTTCATAAGTAGGAGTCCACTTGCCCCTGGGATCACTTTGCGGTAAGATGATCCGCTTGATTATAAGATCTCCGACTTGATATACTTGACGTCTAACTTTCTTGTTGAAAGCCTTGATCATCCGTTTTTGATATGTCTGACCATGAAAAACAGCAGTAAGTCGTTTCTCGTCGATCAAATTAAGTTGGTCAAGTCGGGTCTGAATCCAATCGTCTTCACTTAAACCGGCATCCTTCATAATCCTCAAGGAAGGAATCTGAACTTCCATAGGCAAAACAGCTTCCATGCCATACACCAAAGAAAATGGGGTTGCCCCTATTGAAGTACGTGCCGTGGTACGATATCCATGCAGAGCAAACGGTAACATCTCATGCCAGTCCTTGTAGGTGACTGTCATCTTTTGAATGATCTTCTTGATATTTTTGTCCGCGGCTTCAACAACACCGTTCATCTTCGGCCGATAGGGAGATGAATTGTGATGATAAATCTTGAACTGCTCGCACACGGTGGTGATCATAGTGTTGTTCAAATTTGTACCGTTGTCTGTGATGATCCTGTCGGGGACACCATACCGGCATATGAGGTTCTGCTTGATGAAACGGGAAACCACACTTTGTAACAGATGCATAGGAAGCTGCTTCAACTCACTTGGTGAAATAATCAATAGCGACCAAGATGAAGCGATGTCCATTGGATTCCGTAGGCTTGATCTCTCCAATCATGTCAATGCCCCACATTGCGAATGGCCAAGGAGCTGTCAGAAATGTTGAGAGGAACAGGAGGAATATGTACCTTGTCGGTGTAGACTTGGCATTTGTGGCAGGTACGGGAATGTTGATGACAATCAGCTTCCATGGTAGACCAGTAGTAGCCTGCCCTTATAATCTTCTTAGCCATCGTATGTCCGCTCAAGTGGGTGCCAAATGTGCCACTGTGTATCTCAGTCATGATCAGCTCTGCTTCAGCTTTGTCCACACAACGAAGTAGAACACAATCATGGCTGCGCTTATAAAGGATGCCATTGCTTAGGAAGAACTTGGCAGCAAATCTCCTTAAGAACTTTTTGTCATTGACGGAAGCTCCTTCAGGATATTCTCTAGTCTGGAGATACCTTTTGATTTCATGAAACCAGGGTTGTTCCACTACTTCTTCAGTATTAATCTCATGACAGTGCGCAGGTTCGTCCATTCGTTTGATGGTGATTTGGGGAGCCTCATTATCCCAGTTGAGTTTAAACATGGAAGACATTGTAGCCAGGGCATCTGCTAGCTGATTTTCTTCTCGCGGGAAGTGCTCGAAGGTGATCTGCTCGAAATGAGGCAACAATGTCAAGACATGTTCTTTGTATGGGATAAGATTAGGATGTTTGGCATCCCACTCTCCTTTGACTTGACTGATAACCAAAGCCGAATCCCCAAATACGACCAAAGATTTGATCCCCAAGTCTATAGCAGCCTTGAGACCAAAGATGCAAGCTTCATATTCAGCCATATTGTTGGTACAGCTGAAGCAAAGTCGGGCAATGAAGGGTGTATGGCAACCTTCCGGAGAAATGAGTACCGCACCGACACCATTTCCAAGTGCATTTGAAGCACCATCAAAGTACAGGGTCCATCGGGATCCTTGTTCAGGTCCGTCATACGGTCCGTTACCTTCAATGTTGTCCAATGTCATGATGTCCTCGTCAAGGAAGTCGAAACTCATAGATTGGTAATCTTCGACGACTTGATGATCTAGATGGTCAGCTAGTACACTCCCCTTTATAGCTTTTTGGGTAGTATACTGGATATCATACTCAATCAGGATCATTTTCCATCTAGCGATTCTTCCAGATAAAGCAGGCTTCTCGAAGATATACTTGATCATATCCATTTTGGAAATCAGCAAAGTGGTGTGAGTTAACATATACTGCCTTAGCCGGCAAGCAACCCATACCAAAGCGCAACAAGTTTTCCCGAGCAGTGAGTAGTGAGTCTCACAGTCGGTAAACTTTTTGCTAAGGTAATAAATGGCATGCTCTTTTCGGGAAGACTCGTCATGTTGGCCCAACACGCACCCCATTGAGTTATCCAAAACAGTCAGATACATGATTAACGGCCTTCCTTCGACGGGTGGCATCAGAATAGGAGGTTCTAGCAAATACTCCTTGATCTTATCAAAAGCAACTTGGCAATCATTTTTCCATTCAACTACCTGATCTTTCTTCAACAGTTTGAAAATTGGCTCACAGGTAGATGTCAGGTGAGAGATGAACCTCGCAATATAGTTCAAGCGTCCCAAGAATCCTCTAACCTCCTTTTCAGTGCGGGGGGCAGGCATTTCTTGTATAGCCTTTACTTTAGCTGGATCAACCTTAATGCCTTTGTTGCTGACAATAAACCCTAAAAGTTTACCAGATCTAACTCCAAAAGTGCACTTTCTTGGGTTCAATCTAAGCTTATATTCCTTCAACCTGGAAAACAGCTTTTGCAAATGATCAAGGTGTTCTTCTTCTGTCCGTGATCGAGCTATCATATCGTCTACGTAAACTTCGATCTCATGATGTATTATATCATGAAACAAAGCTACCACGGCGCGTTGATAAGTTGCTCCTGCATTCTTCATTCCGAATGGTATCACTTTGTAGAAGAAGGTACCCCATTGCGTGACAAAAGTAGTTTTCTCCATGTCCTCGGGGGCCATTTTGATCTGATTGTATCCCGAGAATCCATCCATGAAGAAAAAAACCTTATGTTGAGTTGTGTTATCAACCAAGATATCGATATGTGGCAGCAGAAAATCATCCTTGGGGCTAGTCCTGTTCAAATCCCGATAGTCCATACACATTCTGACTTTGCCATCCTTCTTAGGCACGGGCACAATGTTAGAAACCCATTGTGGATAGGAAGTAACAGCCAGAAAGCCAGCGTTGAATTGCTTCATTACCTCAGCCTTAATATTCTCAGACATTTCAGGCCTCATCGGGCGGACCTTTTGCTTGATCGGTGGACAATCTTCTCTTGTAGGGAGATGGTGGACCACAATATCTGTGTCTAACCCTGGCATGTCTTCATAAGACCAGGCGAAGATTTCAACATATTCGTTCAACAACTGCACTAAGCTCTCTTTGACACTCGGTTCCAGTTTGGCACCCACTTTTACCTCTTTCCTGTCTTCCTCTGTCCCCAAGTTAATGATTTCTAGCAACTCTTCATGAGGCAGAATAACCCTTTCTTCTTGTTGCAAAAGTCTGGCTAATTCTCCCAGCACTTCACAGTCTTCGTCAACTTCGTACTCAACATGATTGAACAAATCTCCAGAGTTATCGAAGGCTAAAGCAGAATAGTCACCCATGGAATCCGGAGTGGATGGGTACCTGCATTTGTGAGTGTGGGTGTGTGTAAGGGATAGCCATCCTTAAACAAATAAAAATGCAAAAGGAAGGAAAATGAACACAACAATTTATAGATGAAAAACGTCCAAGGATTCATTAAAACATGGAATATGATTATGAAGAAAATCAAGCCCTTACAAATGGACCTACATGCCTCGGGCAAGGCATGAGGTGAAAATAGTGTGCGAATTGTTTTAATTATTACAGACCATAAATGGGAAATTGTTCAAAGATAAAAATTACTGGTTGATAAAGGTGATGGGAACAAAATCCTTTGCTTCCCAGTTGCTTAAACCCCCTTCGACGGTCAGAAAGATCCAATCTTCAAAGTGGCTCTCTTTATCTTCATCTTCTACAACATTGATTCCATGGTGAGAGATCTTGACGGGTGGTCTTCCAATCTTGGAGCGACGCATAGCCTTTTGTCCTACAGCAGTGAACCCTAACCCAAACTTGTCCGTCTTATGGGGAAAATTAGGAAACTGCCCCCACACTATGCTCTTCCCCTCTTTAATTACAACCTCTGCGTCCTTGAGAGATGCCATCCTAGATACATTCTTGGGAACGATAGGCATCTCAACCATTGTCTTCGCAACTGCTACCTCAGGAGAAACTTCCTCAAAATGTTGGAAAGGCGTTTCGATGAACTCGCCATCCAACTCCACATAGCGGAAGGAATTGAGATGACTTATCATGTACTCTTCCTCACCGTGCACTGTTATAATCTTACCCTTAACAGGATATTTCAGCATTTGGTGCAAAGAGGAGGTAACTGCATCGGCATAATGGATCCATGGTCTTCCTAACAAACACGAATATGACGGACGGATGTCCATCACGTAAAAGGTGGAGTTGAAAACTTCTGTGCCTACTTTGATAGGAATATCAACCTCTCCATGAACCATTCTTTTGGACCCATCAAAGGCCCTAACAACAATGTTACTAGGTTTGAGGGTCAATCCTTCACAGTCTAAACGGTCTAAGGCTTTCTTCGGCAGCACATTCAAGGAAGAACCAGTATCAACTAAGACATGGGCGATGGTGGTTCCCCTGCATTCAACTGAGACATGTAACACGTTGTTGTGTTTCCTTCCTTTGGGAGTCAAGTCAGCATCGGAAAAACCAAGGCCATTATCAGCAGTAAGACTGGCCACACATTCCTGAAACTGGTCAGCCAAAGTCTCTTGGGGTACATGTGCCGCCTTCAAGAATTTAATTAGGGACTTATCATGGGCTTCAGAACAGAGCAGTAGAGCTAACATTTAAATTTTAGAAGGGGTCTGCCCTAACTGTTCCACAATGCCGTAGTCACTTTTTCTGATTATTTTCAAGATTTCATCCATTTCTTTCTGAGTGGTTTTGGGGATAACCACAGCATGAGCCTTCGTCCTGACAGGCACTTCCAGTATCCCCTTACCCTTGTCGGTAGTATCAGCAGATGGTCTTACTTCAGGAGTATCTAATTCTTCAATCACTGGGCCTTGCACAGATGGTCCAACAGGTACAGAAGCTTTCATGGGTCCGAAAACTGCTCGAGGGGGAGCAATCTCCAGAGAAAAGATTCGGCCGCTGCGGGTTATCTTGCTTGTACCCGCAATGTTCCCTATATCAGGGCTTTCTTCTTCAGAAATCTCTTGGACTGCCTCAATTTGTTTGACACCATGGTAGAAGATTTCTCCCCCATAGTTCCATGGTATCGTTTTGCTGGATTGGTACGGGACAGGTCCCGGCATGGTGATCTTTAATGGTACACATTCAGAGTTGGGTGTAATCCTGAAAGGCCTTTTGCAAGCCTTGGGAGGATTGTCGAAAATGGTTATGATTGCAATATCGTTGGTTGAAGTAGCAAAAGTAACAGGAGTAATAGGATTGAAGGTATCAATGGGGGTTTTCTGGAAAAGTATCTCTTGGGTATCCATCAGGCGTTGGACACCTGACTTCAACATTGGGCAATCACCTCGTATGTTCAAACAAAAATAGCAGTCTTTACCACAACCAGGAAAGATCCCAGCTCTCATCAACTTCTCTTTAATTACTAACAACAGAGTCAAAAGATTGGCAACATCAGTAACATGGAGGTCTTCTAAAACGGCATGAACATTGTGGCCGTGCTTGGGAATCGGAGCAAATATGACATTGGGCTTCTCAGGCGCATCGAATTCTACCTTTTTAGCATCAATCAAGTCTTGGATTTTGTTCTTAAGCGCCCAACAATTATTGGTATCGTGCCCAACACTGTCGGAATGGTAAGCACACTTGGCATTGGAGTGGTAGTATAGAGAGGAGGTGTTAGGGTTTTTTGGCGCTTCCTTCAAACTGGTAAGATTCAGCTTCAACAAATGGGGGAGTACTTGAGCTGGCGTCATGTTGATGTGAGTGAACTGCCGTTGTGGCCTTTCCACCCGTTGTTGATTAGGTCTCGACTGATTGTTACGAGGTTGATCATTTGACGAGTTTTGAATCATCACAGCCCCTACAGTCGGCCGATGCTCAGTTCTTACCCGACCCTTCTGAGAATACACAGCAGAGGCTTCCTTCTTAGCCGGGAAAGGTTTCTTAACAGCTGTGGATGCGGAAGCATCCTTTTGAATATTTCCACTCTTAATACCGGCCTCGACCCTCTCGCCAGTCAAAATTAGTTCAGTAAATCCCGCGGAAGAACTCCTGATTAGATGGTTGAAGAAGGGGCCAAACAGGGTCCCCAGAAACATGTCAACTAACTCCCTATCTGACAACGGCGGCTGCACCTTTCCAGCCAGATCACGCCACTTCTGGGCGTATTCTTTAAACCCTTCATTGGAAGCCATCCCCATACTTTGTAACTGAGTACGAGTGGGCGCCAAATCAGCATTGTATTGATATTGACGATAAAAAGCGGTAGCTAAGTCTTCCCAATTGTGAGCCTCTGATCTCTCGAGTTGATAGAACCAATCCAACTGCGTGCCAGACAAACTGTCTTGAAAAAAGTTTACCCAGAGGTCCTTATCAGATGAGTGAGGTTGAATCTTTCTAACATACGACCTCAGGTGCATTTTAGGGCAAGAAAGATCGTCGTACTTGGCAAATGTTGGCACCTTGAACTTGGGAGGGATAACAATCCCAGCTACCAGCCCTAGTTCTTCAAAATCCAAACCTGGTACTCTCTGCAATTCCATAATTGCCAGTCTATCCTCAAGATTCTTATATTTATCATCCGCTGGAGGATACTGTTGTTCGGAGTAGTCTTCGTCTTCTTCCTCTTCCTCCTCTTCTGCCTCAGACTCAGAAGGTACAATAACCCCTTTCCCTTTGCCAGCCCCTTCGTCAGACATTGAGGGGAACTCCAGAACCTTCCTAGCATTGCTCTCAAACCTTCTTCCAAAAGTGGCTACCCCAGGTCTCTTTTTATTTTTCTCTTTATTCTTCTCCAACAAAACTTTGAGGTCCTCTTGACCCTTTGCCAAGGTCAGAGGAGTTGTTGGAACTATGAATTTTGTGCCTGCAGATCCTTGACCGTCTGCTCCAAATCCATCTTGCTGAAATAAACAGCAGAAAGATAAGGAAACCTGGTGTGAAGACATGTTTATGCATATGATGAATGGTATGTTATTCATGTAATGCTTTCAAGGATTCAGAAATTCAAATTTGTTGTAAACAAAAAGGAATGCACGTCATATTAAGAAGAAATTGTTAGTACGTAAGTGCCCTATGGGCAAAATATTACAAGATTCTTAATGTAAAAAGACATTGCGCATCCTCTTTGGTGCGATGTAAGTGTTGAGAGTTTCCTCCTCATGAAGTCGGAGGGTAAGCTCTAAAACCTTCTTCTCACTGGCATAGAAGCTGGCTTCAAAAGTATCCCGTTCTTCCTTGAATTGGATCCAACTCTTTTGCATTTCTTCCCATGAGGTTGGCATGTCAGGATGTAGGTTGGTGTATGGAACCTCTCCTTCCATAACAGGCTCTTTGATCAAGGGGAGAATGTGAGGGTATGGCATCATAAGATTCTGGGAGCGGGTTCGTACCCACTTGAGATAAGGCTCAAGGGGGATGGAATTCTTGTGCCCCAGTGTCTTACTATCCACCTTGTTGGGCATCCTCCAAGCTTTGATGAACCTTTGTCGAAGTCCTTACGCATCATTGTCGAAGTCAAAAACTAGATCAGGAATCAGCATGTCATGAGGGCCATCCCTCCGAGCATATCCAAATTGTCTCAAAGCTAGACAGGGGTTGTAGGTGATGCCTCCCCTAATGCCAAGTAGTGGGACATTAGGGAATTCCCCACAACGATCAATGATGATGACATTTTCTCTGGACCGAGAACACCAATGTACATCAGAATGTGTGAGGGTCATCAGTCGTTGTGACCACCTTAAACCCTGCTCATTCTTCAAAATTGATTGTGGAAGGTGAGAAATAAACCACCTTGCTAGGAGAGGAGTACAACACATGAGAACACCTCTTTTCCTGATTGTTCGTGTGTAAAATGAGTGTAGGATGTCCCCAAGCAATGTAGGTATAGGATTCCTGGATATGAAAATCTTGACAGCATTCACATCTATAAGCTGATCAGGGTTTGGGAACAAGACCAACCCATAGATGAGGAGTGCCACAATCTCTTCAAAGGCTTGTAGATCAAGAGAATTCCAGCAGTCTTGTGCCTTCTCAAACAGAAACTTTGCCAAGAAGCCCTTGACACCACTTCTGGTTTCCCAATGCCCCTTGATGTCAGATGGTTGCAAGTGTAATGCTTGAGCAACATCTTCAAGCTTTGGTTCTTTTTCCGTACCGTTATAGGGTAGTTGATGAAGAATAGGAATTCTCAGGAGTTGAGTAAATTCCTCCAAAGTGGGTACCAACTGGTAATCAGGGAATGTGAAACAATGGTGTAGGGGGTCAAAGAACTGGAAGAGAACTTTCACCATGTCTTCTTCAATGTTGGTGTTGACCAAGTTGAGGAGTCTACCATGTCTTTCACTGAAGAGAGAATTCTCTGGAATCCTAGAAGTAAGCTCCTTGAGTTGAGGAGGGATTCTCACAAGGTTGACTTGAATTGTTTTCCTGTGAAGAGATTCCATGACCTACAAAACAAGAACAAAGATGAAGATCCAAACCCTTGAAATGGTTAGTGGATGCATATGATGCTTGATGATGTTCATGATGTATGCACAAGCACATGTACAAGCAAGTCACACAAAACCCTAGTTTCAGGCTTGCATGAGGTTTCATAGGTAAGTACCCTCTTGAGTATAGTTGGCTCAAAACCTGTCCTATAAATAGTAACCGGGTTCTAAGGAGCTCAATATCACTGGATTATTTTCTATGTTCATTGTTTTGGTTTAGCCACTTAACTAGCGACCAAAATATTCCAAGAAAACAACCATCAATGAGTGTAGTATCGAGTATCTACCAACTTCGGACTGCACCAAAGCCGGTCATCTCACTACCCCTAATAAAAGGCCAAGATGGTCAAGTAAGGTTCTAAGAGTTCATTAGTGCTTTATGACATCACTCAGCGGCCATGTATTCTCTTTGATTGACTCAAAGGCTACCGGTACTCACAAATATGTCGCACTAATATAGCTATTGCTTCAACTGTGTCGTTATACCCCACACAGTTTCCACAACGTATTGCTATTTACCTATGAATGTTTCCCAAATCCGGGTGGAGGATTTTAAGCCCAAACAGGAGAACCAAAATGTAAAGCAATCAAAGCAAACAATAGTCATGCAAAGGGTGATCTAAGCCCTAAGGTTACTCCACTTTTAAAGTAATCCCCAACAGAGTCTCCAGTTCTGTGATACGGTGGGAGAACTGACTTGAGATTTTGCGTTTGTGTTCGCAAATGTTTCGGTTTAGCAAGAGTCTCCACCGACTTTTTATTTTATCCTAAGGAAAGGTCAAAAAGCACAGGAAAGACCTTTGAGATGTTTTCTTGGGTTCGGGGACTAGATTATAGAAAGGGAAGGTATTAGCACCCTTTCTATCCATGGTTATCCATGGGCTCTTAGTTACTTGCTTATATCACTTGCTTTGCATTTCTATTATTTGAAATGGTGCTCTTAAATTGTTTGAAATGGTGCTTTGTGTGTGATTTTAAAAGATGTTTTTGAAAAGAGGCCATCGTTGTGGCAACCTTTGTAATGATTCTTGTTTGAATGTATACAAAGCTGTTTTTGTCTTTTGAGAAGTTTTCAATGTTTGAAAGTAGGGTTTTGAAATTGTGTTGTGAAGTGTGTTTTGAAGATAGTAAGTATGTTTTTGCAAGCTTTGATCAAGTAATTAAGAGTTTGTCTACCCTATTTTACTCAAAGATCTTTCTTATGTTTTTAACCCTTTTAACAATGTTGTTTCACCATTGTATTTGGTGAACAACCTTGTGTTAGGATGTTAAACGGGACAGGCGCGGGTCATCGTATAGACCATGATAGCAATAGTGTCAAGTATTTTTGGCAATTTTCTTGAGGGACTTGATCATTTTGTTTAGGCAACTCAGATAGCGTCATCGAGGAACTATGATCTTTTGTTTTATTTTTGTTTTGCCAAAGTACTTGACATGCATACCATGTCCCATTTTTGAAGTCAACAAGTGGAATGAAACCCTAGGGGTGCAAGTGTGCATTGTGTTTGTTTTCATGCATTTTATCTTGGATTAGGTCAAGCTAATTGTTGATTTTATTTTGCATACAAACCCTAGGTCTAATCATGGCATAATTGAAAACATTTAAAGGTGCAAGAATTTAAATTCTACACTATTACAACATGAAATAGGGAGGGGGGTACAAATTTGAATTGGGGGTTATTTTGCAAGAAATTAAATTCTAAATTATTACAACCAAATCGAATGTATATGATACAATATTAAATACACAATATTTAAATAAATACAATAAATAAATATTCAATAAAGTGTATTATGCAAAAAATGTTTTTTTTATGTATGAAAAAGTATTTTTAATGTGGAATGTAAATAAATAAAAAGTTAATTTCAATTATTTTGTTTTTTAAGGCAAAACCCTAATTTCTTAAATAAATGGTATTATTTATTATTTATATACAATAATGTATCAATTTGTACAAAAAAATAAAAGTATATTGTAAAAAGATATTTTTAATATAAAATATTAATAAAAATGAAAATGTATTGTTTTTGTATTTTTGTCCTAATTACTTAATAAAATAAAGTATGTATTTTAAGTGTATAAAAAAAACAAAAATCAATTATTTAAAAAAACGTATATATTTTAACGAAATATTTTCAAGTGTGTATAAAAATAAAAAATAAAAATAAAAGCATTTTTTACATTATTTATACATTTTAATAAAAAGAATATAAATTATTTACATTTTTATACTAGTAAAATAAAAATAAATATCAAATAAATATAAAAATAATTTTGGCATTTTTTATATTTGGACATAAAATAATAAAGTCAGAATAAAAAATAAAAATATCAAAATGACAAATATACAAATAAATGGGCCAGGGGGGTGTAAACTGAAAATGTATGTGTGAGAAACAAAAGCAAACAGACCCAGCCCAAGTAACTTCATCTTCTTCCTCAGTTCACAAAAAATGCGCGTTCTGTACATCAACTGCTATCTCCTGATTCCTTGACTTTTTAACAAAACTCATAACATGAAACTTGTAGAGCATCAAGCAACGAATCCAACCATATAAAAAACTTAAGCTAACTCTCAAAGACCAGAGAGAATTCCTCTGGCCCTAAATCTTAACCTAGTTTTTTCAGAAAGTTCATGAACAAAATTCTCCTAGCACGATTAATGTAAATGAAAACTAAGCACATGTATGGTTTCAAGGCTATGAATACAACATCTTTCATTTACAAACCTAAGTCTAAATATTCTTAAATAGAGAGATAGAAGTTCATGAAATACCTATTTCAGTTGACTTCGAGCTGGACAATGCAGTAACTTCCAAGGGTGCTTGAGGTTCTTTTGAGCTTGCCTGATGTCCAATGAAGCTTTCCCAATGCTTAGTTTGTTTTGAAACAGCTTTAATCATGCTACAGAACTCAACCTGCAAAGCTTTGAAATAAAAATGGCAATGTGTGTTAATGGTGTTACAGCTAGCAATGGAGGTCTGGAATAGTTCAGGTGTGTTGGTTGGAAGGTATTGGAACAATTTGAGGCAAAACGCACGAGGGAAAATGGAGATGGAGATGGTTCTGCAGGGCTTGCCCTATTTTGCAGAAAAACAGTGATTTTGTGTACAAGGAGGTTTGAGTGGTGAAGGGCTCGTGCTTATGACTCAAAAGGTTGTTTGAAATGTGTTTGCAATGTTTGTGTAAGCTGACTATGGATGGTTTTTGAGTTGGGAAGATTTTGGACAAATTTCTTCTTCTTGAAGCAAGAGTGTCTAACTTGTCAATACAGGCCTGTGATCCCTATCTTGTATGCTGCATATCTTGCCCTTGATACTTGCAATTTGTGGATTTGATCTTGCTTCAGAGATCTGGCCCCATGCCTCAAGGATCTTGGTTTGACATTAAGTGTAACTTTTCAAAAATGGCAATACACCTTTTTCCAAATAGGGATTAGTTTTGCATGCAATGTCCAAATGGCCAAGATAATGCATTAGCTCAGTGGATTTGCATTTAATTAAGGAGTGTAAAATGGTTTAGAGGCCTGCAAGCTAGTACAAAGCATGCTGATTTGAAAATGCAAGTTGTATGAACATGTATTGGCCATGGATCAAAGTGAGTTTTTGCCAACTTCAAGCATTCGATTCTCCCTAACCACAAGGGTGTTTGAGGAGTTCTTGGACAATTTGGAAAGCTTGCAACATGTAATATAATCCATATTTGAAATGCAACTTGAAACTACAAGTGGAACTATGTGAAAAATGGCCAAGAAGATGGGTCAAAATCCTGCCTAAACTAGGGCAAAAATTTCTCTAAGTTAAAAGTTTTAGGTACCCTTGTTCCAAAATTCATAACTTGAGATACAAGCCTCTTTTGAGAAAACTTTGTGAATAAAAGTTGTATAATTTGTGATGGACTATAACTTTCATGTTGCAAGTTTTATTTGAATCCATTTGCATCTTGGTGAAAAAATGGGACAAAGTTAGGAAAAATAAGAAAATTTTATAACTTAGAAAATTTCTAAGTTATGAAAATTTTCCATTTTAAACCCTAATTTGCATTTTTGGGTTTCTTGATGAACAAGTTTCATAATTTGACATGTATTGATGAAAAATAACTCTTGGCACTTGATTTTGACCAAAAAGTCAAAGTTTGACTTTTCAGTGTACAGTCAAATTTTGATCAGTTGACTGAAAAATTCATCTGTCAATCCTATGCATTTGAGATCTTTTGAACTTTTTGAATGGATCAAGATAATGTAATTGATTCCTTGAGTCCATGGTTGAGCTTGATTTTCCATTGGTTAGGTCAAACAGTCAAAAATTGCCTTTGTGCAGTCAAAACCCTAAAAATGACCATTTCGCCCTTTTGGTGATCTGATCAAATTTCTTGTGGAATTGTGATCCCAACTTGATCAAATGGTTCATATGAGTTCATAATGTTGATGTGGGTCAAAATTCATGAGTTTTGACTGTCAATTGGCCACAGTTGACTTTTTTCCCAATACAACTGATTTCTAGGTCAACTGTCCCATTGACTGGGCAAAAATTTGAATCAAGGCTTGAAACTTGGTATGGACAAACTTGTGAGTCCAACATGAAGTATGAAATTCACTTTGGGCATTGTAGATCAAAACATCACTGTGAAAACTCAAACCCTAATTTAGGTCAACAGTGCAAAGAGGTATCTTGAGCAGAGCAAACCCTAGTTTGACCTTGACTTCCAAGATCTTTGTGATGAGAAATGTTGATGAAATGGGAGGGAAAATTTTGGGGTACAACAGAAGGAATATGGTCTGTTTTGATGTTGGGTTTCTCAAAAGTGATGTCTTGAGATTCTAACAAGTCTTGGACCTTATGCTTGAATGGCCAACACTATTCTATGGTATATCCAGGAGAATTAGCGTGATACTCACATTTGGCGTTGGCATCGTATCTTCGTGGGAGTGGCCCGACTGGGGGAGCTAGAGGCTTGATTTCCACCAAGGATGCCTTAACCAGCTGTTGCAATAACTGACTAGGTGGCATAGGGAGTGTATCAAATTTCCTGGGTGGCCTTCTACCTTGCTGCTGGCCTTGCGGGATCACTAATGGTTGTCGTACCCTGGGTTGTAACGCTGCAGCATTAATTTGTCCCTCTTTTCCTTTGGGGAAGTTTGAAGCAGGCCGTTTTGAATTGTAGGGATCATTTGATGGTCCCCCTGATATCTTCCCACTTTTTATCCCAGTCTTGATTATTTCTCCGTTAGTTACTAGGTCTGAGAACCACGAAGAGATACTTCCTACCATCTTCTCATAATACGACCCTTGCAAATTCCCCATTAACGTGTCTACTAATTCTTTCTCTAACAGTGGTGGTTGCACACGGGATGCCAACTCCCTCCACCTATGAGCATACTCCTTGAAGGACTCTTCTTTCTTCTGGGACAAGTTCTGGAGTTGCATACGTGTAGTCGCCATGTCCAGGTTATATTTGTAATGCTTTAGAAAAACATTAGCAAGATCAGCTCAAGTTCGAATATGTGTTCTCTCCAATTGCACATACTAGTCTGAAGATGCCCCACTCAGGCTATCTTGAAAATAGTGAATCATCAGCTTCTGATCATGGGCATGGGCATGCATCTTCCTGTAATACATACAAAGATGACTTCTTGGACAAGTGAGCCCCTTGTATTTTTCAAAGTCAGGTACTTTGAACTTTGGTGGAATCACCACATCAGGAACTAGGCCCATTTCGAGAGCGTCTACTTCGAAAGCGTCAAAACCCTCCACAACTTTTAATCTTTCTTCCAGAGCTTTGTACTGATTCATCACCAGTGGATTATCAACAACATAAGTACCAGTCGTATTTTAAGGGCGCTTGATTGGAATTCTTTGGGTCGTGGTCTCCGTATTGTAGGTCCAAGTAGTTGTCTATATTGTTGACTGGAATCCGTAGGGTATATGATGCCCTTACTTTTGGTGGCGGTAGTAAAAACCCTTCGGTTTCAGCTTCTTGTTGGGCCAGTACAGACTTCTAGAATCCTGCTTCTGGATCCTTCCTTAGTTGGTGACCGCTTGATGCACCAATCATTTGGGCTACTTCTTCGAAAGCTACCCTGGGAATCTGGTCTTGCCTATCAATAATATTCTTCAAAGCTAGGAGAACTTTACTCAGATCTCCTTTCATTGAAGTAATAACACCCTTTACTTGGTCGAGATCCTCTTTGAATGCAGCCTGAGTTTCCTCGATTTTCTCCATTACTTTTTGTTGATAGGCCCTTGTTTGATATGGAGGCCAAGGAGGTGGAGATCTTATTCTACCAATGGTTCAACTAGAGAGATGTTTTTTGAAAAATGAGTTTTGATGTGATATGCAGGTATTCGTGAGTGCATGCATGCGAATGAATATGTATGAATATGAAATGGTTACTTGTTTTGAATGTCTTATTCACTTGGGTATGTATTTGTCTTTTGCTTATTTTTATTCGGTGACTATATTTAAAATAGATACGCAAACGAGATGTGGGAACAAAATGCCTTTATTGAAGGTAACATAATTCAGATTTTGAAAAATATTACAATCTTAGACCAGAACCTTATTTGTGTGAAACCAAACAAAGGGAAATAAGTCTTCTAGGTGCGCCTGCGGAGGTCAGCTCTTGAAACTATCCACCTTTGCTTGACAAAGATTGAGAAAGTCTTCAGCATATTATTTCCCTTTTGTGGTTTTGATTTCAGACATGTTTGGTGTGTTGACGCAGACAAGTTGTTTCCTTCGGTATCCATTTTTAAAGACAGTCATCGAGATCTTAAGTTTATTATTATCTTTTATACCCCCTGTGAATAAGACAAATAGAAAGAAGCGGGTGACGAATATATGAAATGTATGACAAACTATATGAAATGTATGAATGCATAGGTGTTGGGTCGAGTGACAAGATTTTTGTAATAAGTACCCCTATAAGGTAGGGATGTATGGTTCAGTGACGGGGTTTTTGTGATAAGTACCCTTAGAAGGTAGGCTCCTTAATTTTGACCTACAGTTAGTCTACCCTCCCAAAAGGTGGTTTCCTTAAAGGTATCATGAATAACACCAGAGGGAAAAGGCACAAGGGCCTCCCTGAGGTGGATCCTCTTAACGGCCCGAAACTTTCGTCTCAAAGTCGTGAGAGGTCTCGTCATGAGATTTTAGGTTAAGGCCATTACAAAGATTCATGGGTGACCTTCCAAAGTCCTACTTGTCAAGAGGATATCTCTCGATAAGTATTCCTTTTTTGGAATTTCACCGACTCTAAGCGAAGTCGTCACATAAACTCGCAGGGATAATGTACCCCTTAAGCTAATAGACGAACCTTCTTTCTAAGGGTTATCGAAAAAAAATTTTGAAATAAAAAACCGCCACATAGTAAATATATAATAATAAAGAAAAATAGACAAGAAAATTCCATAAATAAATTAATGCAAATAAATAAAAATAAAAACCCAAAAGAGACCTAAAACCTAGGGTTAAGGAGAGTCCCCAACAGAGTCACCAGTTGTAGCAACTGGTTTTTAAATCAAGAGTCTCCACTATTAGTTTTTATCCTAGGGAAGGAAATATAACAAGAAACCCTAATTCACAGACAGAGATTCTAGGTTTCAGACTTCATTAGACGAAAGGAAGGTGTTAGGCACCTTTCATCTACCTTGTTCACAAGGATATTAGGTTTTAGGTTTAGGTTTGGGGTAAACAGGGTTTTAAATTTTAATAAGGAAAAAGGATTTTAATTTTTTAATAGGGGAAAAAAGTTTTAATTTTTAATAGGGGAACTCGCCACGATATTTGATCGTATGCCTACGTATCCTCTTATGAGGGATCAGAGTCCCAATTCGTAGTTCGTATGGGGTTAGTGTTTTTTAGGGGTTTGCAAACATATTTTGAATCACCTTGCACTTTGGTCGGGAGTGGTGATTGCAGAGATTTTGACTAAGTGCGCAGTAAGTCAAAATCTCTTCGAAACCCTTTTGCAAAAATAGTTGGTTAGCTTAGTTGATTGCGAAAAATAGTTTGATGACTTGTTAGTGTTTTTTATTGTGTTAATTGCGAAGATCTTGATTAATGCATGAAAACAGATTTTAATACACCTAATATATTAAAATAATATATGCAATTTTGATATAAAAATAATTTATTTGTTAGTATATAAATAATAATGTATACATATAATAATTAAAAGTATAATAATTAATATGAATAATAAATATTATAAAATAAATAAATAATTATAATAATATAAAGATAATAATAATAAAATAATATTAAAATATGATAATTATATAGAAAAATAAATAATAATAATAATAATAATATAAAAGAAATAAAAGAATAATTTAAATGAGTTAAACCAAGGGGTGCGTTTTCTAGTTATTCAGTAAAACATGGGGTATTGTAATTAGATTGGGTTAAGCCCAAATGTACTGGCATGGATAGAGGGTGTGTTGTTTTGAAGCTTTAGTAATGTGGCAGAAGGGGGTGTGTGAATAACATCTGGGCCTAGGCACAACGTAATTGAAGAGATGGTCTGACCATTCGCGTGTGTGAGGAAGCATGCTACTATGGTGCAGACTTGGCCTATGGCCGTCTGATGAGAATCACGTGGACATGATTGAAGGTGTATGATAATTATGATGCACGCGCTGGCACAAGATTGAATGAATTATAATTCTATTTTAATTCATTTTCACAATTTATATTACTTCTTTTACAGTGATCGGTGGTATTCTTCTCTCTCTCATGCTAGCATCAACCTTTCCTCTTCTCCTTCAACCTTACAAACCCTTCTCTCTTCTAACCCTACTCTCCGTGCGACAACCATATCGTCCTAACCCTTAACACCAATCAACCCCACAAATCTCCAATCAAAAGTAAGAACAATCAATTGAAGAGCTAAGTGTTACACTTCCGCGATATCAAATTCTGATCTCAAGCTTTGGTCTTGTTTCGAGCTAATTTCTTCTTCCTCTTTTCGTTTGCAGGTTTGCGAATGGTGGTCGACGGTGGTGTTGAAGGTGGTTCACGGTTAGGGTTTCAGAAGTTGAAACCCCAACCTCCCTCTCTCCGTCTTCAATAAGAAACTTTGGGGCTTGTGTCTTCTTCAATATTCTGTATTTCCTCTACTCTCGGTGTCTTCTCGCCTCTGTACCCAGTCTTCGCCTCCATTTTCTTCTTTTCCTGTATTTCCCTATTATCAGTCCTCCACTATACTTTTAGTTTTTTTTAGTACTTATAGGATAATTTTAGGGTTTTAAATTTGCGATGTAATGAATTTAGATTTCATATAATTTTTAATTTCCTGATTTTGCTTTGTAATAGAGATTGAGATGGATTTTGATTATAGAAAATTGATTCTGTTGATTGCTGATTTTCTGGATTGGATTTAATGTTACTTCCAAAAATTTGATTTTATTTATCTTATTTCTGCAGCTTTTAGTTTAGGATTTGATTTGGATTTCTACAATATCCGTTCCAACATGTTTTTTTAGGATGATTGAAACAATTGTTGTTTCTACACTGGGCCTGCGCTTCTAATTTTGGTTACTTAGCCCAACAACACTTAATTATTTTATTACAGCAAAAAAACTATTTTATAAAACTAGGCCCAAGTTCCTTCTCCATATTTTCAGACAAATCTTTAATTAAGCAAAAAGATTTTATAAAATAGATTTTTTTTAGCAAATAATTAATTTTTACCATAACTCTCTTAATAAAACATTACTATAAGATAAATCAGCTTAATGTCACATTTTTTCTTTAAATAATATACACCCTTTATTTTATTAAACTTAATAATAATAAACAATTTTTCTCTTTTTTAATAACAATACCTTTTTTTTAAATGCCAAACAGCAAAAAAATGATAAATGGGCTAACTTCCTTTAACAAGAACCTCAATGGGCCTCTAACTGAAATTTCGCACCCCCTTTTTACTAACTGTAAATAAACCTTAAATAGGCTTAGTTTAATTTCTACCCCTCTTTTACTAATAACAACTATTTACTAATTAAGAACTTAATATTTATTTGAATAATTTTTCATTTTCGAATCGCATGGGCCATAAGCCAACATGCCATGCGGATAGATTCACGGATACACGAGTCTTTCTGATTTAGAAAGCCCTGATCTCCTGAATTTAGGGTACACCCCCTAGTTGGATAAAGATGGACCGTCAAATACTGCTGTACCATCTTTAATTGAATATTTCTTCAATTTTAATCTCAAAAAATAAAACTATCGAGGTAGGACATATTTGGGGTACGACAACATTCAATGATTAGCTTTGGATTAAAAGACGACCACGACATTCAATGATTTGCTTCAAATGAAGGGAAAAGAGATGTGACATCTAATTATTAGCTTTAGATTAAAATACGACCACTACATTCAATGATTTACGTCGAATGAAGGGAAAAGAGATGTCACATCCAATTATTAACTTTTGATTAAAAGACGACCATGACATTCAATGATTTGCTTCGAATGAAGGGAAATGAAATGTGACATCAAATGATTAGCTTTGGATTAAAATAGGACCACTACATTCAATTATTTTCTTCGAATGAAGGGATAAGGGATGTGACATCCAATGATTAGCTTTGGATTAACAAAAAATATGAGACATCCAATTAAACGACTTTGGACTATGGAAAAAGATCATGACATCTAATATTTGCTTTGAATGACCGAGAGAAACATGATATCTAATATTAGCATTGGTTGAAAGTGAGAAGCAATAACACGCCTAATATTAGCATTGGACAGAAGGAGAAACAACACATTTAATATTAGCATTGGTCGGAAACAACACACCCAATATTAACATTGGACGGAAAAAGAGACATAACATCCAGTATTAGTGTCAGACGAAAAAGAAAAAGATGGACAAACAAACATCTGCTTTGGTGGGTTCCAAGTAAGTTAGACTTTGACCACAAGGAAATATTTGATAACAACAAGACCTCGGGAAATAAAAACAAGAGTAAAACACTCTTAGAGCTATACATGATATTGAATTTTTGTTGTGCATGATGTATGAGTGATCAATGCATGTAATACAAATAATTGCAACGACTGAGCTAAACCTTTTTGTATGGGAAGAATGGAACATTGTTCCTCAACACAGGGAATACTGCCAACTCTGCTTCTCGAAAGATATCTTGAAAAACCTTCTGTCACAACTTTCCAAGTGTATAAAACTGTCGATCCTTTCAGGAAGGACTGATGATATATGTTTGGGGACTTCCCCTGATTAATTGATAACTGCTTCAAGTTAACTGATCATTGCTTCAGTTTGACTGATTCTTGAAATGACTGCTTCACTATGCCCTTGAAACACTTTCCCCAGTATTAGTCATGAAGAAGAAATTTTGATAAACTTGTAAGATAAGCAATCACTAATAAAAAAATATGGGAATAAACTCCAATAGGATCCTGAAGTAATTGCCCCTGATTAAAACATAGACCAAGTTTCTTGACAGTTTGAAAATTCCTTGATAATGAAAACGTGTTTGCAAATAAAATTGTTCACCTAAAAATGGTAATTTAAACGCAAAGCTCATGCAAAAAGATTAAAATCAAAATAATTATTGGAAAGACATCATTGCTGAAAGAGCAAAGAGTTCACTGGATAAAACACAATGGTTTAAATATTTGAAGTAAAAGATGAACTAAGGGATCACTGGTTAAAGCATAATGGTTTAAAGTAAAAGATAAAGCAATGGCATAATGCCAAGAGTAAAAGATTAGTGGAAACTTGGGATTCAGTTGACGCAACCTTGTTGTAGTATGATTTCAAATGTAACCTAGCTTCAATTAGGTCTTTCAAGGGTTGTAGCATGGTCTGATTCACAGTTTATGAAACAAAGGATAAAGGCTCAAAGTTTGTTTGTACCCACCATATTCTTCGTGATCTTCTTCAGTCTTATGTTCTAAGAGATTTTGGAATTGCAACATTGGTGATGATGATGGCTCAGAAGCCAAGGGTTTCTTGAGATGTAAGTCACTTATATCTTAGTTACTTCTCTTTATTTTTATTATCCCTAACTTTTTCCTGAAAAATTTCAATTAAAATCACAATCAGCGGGATGCCCTAATTTTGCCTAAGTCTCCTTAACAGATTTTGACTTAGCGGATTTTTCTTTGATTTTTCATTTCATTCTATTTTGTAAAGATAGTGACTTCCTGGCTTAATGATTACGATGAACCACCATTGGCTTTTTGATTTGAGAGACATCTTCGACACTTCTTTGATGTGTGCGAAGGAAATCTTGATTGCAACCTTTATTGAAAGGTGTCTTTGTAAAATTCTCTTGTACTGTAATGCACAGTCAAGTTAGCTGAGAACTACCCATCCCCAGGTTAAGATTGCGAGTTTTTTGTACAAAAAGAAACTCCAAATTCTAGGCTCAAAGGGGTGAACGAGGAATTAAATTCCTTATTTCTCCAGTGTTTGGGAGTTGAAACAATGCCTTACATCATCAACTAAGTTTTTTTAATTGAAAGCATACCATTCAACAATTTGGGTATTTTGTTCTCATCATCCTCCCTCCAATATTTGCATAAACAAAAGTTTAATAAGGAAAGTAAACAAGGGATATACAAAGAAGTAATTGAAACCATAAATTAATTCAAAGATGCCCATTTCATTAAAATTAACATGGGAATAAACAAAATTTAAAGCAAACAACAAATACAATCAAAAGGAAAATGCAAACAGAAAGAAACAAGATCAAGTAACTAATCAGCAACAAGGATGAGTTGTCCTGTCTGGAACATTGGCTGAGGAGAAACTGGCTTGAGCCAACTGAAGCTTCACTTGTCATGTCCTGGCAACTGATTCTTTTTGACATTAGGACCAACATCTTGGAAGGATACAATATTTTCCTTAATCAATTCTTGAATTCTAGTCTACCATTCTTCTTCTGACATTAGTTCTAGTTCCGTACTTGTGTTGAGGAAACAACTTGGCAGTTGATAGATAACTCGGAATAAGGAGACAACGAGAATGAGATACTGAACAACCTGAAAGTATGCATGATTTATGCAAAGGATGCAAATGATATACAAATGCTGGTTTTTATTTGACTTTCAAGGAACTCAAGATATTAAATTGTAAACATTAAAGCACGAGGAAAGTAAATCCTAAATTGGATGAAAGTATTTATCAAGTCATCATCAAAGTCAATCATCCATTTTGGTGGATTAGGATTTTCACCCTATCAACACCCAAGATCCTTTGAATTTTATGAAACTTATGATGTTTATAATGAAAGACTCATAAATTCCTTGAAAACCAAGTGAAAAAGAGTTTCATGGATGAATGTATGGTTATGCAATGATCACAAACAAGATCACAAGCAAGGTTCAAAGGCTCGACGTCACGAGAATGGAGTCAAAGGTAAGAACCACCCACAAGGTATGTACTACAGGTTTATCACCTTCTGGACAAGGTTCTAAGGAAATTCCAGAGTCTACGATATTCCTTTGGATATTACCAATGTCCCAATTACTCGGTAATTAGTAATATTCGTAGGAAAAACTCGTCTGAGTGCAGTATAACGTAATAACTATTTCAGGATTACTCCATCGTAGTCTCTGCACTACATCTAAAAGGCCAAGATGGGTTAAGGGTTCTACGGCTTCTCAGCTTCGCAGGCTCCCAGGTCAAAAGTAGCAATGTCTTTCCGATTACTCGATAAACAAATACCACAGTCAATGGGGCCTCCACTGAGTGGGGTATTTCATGCCTCTTTTTTCGGTATTACTCCCTCAAAGTTAACATGACTATACCGCCCATCCTAATTTTAAATTTCCCAAGTCCGAGTATAGGTCTTAAAGAGATCACCAAAACACCTAATAAATAGGAAACAATAAACAAATAATATTAACATAAAAACATATATAACAAGTTAGGTTTAACCCACTTAGAGTTTATCCCCAACAGAGTCGTCAATTCTGTAGCAGTGAAAATCAGAGATCAAGCTATTGATTAACTTGACTAGAAAATAAGTAAGATTTGTCACCGTGTTTTATTATTACCAAGGGAAGGGGAAAAGATCAAAATAAAACCCATAAGTAAATATACAATGCAAGAAGTAAAATCAAGTGCAATAGAGAGAACTAAAGTTTGGGGGGTTAATTATACAAAGGAAAGGTGTTACCACCCAATGCATCTGTAGTACTCTACAGGAACCTCTTATTATATCTGTGTATTAAAATTAGTTATTTTTTAAAATATTAGTTTAAAGGGATTTTGAAAATGCAACGACCTAATGTCGAGGTTTTGGCTTAAAAGAGTGTAAGTTAAAAAAATGAGATTTTTGGAGATCTAACTTAAGATTAGCAAAACTTAAAGATGGATGAAGGAATTTGCACAATAATATAAGATACACTCGACGACATGAAGTCAAAAAATTAATCCTTTCCCTTGGATTCAAACGCAAAGATAATAATCAGATGAAGACCAAATAAGAACCATGCATCAGATAAAAATGGATAGTAACCATAGTCCAAGGATTAAAGAACCAATTTTAGGTTTTTTATTTATTAAGTGGCTTATAACAAGAAATAAAAAGGAAGATCAAGGATTTGATTCATGTTTGTTGACCTAATCTTCTCTCCTATAAATACATAACATGTTCAGACCATCAAGGACACGAAAGTTACCTCAAGAATACACCCTCAAAATATCAAATTTTCTCAAAACTAGGGCAACTTGAATCCTTAATATCCAACCTTGACCAATCAATTACAAGCACCCTATCATCTTCCTGAAGTTCCCAGGAGTCCATCCCAACCATCCTTGAAGCTCGAAACACGCCAGAGCATCCTTCATCAATTACACCAGTTGGATAAAATTCTCTAAACTCAAACTTTTTATTCAAGCATTATGTATTTGTTTAATGCATACATACATGTTCATAATCATGTTTATAATTGTTTTGATCCATTACTTGCAAGCTTTGGCGCATGGATGATGAGTTACCATTGTTAGGGAAGTTTAAAGTGTTTGCTTCGAAACTCACGATACAAACAGTTTTAGGTTAAACTAACACCACCATTGGATTAAGGAGGTCCAAATTAGGGGGACACGACCCATCTTAATCTTTAAATCTTACTATTTTTGCAGGTTGGAAAATTATCTCGTTGGAGAAGACGACCGAAGCTAGGGCTCTGGCGCTTCTCTGATTCACTCACTTTTATTATATATTTATTTACTTGTATTTTAATTAAAAAATGCAGTGTGGCACAGTTGGTTGGGGACAGAGGCTTATAACATGAGGAGCGTGGGTTCAATCCCTACGCCTTGCAATTATTTTTGTTGCTTTTCTAAACTAACACACAGGTTAATATTATAATGATTGCTTTCCATTCTCAAACACCAGCAAGCGCATGACGCAGTGGCAGGAAAGCATATCTGTGAGGCCAAGGGCGTGAGTTCAACACCCACCCCATGCATTTTTTTACCCTATTTTCTTTCTAACCCTAAATTTTCCATATTTTTTACTAATTATTTTTTAATTAAACATTAACTAACCATTTTTTTTAAGAAAACCTAACAAATTAAGATTAGGGTTTTCAATTAATAATTAAATTCTTGACATGTTTTTATTAATTAATTAATTAATTAACCTTTTTCCAAATATTAAAATTAATTAGAAATAGTTAGTTTTAATTAATTATTATCACTTAAATTATTTTTTATAAAACATCAAAAATATTAACACTTAGATTTTAGGTCTTTGACATTTTTTAACACTTTTCTTATTTATTTGTTGCTATTTAATTTCCTAGAAAATTGTATAGGTCGCACTATCAATGTAATAGCGTAGATTTACATTCCCACATTTTTTCTAATTATGTATCTGCTCTGAGGATGTAATAGTGTAGGTTTACTTTCCCGCAAATTTCTATACTTATGTATCTTCCCCAAAGCCATGTAATAGCTTAGGTATTTACATTCCACCCTTTAATTTTCTGTACATATTTAACTGTTAGTAACTAGAGTTTGTATGGTAAGACTAAAAACAAACGTAGAAAACCCTAATTCTCAAGATAAATAACTGAAATCAATACACTCTTCACACTTGCACCTCTAGGGTATCCTCTCTTGTTGCCTTACGATATTGGTCACGTCCCTTAAAAGTGGGGATACTTTAGCAAAAGACCCTAGATTAAGTCATCATAGTCCCTTTAGAATAAAGATCAGAATCTCTCGATGACCCTTCGAGTTGCCTACAAAATGATCTGGTCCCTATGATAAAATGATGATAGTCCCTCTGATACAATTGCTAAAGTATCCTTACATGTTGCCTTCGATGACCATACGACGACCCTACGTCTATCCCTTCACATCCAATAGATAGGATTACCTACCAACTAATGGTATGGATGATATTATCTCCAAAGGAGAAGGAAAATAACAAGAAAGACTTTAGTGGATAAGAACTCCTAATTGCTTGCTCACAAACTTTTCTCACAAACAATACATTTTTCACACTACTTTTCAAACAAATATTTTCAAAAACACTTTGTATACATACATTCTTAAGGACTGATACAAGAATCATTACAAAGTTAGCCTTACATTGACAATTTCAAAATATTTTCAAACAAATCACACACACAAAGTAAGTTTTCAAAGTGAGCTAAGCAATTAAGAGCCAGTAGATAACTACAAATGAAAAGGGTGCTAACACATTCCCTTTTCATAACTTAACCCCTCAAACTCAAAATATGTTCTTTTCACCTTTCCTAATATTGGATAAAAGAAAATTCGGTGGTGACTCTTGCTATCCGCACATTTGGATAAAACAAAAAAAGTCAGTTCTTCCACCGTATTACAGTTACCCATTTTTGGGGCCTAAAATCCAGGCCCTAAAATAGGAACCAATGGCAAAGCGCCGAGGAATTATATAAGCCCTCACACTTGTGAGGGCCAGGTAACCAATATTTAATTCTAAAACCATATCTTCTCTTTTGTATCTCTTTTCACTCTTACTCACTTGAGCATCAAAGTGCATTGCAATTACACCCCCTTTATCTTTGATTCCACCATTGCAAATACAAATATCGGCCCATTACAGGTTCTAATCACTGGTAAGATTATTATCGTTGCAATATAGTGGGAGAACTGACTTTATTTGGTTTTTATCCAAAATGTGCAGTTAGCAAGAGTCGCCACCGATTTTATTTTATCCAACAAGGAAAGGTGAAAAGAACAGGAAAGACCTTTGATAGATTTTGAGTTCGGGGGGTAAGTTATGAAAAGGTAAGGTGTTAGCCCCCTTTTCATCTGTAGTTATCTACGAGCTCTTAATTGCTTAGCTCAATTTAAACTTGCTTTGTGTGTGTGTGTGATTTGAAAATATTTTGAATGCCAATTGTGAGGTAGACTTTGTGATAACTCTTATATCAGTCCTCAAGAGTGTATACAAAGTGTTTTTTTTTGTTGAAAACATTTGTTTTAAAACATGAGGTATAAAAATGAATTTGTTTGTTTGAAACTATTATGAGCAAGCAATCTGTTGAGTCTTACCCAGTAAAGGTCGTTCTTGTTATTTTTCTTCTCTGTTAGAGATAATACTGTCTACACCATTAGTTGGTAGGTAGCCCTATCTATTAGATGTGAAGGGACAGGCGTAGGGTCATCGCATGGTCATAGAAGGCAACATGTAAGGATACTTTAGCAATTCGTAGGGACTATCATCATTTTTCTCGTAGGGTCATCAAAGGGAATAAATTATTTTACAGGAAACTTGAACGGTCATCGGGGGATTATGATCTTTCTTCGAAAGGGACCATGCTGATATTGTTTAACCGAGGGTCTTTGCTAAAGTATTTTCGTTTTCGTGGGATGTGACCATTAGTATTGCAAGGAAACGAAGAGAGGTTACCCTAGAGGTGAAGTGTGCAAAGTGTATTAGTTTTAGTTATGTTATCTTGACAATTAAGGTTATCTATGTTTGATTTTATTCTTATCCTACAAGCCTATTTACTAGCAGTTATATATATACAAACATATAAAGGCAAAAGATAAAGCAAGAATGTCAATCTACTCTATTACAGGGCATTGAAAGTGTTACATAATTAGAAAAATGCGGGGATGTAAATCTAAACTATTACATCAAACTGTATGACCTATACAATTGTCTAAGAAAATAAATAAGAAAAAGAATAAGAAAATGTTGGGAAAAAAAGTTTAAATGCCCTAAAAATCTAAGTTCATATTTTTGGTGATTTTATGAAAATAATTTAAGTGTTAATGAATAATAATTAAAATCCTAATTCTAATTTATTTTAATTAATAAAAATCCTAAAATCTAATTGTCCAAAAAATCAATTAATTATTTACAACCTAAAACTAATTTTTTGTTGATTTTATAATATGACTTCTTTCAAATTTTTATGTATAAGTTTTGATTAAAAAACGTTAATTAATAATAAAATAACTAATAAAAAGAAATGGAAATGAAGAAAGTAAAGCAAAAAGGGTTTTGGCATCGCTGGGGGTTCTAACCCACTCCCTTCTCTTCACATGCTTGGTTCTAACCTGTTCCATGTTTCTTGTTTAACAAACCTGGACATATGAAACTTATTAATAACACAAGGATTAAGAAATTTGAAATTAGAAAATCCTTACTGTTGTACCCCAAAATTTTCCCTCCCATTTTACTCAAAACATACTCATTGAATTCCTCAACTTGCCCAAAGATGCCCAAGGATTGATCAGACAAATGCTCTCCTAAGACATTGAACCTCAAAATAGGGTTTCCATTTGCATCAAGATGGATGAACTCCCAAGGTCTCAAATCTTCTCCATGGTCTTAATATTTCCTCAAGATCATCCATGTCAAGTTTCATGCCTTGCACAAGAAGTTTGCCCAGTCAACTGCTCAAATGCCAGAAAATCAATCGTACTAGGTCAAAAGTCAACTGTGGTCCACATGCAGTCAAACTTCAAGATTTTTGGTCAACACCAACATTTTGAAGTGATATCCATAATTTGATCAAGGGTCGATCATGATTCCTCAAGAAAGGCTCCTAATTCATCAAAACTCAAAAGTTGCTAAATTAGGGTTTCTTAGGAAAAAGTCAACCAAACTTTGACCAAGCATAACTTTCTCATACTTTATCAGAAATTTCCCATCCAAGGCTCATTTTGAAGAGAATTCAATTCCCTACAACTGCTATTCAGTCCTCAAGTTCAATAAATGAACTCATGGAAAGATATGAACTGATACATTATAGGTCATTCCAAAAAGTTAACAAAAACACCTTTTGGGTCAAAGCTCCTTACATGAACATGGAAGATCCAATTGAGATGAAACCAAAGAGGTTACTTAGGGGACATCCTAAGCTTTCTAAAAAGTCCAAGAACACCCTCTTAGGGTCAAAATGGAAGAAGATATGCATTGTCAAAGTTGGCCATTTTCAGAGAATTGTCAAAAGTCAACAATGCCCAAAATTGCATTTTTTGGCAAATGGGCCTAACTTTTTATGTTTGCATATTACTTTTAACAAAGTCCACGACTCAAACACTCTTCCATATTTTATTGATTTTATATATTTAATTTATTTTGATTTTAAACATTTAAAAATCAAATTAAATCAAATAAATGATATAAAATATGGCAGATTTGTTTTTTGATCTGATTTTGAATGAAATGCAATCCATTTATGCTGCCAAAACAGAATCAAATCGTGCCAAGGTTGATTGGAGTGAGAATGGAATGATTTATCTTGATTTGGAAAGAAATAATGCAAGGTTGGAATGGAATCAAATCTTAATAATTGGCAAGGATTTGGAGCTCGTTTGTTAACCTAATTCAAAGAGATACATATACATAAAACATCCCAAGCATAAGGAGGCAGAAGGATCGTGTGAAACGGCAAGAGAAACTTGTGTTTTTTGTCAAAAAAATCTCAATTGGAATTCCAGATTACAGCCACTCTCAAGGAGGTTTAAGGATTGCAATACATTCCTGGACGTCTCTGGAAGCTTTTCCAATCCTTGCCAAGCTCTAAAGCATCAAGAATCACGCTCGATACACATCACGGTTTGACACATTTTTTGATTTCGATTACGTGCATATAGGCTTTTTCCCTGTAGTTTAATCATGTATCCTGGTTTGCCATAAGGATTCGATGCTTGCTGAATGGTTTAATTAAGTTTTGAGTGCAGGGAAGGAAGATAGCCATTACTAGGGTTTCCAAGCTTCATTTTGGGGCTTCCCTATATAGGAGAAATTAGATCAAATCATGGGCACCATTGAACCCAGTGCATGACTTCTGACCTTCCTGTACCTTTGGTTTACATTTATTTGGCTTGTGTTACGTTTTCAGTTATTGCAGGTTTGTAGCCATGCACAAGAACCGTCACTATATCCTATAGTGACGAATCCGTCTGTAGGTAAAAGCCTAAATTTAAAAACGACACTTCTGGGAAGAAGATGAAGGCGTGCCAGCGTATCAATGGCCCATTTGAAATTGGCGCGTGTTTCTGGGCAATACACTTTATTTCAATTATATTTTATTTGCTTTATTATATTTATAAATAGAACAACTAGCACAAATGGTGGAAGGGCGCGCCTATGAAGCAAACGTCCTGGGTTCGATCCCAGGCGTGTGCTTTTATTATTTTCTTGACATTCTATTGCAGATTCAGTGTATCCCTCTTCTATGTGTCCATCATGCGCTCCAAACTTTAGCCATTGGATCCATCCAGCCACCAGATCCAGCGTGTATCAAAAGCTGCACATGGTGAACCCCAGACAAGAGCCACACTGGATCACACGCAAAGAAAATTGGGCCAGCTATTCTGGGCCTAACAAGTTCAATTCCACACCCCATGATTTGCTTACAACATCAGGCCCATCTCCTCAATTTTTCTATTCTTTTTACTTATCTTTTTCTTTTAATTTATTATTTTAATTACTTTCACAATAAAAATCATTTTTTTAATTAAATCATAAAATCAGAAAATTACAAAAAGTATTAGGTTTAGTTATTTTTTTTCATAAAATATTTATTTTCATTTAATTAATTAGTTTAATTAGGTTAACTTAAACATTTTTTTTGTAATTAAAATTTAATAGAAATTAGGTTTAATTTGCAAATTGCAACTATTTTTCTCAATAAAAAATACAAAAAAACATTTTTAATTAATTAGATTTCTTAGGTTCTAATTTGTTCCCGTTTTAACTTTCGCGCGCGTCTTTACTTTCAATATTTTTATTAATTATTGTAACTGTTCCGAGTTTGTAATAGTTAATTAGGTTTACTATTTCGCGTTTATCATTTTTCCCTGGTTTTTTTTATTATGTAATCCCCTCCCCAAAGCCTTGTAATAGCTAGGGTTTTTTAATTTCTCTCTTTTAATTTCCGCAACTATTAAAATTTCTAGATGTATGGACAATAGGCTTGCATGCAAAAGATAAATCAAATTAATACAGTAGAAAACCCTAATCGTGCAAAGATAATTAACTGGAAAAAAACACACTTGCACATGCTCACTCGTAGGGTTTGCCCCACTTGGTTGCCTCAGAAATAATGGTCGTGTCCCTCGAACGTAGGGATACCTTAGCAATGACCCGCGATTCAAAATCGTCATAAAGATCATCGTCCCTATTTGTCCCTCGAGTTGCCTGTGAATTGATCTTATGATGATAGTCCCTTTGAAGTGCTAAGGTATCTTTACTTATTGCCTTCGGAGACCATTTCGTCCCTTCGAACGTCCCTTTACAAATCCAACGATGAAGCTACCTACTCCTTAATAGTAGGATATTGATGTCTAAAGGAAACAAAAATGAACATACTTTTTTCGAGTAGGTAGAAATCTTAAGTACTTGCTCAAAATAAAAACTTTCACACCAAAACTTTCAAAAACAATTTTCAAAATAACTTCGTCACACTCTTGAGGATCGATACAAGGGTTATCACGAAGTAAACAAAACTTTTCAAAACAAGCACACACAAGCAATTTAAAAAATGAGCAAGTACCTAAGAGCCCGTGGAAAACCACGGATAGAAAGGGTGCTAACACCTTCCCTTTCTATAATCTACCCCTCTTACTCAGAAACTCTCGAAAAAAGGTTTTTCTGTTCTTTTTCCTTTCCTTTGTTGGATAAAATAAAAGTTGGTGGCGACTCTTGCTTATCGCGATATTTGTGAATACAAACGCGAAACCAGTATAATAGTCGGTTCTGCCACCGTATCACAGAACTGGAGACTCTGCTGGGGAATTTATAAAAGAGGGGTTTACCTTAGGATGTAGGTCATTTTTAAATTGCTTTCCTGTTTGCTTTGCTTGCTTTATCTTCAAGGGCTTTTGCTTGGGTATTTTTAAAGATCCTACACCCGGATCTGGGGCACTTTTTAGGTAAACAACAATAGATCATGGAGACTGTACGACATAGACTGATATGGTTTAAGTGATGGCTGTGTTGGTGTGACACTTTGGTTGGTACCGGTATCCTTCGTGTGGAAACGAGGAGAATACGGGGCCGCTGCGTGGTGTCTTGGAGCACTAACGGACCTTAGAACCTTAGTTGAACAAACTTAGCCATTAGAAAGTAGTGAGATAGCCGACCTCGGTATAAAGCTGAGGATTGGTTGATACTCGATGCTACACTCATTGAGGTCAGACTTTCGGGATATTTCAGCTGCAAAAAAAGATTGCCTGAGCTGAAACAATGCCTGATAAAGGATGATCAGTGATATTGAGAATCTTTAGAACCCGGTTACTTTTCTAAGACAGGTTTGAAACCAACTAAACTTCAAGAGGGTACTTACCTTTAACCTCATGCAGGCCTTTGAACCTAAGGTTTATTGTATGCTTTGCTTGTGCGTGCTTTACTCTGTTTGAACATAACATCATGCATCATAACATAGCATCCATTCTTATTGCACTAACCATTTCAAGGACCAAGGGAATTTATCTTTGTTGTGTTTTGAAGATTATGGCTCCCGCTCATAGAAATACTACCCGAATCATCTTTGTGAGAATACCTCCCCAACTCAAGGAACTAGTATCAAGGGTTCCTGAAACTTCTGCGTTCATTAAGAGACATGGTCGACTTCTCAACCTGGTTACTTCAAGCTTTGATGAAAAGATGATGGGTGTATTCTTTCAGTTCTTTGATCCCAAGCACCACTGGTTCACCTTTCCGTACTATCAGTTGGTGCCTACCATGGAAGAGTTCTCTCAGTTGTTGAATCTACCCATTCTTGAACAGTTGCCTTTCACAGGTTTAGAAGAGGATCCTAAGCTAGAAGTCATTGCCTCATCCTTACATCTGAAACAGGCCGACGTGGTATCCAATTAGGAAACAAGAAGCGGAGTCAAGGGTTTTCTAGCCAAGTTCTTGATGGATAAATCCTAGTTGTTTTGGGATGATTTGGACTTTCAGGCTTTTGAGGAGGTCTTGACCCTTCTAATCTATGGGTTAGTATTGTTCCCTAATCCAGACTTGCTCATAGATGTGAATGCTATCAAGATCTTTCCTCTCTCGCAACCCTGTGCCTACCTTGTTCGAAGATATTTTGCATGCTCTCCATACTCGTACCATGAAGCGAAGAGGGGTTCTTATGTGCTGCATGCCATTGCTGTCGAGGTGGTTTATTTATCACCTCCCTAAGTCCGTACTGAAGAATGAAGAAGGTTTGGGTTGGTCGCAAAGGATAATGTAACTTGCTCACACGAATATTCTCTGGTATTCCCGAGCTATGGGAGATATTGCTATTATTGACCGCTGTGGGGAGTTCCCTAATGTCCCATTACTTGGCATTAGTGGAGGCATAACTTACAATCCTTGTTTGGCTCTGTGAAAATTTGGTTACGCTCAAAGGGATGGTCCTCATGAGTTACTTATCCAGGGAATTGTATTTAACTATGAGGATGATGTTCAAGGGTATCGCCAGAGGTTCATATGAGCTTGGGGCATGGTAAATAGATCTGTCGCCAGGACTTTGGGGCCGAAGAATTCCATTCCTATGGAACCTTATCTCCAATGGGTACGAGCTCGCGCTCAGAAACTTATGATGCCCTACATAGCCGTCTTACCAGTGATCGTGGAACCCATTACTGAAGGGGGTATTCCTTACACGGTTCTTCATCCTGATATTCCCACTGATCTTGAAGAACTACAGAGGTCTTGGATTCAGTTGAAGAAGGAGTGTGATACTTATAGGGACCAGTTCTATGCCCAAGAGAAGAAGGATTTAGAGCTCACAAAGCAGCTTCATGAGGAAAGAAGCCTTAATGTCTATCTCGGCACGAAGAGGAAGCATCCATGGGAAATTTGATTTTTTTTAATAGTTTTTAGAATTTTAAGTTGTAACGCCTAAAAGGAAATTTTAATTTGAATTCTATTAATAAAATCTTTATTTCATTTTGGTTCACAAATTTAAATTTCCCAAAGACCTTGAAATCATTGCATACGTATCCCATCCATATCATTGCATAAACATGTATCATTACAGGTTTCTCATCTTCTTTGTTGTTTATTTCAGCAATAATGTCTTCTGAATAAAGCATCAAAGATCTCGAGGCACAAAATGCCCAATTTCAACAGATGTTCATAACTCTGGAAAAAGGGCAGGAGGATCTAAAAGCCCTCATCCTGAAGGAGAAGAAGAAAAATAAGAAGGTCTCTGGTATTCTGAATATGGGCAGAAGGTTCAGGGGGCCGTTAAAGCAACCAGTCGATCTAACTTCCTCATCCAAGGAAGGGGAGAATCAAGAAAGGGAGACAAGGGAGAAGGACCCCAGTCTGAAGTTTCTGAGAATGATACAGACTAAAATGATGAGCAATATCCTCCCACTGAGGACAGATACAAGCAATTGGAAGATCGTTTGAATGCTATGGAAGTCCAGAGAATACTTGGGTTGGACTTCAAAGAATTGGGATTGGTGTCCGGAGTGGTCATCCCGCAGAAATTTAAGGCTCCAATTTTCACAAAGTATGATGGGGTGTCTTACCCAAAGCCCCATCTCCATTCCTATATAAGGAAGATCCAACCCCACACTGCTGATAGAAATTTGTGGGTTCACTTATTTCAAGATTCTGTCAGTGACTCAGCTTGAGTGGTTCTACCAACTAGAGAGAATCAATGTCCGAAACTGGGAGGATCTAGCTGCTACTTTTTATAAGCAGTATCAATATAATGCTGACCTTGCCCCCACTCGTACTCAACTCCAGAGTATGTCCATGGGTGCTGGTGAAGGCTTTAAAGACTATGCGCAAAAGTGGAGAGACTTGGTTGGAAGAGTCCAACCCCCTTTATCTGACATGGAGTTGGTTGACATGTTTCTTAGGACGTTGTCTGGTCCCTTCTTTAATCATTTGATTGGCAGCTCATCAGCTGGTTTCATCGAGTTGATATTAACAAGAGAAAGGGTATAAGCTGGGATCCGGAGCGGTAAAATACAGAAAGACACCTCTTCGAGTTCGGTAAAGAAGCCTTTCACTGTTAAGAAGGAAGCTAGTGCTATCTATAGCCCAAGAGGTCAAAGAAGAGTTGAGCACTGTTCGACAGTAAATATTGTAATGATACCTAGGCCTACGGCTGCTCCACAACGCAGTAATAAACAAAGGGTAGAAAGACCACAAAGGAAGTTTACCCAGATTAACATGACATTGACAAAAGTTATACTCTATCTGATGAGATCCAAATTGGCGACCTTGAAAGAGGCTCCCAAGAATTCGAATACCACATCTCCTCAGTACAATCCAAACGCTCGGTGTGCCTACCATTCTGAGAGTCCTGGTCACGATACAAATCATTGTTGGCCTCTAATAAATAAAATACAGGATCTGATTGAAGCCAAGGAGATTGAGTTTGATGCTCCGGAGAAGCCCAATGTCATAACTTCTCCCATGCCTAAGCACAATCGTGGAGTTAATGTTGTTGATACCGATCTGTTTATGACCTCAGTTGATGAAGTTTCTACTCCTCTTATGACTATTAGGAAGAATTTGTTATTGGCCGGTTTATTTCAGGGTTGTGGTGAAGGTTGCCATGTGTGTTCATCTCTGCCTTCTGGTTGCCATTTGCTGAAAACAGGTGTCCAGCGCCTGATGGACAGCAGAGAAATTTTGTTTGAGAAAACTTTGATTCCAACTGTTCCATGTGAAGATATTGCGATTATAACCATTTCCGCCAATCCTTCCAAGGTCTCATCGAGAAGACCTGTTGGGATTACACCTGCTCCAAGAGTCGCTCTGTTAATAATCAGCCTTCCTGGTCCTGTCCCATACACCTCGGACAAAGTTGTCCCTTGGCATTATGGCGCCAATGTCTACTATCATGGCGTTAAACAAGACCTGAAAAATGAAGATGCTTATCCCGATGTCAGTAACATTGTCGGGACCAGTAAGATTACTAGAAGTGGAAGGGTTTTCTGTCTCGAGATATCCCCAAAGACTATCAATAAGCCTGTTGTTATTTCACCTACTATTCCTATCGGTACTTCAACTACTACTCCTGTTCTTACTCCAATTGTCACTCCTGCCGTCGAGTCATCTGGGACCCGAGGAAAAGAAGCTATAGGTGAGCCTGCCCAGACGGAGGCACCTAGAAAGATCGTCGTAGAAGCCTCTAAGCAAGAGATAGAGGAAATATTAAAAATAATTAAAAAGAGCGACTACAATATGGTCGAGCAGTTGGGGCAGACCCCCTCGAAGATATCTATGTTGTCTTTGTTGTTGTGTTTCGAGGGCCATGCGAAGGATTTGATCGCATTCCTCAAGACTGCGTATGTGCCACAAGAGACCTCAACTGATCAATTCAAAGACTGTGTAGCCAACTTGACTGCTGACAATGGGATGGGTTTTTCAGATGCCGAGTTGACACCGAAAGGGAGGAAGCATAATTATGCTCTGCATGTCTCGATCAAATGCAGGGGCACCACTATGGCTCATGTGCTAGTGGATACTGGGTCTTCGCTGAATGTTCTGCCTAAGAAGGCTCTCGATCGGTTGGACTGTGAAGGCTTGACATTAAAGCCTAGTAATATTATGGTAATGGCTTTTGACGGGTCGAAGAGAATGGTGCATGGGGAGGTGGACATCCCTATCAAGGTAGGCTCTCAAACCTTTTAGTCCATCTTCTATATGATGGACATCAGGACGTCATATTATTGTTTGTTGGGTCGCCCTTGGATCCATGAAGCGGGGGTTGTTACTTCTACACTGCACCAAATGCTGAAGTATCCGGTGAAGGGGAAGATCGTCATTGTGCATGGCGAAAAGGAATATATGGTAAGGCACCTGAACTCCTTCAAGCATGTGGAGATGGACGGGGACTTCATAGAGACTCCTTGTCAGAACTTTGAAGAGGTTCCCCAGATTTTGGCGTCGACTGAAACTACTACCAGCAACAAACCCCCTCTGAAGATGGCTTCTCTCAAAGACGCCAGAGCGGTGGTTGAAGAAGGTGGGTATACCAACTGGGGACAACTCCCTGATTTTACTCACAAAACTGACAAGTTTGGTTTGGGCTTTACTTCAGGATCTCAAAGGGATGTTCGACACGCTCGAGCTGGAGGACCTCCCCTACGCATCAGCAATCGGGGCATTAATGCCATTGAAGACAATGAGGAAGACTCTGACATTGACAGCTGGATATACCCGACTACCAACGGTGGACCAAGTAATTGGACGACTAGGGATTTTATACCATTCTCCTTTATTCCATAGTAATTATCTTACTTGTTTTTCTAAAGTTTGTAATAAACAATTTGAACTCTACAGCCTTGTGTCTTGCCTGAGGCACATTTGTTTTGTTTGTGAGGGCTAGTATGTGTCATTTCATATATCATCAATAAAACATTGGACGTTCTTTGCATACAAATTTTGCGCTCTCTGTTTTTCTTTTCTGCCTCTATTTTTACAATTATGCTCTTACACACACTCACGTATCAAACTGCAGATCCATATCCACAATGGATCCCATTGATAACAATTCTGCTACTTCCAATTATGATTTCAAAAATTCGATCAACCAAGCCGAGGATGAAGGTGAGGAAGATTGTGAGGTGCCTGGAGAATTGACTAGACTGTTACAACAGGAAGAAAGGGTTATACATCCTCAAGAAGAGCTAGTTGAGACGATAAACTTAGACACATAGAAGGACATAAGAGAAGTCAAGATTGGTGCAAATCTGGAGACTAAGATCAAACAGCGGTTAATACAGATGCTACACGACTATGTTGAGATCTTCGCCTGGTCCTATGAAGACATGCCTAGTTTGGACACTGATATTGTGGTACACCGTCTGCCGACTAAAGAAGTTTGCCCTCCGGTTAAACAGAAGGTCCGCCGTATACGCCCTAAAATGTCAGAGAAGATCAAGGCAGAGGTCATGAAGCAGTTCGACGCAGGGTTCTTAACTGTCACCTCCTACCCGCAATGGATTGCTAACGTCGTTTCGGTACCTAAGAAGGATGGTAAGGTACAGATGTGTGTGGACTACAGGGACGTGAATAGGGCGAGCCCCAAGGATGACTTCCCACTTCCTCACATTGATGTTCTAGTCGATAACACCGCACAGCACAAGATCTTCTCCTTCATGGATGGTTTTTCTGGCTACAACCAGATCAAGATGGCTCCTGAGGATATGGAGAAGACAACCTTCGTTACACAGTAGGGCACCTTCTGTTACAAGGTAATTCCTTTTGGGTTGAAGAATGTTGGGGCAACTTATCAGTGTGCCATGGTCGCTTTGTTCCATGATATGATTCACCACGAGATCGAGATTTATGTTGATGATATGATAGCTAGGTCCCAGACTGAGGAAGAACACATCGATCATCTCCAGAAACTGTTTGACAGGTTGAAGACGTACAAGCTGAGGTTGAATCCGAACAAGTGTACCTTCGGGGTAAGGTCCGGTAAGCTTCTGGGTTTCGTTGTCAGCGACAAAGGTATTCAGGTAGACCCTGCAAAGGTAAAGGCCATATAAGAGATTCCGTCTCTCCGCACAAAAAAAGAAGTTATAGGTTTCTTGGGACGCCTGAATTACATTGCCAGATTCATTTCACATCTGACTGCTACTTGTGAGCCAATCTTCAAGCTGCTGAAGAAAGATCAAGTGGTAAAGTGGAATGATGAATGCCAGACTGATTTTTAAAGAATCATAGAATACCTTCAAGAACCACCAATTATGATGCCTCCAGTTGAAGGAAGACCTTTGATATTATACCTGACAGTGCTAGATAGTTCAATGGGGGTGTATGTTGGGGCAGCATGACGAGTCTGGTCGAAAAGAGCATGCAATTTACTACCTTAGCAAAAAGTTTACCGACTGTGAGACCCGATACTCATTGCTCGAGAAAACCTGATGCACTTTGGCATGGGCTGCTCGCCGACTGAGACAGTATATGCTGACTCACACTACCTTGTTGATATCAAAGATGGATCCGATCAAATATATTTTTGAGAAGCCCGCCTTATCTGGAAGAATAGAAAGATGGCAGATGATCTTAATCGAGTACGACATCCAATACACAACCCAAAAAGCAATCAAGGGGAGTGTATTGGTGGATCATTTGGCGCATCAGACCGTGGATGACTACCAGTCCATGACTTTCGAGTTTCCGGATGAGAATATCATGTTGGTAACCGACTGCGAAGAACCTGGACCGGATGAAGGACCCAAGGAGGGATCCCAATGGTCTATGTATTTTGATGGAGCCTCGAACGCATTGGGTAATGGAATTGGCACTGTAATTATATCTCTTGAGGGCTGTCATACTCCGTTCACTGCCCGATTATATTTTAACTGCACCAATAATATGGCGGAGTATGAAGCGTGTATCATGGGTCTTCGAGCTGCTATTGACCTGAGGATTAAGTTCTTGAGTGTATTTGGAGATTCCGCTCTGGTGATAAGTCAGATCAAAGGCGAGTGGGATACGAAACACCCGAATCTCATTCCTTATAGAGAATATGTACTGACATTGCTCCCACACTTTGAGGAGATAACCTTTGAACATTTCCCAAGAGAGGAGAATCAGTTAGCGAACGCGCTAGCTACTATGTCTTATATGTTTAAAGTTAGGTGGGACAATGAAGCTCCCCAGATTACCATTGAGAGGTTGGATGAACCTGCACATTATTGTGAGATCGACACCGAAGAAGTGGAAGACAAACCCTAGTTTCACGAGGTAAAAAGGTATCTTGAGGCTCAAGAATACCCCGAGGGGGCATCTGGTAATGATAAGAAGTTTCTGAGAAGGTTCGCTGCGAAGTTCTTCATCAGTAATGGAATCCTCTATAAGCGTAACCATGATTCAACCTTATTGCGGTGTGTAGACAAGAGTGAGGCAGAAAGGATCATGACAGAGTTACATGAAGGTACCTTCGGAACTCATTCCAGTGGGCATACCATGGCGAATAAAATCCTACGAGCAGGGTACTACTGGTCCACTATGGAAGCCTATTGTTATCAGCATTCTCGAACCTGTCATAAGTGCCAAGTCTATGCTGATAAGGTGCATGTATCTCTGGTTCCCCTGAATGTTTTGACAGCTCCTTGGCCCTTTGCAATGTGGGACATCGACATGATCGGCGGGATCACTCCTAATGCGTCTAATGGGCATCACTTCATTCTGGTAGCAATTGATTATTTTACAAAGTGGGTTGAGGCAACTTCCTTTGCTACAGTAACCAAGAACGTCATGGCGCGGTTTATCCGACACAATCTGATATGTCGATATGGTGTCCCAGAGAGAATCATTACTGACAATGGTACAAATCTTAATAACACAATGATCACCGAGCTCTGCAAACAGTTCAAGATACAAAGTCATAACTCTTCTCCCTACCGGCCGAAGATGAATGGGGCTGTCAAAGAAGCTAACAAGAACATCAAGAAGATTGTAGAGAAGATGACGGTGACATACAAAGACTGACACGAGATGTTACCATTCGCTCTTCATGGGTACCGTACCTCAGCACGGACGTCGACAAGGGCAACACCCTACTCTTTGGTGTATGTCATGGAGGTAGTCCTACCCATTGAAGTCCAGATACCCTCTCTCAGGATTATAAAGGATGCAATTTTTGAACGAAGACGACTGGATCCAAACCCGACTTGATCAGCTGAATCTAATCGATGAAAAGAGACTTACTTCTATCTGTCATGGTCAGATGTATCAAAAGCGAATGATCAAGGCTTTTAACAAGAAAGTCAGACGTCAAGAATATCAAGTCGGGGATCTAGTGATCAAGGCTTCTAACCACCATGGATGGTGACGACCTTCCTCACCCCGTCAATGCAGACATAGTGAAAAGATACTACACATAATAAAAGACTCGCTAGGTTGACTGGCCTAGGAAAAAATAAGGTTTTCCCGGAGAACCAAAAGGGTTCGGGCAAAAGTAAGGGATGAAAATGAAAAAAAACTGTACACCCGGCAAGTCGAAATCCTGAAAAGGCAACTTGGGCAAAAAAGGGTATCCCGGTGGACTGAAAACCTGAAAGGGCGGTCCAGCCAAAAATTAGGGATTGAAGCGTAACACTATGTCTCATTGGATCATCTTGTAACCAGACTTCGATATCGACTATCAAGATCAGACGACACCAATCAATCTGATCAACCTTTGACCAAGCAGCAAAGTGATGAGACGCTTGAAGATATAAAGGCAATAGCAGAGTTGGAACCCAATGGGATTGTTTTACATAGCTGTTTTTTATTTCTTTTATTCAAATTGTAATTTCTACCTTTCAGTGGCGTTCTCTTACTAGGACGTCAACCTCCTTGTACAAAACGCCTATTACAGGCCAACTTGAAAAATCAATACAATTCATTTTCACAAGAAATTTCAACTTTTTTTTTCTTTTTCTGTTTTGTTTTGCAAGAACGTCCAATGATTCATTTTTGATATATGCATTTGAAAATAATTACTGCTCATAAATATTTACAAAAGACGATTACTCGTAATTCCAGAAACATGGACAAACAAGAAGTGCCCAAACCCTACAGTTACTCTGCCCATCAGGTACAAGGATAAAGCCAGCTTGCGAATATGAGCAGTGGTACATACACTCCTCACAGAGTAAAAGGTATCCAAAGACAATGGTGTTAGCTTTCCCGAACAGGATACAACTCTCCCCAGCCGAGGTTCACAATCGCGAGTGAGTCGGTAAAGTTTTTTTCCCCAAGCATAGTTTATTTCTCTCACAAGCAAAAATTCAATATCCAACAGAATTCATTATCACCAGCAACAGAAATTCATCCCCGGTGGAGTTTATTTCTCCAAGCCAGCAGATCTATCACCAGAGTATCTCCTCTCCACCAGAGTTATCCTCAGACAGGGTCGTTTCCGGCAGAATACTCACCAGCTGAATGGATAGCAAATACCCAGCATAGTCATTTTTGTTCACCATCCCCAGCAGAAGTAGAGGAGCTATGGTTTTTGACAACAGTCAAGGATGCCATGTCTCATACTCTCCAAACAACAGTCAGGGATTTATTTTCCCGGACTCAGATTATTACGCCAGCATTTCATGTTCATACATCTTGACATGTGCATACATTACATATAACACGATTTCATTTATTTTGAGAGCGTCATCATACAATGCATCTCATGCATCGCACATAATTGACCATGTATTTCTTTCAGGAAAGACAGTTATTATCAACAATTTCCAGCAGGTACATGATCAACACTCGAAGCTAAACAGAGTAATCATCGGTGCGACCAAAGCAACCTTACCCAGGTTCCCTCTGCAGTTTTACCCAAACCCATATCAAAGTAACCCTATTATCCAGGTTCCTTCTCACAACCCTACTATCCAGGCTTTCATCTCAAAGTAACCCTACTATCCAGGTTCCTTCTCATAGCCCTACTATCCAGGCTTTCATATCGAAGTAACCCTACTATCCAGGTTCCTTCTCATAGCCCTACTATCCAGGCTTTCATCTCGAAGTAACCCTACTATCCAGGTTTCTTCTCACAACCCTACTATCCAGGCTTTCATCTCGAAGTAACCCTACTATCCAGGTTCCTTCTCACAGCCCTACTACCCAGGCTTTCATATCGAAGTAACCCTACTATCCAGGTTCCTTCTCACATCCCTACTATCCAGGCTTTCATCTCGAAGTAACCATACTATCCAGGTTTCTTCTCACAGCCCTAATATCCAGGCTTTCATATCGAAGTAACCCTACTATCCAGGTTCCTTCCCATAGCCCTACTATCCAAGCTTTCATATCAAAGTAACCCTACTATCCAGGTTCCTTCTCACAACCTTACTATCCAGGCTTTCATTTCAAAGTAACCTTACCATCCAGGTTCCTTCTCATAACCTTACTATCTGGGTTCTTCCCCTCTTATCCCCAGATAGCAGTCCACAACACTGTAAGACTAGGGCCCGATCAAACACAATCGATTTCACATTTCCCCAGAAAGTCGTGGTGCAGCATATACCCCGACCAGACTCCCAGTTCACTTCCACTTCCCAAACCGGAATTATTCCCCAGTAGAGTAACGGACAATTAAATCTCCTAAAACTCTATTCCTCTCAAGACAGAAACTAGCATTCCCCAGCGAAGTCCTTCTCAACAACAGGTATACGGGTTCTCGCAAAGGAATCTCTTATGCGATCGACACTTCTGTGGATGGCATCTTTAAGCCCATCTCCGACAATTCTCTAGCAATTACCAAATGGTATCTATATGCCCATTCCCAATATCGCAAATCAATTATCACTTCATGCGAGTGCAAATTTCTGGGCACTCTAGTGTTCAATCATCTTCCACCTTCAGATCACGAAAGGCAGACGAGCCAATCTACATCCTCAGGTTTAAGTAGATTGAACAGGGGCAGATGTTGTACCCTAAAATTTTCCCTCTCATATTTCTAGACACATGGCAAGAGAGGTCCCCAAATTGCTCAAGGAAGTTCAAGAGTTGACCAGACAAACTCTCTCTCAAGGAAGTCTACCTCAAATTAGGGTTTCATTTTTCATCAAGATGCTTGAGTCCAAAGGATCCAAAATTCCTTCCAAGGTCCTAAAATGTTCTCAAGATCATCCATGTCAAGTTTCAGGCCTTGCAGAGGAATTTTGCTCAGTCAATTGCTCAACTGCGTGAAAATCAACTTTGTTAGGTCAAAAGTCAACTGTGGCCCACATACAGTCAAACTTCAAGAGTTTTGGTCAACATCCTCATTTTTAAGTATTATCCATCATTTGATTAAGGTTTGATCATGATTCCTCAACGATTGCTCACAATTCATCAAAACCCAAAAGTTGCTAAATTAGGGTTTTATAGGAAAAGTCAACTCAATTTTGACCAAGCATAAATTTCTCATATTTTATCAGAAATGACCCATCCAAAGCTCATTTTGAATAGGATGCAATTCCATACAATTCATATTCATCTCCCAAGTTCATAATATGCACTCACAAAAAGATATGAATTTTGACATTATAGGTCATTTTGGAAAGTCAACAAAAACACCTTTTGGGTCAAAGCATCATACATGAACATGGAATACTTAATTAAGATGAGACAAAACGGGTTGCTTAGAGTACATCATAAGCTTTCTAAAAAGTGCAAGAACACTCCACTAGGGTCAAAATTGAGAGAGTTATGCATTGGCCAAGTTGACCATTTTTGCAAAATTGCCAAAAGTCAAATGTGCTCAAATTTGCATTTTTTTTGCTAAATAGCCTAACTTTTTATGCTTGAACCTCAATTATGATATGATCCATGACCCAAATTTCCAACCTCATGTTATTTTATTCACTTTTGAATTTATTTTGATTTTTTTGTTAATTAAAATTTCAGTTAAATCAAATAATTGATGAATAATGAAAAAGATATGTTGTGATCTGATTTTTGGACAGGATCTCAATCAAATAATGCAAGGATATTGTTGTACCCCAAAATTTTACCTCTCATATTTCTCAAGACCTTGCAAGAAAGATCCCCAAATGGCTCAAGATTGCTCAAGAATTGGACAGTCAAGCCACCTCCTAAGACAGTTAATCTCAAATTAGGGTTTTATGTTGCATTAAGGTCCTTACATACAAATGACCTCAAGTTTTCCCCAATGTCCTAATATGTTCTCAAGTTCATCCATGTCAAATTTCAAGCCTTGCAGAGAAAGTTTGGTCAGTCAATTGCTCAAGAGGTCCAAAAATCGACTGTGCTAGGGCAAAAGTCAACTGTGACCTATAAACAGTCAAACTTCAAGATTTTTTGTCAACATTCTCATTTTGAAGGATATTTCATCATTTGATCAAGGGTTGATCATGATTCATCAAGGATTGCTCAAAATTCATCAAGACTCAAAAGTTGCTAAATTAGGGTTTTGCAGGAAAGGTCAACTCAACTTTGACTAAGCATAACTTTCTCATACGTTATGGGAAATGACCCATCCTAAGCTCATTTTGAAGAGAATGAAATTTCCTACAATCCATATTCATACCCAAAGATCAAGAAATGCACTCACAAAAAGTTACAAATTTGGACATTATAGGTCATTTTTGAAAGTCAACAAAAACACTTTTTTTTCAAAGCTTATAACTTGAGCATGGAATATCAAAATCATATGAGACCAAAAGGGTTGGTTATAGGACATCTCAAGCTTTCTAAAAAGTCCAATAACACTTCCAAAAGTTAAAAATTGAAGAAGTTATGCATTGTTGAATTTGGGAATTTTTCCAAATTTGCCAAAAGTCAACTATCCTCAAACTTCAAATTTTGTCAAATGGGCCTACTTTTTTCCACTTGATTTGATCTTGTCACACTAAACACGTGTTCTAGCTTCAGCCTTGTGTCCATTTATTAATTTTTCTATTTTATTTGATTTTTATTGAATTAATTCATTTTAAATCAATTTAAATCCAAATAAAATCTAAATATTGATCATTTAGGATCTTTTTGATTGATATAGGTCTTAAATATCATCATGGACATAATCAAATTCGAATCAAGCCATATCATGAACAAAATATTGGATTTTTGACCAATTTGTAAGCTTTTCAATGGAGAATCAAATTATATCTCCAAACATCAATGCATAAAGATTCAAAGTCCAAAACTTGGCCTAATTCATTCCATATTACTTATACAAGGAAAATGCACGAGAATTAGTGGTTAGAAGCTGCAGAAACACCAAAAACCAAACTTGGAAAATTGTCAAAAAAGCTTGAAACTGAAATCACACCTAGAGGCCAATTCAGAACCAAAACTCAACGTAGATCAATTGTTGGACGTTCACTGAGTCAGTAGCAATCAAAATCAAGCTCCCAGGCCCTCTCAATCGCGCTGTAAGTCCTTCAAAAAACTGCTCTGCACTTGAAATCGCATCCTCATATTCTTACACTTTCTTGGAAAAATCTTTACATATTCATGCTTGTAGTTCCATTTAGAAGCTTTCTGCATTATTTGATTGTGTTTATATGACCTGTAGTGCCATACCCGAATCTAGGGTTCTTGGTTCTTGTTTTTGGGGGTTTTAGTTTCAGGAAAAATCAATGCAAGTAATGGACATATACGTGTTCAGGAGGGAGAGGCGAGCATGACCATGGTCTTGGAACTAATTTCCATGGCCTGAAATTGATTTTTGGAGACACATATGGATTTAGCTGCGGATACAAATCCACAGGTAAATATCCAGGGTTCAGTGGAGAAGACGAAGACGTGTCCCCATCCTATTGCTCCATTCAAATCTCACGCGTGTTTTTTTATAATTCTGGCATATTATTTGTTTTCTCCATATAATAATAATTGTCTATTATAATAACAAATGGAAAGCAGTGGCACAGTGGTAGGCGTGTTGTTCAATGGCTTGTAGGACCTGGGTTCGAATCCCAGGTCCCCAACATATTTGTTGTATTTTTCTTCCAGGTATTCCAATGCAAAGCCAAGCGTGTGGTTCACCATACATCATCATCCAATCATCTGCTAGATGGCCCCAGGCCAGATCTGGTGGTCCCGAATGAAAGACCATCATACACTCAAGTCAACGTGCGCATGGAGAATCAGAAAAGTCCACCAGGCCTGCGTGTAAATGGGCCATCAAATTTCCAGTCTCACCTCCTTTCAGGCCCAAACCCCCCCTTGAGTATTTCTATTTCTTTTTTATTTCATTTATTTATTTGTTTTGATTAATTATTTTTATTTTCTAACTAACCAATTAAAATCTTTTTCTTAATAAAATTAAAAAAACCAAAAATATTTTATTTATTAAAATTAAATTCAGCACTTTATTTTTGTAAATAAATATTAATTCAATTAATTTAGTTAATTAGGAAATAACTTTAATATTTTTGCAATAATTAAAATTAATTCAGATAATTAAGGTTTTTACTAACATTGATTAATTTATTTTATTTCTTTAAATATCCAAAAATCCAAAAATATCTTTTTCTTAATTAATTAATTAATTTATTTAATTAACTTAGTTTATTTCCTTTTAATTCAAAAAATAACAAAAAAATCTTTTCTTTCAAAAAGGGTCAAAACCCTAAAAGATGCGCCCGATTTAATTTTCCCGCATGCGATCCATTTATGATATTGATGTAATTGTTTCCCGGAATGTAATAGTTTTAATAGGACTTTAACATATTTTATCGCTTTATTTTACTTTCCGCATTTTAATTTCAAGGGTTATTTTTGGCGATGTAAATACCCGACGCCTTGTAATAGTTAGATTTAATTTCCGCAATTTAATTTCCGCAACTTATAAACTGTTAGATGTTTGATAATAGGGAATGCATGACAAGATCGAATGTTTGAACCTAAAATCAACATAGATAACTATTGACATGTACAAAGATAAAATTAACCGAAAATAACACACTCGCACATGCGCACTCTTAGGGTACACCTCACTTGGTTGCCTTCGAACGTGGTCATTGAGTATAGGAAGTTTTAGAGGTCGCCCTCTTGTCCAAAGATCATAGTTGTCTCGAAACAGTTGCCTCGGAAAAATGATCTAAGACATTAGGGTTACCGCTAAGGCGTCCTAACATTGCTTTAGTGACCACACGTCCCTTAATCGAATTGACCCTTAAAACTCCAACGACGGTGCTACCTACTCATCAATAGTGGGATAGCATTGTCTAAAAGACATTAGCACATATTGATTCCTTTTTTGAGTAGGTAGATGGTTCTTAAGTACTTGCTCTTTCAAAACAAAACAAAACTTTTCGCACTTACACCTTTCAAACAAAAACCCTTTTCAAACCCACAAACACAAAGAAAAGCAAAATTTTGAAAACACTTTGAGCAAGTACCTAAGAGCTTGTGGATAACCACGGATAGAAAGGGTGCTAACACCTTCCCTTTCTATAATCTACCCCCCGAACCCGAGAAATATCTCGAAAAAGGAATTTTTCTGTGCTTTTTTCCTTTCCTTGTTGGATAAAATAAAAGTCGGTGGCGACTCTTCCTTACCGCGACATTTTGCAAAAACAAACGCAAAACACAAACCAACATTCCAAAAAACAGTCAGTTCTCTCCCACCGTATCACAGAACTGGAGACTCTGCTGGGGATTAATAAGTGGGGTGTACCTTAGGATTAGATCATTGTGTTTTCAATTGTTTTCTCTGTATGCTTTATATTTGTGGGCTTATATCGGAGTTACTATAGATCCTAACCCAGATCTGGGGATACCCTTTAGGTAAGTAGCAATAAACTGTGGGGGAACTGTACAGCGTAGACCGATACGGTTGAAGCAGTAGCTACGTTGGTGTGGAACTTTAGTCTGTACCGATATCCCTTGTGTTGGAACAAGGAGAATATGGGTCTTCTAAGGGGTCATTAAGCACCAACTGACCTTAGAACCTTTAAATTGACCAACTTCGCCATAGAACAGTAGCAGTATGCTACACTCATTGAGACTAAACTCTCGCGGTGATTCCGGCTGCAAGAAAAGGTTGCTAAACTGGAATTATAACCAATTGAGGGTAGTCAGTGATATTGAGATCCTCTAGAACCCGGTTACTATTTTTAGGACAGGTTTAAACCAACTGAACTGAAAGAGGGTAGTATCTAAGCTCCTTGCCAGCCTGAAATCTAAGGGCTCTCTGTGTGACTTGTGTGCCTTTACCATGTTTGCTGTTTGTGGATACTTGTGGTGGGCTTACTATCATGACATCATGACATCATAACATTGCATACATCTTGCATTGGACTAACCTATTCCAAAGACAGGAGGGATTCATCTTTGTTCTGTTTTGTAGGTCATCATGATGCCCATGCCTAGGAATACCATCTGGATAAACTTTGTCCAGGTTCCTACCTTACTTAAAGAGTTGATTGCAAAGATGCCTGATACTACTTCCTTCCTCAGGAGACATGGTTATCTTCTCAGTTTGGTCACCTCCAAATTGGACGAGCAGATGATGAGTGTCTTAGTCCAGTTCTATGATCCGCTATACCATTGCTTCACTTTTCAGGACTATCAACTGGTTCCCACCTTAGAAGAGTTCTCTGAGCTGCTCGTTATCTCTGTTCTAGAGCAGACCCCATTTACTGGTTGGGAGAAGATTCTTAGGCCCGAAGAGATTGCTGCAGGCCTTCATATGACCAAAGAAGAGGTAATGGCTAATTGGGAGACTAGAAGTGGAGAAAAGGGCTTTCTGACTAAGTTCTTGGTTGGTAAGGCTAACTATTTCTGGGATAGTCTAGACTTAAAGGCATTCGAGGATATTCTGGCTCTTTTGATATATGGCTTGGTATTGTTTCGGAACTCTGACTCCTTTGTTGATGTGAATGCGGTGAAAATCTTCATCTCTTGCAATCCTGTACCCACTCTCTTGGGTGACATTCTTCATCAGCTTCATGCTCGTACTGCCCGAAAGCGGGGGACCTTGATGTGCTGTGCTCCATTATTGGCAAGGTGGTTTATTTTGCACCTTCCCAAATCAGTTCTGAAGAACAAAGAAGGCATGGGCTGGGCCTATAGGGTTATGTCTTTCTCGCATAATGACATCATTTGGACTCTCAAGGGTATGGACGAGGTGACTATCATTGATCGTTGTGGGGAGTACCCTAATGTTCCATTGATAGGAACCTGTGGAGGAATTTCTTACAACCCATGCTTAGCCTTACGTCAGTTTGGAAGAGCCAGAAGAGAAGGACCTCACGAGTTGCTAATGCCTAGTATCATCTTTGGTTTTCAAGGGGATAACGATGAGCAACGCCGCAGATTCATAAGGGCTTGGGATAGAGTTCACCAATCTGATCCACATGAGCTGGGCCCAAATACTTCTCTCCCGATGGAGCCATATCTCAGATGGGTCCGTATCCGTGCCCAAAAGCTGGGTATACCATATGAAGCTGTCCGGCCTATCATTGTTGAAATTGCTAATGAAGAAGGGGTTCTTTCGACCATCCTCCATCCTCATATGCCCACTGACATTGGGGCACTGAAAAGGTCTTGGATGCAGCTGAGAGAAGAACGGGATTCTTACCGAGAAAAGTTCAACGAGCAAGAGAAGAAGATCCAGAAGTTGACTAGGCAGCTGGAGAACGAGCGGATTCTCAATGACTATGTCCGCACCGACAAGAAGAGACCATGGGAGCACTGATTGACCTTTGATTGTTTCTTTTCCAGTTTTTATTTACTTTTCAGCATTTCATTTCTTGTAACACCTTAAGGGCATCAGTTGAACAATTTGAATTCCAAAGTTTATCTAATAAAGTGTGTTTCCTTTCTGGTTTACAAATTTGAATCTCCCGATTGTCTTTGAAATCATGTCATACGCATTTCATCCCATGCACTTCATAACAGGTACCCATTACAGGTCTCTTATCTTCTTCGCTGTTTATTTCAGCACTCATCATGTCTGCTGAACCATCCACCGAGCAAGAAATCAAGGCCCTACAGGCCCAGAATGCCCAATTTCAAGAGCTGTTCATGAATCTAGCTAAGGGTCAGCAAGACCTAAAGACCCTGATTCTGAAAGAGAAGAAGAAGAAGAAGAGGACAATCCTGTTTAACACAGGTCACAGGTTTGGAAACAGGCTTCGGAATGAAGTTGATTTGACCACCTCATCTGGAGGGAAAGATAGTCCAGAGGAAAGGAGGGCTCCTAGCCCGGTGGTCTCCGACAACGAGACGGACTTCGACGAAGACCAGTATCCTCCTGCTGACGATAGATACAAACAACTGGAAGACTGGTTGAGTGCTATGGAAGTTCAGAAAGTGTCTGGTCTAGATTTTGGTGATCTAGGTCTATCATTTGTGGTGGTGATCCCCCATAAATCAAAGCACCAGCCTTTGCTAAGTATGACAAAGTTTCTTGTCCGAAGCTGCACCTCTGGTCATATGTAAGGAAGATTCAGCCGTACACCGTTGATAAGAACCTTTGGATCCATTTCTTTCAAGACAGTCTCTCAGGGACTCAGCTTGAGTGGTTCTACCAGTTGGACGGGGCTAGTATCCGCAGTTGGGAAGATTTGGCTACTGCTTTCTACAGGCAGTACCAGTACAACTCCGACCTCGCTCCCACGCGTACCCAACTCCAGGGTATGTCAATGGGAACGGGTGAAGGATTCAAAGATTATGCTCATAAGATGAGGGACCTCGCCGGAAGAGTGCAACCACCCTTGGCTGATCGGGAGCTTGTGGATATGTTTCTGGGGACCTTGTCCGGTCCATTTTTCAACCACCTGATTGGAAGCTCTTCATCTAGGTTTACAGAGCTTATTTTGACCGGTGAGAGGATTGAGGTTGGTATTAAGGCTGGTAAGATACAGAAGGGTGCCTCATCAAGCACCAAGAAGAAGCCCTTTAAGAAAGAGTCTAGTGCTGTCTATAGTTCAAGAAACCAGAATAGACCTGAACGCCGCCAAGATGTTAATGCGGTTGTTATTTCAAAACCCGCTGGTGCTCCTCAGCACAACAATCAACAAAAGGATGAGAGACCTCGAAGGCAATTCACTCGTCTCAACATGACCTTATCTCAGATTCTGCCACAGCTGCTGAAGACCAATCTGGTGATTCCAAGGGAAGCCCCGAAGAATCCCAACACTACATCACCAAAGTACAACCCTAATACCCGCTGTGCCTTTCACTCTGATAGCCCGGGGCATGAAATGGATGATTGTTGGGTTTTGAAGAACAAGGTACATGACTTGATTGATGCTAAGGAGATCGGGTTCGGAGCACCAGAAAAGCCTAAACAGGATGCAGGAGTGAATGCTATTGGGGACGACGATGATGAAGAGTTCGACATTGACAGCTGGATCTACCCAACTGCCAATGATGGATTAAGCAACTGGACAGCAAAGGATTCTATGCCCGTTTCTGTTATCACCCAGTAATGAAACTTTTTGTTTTGAATTTGTAACAGACAATGTTTTAAACTTTATGGCCCGGTATCTTACCCGGGGCACCGTGGCTTCATTTGTGAGGGCTTTATGTGTGTCATCTACATATATCATTAATAAAAGCATTGGACATTTCTTGCATTTCAAATTTTGTGCTCCTTGTTTTTCTTTATTATATATTGCAAAACAACTATTTTACACACACTCACATACACAGGTCTATATCCACTCTGGATCCCACTGATAACGACCCTGCTACTGTCAGTTATGACTTTGAAAGTCTGATCAACTTAGCCGAAGACAAAGGTGAAGATGATTGCGATGTGCCTGGTGAACTTGCTAGACTGCTACTTCAAGAAGAGAGAGCACCATACTACCTCCAAGCTACCAATTCCGATGTCTCCAAATTGCAGAAAGACCGTTGATCTCATACTTAAAAGTGCTGGATAATATAGAGAGACGTGCTGGGGAAGCATGACGAGTCTGGCCGAAAAGAGCATGCTACTTATTGCTTTAGCAAAGAGTTCACCGACTGTAAGATACGATGCTCACTGCTCGAGAGAATTTGCTACGCTTTGGCATGGGTTGTTCGCCGGCTAAGACAGTATATGCTGGCTCACACTACCCTGTTGATATCAAAGATGTAAACGTCTTGACGACACCTTGGCCTTTTGCAATGTGGGGCATTGATATGATCGGCGAGATCAGACCTACAGCATCCAACGGACATCGTTTCATCCTGGTAGCTATTGATTACTTTATGAAGTGGGTTGAAGCAGCTTCCTTTGCTACTATAACCAAGAACGTCGTGGCACGATTCATTCGGCACAATCTGATCTGTCGATATGGTGTACCAAAGAGGACCATTATGGACAATGGTACCAATCTCAACAACAAGATGATCACCGAGCTCTGCGAGCAATTCAAGATACAACATCATAACTCTTCTCCCTACCGGCCGAAGATGAATGGGGTTATCGAAGCGGCTAATAAGAACATTAAGAAGATTGTGCAGAAGATGACGGTGACGTACAAATATTGGCACGGGATGTTACCATTTTCTCTTCATGGGTACCGTACCTCAGTGCGGACGTCAACAGGGGCAACACCCTATTCCTTGGTATATGGTATGGAGGCAGTCATGCCCATTGAAGTACAAATACCCTCTCTTCGGATTATGAAGGATGCAAGTTTGAGCGAAGATGACTGGATTCAGACCCAGCTTGATCAGCTAAACCTAATTGACGAAAAGAGACTTACTGCTATTTGTCATGGTCAGACGTACCAAAAACGGATGATCAAGGCATTTAACAAGAAAGTCAGACGACAAGAGTATCAAGTTGGGGACCTGGTAATCAAGCGCATTATCTTACCTCAAGGTGATCCTAGGGGCAAATGGACCCCTACTTACGTAGGGCCATTTGTGGTTAAGAACATTTTCTCAAGAGGAGCTATGATTCTAACCAACATGGATGGTGACGACCTTCCTCACCCTACAAATGCATACATAGTGAAAAGATACTACGCATAATCAAAGACCCGCTAGGTTGATTGGCCTAGGCAAAAATAAGGGCTTCCCGGCGAACCAAAAGGGTTAGGTCAAAAATAAGGGATGAAAATAAAAAAAATCTGTACACCTGGCAAGTCGAAAACCTGAAAAGGCGGCTTGGGAAAAAAAGGGTATCCCGGTGGACTGAAAACCCGAAAGGGCGGTCCAAGCAAAAGTTAGGGATCAAAGCGTAACACTATGTCTCATTGGATCACCTCGCATCCAGACTTCGGTATCAACTATCAAGCTCGGACGACACTAATCAATCTGATTCATCTTCAACCAAGCAGCAAAGTGATGAGATGCTCGAGGACATAAAGGCAATAGCGGAGTTGGAACCCAGTGGGATCATTCACATGGCTGTCTTGTTTAGTTTTTCACAAATTTTGTAAATTCTATTATTCGGCGGCGTTCTCTTACAAGGACGACAACCTCTTGTACAAAAACGCCTATTTACAGGCCAAACTTCAAAATCAATACAATTCATTTTCAGACAAATTTCAAACTGTTTTTCCTTTATCTGTTTTGTCTTGCAAAGAACGTCCAAGGTTCATTTTTGATATATGCATTTGACATTAATTGCTGCTCATGAATGTTTAGATGCGAAACGAAAAAAGATTACGGGTAATATCAAAAACAGGGGTAAATAAGAATTGTCCGAACTGTTTAGTTGCTTTGTCCATCAGGTACAAAGGTAGATTCAGCTTAAGAATATGGCTAAGATTCTTTCACTTCCCGCAGAGTAAGACAGTAATAGTAGCTCTCTCCCAGCTGGGACTTGCAACTATGAACGAATCAACAATGCTCTCCCCAAGCAAAGTTTATCTACCATCAGCACTAAAAAGGTTTAATATCTCCGGCAGTCTTAATATTCCCCAGCAAAGTATAAGAATGTTCCCTGGCAGAATGCAAGATACCCCCCCAGTGGAGTCAATATTTCCCTAACACGGTCTGAAAAAGCTTCCCCAATAGAGTTGAATCATCATCCCCAGTAGACTCTAGAAGTTTATCCCCAGCGGAGTACAAAATAAATTCTCCCCAGCCAAGTTCAAAGGATCATTCCCAGCAGAATTCAGAGGATTATCCCCACAAAAGTCTAACAGGGTTATCCCCAGCAAGTTGCAACTGGAGATCATCCCCAGCGGAGTTCTTTCCTTTCACAAACAGGAATTCCATCCTCAACAGATTCAGTATCATCAGCAACGATAATCCATCCCCAGCGGAGCTTATCAGTGGAATCCTCAACATAGCATCTCTTCCCCACAGAGTAATCTCCTCATCAGTTTATTCCCCCCAACAGAGTCATCCTCCCCTGCAGGTTTATTCTCACCATCATCTTCGTTCGTCATCCCCAGCGGAAACAAAGAATTCAACTTTAGTCCCCAACAGCTATCCGGGATTTGTTTTCCCCAGCTAAAACATCACATTTCCATACATCATGATACATGCATATACGCATCATATAACACAATCTCATTTATGTTGAGAACATCATTGCTTGATCCATATCATGCATTGCATATGAATAACCTTTTCCTTTCAGGAAAGATGCAGTTAAATTATCAACTATGTGGAAGACCTCCTCTGGTCCAGTTAAATCGATTCCTAAAGATTTTTCTGATGCCGATCCAGTTGAAGTTATTCCAAGACCTTGTATAGTCCAGTTAAATCGATTCCTAAAGATTTTTCTGATGCCAATCCAGTCAAAGTTATTCCAAGACCTCCTCTGGTCCAGTTAAATCGATTCCTAAAGATTTTTCTGATGCCGATCCAGTTGAAGTTACAAGACCTCCTCTGGTCCAGTTAAATTGATTCCTAAAGATTTTCTGATGCCGATCCAGTTGAAGTTATTAGACCTTGTCTGGTCCAGTTAAATCGATTCCTAAAGATTTTTCTGATGTCGATCCAGTCAAAGTTATCCCGAGACCTCCTCTGGTCCAGTTAAATCGATTCCTAAAGATTTTCTGATGCCGATCCAGTTGAAGTTATCAGACCTTGTCCGGTCCAGTCAAATCGATTCCTAAAGATTTCTCTGATGTCGATCCAGTCAAAGTTACTCCAAGACCTCCTCTGGTCCAGTTAAATCGATTCCTAAAGATTTTTCTGATGCCGATCCAGTCAAAGGCCGTCTCTGGTCCAGTCAAATCGATTCCTAAAGATTTTTCTGATGCCGATCCAGTTGAAGTTATGTCAAGACCTTCTCTGGTCCAGTTAAATCGATTCCTAAAGATTTTTCTGATGCCGATCCAGTTGAAGTTATTACAAGACCTTGTCTGGTCTAGTTAAATCGATTCCTAAAGAATTTTCTGATGCCGATCCAGTCAAAGGCCTTGTCTGGTCCAGTTAAATCGATTCCTAAAGATTTTTCTGATGCCGATCCAGTTGAAGTTATTCCAAGACCTTGTCTGGTCCAGTTAAATCGATTCCTAAAGATTTTTCTGATGCCGATCCAGTCAAAGGCCTTCTCTGGTCCAGTCAAATCGATTCCTAAAGATTTTTCTGATGCCGATCCAGTTGAAGTTATTCCAAGACCTTGTCTGGTCCAGTTAAATCGATTCCTAAAGATTTTTCTGATGCCGATCCAGTCAAAGGCCTTCTCTGGTCCAGTCAAATCGATTCCTAAAGATTTTTCTGACGTCGATCCAGTTGAAGTTATTCCAAGACCTTGTCTGGTCCAGTTAAATCGATTCCTAAAGATTTTTCTAATGCTGATCCAGTCAAAGGCCTTCTCTGGTCCAGTTAAATCGATTCCTAAAGATTTTTCTGATGTCGATCCAGTTGAAGTTATCCCAAGACCTTGTCTGGTCCAGTTAAATCGATTCCTAAAGACTTTTCTGATGCCGATCCAGTCAAAGGCCTTCTCTGGTCCAGTCAAATCGATTCCTAAAGATTTTTCTGATGCCGATCTAGTTAAAGTTATCCTAAGACCTTGTCTGGTCCAGTTAAATCGATTCCTAAAGATTTTTCTGATGCCGATCCAGTCAAAGGCCTTCTCTGGTCCAGTCAAATCGATTCCTAAAGATTTTTCTGATGCCGATCCAGTTAAAGTTATCCCAAGACCTTGTCTGGTCCAGTTAAATCGATTCCTAAAGATTTTTGTGATGCCGATCCAGTCAAAGGCCTTCTCTGGTCCAGTTAAATCGATTCCTAAAGATTTTTCTGATGCTGATCCAGTCAAAGTTAATCCAAGACCTTGTGTGGTCCAGTTAAATGGATTCCTAAAGATTTTTCTGATGCCGATCCAGTCAAAGTTAATCCAAGACCTCCTCTGGTTCAGTCAGATCGCCGATAAGATCTCCTTGATTCATATTCCAGTCGAAGTTCACACCACCTGTTAACAGTCTCCAAATGGCATCTGTAAGCCCATTCCCGACATCACAATGCTGATACCATTTCATGCGAGTGCAAATTTCTGGGCACTCTAGTGTTCAATCATCTTCCACCTTCGGATCACGAAAGGCCCGAAAGCCAAACTATATCCTCAGGTTTAAGAAGATTGAACAGGGGAAGATGTTGTACCCTAAAATTTTCCCTCTCATATTTCTCAAGACCTTGCAAGAAAGATCCCCAAATGGCTCAAGATTGCTCAAGAATTGGAGAGTCAAGCCACCTCCTAAGGCAGTCAATCTCAAATTAGGGTTTTGTGTTGCATCAAGGTCCTTACATCCAAATGACCTCAAGTGTTCCCCAATGTCCTAATATGTTCTCAAGTTCATCCATGTCAAATTTCAAGCCTTGCAGAGAAAGTTTGGTCAGTCAATTGCTCAAGAGGTCCAAAAATCGACTGTGCTAGGGCAAAAGTCAACTGTGACCTATAAACAGTCATCCTTCAAGATTTTTTGCCAACATTCTCATTTTTAAGGATATTTAATCATTTGATCAAGGGTTTATCATGATTCATCAAGGATTGCTCAAAATTCATCAAGACTCAAAAGTTGCTAAATTAGGGTTTTGTAGGAAAAGTCAACTCAATTTTGACCAAGCATAACTTTCTCATACTTTATAAGAAATGACCCATCCAAATCTCATTTTGAAGAGGATTCAATTTCCTACAATCCATCTTCAAACCCCAAGATCAAAAAATGCACTCACAAAAAGTTACAAATTTGGACATTATAGGTCATTTTTGAAAGTCAACAAAAACACATTTTTTTACAAAGCTTATAACTTGAGAATGGAATATAAAAATGAGATGAGACAAAAAGGGTTCTTTAGAGGACATCTCAACCTTTCTAAAAAGTCCAAGAATAATTCGAAAAGTTAAAAATTGAAGATGTTATGCATTGTTGAAGTTGGGCATTTTTCCAAAATTGCCAAAAGCAACTATCCTCAAACTTCAAATTTTGTCAAATGGGCCCACTTTTTTCCACTTGATTTGATCTTGTCACACTAAACACGTGTCCTAGATTCAGCCTTGTGTCCATTTATTAATTTTTATATTTTATTTGATTTTTATTGAATTAATTCATTTTAAATCAATTTAAATCCAAATAAAATCTAAATATTGATCATTTAGGATCTTTTTTATTGATATAGGTCTTAAATATCATCATGGACATAATCAAATCCGAATCAAGCCATATCATGAACAAAATATTGGATTTTTGACCAATTTGGAAGCTTTTCAATGGAGAATCAAATCATATCTCCAAACATCAATGCATAAAGATTCAAAGTCCAAAACTTGACCTAACTCATTCCATATTACTTATACAAGGCAAATGCACGAGAATTAGAGGTTAGAAGCTGCAGAAACACCAAAAACCAAACTTGGAAAATTGTCAAAAAAGCTTGAAACTAAAATCACACCTAGAGGCCTATTCAGAACCAAAACTCAACGTAGATCAATTGCTGGACGTTCACTGAGTCAGTAGCAATCAAAAGCAAGCTCCCAGACCCTCTCAATCGCGCTGTAAGTCCTTCAAAAAACCGCTCTGCACTTGAAATCGCATCCTCATATTCTTGCGCTTTCTTGGCAAAATCTTTACATATTCATGCTTGTCGTTCCATTTAGAAGCTTTCTGCATTATTTTATTGTGTTTATATGACCTATAGTGCCATACCCGAATCTAGGGTTCTTGGTTCTTGTTTTTGGGGGTTTTAGTTTCAGGCAAAATCAATGCAAGTAATGGATATAGGCGTGTTCAGGAGGGAGAGGCAAGCATGACCATGGTCTTGGAACTAATTTCCATGGCCTTAAATTGATTTTAGGAGACACCTATGGATTTAGCTGCAGATACAAATCCGCAGGTAAATATCCAGGGTTCAGTGGAGAAGACGAAGATGTGTCCCCATCCTATTGCTCCATTCAAATCTCGCGCGTGTTTTTTTATAATTCTGGCATATTATTTGTTTTCTCCATATAATAATAATTGTCTATTATAATAACAAATGGAAAGCAGTGGCGCAGTGGTAGGCATGTTGTTCAATGGCTTGCAGGACCTCGTTCGAATCCCAGGTCCCCAACATATTTGTTGTATTTTTCTTCCAGGTATTCCAATGCAAAGCTAAGCGTGTGGTTCACCATACATCATCATCCAATCATCTGCCAGATGGCCCCAGGCCAGATCTGGTGGCCTAGAATGAAAAACCATCATACACTCAAGTCAACGTGCGCATGGAGAATCAGAAAAGTCCACCAGGCCTGCGTGTAAATGGGCCATCAAATTGCCAGTCTCACCTCCTTTCAGGCCCAAACCCCCCCTTGAGTATTTCTATTTCTTTTTTATTTCATTTATTTATTTGTATTGATTAATTATTTTTATTTTCTAACTAACCAATTAAAATCTTTTTCTTAATAAAATTAAAAAAACCAAAAATATTTTATTTATTAAAATTAAATTCAGCACTTTATTTTTGTAAATAAATATTAATTCAATTAATTTAGTTAATTAGGAAATAACTTTAATATTTTTGCAATAATTAAAATTAATTCAGATAATTAGGGTTTTTACTAACATTGATTAATTTATTTTATTTCTTTAAATATCCAAAAATCCAAAAATATCTTTTTCTTAATTAATTAATTAATTAATTTAATTAACTTAGTTTATTTCCTTTTAATTAAAAAAATAACAAAAAAAATATTTTCTTTCAAAAAGTGTCAAAACCCTAAAAAATGCGCCCGATTTAATTTTCCCGCATGCGATCCATTTATGATATTGATGTAATTGTTTCCTGGAATGTAATAGTTTTAATAGGACTTTAACTTATTTTATCGCTTTATTTTACTTTCCGCATTTTAATTTCAAGGGTTGTTTTTGGCGATGTAAATACTCGACGCCTTGTAATAGTTAGATTTAATTTTCGCAATTTATAAACTGTTAGATGTTTGATAATAGGGAATGCATGACAAGATCAAATGTTTGAACCTAAAATCAACATAGATAACTATTGACATGTACAAAGATAAAATTAACCGAAAATAACACACTCGCACATGCGCACTCTTAGGGTACACCTCCCTTGGTTGCCTTCGAACGTGGTCATTGAGTATAGGAAGTTTTAGAGGTCGCCCTCTTGTCCAAAGATCATAGTTGTCTCGAAACGGTTGCCTCAGAAAAATGATCTAAGACATTAGGGTTACCGCTAAGGCGTCCTAACATTGCTTTAGTGACCACACGTCCCTTAATCGAATTGACCCTTAAAACTCCAACGACGGTGCTACCTACTCATCAATAGTGGGATAGCATTGTCTAAAGGACATTAGCACGGATTGATTCCTTTTTCGAGTAGGTAGATGGTTCTTAAGTACTTGCTCTTTCAAAACAAAACAAAACTTTTCGCACTTACACCTTTCAAACAAAAACTCTTTTCAAACCCACAAACACAAAGAAAAGCAAAATTTTGAAAACACTTTGAGCAAGTACCTAAGAGCCTGTGGATAACCACGGATAGAAAGGGTGCTAACATCTTCCCTTTCTATAATCTACCCCCCGAACCCGAGAAATATCTCGAAAAAGGAATTTTCCTGTGCTTTTTTCCTTTCCTTGTTGGATAAAATAAAAGTCGGTGGCGACTCTTGCTTACCGCGACATTTTGCGAAAACAAACGCAAAATGCAAACCAGCATTCCAAAAAACAGTCAGTTCTCTCCCACCGTATCACAGATATCATGATCAATTCGAATCAAGGCTGATTGGGACAAAAAAGGCATAGTTTGGCTCAATATAACAAGTTTACATATGCCATGAAAATCAAATCAAATCTTTAAAAATTCCAAAGATGTGATTAGTTTTTACAACCCTAATGCACTCTATGATATATATTGAATGTATCCAAGGCAAGAACTAGGGTTAGAGGCCGTGCATAGCCAAGAACAAAACTGAAAAAAATCAAGAAAAAGTGGAAATCATTTTTCAATCCACAAGGAGTTTCAAAGCATTTCAAGAGTACCAATCCCTTCCCAGACATCCCAGGAAGCGATTCCAATCACTCCCAAGTCTTGAAACGCCCAAAATCGTGCTATACACCTCCCACGGTTTGCCCAAAAGCTTGATTCTGATTTCACTAATTCACGCATCTTTAACACTTTTGATTGTTATACTCATGTTTATCATCGTGTTTGCAAGCTAATCCCTCCATTTAATTGTATTTTTGATGCCTGTACATGATATTGCCATAGTTAGGGTTTTGTGTTCTTGTTTAGGGGTTTTCAATGCAGGTAAAATTGGGCGTTGATTCTGGTACGATGATGCTCGTGAGGATAAGAAGAGTTGATTGGTACCAGCCATTGTCATTTATCTTGAGCATATGCAATTTTTGAGATGCACAGGTATGTACCTACAACAAAGAAACCATAGGTAAAAGTTCTGTTGCCTAAAACGACGGTTTGGGGAAGAAGACGATGCGTGGCACTCACTAGTTGGGTGGTTTGAATTTTCGCGCATTTTTGTATGAATACATCACGTGATTTGATTATATTGTTTATTTCTATTATATGCATAAACAAACAAAGCAGTTCAGTTGGCAGCGTGGTACTGGGAACGTGCATAAGGGCCTGGGTTCGATCCCCAGGTTCCAACCTTTGTTCATATTTTTTTTTTCATGAGATCAGGTACACTACAGCCTCAAGTGTCCACCATATGCCATCAACATCTGGCCATCAAACACGTCTCCAGCCCAGATCCAATGCCTTTCCATTGAAGGTCCATCATGCACCTCAAGTCAACATGCGCATCAGATCCAGCAAAGTCAAACAGGCTTGGATTGTTGGCCCCAGAATTTCAACAACATACCCCCTCTTCAGCATTGCTATCAGGCCCATTATTGTTTTCTTATTTCTTTTATTTTATTTAATTCTTTTAATATTTCTTTTATTTATTCTTAATTCACAAATTCATCTATTTTTCATAAAATCATAAAATCAAGAAATCAAAAAAATTAGAATTAGACTTTTTTTATCAAAATTAATTTTGTTAATTTAATTTAGTTTAACTTAGGGAAATTTTAACTTGTTTTTTTATATAAATAAAATTAAATTTAGATTAGGGTAAATTTTTGATTTAATTCCTTTATTTTTTCTCAAATAAATAAAAATACAAAAATAGGTTTTTAGAGTGAATTAATTTATTTTTATTAATTTAAAATTAATTAGAACTTAGGGATTTCTTTTAATTTTTCATTATTTTCTTAAAACATGACAAAAATTTTTTTTAATCAATCGTCAATAGGTTTAGTCAAGGGTCAAAACCCTAGTCGTTTCGTATTTGATTCATCGCGCGTTTATTATTTACTTTGACGATATTTTTGTAACTGTTCATGGTTTGTAATAGTTTAATTTAGGGTTTTATTTACTGTTTAAATTCCCGGGTTTTTTTGGCTATGTAATTAATCCCCCACCCCGAAGCCTTGTAATAGCGTAGATTTATTTTCTCGCATTTTTAATTCCCGCAAATATTTAATTGTTTAGATGTATGCTAATAGGATTATATGACAAGAATGCATGACAAATTAATATAGTTAGAAAACCCTAATGTGCAAAAATAAATAACTGAAACAAATCACTCGCACATATCACTCCTAGGGTATACTCTCACTTCGGTTGCCTTCGGTAAATGATCATTAAGCATAGGGTGTCTTAGTGGTTGCCCTCCTGTCTAAAAAAGATCAAACGTCCCATTCGAATGTTGCCTCGAAAATGTTGCCTCGAATATGATCTTAAGACTTTAGGGTTACTACTAAGGTATCCTAACATTGCTTTAGTGATCGTACGTCCCTTTCGAATTGACCCTTACAAACTCCAACGATGGTGCTACCTATTTATCAATAGTAGGATGGCGCTGTCTAAAGGAACAAGAATAGAAACAATATTTTTTTCGAGTAGGTAGATGCTAGTAGGTACTTGCTCAAATCAAAACTTTTCACACTTTCACATTTCAAAATAACTTTCAAAACAACTTCGTCACACCTTTGAGGACTGATACAAGGGTTATCATGAAGTCAAACTTTTCAAAAACAAAGCACACACACAAGCAATTTTAAAAAGATGAGCAAGTACCTAAGAGCCCATGGAAAACCATGGATAGAAAGGGTGCTAACACCTTCCCTTTCTATAATCTACCCCCCGTACTCAGAATATCTCGAAAAAGGATTTTTTTCTGTACTTTTTTCCTTTCCGATTGGATGAAATAAAAGTCGGCGGCGACTCTTGCTTACCGTGACATTTTGCAAACACAAAAATGCAAAACTCAAAATGCAAACCAACATCAAACAGTCGGTTCTTCCACCGTATCACAGTATGCATATGCTATGATGTATTGTGAAATGATGTATGAAGGAAATATGTCGTTGAAGCGTATCAGTAGCTCCTTATAATAATGTCTAGCTGGGGAAAATAAATCCCGGACTGTTACTGAGGATGAAGAAAGTGATTCTTTAATTTCTGTTGGGAATAATTTTTCTTGGGATTCCCGCTTTCTGTTTGAGGATACTCCGCTGGGGATCTTCGACTTCTACTTGAGGATAGAGGCATTCAAGGAGAGTCGGTTGTTCGCCGTTATTTTTGTTGAAGGATTTGATTCTTACGTACCCTGACTGGGGATAAAAGAGATGGATATTCCTTCGGTGTGCTATCTGTCCAGGTTTCAAATATCGTGGCAACTTTTCTGGGGATGACAACTTTGATTAAACTTTGCTGGACAAGAGAATTTTGTTAGGGATTTTATGGAATTAGATAAATAAACTCTATTGGGGAATTAAATCATGTAGACCATGTTGAGGAAATAAACTCTGATGGGGATTGGAATTTCATAGGCTGCGCTGAGGAAGTCTCCACTGTATGCTGGGGAAATGATCAAACTTCCTTATATGCTAGGGGACTTATTGGGGAAGATGATTGTGTCAAGCTATCCATCATGGATATGGAGGTGAACTTCTGGAAGATGCCCCAATTTCTGTCTGAGGGCATATTAGACATGCTAGGGAATATATCTTTTTTGGAGATGAGCTTGTGAAGATAGCTCTGTAGAGATAGTTCCATGGAGATTTCTCTATGGGGTTTTGTGGATGACTTGAACATTATCCTAACTCCTAGAGTCTTTAGTAAATGCTGATCAGAGTGATAAACAAATGATGAGATAATGGGACATAGTCGTACGCTTTAATCCTTAACTTTTTCCTGGACAGTCTTTTTAGATTTTCAGTCCACCGGGATACCCTTTTTTAACCAAGCCTCCTTCTCAGGTTTTGATTTGTCGGGTGTACAATTTTATTTATATGTCCCTAATTTTTGCCCGAACCCTTTTGGTACGTTGGGATGCCCTTATTTTTACCTAGGCCAATCAACATAGCGAGTCTCTTTTCATGCGTAGTATTTTTGACTATGTCCGTGTTCACAGGGCGCGGGGAATTTTCATTGTCCATGGTAGTAAGTGTTGTAGCATTGCCAGAAAATATTTTCTTGATCATATGTGGCCCTTCATATGCGGGAGTCCATTTTCCCCTAGGATTAGTCTGGTGCACCCGATGTTTGAAGTTATTGATCAACCATTGATTACCAGGTTTTTGATAGTCTTGACCTTCCTCAGTATTTTTCTAAGAACTGTCATGGCAGAATGACACCATCTGATACTGCTGACATAGACAAGCAATTTGGTGATACCGAAGATTCAATTTTCATAGTGGATTGTGCTGAAACTCATGATCAACATAACATGCCCCAAGTGATTCATATGGATATCTTCCCCTGGATACATAACACTTTTGAGAGATTCTTTGAATCTTGACTTGACTACCACAGATGAGTTGGACAACAACATGTCATGCCCCTTGATTTATAACCAATTGTGTCCATGAAAGGCCTGTTACTAGAAGTGTCTTTCTCTTTGACCCATCCTATGAAGTAATTCTATCCATTGGGAGGATTTTCATTCATTGAATATTTGTCATGCGAATTTATCTGCTGTGAAACACTTAGTCATATGCAAATAGTGGTATTAAAATGCAAAGCTTATGTCTGTCTTAAAGTTTAAAAAAATTCATTTTTTAGTAAAACAAAATTTGTAAGAATGTGATATCAACTCAAGATTTATATTAAGCCTTATAGGAGTCAGGATACCTTTTTGTAACAATATGTTTTTGAACTAACCCATGCTTCAGTTAGGACTTTGAAGGGTTGTAACGTGGCTTGATTCACGGTCCAAGAAATAAAGGATAAAGGATCAAAGTTCATTTGTACCCAACCCACTCTCCATGATGTCCTTCAGTCCTATACTCAGTTAATTATGCATTTAGGTTCCAATAGAGTTTGGAATTATAGCACTGATACTTGGTGATGGTTCAGAAACTGAAAGTTTATTTGAGAAGGCAGTCATTTTTTCTTGTAACATATTTATTTTGTTGAGGATTTATAGCGACCTGTTTTTGACTTTATTATCCCTAACTTTTGCCTGAACTATTTTATTTGAGATTATAGTAAGCGGGATGCCCTAGTTTTTTCCCTAAGTCTCCTTCATAGGTTCGACTTAGTGGGCTTTTCTTTTGAAAGATAATGATTATCCGACTTAATGATTACTGGGAACCATCACTGATTTTTGATTTAGAAGGATGTCTTTAATACTATCTACTATGTACAAAGGAAAAGCTTGCGATTGAATTCACAATTGAATTAACTGTGAAACTACCCTACCCCAGTTATGATTAAGGGTTTCAATTTGTGTGAAAAAGAAAACTCTTATTTCTTAGGCTCAAAGGGGCTAACTAGGGACTAACTTCCTTATATCTCCATTGTTTAGGAATTGAAGCAACGCCTGTACATCATCAACAAGGTCTATTTAAAAGCATACTGTATGAGATTATGGTATCATTTCTGTCATCCTTCCTCTAAAGGCTTATAGCTTTTAATGAGAGTTGAATATCACAAAAAGGAAGTAAAAAGCACAGTTTAAATATAGTGAAAACGAATGGATTAATTCAAGACAAACATATGCAATTCATTAATGTAAAAAAACAAAGTTTGACATAAAGATAAGTGTTCAAACAAACAAAAGAAATTACAACTGAAAATTCAAATGAACTAAACGCTCTCAATCTTAGTCATGATTTGGCATGGGAGCAGTGATCATATTAGGAGTCTCAGGAGGGTCAAACTCAATCTCCTTAGCATCAATCATATCTTGAATCTTGTTCTTCAATGCCCAACAACTATTTGCATCATGTCCAGGACTTTTAGAATGGTATGCACACCTTGTATTGGGATGATAGCTAGGAGCAAAAGTGTTAAGATTTCGAGGAGGATCCTTAAACGTAATTGTTGTACCCCAAAATTTGCCCTCCCATATTCTTCAAGATTTGCCAACATCAAGGTTCAAAACCTCTCTAGGGTTGCACAGTCCAATTGCCTCCTAACACAGTCAAAATTAGGGTTTTGGTTCTGGCCAAGAAAATGAGGTTTCCAAGGGTCCAATCAAGTCCCATATGACCATAAACATTGTCAAGCATTCATATGTCAAGTTTCAAGACTCACAGCATCAAATTGCACAGTCAAAAACCCTAAATGCTTCACAGTCAACTGCAGGGGCAAAATGGTCATTTGACAGTCAAAAGTCAAATTTTTGGTCAACATCTTATTTTGAAGCCACAAACATCATTTGATCAAATCTTGATCATGATTCTCAAGGCATGGCTCAAAAAGTCTCAAGATGCAAAAGTTTCTATTTTGGGACAGTTGAAAAAGTCAACTGCAAATTGACCAAAGCATAACTTCTTCATGGTTTATTAGAAAAATCCCATCCAAAGCTCATTTTTAAGATAATGACATTTCCTACAACTCATCTTCACACTTCAAGTCCAAGAAATGCTCTCACAAAAAGTTATCAATTTCAACATTATAGGTCATTTTCAAAAGTCAACAAAAAGGCACTTTAAGTCAAAGACCATAACTTGAGATTGGTAAATCAAAATGACATGGGACCAAAGACATTGGTTAGAGGACTTCAAGACCTTTCCAAAATGTCCAAGAACATGATCATAGCTTCAAAATTGAGCAAGATATGCCTTGTAGAAGTTGGGAAATTTTTGGGAATTTTGAAAAGTCAACTTTGCTTCAAAAGCTCCAAAATTGCTAATGGGCCACAAATTCTTCCATGAATCATTACCCAAAGGCTATGCACGACCCACTAAGCTCAAAGGGAGTTATTTTCTTATTTTTGATTAATTATTTGAATTTTTATTATCATTAATTCATTTAATTAAATTTAAATATAAGAAAAATACCAAATCATGTTTTTAAATCTTTTTTATGCAGCAAATATCCTCCACACATGTAAGAGATCTTGTGCATCAATCAAAAGGGACAAAATCATCCATATTTGGCAAGTTTCCATGGAAAAAAGATTGGAAAAAGATATGAACAAATTCAAAAATCAAAAACATTAATACATGGACTTTGGGCTTGTTTTCTTAACCTGATTTCACTCAAATACATATACACAAGATAACCTAATGCTCATACACACGAAAAGCTGCTGGGAGGCCATAGAACAAAGTTGCATTTTTCACCAAAATTTTGAAATCTGAAAACCTAGTTAGAGGACAATTCAAAGCTCCAAAAGCATTCCAATACATTTCCAAAGAATCCAGGAGTCGATTACAATCAAAACCAAGTCTCCAGACCTCAAGAATTGGTAGAACGACATCACACTTTTCACAAACTTTTCCATAATCGTGTTTTACTTTTCATGCATTATTCATGAGTTTTAATGGTTGATTCTTGCTAATATTGATGTTCTGAAGCTAATGGTACCCTTTAATTGAACTAACAATGCCTATATCAAAATCTGCCATTAACGTTTTCTAGGTTTTCAGAGTTCCAAATTTAGGGGTTTTCACATATGGCAAAATTGAACCACCAAACCTATGCCATTGGATTCGTGACCTCAAGACAAGACCAACCAACACCTCGCGCCCTTTTTATATTACATCATGGGCTATTCGTTATTTTTACAGGTCTTGTTTAGTGGGGGTTTAAAACCCCCGCTATTTGTTTCATAATTGCAGGAAAGATGAGGAAGAAGATGGACGTGGCTTATGATGACTGGATCGTTTGAATAATGGCGCGTTTTTTCTTGTTGTATATCACTGATTTTTGTTTTCTTTTATATTATTCGTGTTCCACTATGTTAACAAAGAAACGTGCTAGCCTGGATGGTTGTTGAGGTGTCCTGCAGGTACTGGGACCTGGGTTCGATTCCCAGGTCCCCCCAAAACGCTTAATAATTTTTGTTGCAAGGTATTCCAACGTAGCATATCCTCAAAGGTCCACCATATGCCTTCACATGCTGGCTTGCCACGTAATCAGGATGACCAATATGAAGGCTACAGGATGAGGACCATCATACGCCTGGGTCAACTGCTCCACACGTGATCCCTGAAAGTCAAAAAGGGCTTGTTCTGTTGGGCCAAAATGCTTCAAACAAACCTCCCTTTGGGGCCAGACACCCCCATGGTTTGCATCATGTTTATTTTATTTATTTATTTGATTTTCCTTTTGATTCTTTTAATTGTTTTTAATTGTTTCCTTTAATTTCACAAATTAATTTTCACAATAACAAATCAGAAACTAAAAAATATATTTAATTATTATTATTTCACCATTAATTTATTTTTGTAAATAACCTTTAATAATAAATTTAGTTAATTTAGGTTTTCAATTTTAATACTTTTTCTTAAATAAATAAAATATGTAGAAATTAGGGTTTCTAACCTTTTTATCTTTTTTTCAATAAATAATTTTCTCATTATTATTATTATTATTATTAAATATTTTTGTAAATAAATATGTAAAATAATCAATTAGCATAAATTAGGTTTTAAACTTTAACCTTTTCTTTAATAATTAAAAAATATTTAGAACTAGGGTTTCCTTCTAATTTTAAATTCTTTTCTTATTTCATTAAATACCAAAAACATAAAAAAAACATTTCTTTTCTTTTAATTAAATAACTCTAGTTTCAATTTATTCAATTTAATTTCAAAAGGGTCCAACGCCCTCGAACGTGCAACTTTAATTCTTTCGCGCATTTATTCTTATTTTTTTCTTTGTGAATATTATGTAACTGTTCAAGCCATGTAATAGTAACTAGGTTTTACTTTCCGCATTTTTATTCAAACGGGTCTTTGTTAATTTGGCGATGTATAGACCCACGCCTTGTAATAGCGTAGGATTTTACTTTCCGCATTTAAATTTCCGCACTTTTAAATTCTAATGACATGAAAGAATGTATGGCCTAAATTAAAAACAAGCGTAGATCACCATGATACATGTACAAGATAAAACATAACATGAAAACAACACACAAATTCACACACCACTCTTAGGGTAAGCCTCACTGTTGCATTGCCCTCGAAATGTGGTCGTCGAGTATAGGACGTTTTAGTAAGTCCTTATGTCCATGATCTATGGCATAGGGGTAGCTTCTAAGGTGTCCTACTGTTGCTCTGGTGACCACACTGTCCCTAACAATCGAATTGACCCGATCACCTCCAACGGTGGTGCTACCTACCTCTCAATGGTAGGATGGCACTATCTTAAGGACTTTTACACAGCCTAATTCCTTAGGGTAGGTAGATGACTCATGGATACTTGCTCTATTCAAAAACAAATCAAAAAACTCTTTTCACACCGACACTTTTCAAAAAGCTTTCAAAACAATTTTTCAAACACTCTTGAGGACTGATACAAGAGTTATTCCGAAACTTTCAAAGAAACTTTTTCAAACCCACTCACGATTGAAAAGCAAACACTTTTGAAAACAAAAATGAGCAAGTATCTAAGAGCCCATGGATAACCATGGATAGAAAGGGTGCTTACACCTTCCCTTTCTATAAATCTACCTCCCGAACCGAGAAACTATCTCATAAGGAATTTTGCTGTGCTTTTGTCCTGTCCATGTTGGAGAAAATAAAAGACGGTGGCGACTCTTGCTTCCGCGACATTTCGCGAACCAGCGTTAAATAGTTAGTTCCAGATCCACCAATCACAGAACTGGCGACTCTGCTGGGGATATACTTAAAGTGAGGTGTACCTTAGGACTAAGATCACTTGTGTTTTCAATTGTTGTGCTTGTTTGCTTTATTATTGTGGGCTGCATCGGAGTTACATAGATCCTAACCCGGATCTGGGGATACCCTGTTAGGTAGCATAAGCTGTGAGGGACCTGTCCGGCGTAGACCGACATGGGTGAAGCAGTGGCTACTTTGGTGTGGCACCTTGGTGTGTACCGATATCCCTTGTGTCGCAACGAGGAGAATATGGGTCTTCTGAGGAGTCATTAAGCACCAACCGACCTTAGAACCTTAAATGACCCAACTTGGCCAATAGAACAGTAGCAGTATGCTACGCCCATTGAGGCTAAACTCTCGCGATGGTTCTGGCCGCAAGAAAAGATTGCGATGCTGGAGTTATGACCGATTGAGGGTAGTCAGTGATATTGGGATCCTCTAGAACCGGGTTACTTCTGATAGGACAGGTCTTAACCAACAAACTGAAAGAGGGTAATACCTAGACCCCATGCTGGCCTAAACTCTAAGGGCTTGTCTTGTGTGACTTGTGTGCCTTATCATGTTTGCCTTTGTGAATATTTGTGGTGTGCTTTATCATAACATCATGCCATCATAAACATTGCATGCATCCTGCATAAGGACTGACCATTTCAAAGACAAGAGGGTTTCACCTTTGCTCTGTTTTGTAGGACATCATGATGCCTATGCGAAGGAATACTATCCGGTTCAACTTTGTTCACCCACCTGAATTGCTTGAAGAGTTGGTTAGCAGAATTCCAAATACTACTTCCTTCATCCAGAGGCATGGTTCTCTTCTCAGTTTAGTCACGGTAAAGGGGGACCAACAACTGATGAGTGTCCTGACACAGTTTTATGACCCTCTGTACCAGTGCTTCACCTTTCAAGACTTCCAGCTGGTCCCTACCCTGGAAGAGTTCTCTGATTTACTTGGTATCCCTATCTTGGATCAGACTCCCTTCACCGGTTGGGAAAAGACTCTTAGGCTTGAGGAGATTGCTTCAGCTCTTCCTTTGACCCACCAAGAGGTAATGGACAAATGGGTGACTAGAAGCAAAGTTAAGGGTTTCTTGGCCAAGTTTCTGGTTGGTAAGGCTAACAGTTTCTGGAATGACCTGGACTTTAGGGTGTATGAAGACATTCTGGCTCTCTTAATCTATAGTCTAGTCTTGTTTCCTAATCCTGATAACTTCATTAATGTCACTGCCATAAGGATCTTCATGTCTCGGAACCCTGTGCCTACTCTCTTGGGTGACATCCTGCAACAACTTTATGCTCGTACTGCCCGAAGATGAGGAACTCTGTGGTGTTGCATCCCTTTGTTAGTGAGGTGGTTTATTTCGCACCTCCCTAAGTTCGTGCTGAAGAACAAAGAAGGAAGAGGTTGGGCTCATAGGTTAATGTCTCTCACTGATAATGACATCATTTGTACTCTCAGAGGTTTGGATGAGGTAGCTGTTATTGATCGTTGCGGAGAATACCCCAATGTTCCTTTGATTGGTACCCAGGGAGGAATCTCTTATAATCCATGTCTAGCTCTCCGTCAGTTTGGAAGGGCCAGAAGAACAGGGCCTCATGAGATGTTGGTGCCTCACATCAGTTTTGAGTTTCAGGTAGATAGTGACGAGCTGCGTCGTAGGTTCATCAAGGCTTGGGACAGAATTCACAAAGCTGACCCACAAGAGTTGGGACCAAAGACTTCTCTACCTATGGAAGCCTACTACAAATGGGTCCGCATTCGTGCTCAGAAGTTAGGTATGATGTATGAAGCTGTCAGACCCGTCATTCTTGAATATCCTGATAGAGATGGGGCTCCTCCAACTATTCTCCCTCCTCAGATACCTACCGATATTGAGACACTAAAGAGGTCTTGGGCGCAACTGCGAGAAGAACGGGATTCTTATCGGGAAAGGTTCAACGAGCAGGAATTGAAGATCCAGAAGCTGACAAAGCAGTTGGAGAATGAGCGAGCTCTGAATGACTACATCCGTACTGAGAAGAGGAGACCCTGGGATCAATGATGAACTTTGGATATTCTTTTACAGTTTTATTTCCCTTTTCGGTATTTTCATTTTATGTAACGCCTAAGGGCAACCTGTTGAACAATTTAAATTGCAAAGTTGAATCTAATGAAGTGTGTTCCTTTTTGTTTGCAAAGTTGAATCCTGATTGTCTTTGAAAACATAAATCATACGCATCCCATTCATCATGTGCATAGCAGGTACTCTTCTTTTCAGGTTGCTTAATGTTCTTCGCTGTTTATTTCAGCATCATGAACCCTGAATCATCTACCGAGCAGTCCATCAAGGCCCTTCAGGCTCAGAACGCCCAATTTCAAGAGCTGATTATGGGTTTGGCCCAAGGTCAAGAGGAGTTGAAGGCTCTGCTGGTTAAGAAGAAGAAGAAGAGAACTTTATTGTTCAACACGGGCCGGAGGTTTGGTAACACATTGCAGAATGAGGTTGATCAAACTGGTTCTTCTGTAGGAAAAGGCAGTCCCTAGGGGGGAAGAGTCCCTAGTCTGGTGGTCTCTGACAACGAGACTGATTTCAATGAGGAGCAGTATCCTCCAGCTGAAGACAGGTACAAGCAGTTGGAAGACCGTCTGAATGCCATGGAAATTCAACAAGTGCCTGGTTTGGATTTCGGAGACTTGGGTTATCTTCTGGTGTAGTCATCCCACACAAGTTCAAAGCACCATCTTTCGCAAAGTATGACGGGGCGTCCTACCCTAAGCTACATCTCAGATCTTATCTGCGGAAGATCCAACCATACACTGTGGACAAGAACTTGTGGATCCACTTCTTCCAGGAGAGTCTTTCAGGGACTCATCTCGAATGGTTCTATCAGCTGGATGGAACCAAGGTTCGTAACTGGAAGGAGTTGGCTACTGCTTTTTACAAGCAATATCAATATAATGCCGACCTCGCTCCTACACGTACCCAACTCCAGGGTATGTCGCTAGGATCGGGAGAAGGTTTTAAGGAGTATGCGCAGAAGTGGAGGGACCTGGCTGGCAGGGTGCAGCCACCATTAACCGACTGTGAATTAGTGGACATGTTCTTGGGGACCCTATCTAGGCCGTTCTTTAATCATCTCATTGGTAATTCATCTGCAGGGTTCACAAATCTCATTCTGACTGGGGAAAGGATAGAGGCTGGCATGAAATCAGGGAAAATTCAGAAAGGTGCGTCCTCAAGTTCTGAGAAGAAGCCTTTTAAAAAGGAAGCCAGTGTTGTGTATGGGCCTAGAAGGCAAGATAAACCAGAACGCTGCCAAGCTGTCAACGCGGTGGTAATTGCAAAGCCTGCTGCCGCTCCTCGGCAACCTAACCAACCAAGGGGAGAGAGACCCAGAAGAGAATTCACTCGGCTGAGTATGACCTTGTCGCAGATCTTGCCGCAACTGCTATCGACCAACTTGGTAACCGTCAGAGAGGCTTCGAAGGTTGTGAACACTACCTCTCCTAAGTATAATCCAAATTCCCGCTGTGCTTATCACTCCGATAGCCCGGGGCATTCTACTGATGATTGTTGGGCCCTGAGAAATAAGGTTCAGGACCTTATCGATGCGAAGGAGATACAATTTGAGGTACCCGAAAGGCCAAATGTTGTGACTGCTCCTATGCCCCAGCATGGAGTAAATGCCGTTGAGGAAGACTTGTATGCCGTTTCTGTGGATGATGTTGCTACCCCTCTGTTGACTGTTAAGAGGAACCTGTTGCTAGCCGGTTTATTTCCGAGTTGTAGAAAGGGTTGCCTTCTGTGTGCTGTTTCCCCTACTGGTTGTCCGTTGCTGAAGTCAGGAATCCAAAGCCTGATGGACAACAAAGAGAATTTGTTCAAGAAGACTGCTGTTCCTTTTGTTCCCGCTGAAGAAGTATCTGTCGTCACAATTTTCAACAATCCTACCAAGGCTCCCCCGAGGAAGCCAGTTAAAATCATGTTTGTTGCACCTATTATCATTACTGTTCCGGGGCCCCTCCCCTATGAATCTGACAAGGCTGTCCCATGGCATTATGGGGCAGATGTGTATGTGCTCGGGGTGAAGCAGGAGTTCAACACCGGTACCAGCATCCGCAACATCACTGGTCCAGCTAAAGTAACTCGCAGTGGCAGGCTCTTCTCGCCTGACATTGCGCCACCAGTTATCCGAAGACCTCTTACAATAACGCCTGCAAGTGCGCCTGTTCCCCCTTCTGATCAAGTTGCTTCCCCTGCTGCCGAGTCATCTAATACTCGGGGCAAGGGGATTTATAATGAGCCTGCCCGGATGGAGGCACCGAAGACCGTGAATGTTGAGGCCTCCCAGCAAGAAATGGAGGAAATTCTTAAGATAATCAAGAAGAGTGACTTCAACGTCGTTGAACAACTGGGGCATACCCCCTCCAAGATCTCCATGCTATCATTATTATTGTGCTCAGAGGCCCATGCCAAGACCCTGATTTCATTTCTGAAGACGGCCCATGTGCCACAAGAGACCTCTGCAGATCAATTCACTGACTGTGTGGCCAATTTGACAGCTGACAATGGTTTGGGTTTCTCGGATGCTGATCTTACCGCCAAGGGAAAGAACCACAATGATGCCCTGCATGTCTCCATAGAATGCAGGGGCACTACTCTTGCTCACGTGTTGGTGGACACCGGTTCTTCCCTGAATGTATTGCCCAAGAAGGCCTTAGACCGGTTGGATTGTGAGGGCCTGGAGTTGAAACCTAGCAACATCATTGTCCGAGCCTTTGACGGGTCGAAGAGGATGGTTCATGGCGAGGTGGATATTCCGATTCGTGTTGGTTCCCAAGTCTTTGACTCAACGTTCTATGTGATGGATATTCGTCCGTCTTATTCCTGTTTGCTGGGTCGACCTTGGATTCACAAAGCTGGGGCAGTGACCTCCACTATACACCAGAAGCTCAAGTACCCTGTCAGAGGGAAGATCGTTACTGTGCAGGGGGAGGAAGAATACATGGTTAGTCACTTGAATTCCTTCCGGTATATTGAGATAGACGGGGAGTTTATTGAAACCCCCTTTCAACATTTTGAAGAGGTACCTCCAACGTTGGCGTCAGCAGAGACAGTAATTGAAGAAGACTTTCCTTTGAAGATGGCCTCCTTAAAGGACGCCCAGGCTGTAATTAAGAAAGGTGAATGTGCTAACTGGGGCAGGCTCCCTGATTTTACTCCTAAAACTGACAAGTTTGGGCTGAGTTTTACTGCAGAGGCTCAGAGGGCTGTACGCAAAGCTAGGATCGGAAGACCTCCTGTGTTCATCACCAACCCGGGAGTGAATGTTATTGAAGGCGATGCGGAGGAATCAGAGTTTGATAGCTGGATCTACCCGACGACCGACGGTGGACTGAACAATTGGGCTGCAAAAGATCACATACCTGTTACTTTTGTTACGCAGTAATGAATTCCTTTGTTTCTTTAATTTGTAATGAACAATAAATTGAAACTTTATGGCCCGGTGTCTTACCCGGGGCACCGTTGGCTTCATTTGTGAGGGCTTATTAACTGTCATTTCCACATATCATGAATAAAGACATTGGACGTTCTTTCGCATTTCAAATCTTGTGCTCCCTTTCTTTCTTTATTTCTTCATATATTGCAAAACAACTATATTTACACACACTCACCTATACAGGTTTCAATCCACTCTGGATCTCACTGGTAACGACTCTGCTACTGCCAGTTATGACTTCGAAAATCCGATCAACTTAGCCGAAGACGAAGGTGAAGATGATTGCGAAGTGCCTGGCGAGCTTGCAAGACTGTTACTCCAGAAAGAGAGGGCCATTCAGCCACATGAAGAGCCAGTAGAAACGATAAATCTGGGTACTGAGACAGATATAAAGGAAGTTAAGATTGGTTCCAATCTGGAGCTCAGCGTGAAACAACGGTTGGTTCAAATGTTGCATGATTATGTGGAGATCTTTGCCTGGTCCTACGAAGACATGCCTGGGTTGGATACCGACATTGTGGTCCATCATTTGCCTACCAAGGAAGACTGCCCTCCGGTTAAACAAAAGGTCCGCTGTATGCGTCCAGAGATGTCTGAAAAGATCAAAGCTGAGGTTATGAAGCAATTCGATGCCGGTTTTCTAGCAGTGACTTCTTACCCTCAGTGGGTTGCCAATGTGGTTCCGGTGCCGAAGAAGGATGGTAAGGTTAGAATGTGTGTCGATTACAGGGATTTGAACAGGGCCAGCCCCAAGGATGACTTCCCTCTACCTCACATTGATGTTCTGGTTGACAATACGGCTCAGCACAAGGTGTTCTCCTTCATGGATGGTTTTTCAGGTTATAATCAGATCAAGATGGCTCCTGAAGACATGGAAAAGACTACCTTCGTTACTCAGTGAGGCACCTTCTGCTACAAGGTCATGCCTTTTGGACTGAAAAATGCTGGGGCAACCTACCAACGTGCCATGGTTGCTTTATTTCATGACATGATCCATCATGAGATAGAAGTATACATTGGCGACATGATCGCAAGGTCCCAAACTGAGGAGGAGCACCTTGACCATCTGCAGAAGCTATTTGACCGTCTGAAGTTGTACAGGCTAAGGTTGAATCCGAACAAGTGCACCTTTGGGGTAAGATCTGGAAAGTTGCTAGGCTTCGTCGTAAGTGACAAGGGTATTCAAGTGGACCCTGCCAAGGTTAAAGCCATACAAGAGATGCCAGTTCCAAAGACAGAGAAAGAAGTCAGAGGCTTTCTAGGACGCCTGAATTACATTGCCCGGTTCATCTCGCATCTAACTGCTACCTGTGAACCAATCTTCAAGCTGCTGAAGAAAGATCAGGTAGTATGTTGGAATGATGAATGTCAGGCTGCTTTTGACAGAATCAAGGAGTATCTCCAAGAACCACCCATTCTTATGCCACCGGTTGAAGGGAGACCTCTAATACTATACTTGACAGTACTTGACAGCTCAATGGGGTGTGTGTTGGGGGCAGCATGACGAGTCTGGCCGAAAAGAGCACGCCATTTATTACCTTAGCAAAAAGTTTACCGACTGTGAGACCCAATACTCACTGCTCGAGAAAACTTGCTGCGCTTTGGTATGGGATGCTCGCCGGCTGAGACAGTATATGCTGACTCACACTACTTTGTTGATCTCAAAGATGGATCCAATAAAATACATATTCGAAAAGCCTGCTCTGTCTGGGAGAATAGCAAGATGGCAAATGATCTTGACAGAATACGACATCCAGTACACGACTCAGAAAGCCATCAAAGGAAGTGTATTGGCAGATCACTTGGCACACCAGGAAGTGGATGACTATCAATCAATGAACTTTGAATTTCCTAACGAGAGCATCATGATTGTGACTGATTGTGAAGTACCTGGACCGGATGAAGGACCTGAGGAAGGATCCCGATGGTCTATGCACTTTGACGGAGCCTCGAACGCTTTGGGTAACGGTATCGGCGCTGTGATCATATCCCCTCAAGGCACTCATACTCCACTCACTGCCCGGCTATGTTTCAACTGCACCAACAACATGGCGGAGTATGAGGCATGCATCATGGGTCTCCAAGCGGCAATTGACTTAAGGATCAAGTTTCTGAGTGTCTTCGGAGATTCCGCTCTCGTGATCAATCAGATCAAAGGCGAGTGGGATACGAAACATCCGAATCTTATTCCTTACAAAGAATGTGTGTTGACATTGATCCCCCATTTCACAGAGATAACTTTTGAACACTTCCCAAGAGAGGAGAATCAGTTGGCGGACGCGTTAGCTACGATGTCTTCTATGTTCAAAGTCAAATGGTACAATGAGGCTCCCCGAATCATTATCTGGAAACTGGACGAACCTGCATACTGTTGTGATCTTGAAGCTGAGGTAGTAACTGAGAAGCCCTGGTACCATTAAGTAAAGAGGTACTTGGAAGCTCAAGAATACCCTGAAGGTGCATCTGTCAACGATAAAAAGTTTCTGAGAAGGTTCGCGGCGAAGTTCTTCCTTAGCAACGGTATTCTGTACAAGCGAAACCATGATTCAACTTTGCTACGTTGTGTGGATAAGACTGAAGCAAAAAAGATCATGGCAGAGCTGCATGAAGGTACCTTCGGAACACACTCCAGTGGACATACGATGGCAAAGAAAATCCTTCGGGCAGGATATTTCTGGTCCACAATGGAAGCCGACTGTTACCAACATTCTCGGACATGTCATAAGTGCCAGATCTATGCAGACAAGGTGCACGTTCCTCCAGTTCCTCTGAATGTCTTGACAGCACCTTGGCCTTTCGCAATGTGGGGCATTGATATGATCGGCGAGATCAAACCTACGGCATCTAATGGGCATCGCTTCATCCTAGTGGCGATCGATTATTTTACAAAGTGGGTTGAAGCAGCTTCTTATGCCATTGTAACCAAGAATGTCGTGGCACGGTTCATTCGACACAATCTGATCTGTCGATACGGCGTCCCGGAAAGGATCATTACGGACAATGGTACCAATCTTAATAACAAGATGATTACTGAGCTCTGCGAGCAATTCCAGATACAGCACCATAACTCTTCCCCTTACCGGCCGAAGATGAATGGGGCTGTAGAAGTAGAGAATAAGAATATCAAGAAGATTGTGCAGAAGATGACAGTGACCTATAAAGATTGGCACGAGATGTTACCGTTTGCTCTCCATGGGTACTGTACCTCAGCAAGAACGTCAACCGGGGCAACTCCTTTTTCCTTGGTCTATGGCATGGAGGCAGTCTTACTGATAGAAGTCCAGATACCCTCTCTCCGGATAATGAAGGATGCAGACTTGAGCGAAGATGATTGGATCCAGACACGACTTGATCAATTAAATCTAATTGACGAAAAGAGACTCACTGCTATTTGTCATGGTCAAACGTATCAAAAATGGATGATCAGGGCATTTAACAAGAAGGTCAGACCACAAGAGTATCAAGTTGGGGACCTGGTAATCAAGCGCATCATCCTTCCTCAAAGTGATCCCAGGGGCAAATGGACCCCCACGTACGAAGGGCCATTTGTGGTTAAACATGTGTTCTCAGGAGGAGCCATGATCCTAACCACCATGGATGGTGACGACCTTCCTCACCCCGCCAATGCAGACATAGTAAAAAGATACTACGCATGATAAAAGACCCGCTAGGTTGACATACCTAGGCAAAAATTAGGGCTTCCCGGCGAACCAAAAGGGTTCAGGCAAAATGAGGGATGAAATGAAAAAAATCTGTACACCCGGCAAGTCGAAAACCTGAAAAGGCGGCTTGGGCAAAAAGGGGTATCCCGGTGGACTGAAAACCCGAAAGGGCGGTCCAGGCAAAAGTTAGGGATAAAGCGTAATACTATGTCTCATTGGATCACTTTGCATCCAGAATCCGGTATCAACCTCCAGTTCAAACGACATCGATCAATCAGCTTCATCGTCAACTGAGCAGCAAAGTGATGAGACGCCCGAAGATATAAAGGCGATAGCAGAGTTGGAACCCAGTGGGATTATTCTTGTCACATAGCTGTTTTGTTTTCTCCTTTTCACAAATTGTATAAACTCTTTTGTTCGGCGGCGTTCTCTTACTAGGACGTCAGCCTCTTATACATAAAACGCCTATTTACAGGAAAATTCAAAAATCAATACAAATTCACTTTTCAGATCAATTGCCAATTGTTTTTCCTTTTTCTGTTTTGTTTTGCGAAGAACGTCCAATGTTCAATTGTGATATATGCATTTGACACTAATTGCTAACTCATAAATATATGCATGCGAAACCAAGGATTGATTACAGGTAACATTAGAAACAGGGGCAATAATGAGTTGTCTAAGCGATCTAATTGCTCTGTCCACCAAGGTACCAAGGTAAGTTCAGCTGAAGAACGTAACCAAGATATCTTAAATCCCCAGAGAGTGAGCCAGCAAGTCAATACACTCCCCAAGCAGAGTTATCCTGTCAGCCTTAAAGAAGTTGGGTATCCTCCAGCAGATCTCAACATTCCTCAGCGGAGTACACAGACGTTCTTAGCAAGCATCCCCGGCAGTCTTGATCTAAGATTGTTCCCCAGCGGTATACCAGACATCCAGCGGGGCCACTTCCCCAATACAGTTCAAAACTTTCCCCAGGAGAGTCTAGTCCAAAAGTTTCCCCAAGAAAGTGGAATCCATCTCCCCAGCAGGAAGCTTATCCCCAGTAGATTCTGGAAGCTGATCCCCCGCAGAGCACGAACGCGTCTCCCCCGACTTTATTCAGAAGTTTATTTCCCCCACCAGGATATAACTGGGTTATCCTCAGCCAATTGCCACGGAAAGATCGTCCCCGACGAAGTCTTCCTATCCCCAGCGGAATTATCAACATCTCGAGCAAAGTACATCTCTTTCCCCACAGAGCATCTCCCCGCAGAGTAATCTATTCGCCAAGCTTATTCCCCAACGGAGTCATCGTCTCCTACCGGTATTCTTGCAACTACCACCCCCAGCGGAAACAAAGCTCCATTCCTCAACATCAGCCCAAGATTTAACTTCCCGGCACCCGTCAAGGATTTACTTTCCTAGACGAAAACACACATTTCATAAACATCACATCTTCATATGTTATAGCATGCACATATGCATCATGAACATACAATCTCACTTATTCTGAGAGCATCACGCATGTCATACATCATGACATCGCATACAACTAACGTTTTGTCTTTTCAGGACAAAGGTCAGTACAAAGATGATTACTATCAACGGTCGCAACTAAAGATCCGATTCCTGTATCTTGCCACGGTGTATCTGTTGACGACTAACATTACTAGACTCGATTCCTGTATCCGGCCAGGGCACGTCTGAAGAGTTCGAGGATCCGATTCCTGTATCTTGCCAGGGTGTATCTGTTGACGACTAACATTACCAGACTCGATTCCTGTATCCGGCCAGGGCACGTCTGAAGAGTTCGAGGATCCGATTCCTGTATCTTGCCAGGGTGTATCTGTTGACGACTAACATTACCAGACTCTATTCCTGTATCCGGCAAGGGCACGCCTGAAGAGTTCGAGGATCCGATTCCTGTATCTTGCCAGGGTGTATCTGTTGACGACTAACATTACCAGACTCGATTCCTGTATCCGGCCAGGGCACGTCTGAAGAGTTCGAGGATCCGATTCCTGTATCTTGCCAGGGTGTATGTGTTGACGACTAACATTACCAGACTTGATTCCTGTATCCGGCCAGGGCACGTCTGAAGAGTTCGAAGATCCGATTCCTGTATCTCGCCAGGGTGTATCTGTTGACGACTAACATTACCAGACTCGATTCCTGTATCTTGCCAGGGCACGTCTGAAGAGTTTGAGGATCCGATTCCTGTATCTTTCCAGGGTGTATCTGTTGACGACTAACATTACCAGACTCGATTCCTGTATCTTGCCAGGGCACGTCTGAAGAGTTTGAGGATCCGATTCCTGTATCTTGCCAGGGTGTATCTGTTGACGACTATATTCTCCAGACTCGATTCCTGTATCTCGCCAGGGCACGTCTGAAGAGTTCGAGGATCCGATTCCTGTATCTTGCCAGGGTGTATCTGTTGACGACTAACATTACCAGACTCGATTCCTGTATCTTGCCAGGGCACGTCTGAAGAGTTCGAAGATCCGATTCATGTATATTGCCAGGGTGTATCTATTGACGACTAACATTACCAGACTCGATTCCTGTATCCGGCCAGGGCACGTCTGAAGAGTTCGAGGATCCGATTCTTATATCTTGCCAGGGTGTATCTGTTGACGACTAACATTACCAGACTCGATTCCTGTAACTTGCCAGGGCACGTCTGAAGAGTTCGAAGATCCGATTCCTGTATCTCGCCAGGGTGTATCTGTTGACGACTAACATTACCAGACTCGATTCTTGTACCTTGCCAGGGCACGTCTGAAGAGTTTAAAGATTCGATACTTGTATCCAGCCAGGGCACATCTACATAAAGAGTTCGAAGATCAACTCCTGTAACAGGCCAGGTAATTATTTTTCTTTCTCAGGTACGCAAGTTCTCGCTAAGGAATCTCTTACGCGATCGATAACCTCCCGATGGCATCTATAAGCCCATCACCACAACTACCATTACAGTCTCCAAATGGCATCTATAAGCCCATTCCCGACAAGATTATGTTACATCTCCAGATGGAATCTATAAGCCCATCCTCCTACCCATCAGTTTCCAAATGGCATCTGTAAGCCCATTCCCTGCATCACACTGCTGATACTCTACTATGTGAGTGCAAATTTCTGGGCACTCTAGTGTTCAATCCTCTTCCACCTTCGGATTACGAAAGGCACGCCAGCCAATCTACATCCTCAAGTCTAAGAAGATTGAACAGGGGCAACTGTTGTAACCCAAAATTTTCCCTCCCATATTCTTCAAGATTTGCCAACATCAAGGTTCAAAACCTCTCTAGGGTTGCACAGTCCAATTGCCTCCTAACACATTCAAAATTAGGGTTTTGGTTCTGGCCAAGAAAATGAGGTTTCCAAGGGTCCAATCAAGTCCCATATGCCCATAAACATTGTCAAGCATTCATATGTCAAGTTTCAAGACTCACAGCATCAAATTGCACAGTCAAAAACCCTAAATGCTTCACAGTCAACTGTAGGGGCAAAATGGTCATTTGACAGTCAAAAGTCAAATTTTTGGTCAACATCTTATTTTGAAGCCACAAACATCATTTGATCAAATCTTGATCATGATTCTCAAGGCATGGCTCAAAAAGTCTCAAGATGCAAAAGTTTCTATTTTGGGACAGTTGAAAAAGTCAACTGCAAATTGACCAAGGCATAACTTCTTCATGGTTTATCAGAAAAATCCCATCCAAAGCTCATTTTGAAGAGAATGACATTTCCTACAACTCATCTTCACACTTCAAGTCCAAGAAATGCTCTCACAAAAAGTTATCAATTTCAACATTATAGGTCATTTTCAAAAGTCAACAAAAAGGCACTTTAAGTCAAAGACCATAACTTGAGATTGGTAAATCAAAATGACATGGGACCAAAGACATTGGTTAGAGGACTTCAAGACCTTTCCAAAATGTCCAAGAACATGATCATAGCTTCAACATTGAGCAAGATATGCCTTGTAGAAGTTGGGAAATTTTTGGGAATTTTGAAAAGTCAACTTTGCTTCAAAAGCTCCAAAATTGCTAATGGGCCACAAATTCTTCCATGAATCATTACCCAAAGGCTATGCACGACCCACTAAGCTCAAAGGGAGTTATTTTCTTATTTTTGATTAATTATTTGAATTTTTATTATCATTAATTCATTTAATTAAATTTAAATATAAGAAAAATACCAAATCATGTTTTTAAATCTTTTTTATGCAACAAATATCCTCCACACATGTAAGAGATCTCGTGCATCAATCAAAAGGGACAAAATCATCCATATTTGGCAAGTTTCCATGGCAAAAAGATTGGAAAAAGATATGAACAAAATCAAAAATCAAAAACATTAATACATGGACTTTGGGCTTGTTTTCTTAACCTAATTTCACTCAAATACATATACACAAGATAACCTAATGCTCATACACACGAAAAGATGCTGGGAGGCCATAGAACAAAGTTGCATTTTTCACCAAAATTTTGAAATCTGAAAACCTAGTTAGAGGACAATTCAAAGCTCCAAAAGCATTCCAATACATTGCCAAAGCATCCAGGAGTCGATTACAATCAAAACCAAGTCTCCAGACCTCAAGAATTGGTAGAACGACATCACACTTTTCACAAACTTTTCCATAATCGTGTTTTACTTTTCATGCATTATTCATGAGTTTTAATGGTTGATTCTTGCTAATATTGATGTTCTGAAGCTAATGGTACCCTTTAATTGAACTAACAATGCCTATATCAAAATCTACCATTAACGTTTTCTAGGTTTTCAGAGTTCCAAATTTAGGGGTTTTCACATATGGCAAAATTAAACCACCAAACCTATGCCATTGGATTCATGACCTCAAGACAAGACCAACTAACACCTCGCACCCTTTTTATATTACAGCATGGGCTATTCGCTATTTTTACAGGTCTTGTTTAGTGGGGGTTTAAAACCCCCGCTATTTGTTTCATAATTGCAGGAAAGATGAGGAAGAAGATGGACGTGGCTTATGATGACTGGATCGTTTGAATAATGGCGCGTTTTTTCTTGTTGTATATCACTGATTTTTGTTTTCTTTTATATTATTCGTGTTCCACTATGTTAACAAAGAAACGTGCTAGCCTGGATGGTTGTTGAGGTGTCCTGCAGGTACTAGGACCTGGGTTCGATTCCCAGGTCCCCCCAAAATGCTTAATAATTTTTGTTGCAAGGTATTCCAACGTAGCATATCCTCAAAGGTCCACCATACGCCTTCACATGCTGGCTTGCCACGTAATCAGGATGACCAATCTGAAGGCTACAGGATGAGGACCATCATACGCCTGGGTCAACTGCTCCACACGTGATCCCTGAAAGTCAAAAAGGGCTTGTTCTGTTGGGCCAAAATGCTTCAAACAAACCTCCCTTTGGGGCCAGACACCCCCATGGTTTGCATCATGTTTATTTTTTTTATTTATTTGATTTTCCTTTTGATTCTTTTAATTGTTTTTAATTGTTTCCTTTAATTTCACAAATTAATTTTCACAATAACAAATCAGAAACTAAAAAATATATTTAATTATTATTATTTCACCATTAATTTATTTTTGTAAATAACCTTTAATAATAAATTTAGTTAATTTAGGTTTTCAATTTTAATACTTTTTCTTAAATAAATAAAATATGTAGAAATTAGGGTTTCTAACCTTTTTATCTTTTTTTCAATAAATAATTTTCTCATTATTATTATTATTATTATTAAATATTTTTGTAAATAAATATGTAAAATAATCAATTAGCATAAATTAGGTTTAAAACTTTAACCTTTTCTTTAATAATTAAAAAATATTTAGAACTAGGGTTTCCTTCTAATTTTAAATTCTTTTCTTCTTTCATTAAATACCAAAAACATAAAAAAAACATTTCTTTTCTTTTAATTAAATAATTCTAGTTTCAATTTATTCAATTTAATTTCAAAAGGGTCCAACGCCCTCGAACATGCAACTTTAATTCTTTCGTGCATTTATTCTTATTTTTTTCTTTGTGAATATTATGTAACTGTTCAAGCCATGTAATAGTAACTAGGTTTTACTTTCCGCATTTTTATTCAAACGGGTCTTTGTTAATTTGGCGATGTATAGACCCGCGCCTTGTAATAGCGTAGGATTTTACTTTCCGCATTTAAATTTCCGCACTTTTAAATTCTAATGACATGAAAGAATGTATGGCCTAAATTAAAAACAAGCGTAGATCACCATGATACATGTACAAGATAAAACATAACATGAAAACAACACACAAATTCACACACCACTCTTAGGGTACGCCTCACTGTTGCCTTGCCCTCGAAACGTGGTCGTCGAGTATAGGACGTTTTAGTAAGTCCTTATGTCCATGATCTATGGCATAGGGGTAGCTTCTTAGGTGTCCTACTGTTGCTCTGGTGACCACACTGTCCCTAACAATCGAATTGACCCGATCACCTCCAACGGTGGTGCTACCTACCTCTCAATGGTGGGATGGCACTATCTTAAGGACTTTTACACAGTCTAATTCCTTAGGGTAGGTAGATGACTCATGGATACTTGCTCTATTCAAAAACAAATCAAAAAACTCTTTTCACACCGACACTTTTCAAAAAGCTTTCAAAACAATTTTTCAAACACTCTTGAGGACTGATACAAGAGTTATTCCGAAACTTTCAAAGAAACTTTTTCAAACCCACTCACGATTGAAAAGCAAACACTTTTGAAAACAAAAATGAGCAAGTATCTAAGAGCCCATGGATAACCATGGATAGAAAGGGTGCTAACACCTTCCCTTTCTATAAATCTACCTCCCGAACCGAGAAACTATCTCATAAGGAATTTTGCTGTGCTTTTGTCCTGTCCATGTTGGAGAAAATAAAAGACGGTGGCGACTCTTGCTTCCGCGACATTTCGTGAACCAGCGTTAAACAGTCAGTTCCAGATCCACCAATCACAGTAATCAACTCTGCCTTCAACATGTGTTGTAATGCTTGAGCCAATGACATGTTGATTTTAGTAAATTATCTTTTAGGTGTTTCCTGCTTATGCTAATTACCCTGTTGTCATTATTGCATTGGTGCGGGATTAGAGATCAGTATTGCCCCCACAGATTGGTTGTGGTCTCTCTTATTACGACCCTTCTGGCCGTACACAACATTGGACTCTTTCTTCCCGTTGTATGACTTCTTCTGAGTACCGGAAAAGGTAGGCACTTGGATTTTACCACTTTCGATTCCATTCTCAACACTTTCCCCTATCAATATCGGTTCAGTGAAATCGTCTGAAAAATTTCCAAGTAGGTGATTATAGAAAGGATCTGTCAGCGTGTTCATGAACATGCCAACCAATTCCCTATCAACTAAAGGAGGTTGAACCCTGCATACGAGATCTCTACATTTTTGGGAGAACTCTTTGAAGCTTTCATTAGAGCCCATGGACATTGTTGTACCCCAAAATTTTCCCTCCCATTTTCTTCAAGACATTCTCATAAGGTCTCCATTTGCACAAGGATTCTCAAGAGTTGATCAGACAAATTCACCTCCTAAGCAAGGGTCTTCAACTAGGGTTTGGTATTTCCCAAAGAAGATTTGTCTGCAAGGGTCTTAAATGACTTTCGTGGTTCATAACATGGCTTTAAGAATGCTCATACCAAGTTTCATGCCTTGCATCACAAGTTTGCCCAATCAATGGCTCAGATGACTGGAAATCAATTGTAATGGGTAAAAAGTCAACTGTGGTCAACATACAGTCAAACTTCAAGATATTTTTTCAAAATTAACATTTTGAGGTGATATTCATAATTTTATCAAGGGTTGACCATGATCCCTCAAGGAAAGCCCTCAAATCATCAAAGGTCAAAAAATTGTCAAATTAGGGTTTTGATTGAAGATGACTGATCACTGACTTTTGACCTAGTGCATGACTTAATGGGTTAAAGTATGATCTCAAGGAATAAAATACAAAATCTTGACCTAATTACATGGCTTAATACATTTCCAAAGATGCAAATGATTGACAGTTGAAAAATTGAATTAATAGATAAAAGTCAACAGTTATAAAAGTCAAACTTTGACTTTTTGATCAACATTGGAATTCAAAATCAAGAATCATCAATATTTCAAAGCTATCAAACTTGATCATCAAAAATCAAGAAAGTCAACAAAAGTCAAAAGTCAAGATTTTCAAACACATAGAAAAAAATTCAAGTGACTTGCACCTAAAAAACCCTAACTTCACAAGCAAGTTTCCTCAAGATACAAGTTGATTCAAGAAAAACTTTCAACATGAAAGTTGTAGGGATTGATGAATTCTACAACTTTGATAATGTGGGGTAATCCTCAAAAAGTGCTTAATTTAAGAGATATGAGCCCATGAAGTTCTGATTATTTTTACCTAACACTTAGAAAAAAATCTAAGTGTTTTGTTCTTAACAAAGTCACTACTTTATGGCCATTTTTCACTAAGATCCAAATTGATTTAGCAAAAACTCACAACATGAAAGTTGTAGATCTTGATTCAAGCTTTCCAAAATGTCCAAGAATACATTTTTATCTTACTTGAGCTAGGAGATTCGAAGATATGAAGTTGGGCATCCATTCTTGAATTTTAAGTTATTTTGTGAAGAACTCAAGAGAAAATCTCATAACCTTATCATTCAATCTCACTTTTCAGACCATGTTGCTTCTAAATCTCCATGTAATTAGAGATTTACACAAAATTATGGTGCATTACACAAATATTTGAAGCTTTATCCCCTTGATCATACCATTTTTGGATGAAATTGCAAAAAGCTCCATATCCATTTGCATAAAGATCACTTTAATCACAAAGTCCATTCCTTGAGCCTCTAACTTATTTATTATGATCACACTCAACATGAACGCTTAGAAGTAACATCTCTAAGCCTACCAACCATCCTATTGAGGCATTGGAACAACAATTTTCACACAAACTTGGTTGTTTCACCTCAACCAAACCAAAACTATATCACTTGCAAACCTGACCATCTCATTATCTCTAACCTTTGCCTATAAATATAGAGCTCACTTGCAAGCCATAACACAAATTAGCAGCTCTAAAACACCCCTCAAACTCTCCCAAATCCGAATTGACCTCAAAACTCCATTTTTAAACTTTGAAGTCCAAATCTTCGAATCTCTCATACCTTGCAACTTTTGTCCAAACAAATCATCCAAACACTTCATATACATCATGTATAAATGATCCAAATACCTGTTTTGCCACTGTAACTCCAATATCAACATCCACCATTTTTAAAATCCAGCTTTGTAACTTGACTTTAATAGACTGATCCAAACCCTCTAAAGGCAAAGTAAGAGTTGCAACATACTCACCAAGGTCCAAGGAAGCTAAAGCAAGCATCACATTACTTTTGGAAGTCGTGTAGAGGACATTGAATTTTTGCCTCAAGAGGTAAGTTTTTCAAACTTTGAAATCTCTGTACAAGCATCATTTGCATTTATTTTATAAAGGAAAAATGTAGATATCATGTCTATGAAGCTAACCATATCTTTAGTTTTCATTTTAATTGACTGTGGGATGAGTATTTTGAAACTGAATTTTCTGAACACTAAGGTTTTCGTTTGGTACCAATAGAAAATTCATGAATCTTTGAGTTATAGCTTCGGAAAATAATACCATTATATTTCTTGCGAAATTCTAAGCAAGTTTGGTTTTTATATCTTTAAAAATGGTTGAGAAATGAGGAAGTTAGAATTTTTGAGAATGGAAGTTATTTTGTTACTGTTACTATAAGAACGTGCAAAGGAAGAAGAAGAAGGAAAGTTCATTTTCAAATTTTCAATATTGAGTTCATATTATATTTAGTGATTGTTGTTTTATCACCGGATGTAATAGCCACCCCAGTGGCAAACAATTTGCGTTTCATGTCACTTTCACCTTAAAGGCTCGTGTTCGAACCAAAGTGAACACCCTTTTTGCATTTTTTTTCATGTTTTTTCTATTTTGTGACTTTCTAAAGTGTTTTTCACATATATTTATACTAATGCATTCCCTTGACAAATACACATGCGTGGCCTGGTGGTAAGATTTTCAAATGTGACCCCAAGGTCCCGAGTTCAAGGCATGGTGGAAGCAAACTTAATTTTTTATCAGTTGTTTTTCTTTGGTTTTATATCAAACTCAAACATTTTTTTGACCAATCAAAATTTCTCCATTTAAGATGATTTTTTTTGCACACTCCTTATTTATCTACTCTATTTTATGAATATAAAAAAATATCACAAAAAATATTTTTATTTCATTATTTTTTAATTAAATCAAGATATTACTTTTTTTAGGGTTTATTTTAAAAGAGATTTTTTATGATCTTTTGATCAAATTTTCAACCATTGCTCACCAAGCTTGATTTTACTATGATAAGTCTTGATTCTCATGAGATATTAAGCATTTCATGATAGCTTGAGCCTTCTTAGGATTTTTCTCAACCAAATTAATATTGAAGCATGAAATATGTATAAAAATCAAAAGCTATGCTCCATGACTTTCATCTTGATTGTGATGCAACACTTGTTTCAAACATACCAACTCAAACCACTTTTTCTTAAAGAACATTCAAATTTATTCTTTTTACTTATTTCTTATTTACATTCTTAGATCAATTGTATAGGTTGCAACTATTGATGTAATAGATAAAATATGGTTTACTTTACTTTTTTCATCCACATTCATAAATTTGTACCCCCATTCCTGAAGCCTTGTAATAGCGTAGAACATTTAATTTCGGCAATTTACTGCTTTCCTTATTACTGTTAGTTTAATAGGATTGTATGGCAAGACATAAAAGCAAACATTAGAAAACCTAATCTCAAGACAAAATACTTGAAATCAAAACACTTCGCACAGGCGTACCTCTAGGGTAACTTCACTTGTTGCCTTCAGATAAAACAGTCATGTCCCTCGAACGTAGAATGCTTTAGCAAAGACCCTCAATTAAAAGATTGTAGTCCCTCGATGACCCTTCGATGTTGCCTTCGGTAAACGATCTTAGTCCGTTACGAAAATTGCTAAAGCTTCCTATATGTTGCATTCTATGACTGTACAATGATCCACGCCTGTCCCTCACATCCAAAGATATAGCTTCCTACTAACTAATGGTAGGGTAACACTATCTAAAGGAGGAGGAAAAGAACAAAGACCTTTTTGAGTAGGTAGATCGCTCGTAATCACTTGCTCACAAACTAAAACAATTTCCACACTTCACACTTTCAAAACAACTACTTTCAAAACACTTTATAAACACTCTTGAGGACTGATACAAGGGTTATTATAAAGCAAACCGCCTTACATTGGCATTTTCAAAACACTTTCAAAAAATAACACTTCTTTCCAATAATTATTTTCAAAACAAACATTTTTGTATACATTCTCAACGATACGAGAATCATTACAAAATTGTTGCGCTTAGGCATTTTCAAAATATTTTCAAACATACACAAACACAAAGAATTTTTAAAGTGATATAGAAATTAAGAGCCTGTAGATAACTACGAATGAAAAGGGTGCTAACACCTTCCCTTTTCATAACCTACCCCCCGAACTCAATAAAATTCTCAAAGGTCTTTCCTATTCTTTTCACCCTTTCCTTTATTGGATAAAAGAAAAGTTGATGGAGACTCTTGCTATCTGCAACATTTGCGATAAAACGCAAAACCCAAAAGTCAGTTCTCCCACCATGTTACAGAACTGGCGACTCTGCTGGGGAAAATAAAACTAAAAATGGGGTTACCTTAAGAGCTAGATCACCTTTATTGTTTTACTTGCTTGCTTTGTATGCTTTATATTTCGGGATATGCTTGGGTTTATTTCTTGTATAGATCTTATACCAAGATCTAAGGGCATTTTAGGTAAGTAGCAATAGATTATGGAAACTATACGGTGTAGACCGATATGGTTGAAATAATGACTGTGTTAGTGCGACACATTGGTTTGTGCTGGTGTCCCTTGAGTAAGTCAAGGAGAATGCTGGGGTACCGCATGGTGTCATAAGCACTAACTGACCATATAACCTTAGTTGACACAACTTAGCCACTAGAAAGTAGTGAGATAGATGACTTTGGTGCAGTCTAAAGTTTGTTGATACTCGATGCTACACTCATTGAGATTGGACTTTCGGGATATTTCGGTCGCAATTTAGATGATTTTGCTAAAACAATGCCTGAGAGAAAGATCAGTGACATTGAGGCTTCTAGAATCCGGTTACTTCTTTTAGGACATGTTGAGCCAACTAAAACTTCAAGAGGGTACTTACCTATAAACTCTATGCAAGCTTAAACCTAAGGCTTTGTGTATGATTAATTGTTCGAACATGACATCATAACATCATGACATCATACCATATCATTTTCACTAACCATTTCAAGGACCTAGAGATTTATCTTTGTTCTGCTTTGCAGGTTATGGCTTCCGCTCGCAGAAACACTATCTGCATCAGTTTTGTGAGGATACCTTCTCAACTTAAGGAGTTAGTCTCAAGGGTTCCCGAAAGTTCTCCATTCATAAAAAATAATGGTCAACTACTCAGTTTGGTTACCTTAGGTTTTGAAGAAGACATGATGAGTGTTCTATTCCATTTCTTTGACCCTGTACATCATTGCTTCACTTTTCTCGATTATCAGTTGGTACTCACAATGGAGGAGTTTTCTCAATTACTAAGAGTGTTTGTTCTCAATCAAATACCTTTTACCAGTTTAGAGAAAGATCCATAACCTGAAGAAATAGTACCAGCCTTACATTTGAAGCAATCCGACATTGTATCTAATTGGGAAACAAGGAGTGGAGTCAAGGGTTTTCTTGCTAAATTTCTGTTAGAGAAGGCTCGACTGTTTTTGGATGCTATGAGTTTTCAAGCTTTCAAAGAAATCTTGGCTTTGCTAATCTATGGGTTTGGTTCTATTTGTGAGGGCAAGGTTCCTTCAAGAAGGGTTTCAATGATGTCAAAACTTTCCACTATATGTTAGAAATGTTGCTAGATCATTTGGTGGACAAAGCAGCAAGAAAAGTCTTCAAGAATTAGAATTTTTGGAAATCTATATGCTGTGAGTCGACTCAAAGAAAGCTCAGGTCAATGCATGATTAAAAGTTCCTCCTTTTATCGACTCATCCTAGAAGAAATGTTTAAGCATTATGAGTCAACGCATACACCTGCAGCGGTCGACGCATGGATCTTGCACTCTGTCATGTGGCACCTTCGGGAATGCTCAAGTCGTGTTACCCTTCTGCATAGGTCGACGCATGGATCGTGAACACTGTCATATGGCACTTTCAGGAATTCTCAGGTCGAATCACCCTTTTTCATAGGTCGACTCATGGCTTGTATACACTGTCATATGGCACTTATAGGAATTCTCAGGTCGAGTCCCCTCTTGCATAGGTCGACCGTTCGCTCGTAAAACCTGTTTTTTAGTCTGTTAGTTTGGGTCTTAACCTTAGATAACATATATATATATATATATATATATATATATATATATATATATATATATATATATATATATATATATATATATATATATATATATATATATATATATATATATATATATATATATATACTTGTTTGGTTATTTCATTTGGTTTTTAACAAGAAAAGAGAAATAGATACACAAGGTACTCATCATCTTAAAACTCTCACTCATCCATTGACAACTACATATAATGATTTTTGTCGATCAAGGTGCGGTGCGTGTGTTTACAACATCCAAAGTAGAAGATTGTGATCTTGTTCACATTGAGTAATTATGGGTTTTTCTTGAATAGAATCTGAGGGTTTTTTCCTCCAAGATCATTGGGAGTTGGGGGGTTTTGACAATTCTTTGCTTCATCAAATTCAGTTGTGCTTAAGGGATTGAGGAATTGTGGGTTCGCTAAAAAAGGTAGCTACAATCGGAGGATTTTAAAGGAAGAATTGGGGTTATCATCTTGCGATCAAATCAGCCGAGCAGAGGGTTTTAGAAATGGTTTGGGTTCTCAACAAGGTAGCTACAACCAGAGGTTTATCTAAGATTAGTGACATACTTGATTTAAATCGAACCAAGGGAAGAGAGGAGCTTAGTTTTCAATTCAACATATTGGTTTTGAATTGTGGTGACTATTTTCTATCTCTTGTATAAGTTTTCAATCATAATAGCCACCATCCTAATTCTAAATTCAAGAATTGGGGGCAGACGTACCCCACGCGAGGACGACAGGGGGAACTACCTTAACAAATCGCGTGTCATTTTTCTTTCTCGCTCTTTACCATTTATTTGCAATAATCTGAAAATTTTCTCTTGTGGTTCCAATTGTCCTGATTTGTAGTTCAATAAAACTCTTACTAAAAACTATAGTAATCACTTTGATTTCTATATTTGATTTCTGTGATCGGTGGATCTGGAACTGATTGTTTAACGCTGGTTCGCGAAATGTCGCAGAAGCAAGAGTCGCCACCGTCTTTTATTTTCTCCAACATGGACAGGACAAAAGCACAGCAAAATTCCTTATGAGATAGTTTCTCGGTTCGGGAGGTAGATTTATAGAAAGGGAAGGTGTTAGCACCCTTTCTATCCATGGTTATCCATGGGCTCTTAGGTACTTGCTCATTGTGTTTTCAAAATGTTTGTTTGCTTTTCAAGTGTGAGTGGATTTGAAAAAGTTTCATTTAAAGATTTCAGATCGACTCTTGTATCAGTCCTCAAGAGTGTTTGAAAAATTGTTTTGAAAGCTTTTTGAAAGTGTCGGTGTGAAAAGAGTTCTTTATTTGTTTTTGAAATAGAGCAAGTATCTACGAGTCATCTACCTACCCTAAGGAATTAGGCTGTGTAAATGTCCTTAAGGTAGTGTCATCCCACCATTGAGAGATAGGTAGCACCACCGTTGGAGGTGTTCGGGTCAATTCGTTTGTAGGGACAGTATGGTCACCAGAGTAACAGTAGGACACCTTAGAAGCTACCCTTATGCCATTGATCCTTTTTAATTCGAGGCAACTTTTCCGAGGCAACTGGATCATGTTATGGACATAAGGACTTACTAAATTGTCCTATACTCGACGACCACGTTTCAAGGGCAAGGCAACAGTGAGGCGTACCCTAAGAGTGATGTGTGAATTTGTGTATTATTTTCATGTTATGTTTTATCTTGTACATGCATCATGGTGATCTACGCTTATTTTTAATTTAGGCCATACATTCTTTCATGCAAAGTTTAGCAGTTTAAAAGTGCGGAAATCAAAGCGCGGAAAGTAAAATCCTACGCTATTACAAGGCGCGGGTCTATACATCGCCAAATTAACAAAGACCCGTTTTAATAAAAAATGCGGAAAATAAATAAATTCCTAATTACTATTACAAGGCTTGAGCAATTACATAATATTCACAAAGGAAAATAAGAATAAATGCGCGAAAGGAATAAAAATAGAACGTTCGAGGGTGTTGGACCCTTTTTGAAATTAACTTGAAATTAAAGAGATAATTAATTATTTAATTAAAAGAAAAGAAATGTTTTTTATGTTTTTTGTATTTAATGAAATAAGAAAAGAATTTAAAATTAGAAGGAAACCCTAGTTCTAAATATTTTTAATTATTAAAGAAAAGGTTAAAGTTTAAAACCTAATTTATGCTAATTAATTATTTACATATTTATTTACAAAATATTTAGTAATTAATAATAATAATAATAATGAGAAAATTATTTGTTAAAAAAAGGATGAGAATATTAAAAAAACCTAATTTCTACATATTTTAATTTATTAAGAAAAAGGTTAAAATTGAAACCTAAATTAACTAAGTTAATTATTAAAATTATTTACAAAAAATAATGGTGAAATTAATGTTAATAACAATAAACATTTTTTTGATTTTTCTGTATTTATTATTGTGAAAATTATTTTATGGTAAAAAGAAATAATTAAAACATTAAAAAAGAATTAGAAAAGAAAATCAAATAAAAATTAAAAATGTGCAAACCATGGGGGTATTCAGACCCAAAGGGAGGTATGATTTGAGAAATTTGGCCCATTGAATCAAGGCCCTGTTTGACTTTCTGGCATCACGTGCGTGTTCATTGACTCCTGAGTACCGTGGTCTGTATTCTTTGACCATTGGATTGGGTTTCATGGTCATTTGTATTCTGGCTGTTGGCCATTTGTGTTCTGGCTTCAACGTTCCTTAATCTTCTCAGGATGTCTGTCTCGTCATGCATAAGTTGTTCTACTTTGGTCATTTGGCTTTTCGCTTTTGGCCATTTGTGTTTTGGGCTCAACGTTCCTTAATGAACCTGCATGGGATCCTGTCTAAATCTGCAGTGTTGAATCTCATGAACACATTAAATAAAATCATAAAATGTAAATAAAGTCAATATATGAAGAAATTTAATGTTTAGGCACAATATGGCATGTATGAATGATTATACCCTTTTGATCATGGAGATCAAATCAATCTTACCCTTACTGGAAAAGTAGTGACATGAATGCTTTTATGCCCTTTTGATCATGGAGATCAAGCCAGCCTTACCCTTACTGAAGAAGTAGTGAGGTGTTGGTTTGTAACTGTGATGGCTTGTTTGTAGTGAGAGAGGGATTTGTAATAAGGATTTCAAGGATTTAAGGTTCTTGAAAGAATTTGATATTCTAACAGTGTTGTGGCAACGGTTTTTTTCTCTCTATTTTTCTCCTCCTCTGGTTTGTGTGAAAAAAAGGTGATTATATAATGGAAATTAGGGTAAAGAAAATGGGCTTTGAATGTGCAATTGGGCCTCCAATGTTCACTTGAGTTCGTCACTTTCCAGGCTAAATCGCAGGGACTTAAGTGTAATTTTTAAAGTTGAAATGTGAAAACAAAATGTAGCCGACATCAAGAACTAACTCCTGTCCGAAAATCGGCTCAATCGGATAAACGGTGAATTAGTTATGAATTTTTGAAGTTTCAGCTCAGACAAACTTATTTTGGGCTCCAGTGTCGACTCTGACACGTTCTTCAATAAAAAACTGGTATTGATCGGAGCATAATCCGGTCTCGACTTTTGAAGCAAATTTGTAGATCTACGAGTCAGGGACCTTGTGTAAAAATATGAGCCCAATCCGATAAAAATTGACCGAGTTATGAATTTTCGAAGTTTCGGCCCAGATGAAATAATATTCAGCATTCAGGATTTTCGGCGTGTCACACACTCTGAGCAAAAAATGAAGACCTTTTGAACACCGTTCGAACTCGATACCTCCTGTGAAAATGTAGCCAACTCAATTTGTGAAATTTTGGTGCCGGAACCAGCTCGATACGATGAAAATCGACCAAGTTATGATTTTCTGAACATGACGCAAATAAACTTCTGTCACAAATTTTCTGTACGAAAATACTTGATAAATCCACTTTTTTGAAGACCTTCTAATCCAAATTGGCTTCCAGCCGTGAGAGATGAAAACGTAGATAATGTCAAGTCGGAATTTTGGCCACCGGAACGGGTTCAAAACGAGTCACGATCTTCAAGTTATGAATTTTTTAGCGCGTAAAAACTGCACTTTCAGCACACTTTTTCACCATATTTCTTCAAGAAAACTCGCACATTCGGATACCTTCTTTAAAGAATTGACTCTTGAGCCGAACCTGAATTTGAGAATATGTTATCAGAGATATCTTGGCGAAAGAATACCTGAATATGACGCGCCGGGTTGGACTTGTGAATTTTTCTTGAAATATTTTGAGAAATATGGGTGGGCAAATTTTGGGGTACAACAGTTGCCCCTGTTCAATCTTCTTAGACATGAGGATGTAGATTGGCTGGCGTGCCTTTTGTAATCTGAAGGTGGAAGATGATTGAACACTAGAGTGCCCAGAAATTTGCACTCACATAGTAGAATGTCAGCAGTGTGATGCAGGGAATGGGCTTACAGATTCCATTTGGAGACTGTAGGTATGTGGAGATGGGCTTATAGATGCCATCTGGAAGTATGATTGTACCTTGTCGGGAATGGGCTTATAGACGCCACCTAGGTGTCGATCGCGTAAGAGATTCCTTAGCGAGAACTTGCGTACCTGAGAAAGAAAAATAATTACCTGGCCTGTTACAGGAGTTGATCTTCAAACTCTTTACGTAGATGTGCCCTGGCTGGATACAGGAATCGAATCTTTAAACTCTTCAGACGTACCCTGGAAGGATACAGGAATCGAGTCCGGAGAATATTAGTCGTCAACAGATACACCCTGGCAAGATACAGGAATCGGATCTTCGAACTCATCAGACGTGCCCTGGCAAGATACAGGAATCGAGTCTGGTAATGTTAGTCGTCAACAGATACACCCTGGCGAGATACAGGAATCGGATCTTCGAACTCTTCAGACGTGCCCTGGCCGGATACAGGAATCGAGTCTGGAATTCAGAAAGGTTGGTGAGTTGTCTCTACTGACAGGTTATTTCCATGGACGGGTGGTCTTTATCGACGGGTGTCTATAACGACGAGTGTCTATAACGACGAGTGTCTATAACGACGAGTGTCTATGACAACGAGTGTCTATGACGACGAGTGTCTATAACGACAAGTGTCTATAACGACGAGTGTCTATAACGACGGGTGTCTATAACGACGAGTGTCTATAACGACGAGTGTCTATAACGACGAGTGTCTATAACGACGAGTGTCTATAATGACGAGTGTCTATAACGACGAGTGTCTATAACGACGAGTGTCTATAACGACGAGTGTCTATAACGACGAGTGTCTATAACGACGAGTGTCTATAACGACGAGTGTCTATAACGACGAGTGTCTATAACGACGAGTGTCTATAACGACGAGTGTCTATAACAACGGGTGTCTATAACGACGAGTGTCTATAACGATGAGTTGTATCAGAGAAATCTTTAGGCCTTGATTTAACTGGATTTGTATTCTTTGACTGGGTTGGTCTCTTTTGACTGTATTCGTCTACATAGCTGATCATTTAACTGTATCCTTCCTGAAAGATAAAGGTCAGTCATATGCAATGCATGATATGGATTAAGCAATGATGTTCTCAACACATGAGATTGTATGATATGATGCGTATATGCATGTATCATGATGTATAACAATGTGATGTTTATGAATGTATCTTCGTCTAGGAAAATAGATCCTTGACGGATGCCGGGAAGTCAAATCCTGGGCTGATGTTGAAGAGTGAGATTCTTCGTTTCCGTTGGGGATGATGATTGCAAGAATACCGGTCGGAGAAGATAACTCCGTTGGGGAATAAAATTGGCGAATAGATTACTCTGCGGGGAGTGAACTTTGCGGGGAAAGAGAAGTACTTTGCTGAGGTTGATGAAGATAACTCCGCTGGGGATACCGTTGATAAGTTATGTTGGGAGATTTGATGAACTCCGCTGGGGAATAAGAAGAACTTTGCCGAGAACGATCTTTCCGTGGCTTTTAGCTGAGGATAACCCAGTTATAAGCTCTGGTGGAGAAATAACCTTTGAATAAAACCTGGGGAGACGCGTTCGCTCTGCAGGGAGTGAAGGTATCTTGGTCGCATTCTTCAGCTAAACTTACCTTGGCACTTCGGTGGACAGAGCAACCGGATCATTTAGATAACTCATTATTGCCCCAGTTTCTGTTGGATAAGAAGGTACCTGTGAAGGTGTTTGATGACTACCGATTGACAAATCTTCTTCTGGTAGGCAAGTGACGAGATGCCGGGACATAGTCGTACGCTTTGATCCCTAACTTTTGCCTGGACCGCCCTTTCGGGTTTTCAGCCCACCGGGATACCCATTTTTGCCCAAGCCGCCTTTTCAGGTTTTCGACTTGTCGGGTGTACAAATTTTTTCATTTTCATCCCTTATTTTGCCCGAACCCTTTTGGTTCGCCGGGAAGCCCTTATTTTTGCCTAGGTGTGTCAACCTAGCGGGTCTTTGATTTTACGTAGTATTTTTTCGACTATGTCCACGCTCTCAGGATGTAGGGAGGTGCCCCTGTCAGTAGTGTAGTGTTGCCATACCACCAAAAGATCTTTGTTTGATCGTCCAATGCCCCAAGTGATCCAGATGGAGATTTGCCCCAAGCTGGTTGGCCTTTTGAGAGATTCTCTGAGTCTTGACTCAACTGCCCCAGATGATGGACAATGATCATGCCATGCCCCTTGGTTGGAAGAGCTTTTGTCCATTAGACATTCGTCGTACGAACTCTTATGTTGTTCAAACAAAAAGTCATATGCACACAAAGTTATGTTAAAAATGTAAAGCTTATGTCTGTCTTGAAGTTTTTGAAAATGCATTTTTTCAGTAAAACAAGAAAATTACGTAACACGTGATGTCAACTCAAGATTTTACAGCGAGCCTTAAGGAGTCAGGATACCTTTGTAACAGTATGCTTTCGAACTAACCCATGCTTCAGCTAGGACTTTTAAGGGTTATAACGTGACCTGGTTCATGGTTTAAGAAACAAAGGATAAAGGCTCAAATTATTTGTACCCACCCGCTCTTCGTGATATTCTTCAAACCTAAACTCAGCTAATCGTGCATTAGACCTTGTTTGAGTCTTTGCTCTGATTTTCCGGTGATGGTTCGGATGTTGACAATTTATTTTGAATAGGCAGTCATTCCTTTTTTGTCGAGGGTTTACATGACCTCTTTCTTTTCGATTTTGTTATCCCTGTTTTTTGCCTGAACTGTTTCTTTTTTGGAATTACAGTCAGCGGGATGCCCCAGTTTTGTAAGCCTCCTTCATAGGTTTTGACTTGACGGGCTTTTATTTTTTTCTTTGAGATAATGACTGCCTATCTTTATGATTGTTCGGAACCATCACTGTCTTTCTTTGTTTTGTAAGGACCTCTTTGGTGTCATTCGTTATGCACTTGGATCAACTGAAAGAACTACCCTGCCCCAGGTTATGATTAAGGGTTTTAAATTTCGAAAAGAAAAACTCCTACTTCTTTGGCTCAAAGGGGGTTGACGAGGGATTATCTTCCTTATAACTCCAGTGTTTAGGAATTGAAACAATGCCTGTACCTCACCAGCGGGGTCTGTTCAAAAGCATACTGTAAAGATCGTGGTATCGTTTTCGTCATCCTCCCTCAAGAGGCTTAGAATTTTCAATCAAGAGTTGATCATCACAAAAATATGAAAACAGTTTGCATATAGTGAATACGAAATAATTACTTCAAAACAGACATATGCGATGCATTAATGAAATAACCAAGTTTGACATGAAATAAAATGTTTGAACAATCAAAGAAAATTACAATCTGAACATTCAAATGAACAAAAGTTTCCAATCCTAGCCATGTTTTGACAAGGGAGCAGTGGTCACATTGGGAGCCTCTGGAGAGTCGAGCTGGACTTCCTTTGCGTCAATCAGATCCTGAACCTTGTTTCTCAAAGTCCAACAATCATCTGTAGCATGCCTCGGGCTGTCAGAATGATAAGCGCAGCGAACGTTGGGGTTATACCTTGAAGGCGTCCTGTTGGGATTCTTTGGAGGGTCCATGAGAGTTACCAACTTGGTTTCCAGCAACTGTGGTAATATCTGTGACAAGGTCATGCCGAGGGGAGTGAATTTCCTTTTAGGTCTTTCTTCCCTTTGTTGATTGTGACGCTGAGGAGCACCGGCCGGCTTTGTAATAACCACCGCGTTGACATCTTGGCGGTGTTCGAACATATTCTGCCCTCTTGAGCCATAGACAACACTAGATTCTCTCTTGGATGGTTTCTTCTCAGTGTTCGAGGAGTCACCATTCTGTATTTTCCCTGACTTGATGCCAACTTCTATTCTTTCCCCGGTCAAGATCAGATCTGTAAACCCAGCAGCAGAATTCCCGATCAGGTGGTTGAAGAATGGACCAGACAGGGTCCCCAAGAACATGTCGACGAGCTCGCGGTCAGTCAGAGGTGATTGTACCCTTCCAGCAAGGTCCCTCCATTTTTGAGCATATCCTTTGAAACCTTCACCTGCACCCATAGACATTCCCTGAAGCTGAGTGCGCGTGGGAGCAAGGTCGGCATTGTACTGGTACTGCTTGTAGAATGCAGTGGCCAAATCCTCCCAGCTGCGAATATTAGCTCCATTCAGTTGATAGAACCAGTCGAGTTGGGTTCCAGACAGACTATCCTGAAAGAAGTGAATCCATAAATTCTTGTCAGCCGTGTAGGGATGGATCCTCCTTGTGTAAGACCTGAGATGCAGCTTAGGGCAGGATGCCCCGTCGTACTTTGCAAAGGCAGGTGCCTTGAATTTGTGCGGGATTACTACCCCAGAAGACAGACCTAGATCCTCGAAGTCCAGGTCGGGCACTTTTTGTATCTCCATGGCACTTAGCCGGTCTTCCAACTGTTTATACCTGTCCTCAGCTGGAGGGTACTGCTCATCTTTGTAATCGGTCTCGTTGTCGGAGACCACTGGACTAGGAACCTCCCTTTCTTGGGGACTGCCTTTCCCCACAGATGGGGTAGTCTGCTCAACTTCATTTTTGTGATCCATTCCCAGATTTGCGTCTAGGGTTGAACAACACTGACCTCTTCTTCTTCTTTTTAAAAAGTAGGGTCTTCAGATCTTGTTGCCCCTGGGCTAGACTCATGATCAACTCTTGGAACTGGGCGTTCTGAGCCTGGAGGGCCTTGATGGATTGCTCGGTAGACGATTCAGGATTCATGACGATCGGCTGAAATAAACAGCGAAGAAGGTAAGCAACCTGAAAAAAGGGGGTACCTGTAATGCAATGATATGTATGTATGCATGCAATGTTTTCAAGGATCTCGCGGGGTAAACAAGAAAATCGTTAGAGTTGGGATCCGATAGCTTGATTGAAGGGACTGCATGTTGTTGAGAGTCCTTCTTCAAGGGTCAAAGGCTCACCATATCTAGTGGGTCATAGCCCCTGACAACCTCGGCTAGAGGAAAATAAATCCCCTTTGCCCCCTGCTAGACATTTTGTTCATCATGACCTGCATCACAAGCCCTTGAGATCCTTGAAACGGGTTAGTCTTTATGCAGGATGCATGCAATGGTATGATGTTATGCTATGCATGGGGTAATGTAGGTAAACCCTGTTATGAGTCCCAATTAAGGACTGTAAACAAAACCTGCAAGAAACTCAAGTGTCAGATAACAAGCATGCAAATAGTCAAGTTTGAAAGCACACAAGTCACACAAGACAGCCCTTAGAGTTTAGGCCAGCATGAAGTTTGGGGTACTACCCTCTTGAAGTTGGTGGGCTCAAAACCTGTCCTATCGGAAGTAACCAGGTTCTAAGGGTCCCAATATCATTGGATTGCTTTCATTGTTCATCGTTTCGATTTAGCCACTGAACTGGCGACCGAAATATTCCAAGAAGACAACCCTCAATTGAGTGTAGTATCGAGTATCAACCAACCTCGGACTGCACCAAAGTCAGTTATCTCACTACCCTAAAGAGGCCAAGATCGTTCAATTAAGGTTCCTAAGGTCAGTTGATGCTTCACGACACCACGCGGCGGCCCCATACTCTCCTTGACTGGACTCAAGGGTTACCGGTACTCACCAAAGTGCCACATCAACGTAGCCGACTGCTTCAACCATGTCGGTATACCCTACACAGTTCCCTCACAGTCTTGTTGCTACTTTCTAAGAAGGTATCCCCCAAATCCGGGTTAGGATCAATAGAACTCCCAAGACAGGCCCACAATTTAAAGCAAACAATTCAGACAATCGAAAACACAAGTGATCTTAGTCCTAAGGTACACCTCACTTTAAAATAACTCCCCAGCAGAGTCGCTAGTTCTGTGATCGGTGGATCTGGAACTGACTGTTTAACGCTGGTTCGCGAAATATCGCGGAAGCAAGAGTCGCCACCGTATTTTATTTTCTCCAACATGGACAGGACAAAAGCACAGCAAAATTCCTTATGAGATAGTTTCTCGGTTCGGGAGGTAGATTTATAGAAAGGGAAGGTGTTAGCACCCTTTCTATCCATGGTTATCCATGGGCTCTTAGGTACTTGTTCATTGTGTTTTCAAAATGTTTGTTTGCTTTTCAAGTGTGAGTGGATTTGAAAAAGTTTCGTTTAAAGATTTCAGATCGACTCTTGTATCAGTCCTCAAGAGTGTTTGAAAAATTGTTTTGAAAGCTTTTTGAAAGTGTCGGTGTGAAAAGAGTTCTTTATTTGTTTTTGAAATAGAGCAAGTATCTACGAGTCATCTACCTACCCTAAGGAATTAGGCTGTGTAAATGTCCTTAAGGTAGTGCCATCCCACCATTAAGAGATAGGTAGCACCACCGTTGGAGGTGTTCGGGTCAATTTGTTTGTAGGGACAGTATGGTCACCAGAGCAACAGTAGGACACCTTAGAAGCTACCCTTATGCCATTGATCCTTTTTAATTCGAGACAACTTTTCCGAGGCAACTGGATCATGTTATGGACATAAGGACTTACTAAAACGTCCTATACTCGACGACCACGTTTCGAGGGCAAGGCAACAGTGAGGCGTACCCTAAGAGTGGTGTGTGAATTTGTGTATTATTTTCATGTTATGTTTTATCTTGTACATGCATCATGGTGATCTACGCTTATTTTTAATTTAGGCCATACATTCTTTCATGCAAAGTTTAGCAGTTTAAAAGTGCGGAAATTAAAGTGCGGAAAGTAAAATCCTACGTTATTACAAGGCACAGGTCTATACATCGCCAAATTAACAAAGACCCGTTTTAATAAAAAATGCGGAAAATAAATAAATTCCTAATTACTATTACAAGGCTTGAGCAATTACATAATATTCACAAAGGAAAATAAGAATAAATGTGCGAAAGGAATAAAAATAGAACGTTCGAGGGTGTTGGACCCTTTTTGAAATTAAATTGAAATTAAAGAGCTAATTAATTATTTAATTAAAAGAAAAGAAATGTTTTTTTTATGTTTTTTGTATTTAATGAAATAAGAAAAGAATTTAAAATTAGAAGGAAACCCTAGTTCTAAATATTTTTAATTATTAAAGATAAGGTTAAAGTTTAAAACCTAATTTATGCTAATTAATTATTTACATATTTATTTACAAAATATTTAGTAATTAATAATAATAATAATGATGAGAAAATTATTTGTTAAAAAAAGGATGAGAATATTAAAAAAACCTAAGTTCTACATATTTTAATTTATTAAGAAAAAGGTTAAAATTGAAACCTAAATTAACTAAGTTAATTATTAAAATTATTTACAAAAAATAATGGTGAAATTAATGTTAATAACAATAAACATTTTTTTGATTTTTCTGTATTTATTATTGTGAAAATTATTTTATGGTAAAAAGAAATAATTAAAACATTAAAAAAGAATTAGAAAAGAAAATCAAATAAAAATTAAAAATGTGCAAACCATGGGGGTATTCAGACCCAAAGGGAGGTATGATTTGAGAAATTTGGCCCATTGAATCAAGGCCCTGTTTGACTTTCTGGCATCACGTGTGTGTTCATTGACTCCTGAGTACCGTGGTCTGCATTCTTTGGCCATTGGATTGGGTTTCATGGCCATTTGTGTTCTGGCTGTTGGCCATTTGTGTTCTGGCCTCAACGTTCCTTAATCTTCTCAGGATGTCTGTCTCGTCATGCATAAGTTGTTCTACTTTGACCATTTGGCTTTTGGCTTTTGGCTTTTGGCCATTTGTGTTTTGGCCTCAACGTTCCTTAATGAACCTGCATGGGATCCTGTCTAAATCTGCAGTGTTGAATCTCATGAACACATTAAATAAAATCATAAAATGCAAATAAAGCCAATATATGAAGAAATTTAATGTTTAGGCACAATATGACATGTATGAATGATTATACCCTTTTGATCATGGAGATCAAATCAATCTTACCCTTACTGGAAAAGTAGTGACATGAATGCTTTTATGCTCTTTTGATCATGGAGATCAAGCCAGCCTTACCCTTACTGAAGAAGTAGTGAGGTGTTGGTTTGTAACTGTGATGGCTTGTTTGTAGTGAGAGAGGGATTTGTAATAAGAATTTCAAGGATTTAGGGTTCTTGAAAGAATTTGATATTCTAACAGTGTTGTGGCAAAGGTTTTTTTCTCTCTTTTTTTCTCCTCCTCTGGTTTTTGTGAAAAGAAGATGATTATATAATGGAAATTAGGGTAAAGAAAAGGGGCTTTGAATGTGCAATTGGGCCTCCAATGTTCACTTGAGTTCGTCACTTTCCAGGCTAAATCGCAGGGACTTAAGTGCAATTTTTGAACTTGAAATGTGAAAACAAAATGTAGCCGACATCAAGAACTAACTCCTGTCCGAAAATCGGCTCAATCGGATAAACGGTGAATTAGTTATGAATTTTTGAAGTTTCAGCTTAGACAAACTTATTTTGGGCTCCAGTGTCGACTCTGACACGTTCTTCAATAAAAAATTGCTATTGATCGGAGCATAATCCGGTCTCGACTTTTGAAGCAAAGTTGTAGATATACGAGTCAGGAACCTTGTGTAAAAATATGAACCCAATCCGATAAAAATTGACCGAGTTATGAATTTTCGAAGTTTCGGCCCAGATGAAATAATATTCAGCATTCAGGATTTTCGGCGTGTCATACACTCTGAGCAAAAAATGAAGGACTTTTGAACACCGTTCGAACTCGATACCTCCTGTGAAAATGTAGCTAACTCAATTTGTGAAATTCTGGCGCCGGAACCAGCTCAATACGATGAAAATCGACCAAGTTATGATTTTCTGAACATGACGCAAATAAACTTCTGTCACAAATTTTCTGTACGAAAATACTTGATAAATCCACTTTTTTGAAGACCCTCTGATCGAAATTGGCTTCCAGTCGTGAGAGATGAAAACGTAGATAATGTCAAGACGGAATTTTGGCCACCGGAACGGGTTCAAGACGAGTCACGGTCTTCAAGTTATGAATTTTTTAGCGCGTAAAAACTGCACTTTCAGCACACTTTTTCACCATATTTCTTCAAGAAAACTCGCACATTCGGATACCTTCTTTAAAGAATTGACTCTTGAGTCGAACCTGAATTTGAGAATATGTTATCAGAGATATCTTGGCGAAAGAATACCTGAATATGACGCGCCGGGTTGGACTTGTGAATTTTTCTTGAAATATTTTGAGAAATATGGGAGGGCAAATTTTGGGGTACAACAATTTCAACACTACAAATTAAGGTAGATTGAACTTGGTGAAATTAAGCACACCAAGTGTTCAATAAAAGTCCAAAATTGAAAATTTGTGTATTTTCTTCTCAACATTTCATTGGAAGTAATTGACAATAGTTAAAGAGTATAAGTGATAAATTATAATTGAGTTAAGTGTTAATAATTCTCATTGATTCATTCCATTTGGGTTTTCGTATATCCAGTCTTTTCAATAGAGGATCGTTTTAGACGAGTGTATCCGAGTAGCTTTCACTGTGCTTCAAGTTTTTCTTAAAAACTGATTTTAAAAATCAAGGTATTTATTCAACCCTCCCTTCTAGATACGTCATGTCGTCTAACAAGTGGTATCAGAGCACTGGTTCATCTAGTGCTTCATATATATCTCTTTAGACAATGGAGAACGATCCAAAAGGGGCGTACAATAGAGCGCCTATTTTCACCGGTGAAAACTATAGCTATTGGAAAGATTGTATGCATGTGCATATCAATTTTGTTGATAGAAAAATTTGGAAAGTCATAGAAGAAGGTCCTATGGCCATAACTATGTTAAACAATACAGGTGCTGTTGCACCCAAACCGGAAGCACAACGGGATGAAAAAGATGAGAAAAACTATGCTTATGACTGGAAAGCTAAAAATATGCTCATATCAGCTCTTGGAGTTGATGAATACTTTCATATCTCGCATTGTGCTACCGCTAAGGCAACGTGGGATGCTTTACAAGTTACCCATGAGGGAATAAACGATGTCAAACTAGCAAGGATTAACACTTTAACTTAAGAGTTTGATCTCTTTTACATGAAGCATGGTGAAACCATTGCGGACCTGCAAAAGAGATTTTCTCACATAATAAATCGCTTACGGACACTTGGTCATATTACTTTCAATGTTGTTGCTATTAAAAATATTTTGAGATGTCTTAACAGGGAATGGAAACCTAAGGTCACGGCTATCAAGGAAGCCAATGATCTAATTACATTGGATCTTACAACACAGTTTGGTAAACTTTAAGAACATGAGCAAGAGCTCACAAATCCTAATAAGCATGAAAGGAAAGAGAAGAAATAAAAGCTGAGGGACACGGAGAAGAAGTCTATTGCGTTAAGGGTTCAAGTTCCAAGTCTTCCACCATAGATTCAAGTGGAAGTGACTCAAGTGATAGAGATGAGATCCCAGATGAAGATTTGGATTTATTCATAAGGAAGTACAATAGATATCATCGGAAGAATGAAATTCAACATCGGGACAAGAATCTCATTGACTATAGAAGGAAAGCTAAGCCAAACAGACCTTTTGAAAGCAAGAGAGATAAGTCAAATGGATCTTGTTACAATTATGGGAAACCTAGTCATTATAAATTAGATTGTCCCTTGTTCAAGATAGACAAAGTAAGAAACAAGTTTCAAAAGAAGCCAAACAAAGCTAGAAGAGCTTACATTGCTTGGGATAGTGATAGTGATTCATCAAGCAAAGATGAATCTAGTGATGAAGAAGAAAAAGAAAACTTGTGTCTTATGGCGCATCATAAAAATAAAAAGAATATGGAATGTCTTTAGACTACGGAGAGAAGATGGTTTATCGATAGTGGGTGCTCAAGACATATGACGGTGACATTTCCCAATTCTTTGACTTTGTGGCTAAGAAGAAGGGTTTTGTAACCTATGGTGATAACAACAAGGGAGCTATACTCGGAAAAGGTAGTGTGGGTAATCCCTCTTCTACTACCATCTCAGATGTCCTTTTAGTTGAGGGTCTTAAACATAATCTCCTTAGTATTAGTCAATTATGCGATAAAGGATATAGTTTCTTTTTAAAAAGATTGTTGCTTAATTGAAAATAGTAATAAGGAACTTGTGTTTAATGGCTTGAGGGTTAATAATGTATATATGCTTGACTTGAATGAGGTATCTTTCTTCGATACTCTCAATCTAGTAAAGCTTATAGAGTATTTAACAAAAGGTTACAAATTGTTGAGGAATCCGTGCGTGTATCTTTTGATCTTATCCGAGATCGGTCTAAAAAGGTATTGTATTTGATGGTGCAGGCGTATCTTCGGAAAGTATACTTAAAGATCCAGATGTTGAAAGCAATGAAAATAATTCCCAATTGGAATGTGAATCTATCAAAGAAAAAGATCTGGATACTAAAAGCAATGAAAATGATCTCCTATTGGAATGGAAATCTATCAAGGATCATCCCATCGACAATATCCTTTGATATATCACAAAATGAGTCACTACAAGGTCCAAGATAAGTAACTTATGTTATCATTTTGCTTTTGTCTCACAAGTTGAGCCTAAAAACTCCAAAGATGCTTTACTCGATAAACATTGGTTTTTAGCTATGCAAGATGAGATGAACCAGTTTAAGATAAATGAGGTTTGGGATCTTGTTCCTCCTCCGTGAGACCATCGTGTAATCAGAATTAGATGGGTGTTTAGGGACAAGTTGGACGAAAACAGAATAATAATTCGCAACAAGGCCCACCTTGTTGCTCAAGGGTATAACCAAGAGGAGGGCACCGACTATGAGGAAACTTATGCACCAGTCACCCGACTCGAGGCTATATGCCTTTTACTTGCTTTTGCATATTTACAAAACTTCTTTATATCAAATGGATGTTAAGAGTGCTTTTTTAAATGGCTATATTAATGAAGAGGTGTATATATATCAACCTCCCAGATTTGAAAATTTTGAGTATCCTAACCATGTTTACAAATTAAAACATGCTTTATATGGTCTCAAACAAGCCCCTAGGGCTTGGTATGAACGACTTAGCAAGTATTTGTTAGAACAAGGATTCTCAAGAGGAAAGGTCGATACAACTATTTTCATTAAGCACCAAGGAAAACATTCAATTTTAGTACAAGTTTATGTAGATGATATTATATTTGGTTCTAATAATACATCTTTAGTCAAGGAGTTTTCTAAGTTGATGCGGGGAGAATTTAAAATGAGTATGATGGGTGAATTAAAGTACTTTCTTGGGCTTCAAATTAATCAACTCGAGGAAGGGAATTTTGTAATTCAAACCAAGTATTGTCAAGAACTGTTAAAGTGCTTCGACATGGCTAAATCAAAATTCATTGACACTCTAATGCCTTTCACCGTTAATCTTGATCGTGACGAACATGGTAAGCCGGTTGATGTAAAAAGGTATAGAGGTATGATCGGTTCCCTTCTTTACGTTACCGCTTCTTGTCCCGACATTATGTTTAGTGTATCTATGTGTGCTAGGTATAAATCATACCCCAAGGAGTCACATTTAAAATCCGTTAAGCACATACTTAGATATCTTTGTGGTACGACTAAGTATGGGTTATGGTTCTCTAAGGGTTGTGATTACTCTTTGGTTAGTTATTCTGATTCTGACTTTGTCAGTTGCAAGTTAGATAGGAAAATTACTAGTGGTATGTGTCATTTCTTTTCAAAATCCTTAGTAAGTTGGTATAGCAAGAAACAAGTTTCCGTTGCTTTGTCAACTGCCAAGACGGAATATGTTGCATCCAGTAATTGTTGTGCCCAAATTTTGTGGCTAAAACAACAATTACTTGATTTTGATGTCAAACTCGATCATATTTCGACGTTTTGTGACAACACTAGTGCCATAAACCTAACCAAAAACCCGGTTTTACATTCACGCACCAAACATATTGAGATAGGCATCACTTCTTTAGGGATCATGTAGAAAAAGGTGGCGTCGTATTTGAGCATGTTGATAACACAAATCAACTTGCAGATATTTTCATAAAACCTCTTGCGACCGAGCCTTTCTTCCACATATGTAGGGAACTTGGTGTTCTAGATATTTCGGATAGGTTGCAAATACATTAGTTTCATTACTCTTATTTATACTTGTACTCTCATGAATTATCTACACTCTTGTATCAAGTTACTTGTGAGGGAAAATTATCTTTTTGCATCATATAGGTAATATCATTCTAACTCTAACTCTATTCTTGATAACTCAATACGGTAAACTTGAAAATTCTTAATTCCTTGTGATAAGTTGTTTTCAATCGTTGTGATGTGTGATCTATGCTTATATGGTTATTTATGTTTCATTGTGTCTTAAAATTCATGAATATGTGCAAATTGATTTTTTTGGCCAAATTCATGAACTTTAGCTAATATTTATTGCTCAATCATTTTTGGATGATGACTTACTTTGTGTTTGACCTCCTTTGAACACCGGTTTCTAACTATACTATATGATAGGTGTCTATTTATTTTCTATGCCTTTATCTAACATCTCTTTATGTGATTTCTTGTTAGAGTTATTGATTGCCAAAGTAGATAATGATCTAACCTTACTTATATTGATTGTTGTTATTTTAACCTATTGCTTTGACTATTTTTGATGTTGTCAAAGGAGGAGAATAATGTAGGAGTCAAGAACAGATGATATGAAAGCCAATACTAAACGAAAGGGTGCACAAAGATAGGGGGAGAAATCTCCAAGATTAACATTCCGATAAGTGGTGCTAAGGACAAGTTTTTCCATCATTAAAAAGGGGAAGTATGTGAAGGCAAGGTTCCTTCAATAAGGGTTTCAATGATGTCAAAAGTTTCCACTATATGTTGGAATTGTTGCTAGATGATTTAGTGGACAAAGCAGCAAGAAAAGTCTTCAAGAATTGGCATTTTTGGAAATCTATATGCTATGAGTCGACTCAGAGAAAGCTCAGGTCGACGCATGATTAAAAGTTGCTCCTTTGGTCGACTCATCCTGGAAACAATGTTTAAGCACTATGAGTCGACACATACCCCTAGAGCGGTCGATACATGGATCTTGCACTCTGTCTGTGGCACCTTCGGGAATGCTCAGGTTGAGTCAGCCTTCTGCATAGGTCGGCACATGGATTATGAACACCGTCATATGGCACTTTCGGGAATGCTCAGGTCGAGTCACCCTTTTGCATAGGTCGATGCATGGCTTGTATACACTTTCAGATGGCACTTACAGGAATGCTCATATTGAGTCCCCTCTTGTATAGGTCGACCGTTCGCTCGTAAAAATTGTTTTTCAGTCTGTTAGTTTGGGTCTTGACCTTAGATAACATATATATACTTGTTTGGTTATTTCATTTGGTTTTTAACAAGAAAAGTGAAATAGATAGATAAGGTACTCATCATCTTCAACCTCTCACTCATCCATTGACAACTACACATAATAATTTTTTTCGATCAAGGTGCGAAGCGTGTGTTGACAACGTCCGAAGTAGAAGATTGAGATCTTTTTCGGGTTGAGTAATTGTGGGATTTTATTGAATAAAATATGAGGGTTTTGTCCTCCAAGATAATTCAGATTTGGGGTTTTTGGACAATTCTTTGCTTCATCAAATTCAGCCATGCTTAAGGGATTAAGGAACTATGGATTCACTCAACAAGGTAGCTACAATCAGAGGATTATAAAGGAAGAATTGGGGTTATCATCTTGCGATTAAATCAGCCGAGCAGAGGGTTTGAGAAACGGTTTTGGTTCTCAACAAGGTATCTACAATCGAAGGTTTATCGAAGATTAGTGACATACTTGATTCAAAACGAATCAAGGGAAGAGAGGAGCTTCGTTTTCAATTCAACATATTGGTTTTGAATTATGGTGACTATTTTCTATCTCTTATATAAACTTTGCAATCATAATAGCAACCATCCTAATTCTAAATTCTAGAATTGGGGGAAGACGTACCCGACGCGAGGACGACATGGGAACCGACTTAACAAATCGCATGTCATTTTTCTTTCTCTCTCTTTACCGTTTATTTGCAATAATCTGAAAATTTGCTCTTGTGGTTCCAATTGTCCTGATTTGTAGTGCAATAAAACTGTTACTAAAAACTATAGTAATCACTTTGATTGCTATAATTGATTTCAACACTACAAATTAAGGTAGATTGAACTTGGTGAAATTAAGCACACCAAGTGTTCGATAAAAGTCCAAAAGTGAAAATTTGTGTATTTTCTTCTCAACATTTCATTGAAAGAAATTGACAATAGTTAAAGAGTATAAGTGATCAATTATAATTGAGTTAAGTGTTAATAATTCTCATTAATTCATTTCATTTGGTTTTTTTCATATCCAGTCTTTTCAATAGAGGATCATTTTAGACGAGTGTATTCAAGTAGCTTTCACTGCGCTTCAAGTTTTTCTTAAAAACTGATTTTAAAAATCAAGTATCTATTCAACTCCCGTTCTAGATACGTCATATCGTCTAACACTATTCCCTAATCCTGATCAACTCATAGATGTGAACACCATCAAAATATTCCTTTCTCGTAACCATGTGCCTACTTTGCTCGGAGACATTCTGTATTCTCTTCAGACTCGTACTATGAGGAAGTGAGGGACACTTATATGTTGCATACATATACTATCTAGGTGGTTTATTTCGCACCTTCCCCAATCAGTATTGAATAATGAACAAGGTTCGAGGTAGTCTCAAAGGATGATGTTTCTCTCTCATTCAAATATCTATTGGTGTTCCCGATCTCTAGAAGATGTTACTATCATTGAACGTTGTGGGGAGTTCCCTAATGTTCCACTCCTTGGCATTAAGGGATGTATTACTTACAACTCTTCTCTAGCTTTACGACAATTTGGTTATGCTCAAAGAGATGGTCCTCATGACACACTTATCCAGGGTATTATGTTTGACTACGAGAACAATTTTCAAGGTTATCGTTAAAGGTTTATACGAGCTTGGGGGCATGGTAAACAAGATTGATAGCAAGACTTCAGTACATAAGAATTCTATCCCTTTGGAGCCATATCAAAGTTGGGCACAATCTCGTGCTCAAAATCTTAAGATGCCATATCCCGCTGTCTTACCGGTGATTGTGGAGCCTGTTGCTGAGAGGGATATTCCTTATACCATTCTCCATCCAGACATACCCACTGACCCCGAAGAGTTGCAGAAGTCCTGGATTTAACTCAAGGAAGAATGAGATACCTTTGAAGCTCAATTCTATGCAAGCGAGAAGAAAGTGTTAGAGCTCACAAAGCAACTACGTGAAGAGCATAGTCTTAATGCATACCTCGACACGAAGAGGAAGCTTCCGTGGGAGAATTGAGTCTTAGGTTTTAGGAGTTTATATTTTTGTCTCCTTGAGACCCCTTTGCTTTTCATTGTAAGCCTATAAGGCAGTTGTAATTCTGAACTTATATATGAAATCTTTTTTTCTGTTTCCTTTTGGGCTAGCAAATTTAAATCTCTCAAGGTCCTTGAAAACATTGCATCCACATATCATGCATCATTTCATAAGCAGGTTTTCCAATACAAGTTTCCTCATTTACTTACTATTTATTTCAGTATAAGGTGGCTCTCGAATAAACTGTCAAGGATCTCCAAACTCAGCATGCACAATTTCAAGAGACTCTCCTGAATCTGGCCAAAGGACAACAAGAGATGATGGCGCTCCTCACCACGAAAAAGAAGACTAAGAAGCAGGCTATTATCCTCAATATGAGAAGAAGATTCAAAGATCTTGCTCAACCAGTTCATGATGTTTCCTCTAAGGAAGACGACAACCAAGAGGAGGAGGATAGAAGTGTCAGGGGTGAAGGTAAAAACAACCAGGTTTCCGAAGATGAAGACTACTTCGACGAACAGTACCCTCCTACAGATAACAAGTACAAGCAGTTAGAAGACTGTCTCAAAGCTGTAGAAATTCAAAAAGTGCATGGGTTGGATTTTGGGGATCTAGGTCTAATCTCGGGGGTGGTCATCCCTCAAAAATTCAAGGTCCCTATCTTTGATAAATATGATTGGGTCTCTTTTCCCAAACTTTATCTGAGGTCATATGTCCGAAAAATCCAACCTCATACTGCTGACCGAAAATTATGGGTCCATTTCTTTCAAGAAAGTTTATCTGGTACTCAACTTGAATGGTTCTATCAGTTGGAGGGAAGAAACATTCACACATGAGAAGACTTGGCTTCTACTTTCTACAAGCAGTATCAATATAATGCTGACCTGGCGTTGACTCGTGTGCAATTGTAAAACATGACCATGGGCTCGTATGAACGGTTCAAAGAGTATGCCCAAAAATGGAGAGATCTAGCTGGAAAGTTGCAACCTCCTTTGACTGATCAGGAATTGGTGGATATGTTCATGGGAACTCTGACGGGTCCATTCTTTAATTTGCTGATTGGGAGTTCTTCATCGGGGTTTACTGAGCTAATTATAACTAGTGAACAAGTTGAAAGTGGTATCAAGAGCGGGAAGATTCCAATGGCTACAACTTCTCATGCTGTGAAAAGGCCATTCATTGGTAAGAAAGAAACCAACACCGTCTATGGCCAGAAGAGCCGTAGTAAGAATGATCGTCATCAGTCTGTAGGGGGCGGTGTTGATCTCTAATCCAACACATGTTCAACAACAAAAACAAGGCAACCTACATAGGTCAGACGCTCTGAGAAGACAATTCACCATGATTAATACGTCATTGGCTCAAGCATTACAACATTTGTTAAAGGCTGACCTCATAACACTCCGAGACCCCCCTTCTAATCCCAACACATCCTCTCCGAAGTACAACCCAAATGCGAGGTGTGCCTATCATTCAAACAGTCCTGGATACGACACCAACAATTTTTGGGCCCTGAAAAACAAAATCCAAGACATGATTGATAATAAGGAAATTGATTTGGAGGCTCTGGAGACTCCGAACATGATTACTGCTCCTATGCCGAAGCATGACAAAGGCATAATTGTTATTGAAGATGTTTTGTATGTTACCTCCGTAAATGATGTGGTTACTCTTCTCTCAACAGTCAAGAAGAATTTGCTATAAGCTGGTTTATTTCCAGGTCGTGTTAAAGAATGTTATTACTGTGCGGTTCAACCCAATGGCTACGAGTTACTAAAGGAAGGCAATCAACGTCTGATGGATTAACATGTTATTCTGATTGAAAAAGTCCCGCATACTGAGAATTTGTGTCAAGATTTGTCTGTCATATCTGGTACTCCTTTCAAGATCACTTCCAAGGGTCCTGTAAGGATCACTGCCAATCCAAAATATGCTCCCTTAATCATTACAAAACCTGAGCCCATCCCATATTCCCAGAGAAGGCTATTTCGTGGAATTATTGGTATGACATCTATCGAAGCTCGAGGTAAAGATCTAATGATAGAACCTGTCTGGACGAAGGCCTCAAAAGAAGCTACAGTCAAGGATACCTTTGGATAAGAAATGGAAGATGTTTTGAAAATCATTCGTATAAGCGACTACAAAATTGTTGAACAGTTGGGGCAGACCATATCCAAGATCTCTATGTTATCCATGCTACTGTGTTCCGAAGCTCATGCACAAGCTTTAATGAAGTTTTTGAAGACTTCCCATGTACCACAAGAAATTTCTGCCGATCAATTTAGAAGTTATGTTGCTAGCTTAACGACTGACAATGGATTGGGTTTCTCTGACATTGACCTAACTCTAGAGGGGAGAAATCATAATAGGGCCCCTCATGTCTCCATTGAATATAGGGGAACTACATTGGATCATGTGTTAGTTGATACTGGCTCTTCCTTGAATGTTCTGCCAAAAGGCACTCTTGACAGACTGGATTGTAAAGGGGTTGTTCTGAAACCTAGTGACATCATAGTTCGAGCCTTTGACGGATCAAAAAGAATGGTACATGGAGAATTGGACCTCTTAAACAAAATAGGGTTCATAAATATTTGAATTAACCTTCTATGCAATGGACATCCGACCAACTTATTCTTGTCTACTAGGATGCCCATAGATCCACGGGGCAGGCGCTGTTACTTCCACCTTGCACCAGAAACTAAAATATCCTATGAAAGGGAAGATTGTTACTGTCTACGGAGAGGAAGAGTACATGGTCAACCACCTGAATTCATTCCAGTATGTAGAAATGGACGATGAATTCATTGAGACTCCCTGCCAAGCTTTTGAAGTAATTTCTCCTACTGGTATTGAAGATGTTTTTTCCATTCCAAAGACTACCAGGGTTCCGCACAAGATGACATCTTGAAAGATGCCAAAGCTACTGCAGAAGAAGGTGGTTTCACAATTTAGGGTCAACTTCCTGATATCCCCCTACAAATATGACAAGTTTGGTCTGGGCTTTACTGCAGAGGGTCAAAGGGCTATTCGCAGTGCTCGAGCTGGAAGACCTCCATTCCGTATCAGCAACAACGAATTCAATGTCATAGAATATGCTTACAATGATTGTGCCTTCGATAACTGGATATTCCCTACCATTGGTGACAAAATCAACAATTGGAAAGCAGAAGACATTATCTTCATCTCCTTTAGCTAGGAGTAATAGCTATTTCTATTTTTATTGCTTTAAGAAGTTTGGTTATGTAATTTCTTTTAAAACAATGAATTTAAACCTTGTGTCTTGCCCGGGGCACAATGGTCCATTTGTTAAGGGTTGTCATTTCATATGTCACATTTTCATTAAATGAAAACATTGGACATTTTGCATTCAAATTTTTGTGCTCTTGTCTTTCTTTTATTCCGCACTTTCAAATAGCTACATGTTCTTACACACACACTCACACTATATTGCAGATCCCCATCCACTCTGGATCTCGTTGATAACGATTCTGCTATTGTCGCTTATGAATTTGAAAATCCGATCGACAAAGCCGAAGACGAAGGTGAGAAAGATTATGAAATACCTGGAGAACTTGCCAAAATCTTAATACAAGAAGAAAAGGCTATTCAACCACATGAAGAGCTGGTCAAAGTGGTAATCTTGGGTTCTAAGACAGACAAAAAAGAGGTCAAGATAGGTTCCAACTTAGAGGGCAGTGTCAAGAACAGATTGATTCAGATGTTAGATGACTACGTTGAGGTATTTTCTTGGTCATACGAAGACATTCCATGGCTCAATACTGATATTGTGGTTCACCGTATGCCAATGAAAGAGGGTTGTTCTCCAATTAAGCAGAAAGCTCGCTGCATGCGTCCTGAGATGTTAGAGAAAATCATGGTCGAGGTTATGAAGCAATTCAATGCAGGTTTTTTAGCAGTGACGTCATATCCTCAATGGGTTGCTAATGTTTTTCCGGTACCAAATAAAGATGGAAAGGTACGTATGTGTGTAGATTATAGGGATCTGAACAAGGCAAGCCCTAAAGATGACTTCCCACTTCCATATATTGACGTTCTGGTCGACAACACTACTCAACACAAGGTATTTTCCTTCATGGATCATTTCTCGGGTTATAATCAGATCAAGATGGCGCTCGAAGACATGGAGAAAACTACCTTTGTCACGCAGTGGGGCACTTTCTGTCATAAGGTCATGCCTTTTGGGTTGAAGAACGTTGGGGCAACTTATCAACGTGCCATGGTAGATTTATTTCATGACATGATTCACCACGAGATAAAGTCTATGTTGGCAACATGATATCCAGATCACAAACTGAAGAAGAACATCTTGATCATCTGCATAAGTTATTTGAAAGGCTGAAGAAGTACCAACTGGGGTTAAATCCGAACAAATGCATTTTTAGGGTGAGGTATGGAAATATCCTAGGCTTCATCATCAGTGGTAAAGGCATTTAATTTTATCCCACAAAGTTTAAAGCTATTCAAGAAATGCCATCTCCCTGCACCGAGAAGGAAGTCATAGCTTTCTTAGGATGACTGAATTACATTGCCCGATTCATTTCTCATCTGCTACCTGTGAGCCAATCTTCAAGCTGCTGAAGAAAGATTAAGTAGTAAAGTGGAACAAAGATTGTCAAATAACCTTTGATAAAATCAAGGAGTACTTATAAGAACCTCCGATTATGATGCCAACGATTGAAGGAATGCCTTTAATCATGTACCTAACAGTGCTAGAGAATTCAATGGGGTGTGTATTGGGGCTGCATGACGAGTCTGGTCGAAAAGAGCATGCAATATACTACCTTAGTAATAAGTTTACTGACTGTGAAATAAGATATTCACTGCTCGAGAAAACTTGTTGCGCTTTGGCATAGGCTGCTCGCCGACTAAGACAGTATATGTTGACTCATACTACTGTATTGATCTCTAAAATAGATCCGGTCAAGTACATATTTGAGAAGCCAACTCTCTCCAGAAGAATAGGCCAATGGCAAATGGTCTTAAAATAATACGACATTTAGTACACCAATGAAAAGGCAATCAAAGGAAGTGTACTAGAATACCATTTGGCGCATAAAGCCGTAGACGACTACCATCTATGAACTTCGAATTCCCGGATGAGAACATCATGCTAATTAGAGATTATGAAGAACCTGGACCATATAAAGGACCTGAGCTAGGATCCCGATGGACTATTGTTTTCGATGGAGCATCTAACGCACTTGGAAACGGAATTGGTGATGTAATTATCTCTCCTAAAGGTTGTCATACACCCTTCACTACCAGACTTTGCTTCGACTGCACCAATAATATGGCTGAATATGAAGCGTGCATCTTGGGTATTAAAGCTGCTATTGACCCGAGAATCAAGTTCTTGAGAGTATATGGGGACTCAACCTTGGTAATCAGTCAAGTCAAGGGAGAATGGGATACGAATCATCCAAATCTTATTACTTACCGAGAACATGTGCTAACCGTGATTCTGTTTTTTTGAGCATATCCCAAGAGAAGAGAATCAGTTGGCGGATGCCTTAGCTACCATGTCATCTATGTTCAAGATCAGATGGGACAATGAGGCTCCCAAAATTACCATTGAAAGATTCGATAAATCGACACATTTCTATGAAATTGATACTGCTGGAGTAGAAGAAAAACCTTGGTTTCATGAAGTAAAAAGGTACCTTGAAGCTCAAGAATACCCTGAAGGGGTATCGATCAATGACAAGAAATTCTTATGGAGGTTCTCGGATAATTTCTTTTTGAGCAATGGAATTGTATACAAGTGTAATCATGATTCAATTCTGCTTCGTTGTGTGGACAAGAAGGAAGCATAGAAAATTATGGAAGATATGCACGAAGGCATCTTTGGTACTCACTCTAGTGGGCATATTATGGCTAAGAAAATCTTGAGAGTGGGTTACTATTGGTCGACCATGGAAACTGATTGCCACCACCACTCGAGAACTTATCATAAGTTCCAGATCTATGCTGATAAAGTTCATGTGCCTCCAGTACCTTTGAATGTCATGACTGATGTTGTACCCCAATTTTTGACCCTAATATCCCTCTATCACATCATATCAACTTAATCACAACAAGATCACACATTAGGGTTTGGTTATTCTCCCTATCTTTAACTTTGCTCTATGGGGAATCACCAAGCACCTTGACTTGTATTTGTGATCATATATGTTTTGATTCTTATTTAACTAATGAATACAATAAGTGTTTTCCCTAATTGATGATGATTGTAGGAGAAAGCACAACATATTCCATCAAGATTGATCTATAGACTCATGAGCTCATTTCTATGCTTTCCTCAACAAATCTTCATTGAGAATCAAGCCTCAACATTGAAGATACTTTGAAGCAATATCATAAAAAGTCTATTATGATTCATCATACTTCAAGTTATCAAAGATGGTTCAAAGGTACAAGGATTGATTGAAGAAGTTTGACTCAACTGTGCAAATCCTTGATTCATTTATCACAAGTGTACATCTCCTTCAATTATAAAGATCTAAAAGTGGTTTTGGTTGCTATGATTTCTCTTTATCATCCTCAATAACTCATATTCACATGACAAAAGTATTTGTCTAAGGAGGTAGATCAAAATTGCAAAGGTTTCCCAAGGCATTTTCTTGCTCTAGGAGCTAGGGTTTTGAACTTCAAAGGTGTATATCTTACTCATATTTTGGTATTTTTCGGTGATTCTAAATACATGCTTCTCTTAAAAGGGTTATTAACAAATTAATTTAAAAGTTTCAAGGAAATGTTGTGTGGAAGAAACTTGATGATGATGAAAGATTACAAGTCCTCTAGATGAACCCTCAAATTCCATTAGGTGATTTCAAATGATCATAACTTGGTCAATTTTTATCACTTTGAGCCCATTATTTTTCCAAAATGATATTAAAGATGTGAACTTTAACCCATATTTTAAGTTCAAAGTGTGAAAATGGATGGAAGATGCCCTAAGGATTAAAAAGATTATAGGTCATTTCATGAATTTTTTTCAACTTCAACAAGTCACAACTTTCTCAATTTTTGGAGATTTTGAATGGTTCAAGTCTCAAAATGTAATTCAAAATATCTAATTCATGTCATATTTTTTGGCCAAGAGCAAATTTCAAGTGGAAGGCCATGTTTAGATGCAAGAGATTATAAGTCATTTTTGAAGAAAACCTTAGAAATTTTCTAAGTATAGAAAGTCAACCTCTTTTTCTCAACTTTGACTCATTGAAACTTTCATCTCAAGCATCCATTTGATCCCATTATCTTCACATTGTAAAGCTTGTAACCCCATATTTCTAAAGCTCCAAGAATCATATACTAAGACCCCTTGAGTCGAGAATGCCATTGATTTGAATTTGGTAACTTACAACTGAAGTTTCTCCAAAAGTCAGAATTTGAAATCTTTGTTGTGGATTCTAATCACAAAATTGATGCGTGTTTTTGCTTCTAATCGTGTTTAGAAACTTTCCAAAAGCATTTATCATCATAAAACACAAGGATTGGATGAGTTTTGATAATAAAAAAATGAGTCACACTTTTCCCATGATGCAGATCCACACAAATTCCCTCCAAACTTCATCATTTCGGACGCTTGAACATTCCATTCACTTCCCTATAAATAGAGGATCATCCATTATTCATTTCTTCAAGCTTGAATATCCAAAATCACTCTGTAAAACTCTCTCCATAATGTAACACCACAAATCTACCCAACACTTATATATATATATATATATATATATATATATATATATATATATATATATATATATATATATATATATATATATATATATATATATATATATATATATATATATATAAAATCAGAGTTATAAAACTTCCACAACTAAATCAGGATGCTACAAATTTCAACTTAAAACAATGAAATTCATTGCAGATACATAACACATTAAACTTGGATGAATCAAAAACGACATAAAGTAATCCAACAACTTTCATAACTACACAGCGGAATCAAATATTCAACTTAAAAGAATATAGCATCTTTACCCATCTGAAACAACTTCAAGTAATAAATATTTAATGATCAACAACTTAAGGTTCAATCAACTGAAATAATAACAACAATAAAACAATAAGCGTTTACCCCCTTGAGTATTACGTATCAGAGCAATGACATCGACTCGAACTACTGAAGTTAAATCGCCTTCACTCTAGAGTACTTGCATGTTACCAACGTATCGGTAACATTCAAATAGAAGGGGTGAGATATCGAACAATATAATCGAATGTATGATAAATATTATATTAGAATTAGTCTATGCAAAATCACAACTTTACAACCTTAAACAACATCAATCACCACAAAACATCAACGAAATGTAATAATTAATTCACCAACACGACAAATCAATTTTAAATGTGAAATTAAACTTGTTGTTATGTGTTGTACCCCAAAATTTTCCCTCTCATTTTACTCAAGACATATCCATTGAGGTCCCCAACTTGTCCTAGGATGACTAAGAATTGACCAGACAAATTCTCCTCCTAAGGCAATAAACCTCAAACTAGGGTTTCAATTTTCATCAAGATGGTTGAGATCCAATGGTATCAAATGTTTTCCATGGCCCTAATATGTCCTTAATATTATCCATGCCAAATTTCATGCCCTACACAACAAGTTTGCTCAGTTAACTGCTCAAATGCCTGAAAATCAACTGTATTAGGTCAAAAGTCAATTGTGGCCTATATATGGTCAAACCTCAAGATTTTTGGTCAACATCAACATTTTGAAGTAATATCCATCATTTGATCAAGGTTTGATCATGATTCCCCAAGAAATACTCCTAATCTATCAAAAGTAAAAAATGGCAAATTAGGGTTTCTATAGGAAAAGTCAACCAAACTTTGACCAGGCATAACTTTCTCATAATTTATCAGAAATTTTTCCACCAAAGCTCATTTTTAAGAGAATCCAATTCCCTACGGCTTCTCTTCATCCCTCAAGATTAAGAAATGCCCCAGTTAAAAGATACAAGCTCAAACATTATAGGTCCTTTCAAGAAGTCAACAAAAACACTTTTTAGGTCAAAGTTCCTTACATGAACATGGAAGATCCAATTGAAATGAAACCAAAAGTTTTGTTTAGAGGAAATCCTAAGCTCTATAAAAAGTCCAATAACACCCTCTTAGGGTTAAAAATGAGAGAGATATGCATTGCTAAAGTTGACCAATTTTTGGAAAAGTGCATGAAGCCAATATTGACCGAACTTGAATTTTTTTTCCAAATGGGCCCATCTTTTCATGCTTGAAACTTGTTTCTAATATGGCCCACGAACTCTGAGCTCACTCATACATTATTTTATTATTTATACTATTTATTTTGATATTTTATTCATTAAAATGCAAAGTTAAATAAATAAATAATAGAAATAATGGAAGATTTGATTTGGCATATTTCTCTCATCAAATAATGGGAAAAATGTGCTAGCACATCAAGGTAAAAACGTGTAAGCCAAGAGGGGAAAGGATATCCAAAACAAGAAAGATTTTCAAGTGAGTATTTGAAACAAATCCTGCACTCAATGCCATAGATCTTTGCTCTTTTTGTTTACCTAATGAGATACACTACATATACACAATCATTTAGAAGCACACACATATGCACAACAGTCTCAAAAGAACCCTAACAATTTTCAAAAAATTTCAAAGAGTGGTGTAATTCGTGATTCACATTCGCAGCCAGCTTCAAAGCATTCTAACCATTCCTTGGTGTGTCTGAGGTAAGCTTAGGTAAGTATGGATCATCATCCATAGCCATAGCACGCTGAAACTCATCATGCATAACTCATATTTTCATAATTTTTCTGTGTATCGTATTTTTAATTATAGCTCGTTTCAATTCATTTTAACCCCATTAAATGATCACATGATGATAAGGAAGAGATCTGGGCAATTGTTGATGAGCTTTGATGGATAAATAGCCATCTTTCATGGCTAGGTCATAGGGAATGACAAGCTTCATATCTCCCTGTACAGGGACTTTCAGACCAAACGGACACCACCACTGGATTCACAACCCTCGAGTTAGGGGGGTAGGGTCCTTCTTTTGTGTTTAACATGGCTATTTAGCAGGTTTGATGATTGAGGTCCGTCGGAGAAGACGAGCAGAGTGTTGACTCCGACATTGCTAGGGTTCTGACTCAAGCGAAGGCATGTGTGGCATAATCCACTCTTATAATTAGTTAGTCAACAAGTCACTTAGGGCCACGCGCTAATTCATTGAAAACAAAAAATCAAAGCATTGTGTGATATGATAATCCAACGAATGATATTGTATGACACCAATGTGGCACAAATTAGATGGCCACAAACACTCCCTGCCACCTTTAACACCTCAGTTCGAATCCCAGCTGGCTGCCCCGAAGCCTTGTAATAATTGTAGGTTTCACTTTCCGCACTATATTGTATGCCTGTATATAAACTGCTAGTAATTAGGCGTGTATGGAAAGAACTAACCAATCAATCTTAGATCACTAACATCAAGATAAAAATACCAGAAAAAAGCACACTATTGCACACTTGCATCCCTAGGGTATCTCCCACTTTGGTTGCCTTCGAAACGGTCATAATTCTCGAAACGTGAGGATTTTTAGTGATTGTTGTGATACGGTGGGAAAGAACTGACTGTTTTTTGGAATGCTGGTTTGCGTTTTGCGTTTTGTTTTCGCAAAATGTCGCGGTAAGCAAGAGTCGCCACCGACTTTTATTTTATCCAACAAGGAAAGGAAAAAAGCACAGAAAAATTCCTTTTTCGAGATATTTCTCGGGTTCGGGGGGTAGATTATAGAAAGGGAAGGTGTTAGCACCCTTTCTATCTGTGGTTATCCACGGGCTCTTAGGTACTTGCTCATATTGTTTTCAAAATGGTTTGCTTTCTTTGTGCTTGTGGGTTTGAAAAAGTTTTTTATTTGAAACTTTGATTTAACTCTTGCTTCTGTCCTCAAGAGCGTATGAAGTGTTTTTGAAATCTTTGTTTGAAAAGTGTAAGTGTGAAAAGTTTTTGTTTTTTGAAAGAGCAAGTATCTAAGAACCATCTACCTACTCGAAAAAGGAATCGTTCTATGCTAATGTCCTTTAGACAATGCTATCCCACTATTGATGAGTAGGTAGCACCGTCGTTGGAGTTTAAGAGTCAATTCGAATTCAGGGACTTACGGTCACCAAAGCAATGTTAGGACGCCTTAGCGGTAACCCTAATGTCTTAGATCATTTGTTTTGAGGCAACAATATCTGAGGCAACCGTTTTGAGGCAACTATGATCTTTGGACAAGAGGGCGACCTCTAAAACTACTTATACTCAATGACCGCGTACGAAGGAAACCAAGTGGGGTGTACCCTAAGAGTGCGCATGTGCGAGTGTGTTATTTCCAGTTATTTTTGTCTTTGTACATGTTAATGGTGATCTAAGTTGATTTTAGGTTAAACATTCATTTTTGTCATGCATCCCTATTATCAGACATCTAACAGTTATATTTTGCGGAAAATAAATTGCGGAAATTAAATTACAAGGCATCGGGTATTTACATCGCCAAAAGCAACCCTTTGAAATTTAAATGCGGAAAAATAAATAAAGCGATAAAAATAATTAAATGGTCCTAATTATCTATTACATTCCGGGAACAAATACAATATTGAATAAAATGGATCGCGTGCGGGAAGTTAAATCGGGCGCAAGTTTAGGGTTTTGACCCCTTTTTGATTAAAGAAAAGATTTTTTTTTTGTTGTTTTTTAATTAAGAAAGAAATTTCCTAAGTTAATTATTAAATTAATAAATTAAAGAAAATAAATTATTTTTGGATTTTTGGTATTTTAAGAAAGAAAATAAAATTAATTAATGTTAATAAAAACCTAATTATGTCTAAGTTAATTTTAATTATTTTACAAAAATGTATTAAAGTTATTTCTAATTAAAGCCTAATTTAATTAAATTAATGTTTATTAATAAAAATTAAAATTTGATTTTATGAAGAAAACATTTTTATGGTTTTAATTTTATAAAGAAATTGATTGGTTAGTTAATAATAAAAATAATAACAATAAATAATTAAAACAAAAAATATAAAATAGAGAGAGATAAGGGGGTTTGGGCCTGAATAGGAGGTCAGAGTAGCAATTCCATAGCCCATTAACACGCTGGCCTTGTTGACTTTGAGAGATCCAGTGGGTGCACACTGACCTGGTCCATGGTAGACCATCAATTTCTGGCCACCAGATTTGGCCTATGGCCATCTGGCCATCAGATGCTTAAGGGTGTATGGTGTGCTTCACGTTTGGATTTGCATGAGATAACCTAAAGAAAAAATACATTGAGAAATTTGGAGGACCTGGGATTCGAACCCAGGTCCTGTACATGACTGCCAGCTCGCTTTACCACCAGGGCGTTGTGCTTCATTTGTCCATTAGATATAAAATAATAATAATAAAAAAAATGGATTAATATGCCAGTAAAACAAAATTAAGTGCGCCATGTTTGAATGGGCGAATCATGCTTCGCCACGCATCATCTTCAACCACCATCCGTAGCTAAAGACTTGTAAATACTTATAGCTACAGACACCAGCCGTCGCTACAAGTTGCGCCTCCTCCCAAATCTGTTATAGGCCATGGAAATAAATTCTAAGGGCAGGGTTGTGCTTGTCTCATCGTCCCGGTCACAACCATGCCCTTCTCGACAACCAATTGTCCCTACAAAAGAAATACCAAAAAACAAGCCACAAAACCCTAGCTATGGTACTTCACAGCATAAGCCACATAAACAAAATTGGATAATACAGAATGCTTAGAAACTTGATAAGGATTATGAATATGCAAATAATTTGTACAAAAGATGCAGGAATAATGATTTGCGAATTCAAAAGAAGAGCGGTTTTTTATGACACTTACAATGCTCTGTGATGTGCTTGGAGGCTTGCTTGGGATTGGTTCTGACTCAGTGAACCTCCAGCAATTGATTGAGACCCTTCTTGGCTTCTGAGATCGCCTCCAAGTACGATTTTGGTTTCACACTTTTTAGTGAATTTTGCAAGTTTTGTTTGGTTTGTTCTTGCAGCCTCTAGCCTGGTTTTCGTGCCCTCTAGCTTCCTTATGTAATGTGGAATGCATTAGGTTAACAAATGTGCCTTGAATCTTCCACATCAATGCATAAAATATTTGATTTGATTCACTTTTGAAAGCTTGCCTAATTTGTCAAAAATCCATATTTTTATACATGATATGTTGAGATACAAATTTGATGCTGATCATGGTGATGATTAAGTCCTAAAACAAACAAAAAGATCTCAAGTAATCAAGATTTGGATTTTACATGATTTAATTTGATTTAAAATGAAATAATTCAATAAAAAATCAAATAAAATAATAAAAAAGAAATATGATCTCAAGGCTGGAGCTAGGACACGTGTGCAATGGTACAAGCTCAAATCAAGTGGAAACGAATGGGCCCATTTGACAAAATTTGAAGTTTTGGGGATAGTTGACTTTTGGCAATTTTGCAAAAATGCCCAACTTCAACAATGCATAACTTCTTCAATTTTGCACTTCTGGAGGCGTTCTTGGATTTTTTAGAAAGCTTGAGATGTCCTCTAACCATCCCTTTTGGTCGCATCTCATTTTGTTATTCCATGCTCAAGTTATAAGCTTTGACAAAAAAGGTGTTTTTGTTGACTTTCAAAAATGACCTATAATGTCCAAATTTATAACTTCTTGTGAGTGCATTTCTTGAACTTGGGGATGAAGATAGATTGTAGGAAATTTCATCCTATTCCAAATGAGCTTTGTATGGGTCATTTCTAATAAAGTATGAGAAAGTTATGCTTGGTCAAAGTTGAGTTGACTTTTCTTGCAAAACCCTAATTTAGTAACTTTTGAGTCTTGATGAATTTTGAGCAATCCATGATGAATCATGATCAACCCTTGATTAAATGATTAAATATTATTCAAAATGAGAATGTTGGAAAAACAATCTTGAGGTTTGACTGTTTATAGGTCACAGTTGACTTTTGCCCTAACACAGTCGATTTTGGGACCCTTTGAGCAATTGACTGAGCAAACTTCCTCTGCAAGGCTTGAAATTTGACATGGATGACCTTGAGAACATATTAGGACATTGGGGAGCACTTGAGGTCATTTGGATTCAAGGATCTTGATGCAACACAAAACCCTAATTTGGGGAAGGCTGCCTTAGGAGATAGCTTGTCTGTCCAACTTTTGAGCAACCTTGAGCCACTTGGAGATTTTTCTTGCAATGTTGGGAGAAATATGAGAGGGCAAATTTTGGGGTACAACAGCTGCCCCTGTTCAATCTTCTTAAACCTGAGGATGTAGATTGGCTTTCGTGCCTTTCGTGATCTGAAGGTGGAAGATGATTGAACACTAGAGTGCCCAGAAATTTACACTCGCATGAAGTGGTATCAGCCTGGTGATGTCGGGAATGGGCTTACAGATGGAATTTGGAGATTGCTGGCGGGAGGATGGGCTTAAAGATGCCATGTGCAGGAGTGTCGATCACATAAGAGATTCCTTAGCGAGAACTTGTATACCTGTTGTTGTGGAAGATTCTGCTGGGGATGTCTGATCCTTGTTGAGATTTAGGAACTTACATGTACTTCAACTGAGAGAATGCCTCGGCCGAGTCTTAAGAACCTGTCCATAATTCAACTGGGGGGAAACATCTTCATCAAGATCTAGGAACTGTCTGGTCTTCAACGTAGTATATCGTTGAGATTGTAGAACTCGTCCATATTATGACGGAGGAAAACATCTTCATCAAGATCTAGGAACTGTCTGGTCTTCAACGTAGTATACCATTGAGATTGTAGAACTCGTCCACACTATGACGGAGGAAAACATCAAGATCTAGGAACTGTCTGGTCTTCAACGTAGTATACCGTTGAGATTGTAGAACTCGTCCACACTATGACGGAGGAAAACATCAAGATCTAGGAACTGTCTGGTCTTCAACGTAGTATACCGTTGAGATTGTAGAACTCGTCCACACTATGACGAAGGAAAATTGTCAAGATCTAGGAACTGCCTGGTCTTCAACGTAGTATACCGTTGAGATTGCAGAACTCGTCCACACTATGACGGAGAAAAATTGTTAAGATCTAGGAACTGTCTGGTCTTCAACGTAGTATACCGTTGAGATTGCAGAACTCATCCACACTATGACGGAGGGAAACATCTTCATCAAGATCTAGGAACTGTCTAGTCTTCAACGTAGTATACCGTTGAGATTTTAGAACTCGTCCACCTTATGATGGAGGAAAATTGTCAAGATCTAGGAACTGTCTGGTCTTCAACGTAGTATACCATTGAGATTGCAGAACTCGTCCACACTATGACGGAGGGAAACATCTTCATCAAGATCTAGGAACTGTCTGGTCTTCAACGTAGTATACCATTGAGATTGTAGAACTCGTCCACACTATGACGGAGGAAAATTGTCAAGATCTAGGAACTGTCTGGTCTTTAACGTAGTATACCGTTGAGATTGTAGAACTCGTCCACACTATGACGGGGGGATACATCTTCATCAAGATCTAGGAACTGTCTGGTCTTCAACGTAGTATACCGTTGAGATTGTAGAACTCGTCCACACTATGACGGAGGAAAACATCAAGATCTAGGAACTGTCTGGTCTTCAACGTAGTAGACCGTTGAGATTGCAGAACTTGTCCACACTATGACGGAGGGAAACATCTTCATCAAGATCTAGGAACTGTCTGGTCTTCAACGTAGTATACCGTTGAGATTGTAGAACTCGTCCACACTATGACAGAGGAAAATTGTCAAGATCGAGAACCTAATCTGAAATTCAACCGAGGATAATTTAGTTGAGATTTTAGAACCGATCAGGTCTTCGAAATAGCTGAGAACTTTAACTGTATCTTTCCTAAAAATTAAAGGCTAGTCGTATGCAATGCATGATATATATCAAGCAATGATGTTCTCAAAATAAATGAGATTGTATTGTATGATGTGTGTATGCATGTGTCGTGATGTATGGAAATGTAATGTTTTTAGCTGGGGAAAATAAATCCCGGATAACTGCTGGAGAATAGAGTTAAATTCTTTGTTTCTGCTGGGGATGGCGAATGAAAATGATTACAAGGATAAACCTGCAGGAGAGGATAACTCCGTTGGAGGGTAAACTGATGAGGAGATTACTCTGTGGGGAAGAGATGTTATGCTGAAGATTCCACTGATAAATTCCGTTGGGGAAGATTTACTGTTGCTGGTAATACTGAATCCTGTTGGGGATTGAATTCCTGTTTGTGAAAGGAAAGAACTCCGCTGGGGATAATCTTTCAGTTGCGACTTCACTGGGGGTAACCTTTCAGACTTTTGTGGGGATAATCCTCTGAGCTTTGCTGGGGACAATCTTCTTTTGAACTCGGCAGGGGATATTTATTTTTATACTCCGCCGGGGACGAACTTCTAGAGTCTACTGGGGATGACTCTTCAACTCCACTGGGGAAGCTTTTTCAGACTGTGCTGGGAAAATTTTAACTCCGCTGGGGACATCTTGTACTCTGCCGGGGGATATTCTTATACTCTGTTGGGGAATATTAAGACTTCCGAGGATATTAAGCCTTTTCAGTGTTGATGGTAGATAAACTCTGCTTGGGGAGGATATTACCGATTCCTTTACAGTTGCAAGTCTAAGCTGGGGAGAGTTAACATTATTGTCTTATTCTGCGGGGAGTGAATGCATATCAACCATATTCTTCAGCTGAATTTACCTTCGTACCTGGTGGATAGAGCAACCGTACAGTTTGGACAATTCTTATTTGCCCCTATTTCTGATATTATCAGTAATCATATTTTTGTCTCGTATGCAAATATTTATGAGCGAAAATTAATGTCAAGTGCATATATCAAAAATGAACATTGGACGTTCTTTGCAAAACAAAATAGATAAAGGAAAAACAATTTGAAATTTCTTTGAAAATGAATTGTATTGATTTTGAAGTTTGGCCTGTAAATAGGCATTTTTTGTACAAGAGGTTGACGTCCTAGTAGGAGAATGCCGCAGAATAATAGAATTTACACAATTTGTGAAAAACTAAACAAAATAGTTATGTGAATAATCCCACTGGGTTCCAACTTTGCTATTTCCCTTATGTCCTCGAGCATCTCATCACTTTGCTACGGGTTGAAGATGAATCAGATTGATTAGTGCCGTCCGAGCTTGATAGTCGATACCGAAGTCTGGATGCAAGGTGATCCAATGAGACATAGTGTTACGCTTTGATCCCTAATTTTTTCCTGGACCGCCCTTTCGAGTTTTCAATCCACCGGGATACCCTTTTTTGCCCAAGCCGCCTTTTCAGCTTTTCGACTTGCCGGGTGTACAGATTTTTTCATTTCTGTTGTACCCCAAAATTTTCCCTCCCATATTTCTCAAGACATTACAAGAAGAGTCTCCAAGTTTCTCAAGATGGCTCAAGAGTTGGGCAGTCAAGTCATCTCCTAAGGCAGTCAATTCAAAATTAGGGTTTTGTGTTACATCAAGGTCCTTACATCCAAATGACCTCAAGTGCTTCCAAATGTCCTAATATGTTCTCAAGTTCATCCATGTCAAATTTCAAGCCTTGCAGAGGAAGTTTGGTCAGACAATTGCTCAACAGGCCCAAAAATCGACTATGCTAGGGAAAAAGTCAACTGTGACCTACATATACTCAAACCTCAAGATTATTTGTCAACATTATCATTTTGAAGGATAATTCATCATTTGATCAAGGGTTGATCATGATTCATCAAGGATTGCTCAAGATTCATCAAGATTCAAAAGTTGCTAAATTAGGGTTTTGTAGGAAAAGTCAACTCAACTTTGACCAAGCATAACTTTCTCATGCTTTATGAGAAATGACCCATCCAAATCTCATTTTGAATAGGATGAAATTTCCTACAATCCATCTTCACACCCCAAGATCAAGAAATGCACTCACAAAAAGTTACAAATTTGGACATTATAGGTCCTTTTTGAAAGTCAACAAAAACACATTTTTTGCAAAAGCTTATAACTTGAGAATGGAATATAAAAATGAGATGAGACCAAAAGGGTTGGTTATAGGACATCTCAAGGTTTCCAAAAAGTCCAAGAACACCTCCAAAAGTTCAAAATTGAAGAAGTTATGTATTGTTGAAGTTGGGCATTTTTCCAAAATTGCCAAAAGTCAACTATCCTCAAAACTTCAAATTTTGTCAAATGGGCCCACTTTTTTCCACTTGATTTGATCTTGTCACACCACACACGTGTCCTATCTTCAGTATTGTGTACTTTTATTAATTTTTCTATTTTATTTGATTTTTATTGAATTAATTCATTTTAAATCAATTTAAATCCAAATAAAATCTAAATATTGATAACTTGGTATCTTTTTGATTGATACAGGTCTTTAATATCATCATAAACACAATCAAATCCGAATCAAGCCATATCATGAACAAAAAAAATGGAATTTGAACATTTTTGGAAGCCTTTTAATGGTGAATCAAATCACATCTTCAAGCATCAATGCACAAAGATTCAAAGCCCAAAACTTGACCTAAGTCATTCCATTATACTTATACAATGAAAAGGCACGAAAATTAGAAGGAAGAGGCTGCAAAATCACAAAGACAAAAACTTGAAAAAAGGCAAAAAAGCTTGAAACTGAAATCCATTCTAGAGGCAGATTCAAGGTCAAATCTCAACGTAGACCTCTTGCTGGACATCCATTGAGTCTAAAGCAATCAAAATCCGGCCATCACACCTTCCCAATAGCGCTGTAAGTTTCCCTAAACCTTGCCCTGTATTTGAAATCGTATACTCGTATTCTTGCATTTTCTTGGCGAAATCTTTACACAATCATGCTAATCGGTCCATTTTGAAACTTTCTGCATTAATCAATTGTGTTTTCATGAGCCATAGCCCCATACCAGAATCTAGGGTTTTGGAAGCTTATTTTTGGGCGTTTGTTTTGCAGGGAAAACTGGAACCAACAAAGGGCATAGACATGATCAGTGGAAGGAGACGAACGCAACCATGTGTTTGGAATTAATTTCCATAGCCTAGAGAAGATTTTAGGAGGGTCATACAGATTTAGTTGCGGATAAGAATCTGCAGGTAAAAAAACCAGGGATGAGTGGAGAAGACGATGACGCGTCCTTTTCCAATTGGGTCATTCATATTTCGCGCTCATTTTTTTTATTTTCCAGCATATTGTTTGTTTTTCAAATATAATAATTGCTACTTATTCCACTAACAAGTAAACACGCTGGTTGAGTTGGTAGTGGAACGCTTACATTGGCCTACAGGACCTAGGTTCGAATCCCAGATCCCTAACATATTTCTTGTATTTTTCTTACAAATGATCCAATGCAAAGCAAATGGCGTGGTCCATCATACTCCTTCAGATCCCAAGCGCCAGATGGCCTCCAGGCCAAATCTAATAGCCCAAAGGTGATATCCACCATACACTCAGGGTCAACGTGTCACATGGAATTGCAAAAGTCAATACAGGCCTGCGCCTGTTGGGCCAAAGAATCGCCAATCTCACTCCCTTTCCAGGCCCAACACCCCTTGAGTATTTCTTTCTTATTTTTTATCTTATTTTATTTATTTGTTTTACTAATTATTTTTATTATTTAATTGACCAATTAAATTATTTTCCTCATAAAATCAAAAATACAAAAATATATTTTATTTATTAAAATTAAATTCATGACTTTATTTTTGTAAATAAATTGATTTAATCAATTTATCTTTAATTAGGTTTAACTTTTAATATTTTTGCAATATTTAAAATCAATTTAGATAATTAGGTTTTATTAACATTAATCCAATTTATTTTATTTCTTCAAATACTCAAAAAATCCAAAAATATCTTTTTTTAAATTAATTAATTTATTTATTCACTTAACTTAGATCTAATTTCGTTTTAATTCAAAAATAAACAAAAAAAATGCTTTCTTTCAAAAAGGGTCAAAACCCTAAAAATCCGCCGATTTAATTTCTCGCACGCGATCCATATTTTCATATTATTGTACTTGCTTCCGGTATGTAATAGCTTTAATTAGGACCTTTGATTATTTTATCGCTTTATTTTACTTTCCGCATTTTAATTTCAAGGGTTTCTTTTGGCGATGTAAATACCCGACGCCTTGTAATAGTTTAGATTTAATTTCCGCAATTTAAATTCCGCAACTATGCACTGTTAGATGTTTGATAATAGGGAATGCATGACAAGATCGAATGTATGAACTTAAAATCAACATAGCTCACTCATTGGCATGTACAAAGATAAAATTAACCGAAATAACACCCTCGCACATACGCACTCTTAGGGTAAACCTCACTTGGTTGCCTTCGAACGTGGTCATTGAGTATAAGAAGTTTTAGAGGTCGTCCTCTTGTCCAAAGATCATAGTTGCCTCGAAACGGTTGCCTCGAAAAAATGATCTAAGATATTAGGGTTACCGCTAAGGCGTCCTAACACTGCTTTAGTGACCACACGTCCCTAAATCAAATTGACCCTTAAACTCCAACGACGGTGCTACCTACTCACTCATAGTGGGATAGCATTGTCTAAAGGACATTAGCACAGATTGATTCCTTTTTCGAGTAGGTAGATGGTTCTCAAGTACTTGCTCCTTTTAAAACAAAACAAAACTTTTCGCACTTACACTCCTTTTCAAACAAAAAACTTTTTCAAACCCACAAACACAAAGAAAAGCAAATTTTGAAAACAATATGAGCAAGTACCTAAGAGCCCGTGGATAACCACGGATAGAAAGGGTGCTAACACCTTCCCTTTCTATAATCTACCCCCCGGACCCGAGAAACATCTCAAAAAAGGAATTTTTCTGTGCTTTTTTCCTTTCCTTGTTGGATAAAATAAAAGACGGTGGCGACTCTTGCTTACCGCGACATTTTGCAAAAACAAATGCAAAACGCAAACCAGCACTCCAAAAAACAGTCAGTTCTCCTCCCAACGTATCACAGAACTGGCGACTCTGCTGGGGAAATATAAGTGGGGTGTACCTTAGGATTAGATCATTGTGTTTTCAATTGCTTGCTTTGCATGATTTATATTTGTGGGCTTGTATCGGAGTTTCTATATATCCTAACCCGGATCCAGGGATACCCTTTAGGTAAGTAGCAATAAACTGTGAGGGAATTGTACGGCATAGACCGATACGGTTGAAGTAGTAGCTACGTTGGTGTGGCACTTTAGTCTGTACCGATATCCCTTGTGTTGGAACGAGGAGAATATGGGTCTTCTAAGGGGTCATTAAGCACCAACTGACCTTAGAACCTTTAAATTGACCAACTTGGCCATAGAACAGTAGCAGTATGCTACACTCATTGAGACTAAACTCTCGCGATGATTCCGGCCGCAAGAAAAGGTTGCTAAATTGGAATTATGACCGATCGAGGGTAGTCAGTGATATTGAGATCCTCTAGAACCCGATTACTATTTTTAGGACAGGTTTAAACCAATGGAACTGAAAGAGGGTAGTACCTAAGCTCCTTGCCAGCCTGAAATCTAAGGGCTCTCTGTGTGACTTGTGTGCCTTTACCATGTTTGATATTTGTGGATACTTGTGGTGTGCTTACTATCATGACATCATGACATCATAACATTGCATACATCTTGCATAGGACTAACCTATTTCAAAGACAGGAGGGATTCATCTTTGTTCTGTTTTGTAGGTCATCATGATGCCCATGCGTAAGAATACCATCCAGATCAACTTTGTCCAGGTTCCCACCTTCCTTAAAGAGTTGGTTGCCAAGATGCCTGACACTACTTACTTCATCAGGAGGCATGGTTATCTTCTCAGTTTGGTCACCTCCAAATTGGACGAGCAGATGATGAGTGTCCTGGTCCAGTTCTATAATCCGTTGTACCATTGCTTCACTTTTCAGGACTACCAGCTGGTTCCCACCCTAGAAGAGTTCTCTGAGCTGTTCGGTATCTCTGTTCTGGAGCAGACCCTGTTTACTGGTTGGGAGAAGATTCTTAGGCCCGAAGAGATTGCTGCAGCCCTTCATTTGACCAAAGAGGAGGTAATGGCTAATTGGGAGACCAGGAGTGGAGCAAAGGGCTTTCTGACTAAGTTCTTGGTTAGCAAAGCTAATTACTTCTGGGATAGTCTATATTTCAAGGCATTCGAGGATATTCTGGCTCTTCTGATATATGGCTTGGTATTGTTTCCGAATTCAGACTCTTTTGTTGATGTGAATGCGATAAAAATCTTCATCTCTCGCAATCCTGTACCCACTCTCTTGGGTGACATTCTTCATCAGCTTTATGCTTGTACTTCCCGAAAGTGGGGAAACGTCATGTGTTGTGCTCCGTTATTGGCAAGGTGGTTTATTTCGCACCTTCCCAAGTCAGTGCTGAAGAACAAAGAAGGCATGGGATGGGCCTATAGGGTTATGGCTCTCTCTTATAATGACATCATCTGGACTCTCAAGGGTATGGATGAGGTGACTATTATTGATCGCTGTGGGGAGTACCCTAATGTTCCGCTGATAGGAACATGTGGAGGAATTTCTTACAACCCATGCTTAGCTCTACGTCAGTTTGGAAGAGCCCAAAGAGAAGGACCTCATGAGTTGTTAATGCCTAACATCATCTTTGATTTTCAAGGGGATAGCAACGAGCAGCGTCGCAGATTCATAAGGGCTTGGGATGGAGTTCACCAATCTGATCCACATGAGCTGGGTCCAAAGACTTCACTCCCGATGGAGCCATATCTCAGATGGGTCCGTATCCGTGCCCAAAAGCTAGGTATGCCGTATGAAGCCGTCCGACCTGTCACTCTTGAAGTTGCTAATGAAGAAGGGGTTCTTCCAACCATCCTCCATCCTTATATGCCCACTGACATTGGGGCACTGAAAAGATCTTGGATGCAGCTGAGGGAAGAACGAGATTCTTACCGAGAAAAGTTTAACGAGCAAGAACAAAAGATCCAGAAGTTGACTAGGCAGTTGGAGAACGAGCGGATTCTTAATGACTATGTCCGCACTGAGAAGAAGAGACCATGGGACCATTGATGGACCTTTGATGATTTCCTTTCCAGTTTTTATTTACTTTTCAGTATTTCTTTTCATGTAACGCCTTAAAGGCATCAGTTGAACAATTTGAATTCCAAAGTTTATCTAATAAAGTGTGTTTTCTTTCTGGTTTACAAATTTGAATCTCTCGATTGTCTTTGAAATCATGTCATATGCATTTCATCCCATGCACTTCATAAACATGTACCCATTACAAGTCTCTTATCTTCTTCGCTGTTTATTTCAGTACTCATCATGTCTGCTGAACCTTCAACTGAGAAAGCTATAAAGGCCCTCCAGGCCCAGAATGCCTAATTTCAAGAGCTGTTCATGAATCTAGCTAAGGGTCAGCAAGACTTGAAGACCCTGATTTTGAAGGAGAAGAAGAAGAAGAAGAAGAAGAGGACAATCCTGTTCAACACTGGGCACAGGTTTGGAAACAGGCTACATAATGAAGTTGATCTGACCACCTCATCTGAAGGGAAAGATAGTCAAGAGGAAAGGAGGGCTCCTAGCCCTGTGGTCTCCGACCACGAGACGGACTTCGATGAGGAACAGTATCCTCCTGCTGAAGATAGATACAAGCAACTGGAGGACCGTTTGAGTGCTATGGAAGTTCAGAAGGTTCCTGGTATGGACTTCGGAGATCTAGGTCTATCATCTGGGGTAGTGATTCCCCACAAATTCAAGGCACCCGCCTTTGCTAAGTATGACGGAGTTTCTTGTCCGAAGCTGCACCTCCGGTCATATGTGAGGAAGATTCAGCCGTACACCGCTGATAAAAACCTATGGATCCACATCTTTCAAGACAGTCTCTCAGGGACTCAGCTTGAATGGTTATATCAGTTGGACGGAGCCAATATCCGTAGTTGGGAAGATTTGGCTACTGCTTTCTACAGGCAGTATCAATACAACTCCGACCTTGCTCCAACGCGTACCCAACTCCAGGGTATGTCAATGGGAACAGGAGAAGGATTCAAAGATTATGCTCAGAAGTGGAGGGACCTCGCTGGAAGAGTGCAACCACCCTTGGCTGATCGAGAGCTTGTTGATATGTTTCTGGGGACCCTGTCTGGTCCATTTTTCAACCACCTGATTGGAAGCTCTTCGGCTGGGTTTACAGAGCTTATTTTGACCGGTGAGAGGATTGAGGCTGGTATTAAGGCTGGTAAGATACAGAAGGGTGCCTCATCAAGCACCGAGAAGAAGCCATTTAAGAAAGAGTCCAGTGCTGTCTACAGTTCAAGAAACCAGAATAGACCTGAACGCCGCCAAGCTGTTAATGCGGTTGTTATTTCAAAACCCGCTGGTGCTCCTCAGCACAACAATCAACAAAAGGATGAGAGATCTCGAAGGCAATTCACCCGCCTCAGCATGACCTTATCTCAGATTCTGCCACAGATGCTGAAAACCAATCTGGTGATTCCAAAGGAAGCCCCAAAGAATCCCAATACAACATCACCGAAGTATAACCCTAATGCCCTCTGTGCTTATCACTCTGATAGCCCGGGGCATAATACGAATGATTGTTGGGTTTTTAAGAACAAGGTACAAGACTTGATCAATGCGAAGGAGATTGAGTTTGGAGCACCAGAAAAGCCTAAACAGGAGGCAGGGGTGAATGTTATCGGGGATGACGGTGATGAAGAGTTTGATATTGACAGTTGGATCTACCCGACTGCCAATGGTGGATTAAGCAACTGGACATCTAAATATTCTATGCCCATTTCCGTTATTACCCAGTAATGAAACTTTTTGTTTTGAATGTGTAACAGACAATGTTTTAAACTTTATGGCCCGGTGTCTTACCCGGGGCACTGTGGCTTCATTTGTGAGGGCTTTTGTGTGTCATTTTCATATATCATTAATAAAAGTATTGGACATTTTCTTGCATTTCAAATCTTGCGCTCCTTGTTGTTCTTTATTATATATTGCAAAACAGCTATTTTACACACACTCACATATACAGGTCTGCATCCACTCTGGATCTCACTGGTAACGACTCTGCTACTACCAGTTATGACTTCGAAAATCCGATCAACTTAGTCGAAGACGAAGGTGAAGATGATTGCGAAGTGCCTGGTGAACTTGCTAGACTGCTACTCCAGGAAGAGAGGGCTATTCAGCCGCACAAAGAGCCAGTGGAATCAGTGAATCCGGGTACTGAGATAGACAAGAAGGAAGTTAAGATCGGTGCCAATCTAGAGCTTAGTATGAAGCAACGGTTGATTCAGATGTTGTGTGACTACGTTGAGATCTTTGCCTGGTCTTACGAAGATATGCTTGGGTTGGATACCGACATTGTGGTTCATCGCCTACCTACCAAGGAAGACTGTCCTCCAGTGAAACAAAAGGTCCGCCAAATGCGTCCAGAGATGTCTGAGAAAATCAAGGCTGAAGTTATGAAACAGTTTGATGTCGGTTTTCTAGCAGTTACTTATTACCCTCAATGGGTTGCCAACGTGGTTCCAGTGCCGAAGAAGGATGGTAAGGTTCGAATGTGTGTTGACTATAGGGACCTGAACAGGGAAAGCCCCAAGGATGACTTCCCTCTACCTTATATCGATGTTCTGGTTGACAACACCCCTCAGCATAAAGTCTTCTCCTTCATGGATGGTTTCTCCGGTTATAATCAGATAAAAATGGCTCCCGGAGACATGGAGAAGACTACCTTTGTTACTCAATGGGGTACCTTTTGCTACAAGGTCATGCCTTTTGGACTGAAAAATGTTGGGGCAATGTATCATCGTGCCATGGTTGCTTTGTTTCATGATATGATCCATCATGAGATTGAAGTATACATCGACGATATGATTTCAAGATCCCAAACTGAGGAAGAACATCTTGACCATCTGCAGAAGTTGTTTGACAGGCTGAAGTTGTACAAACTAAGGTTAAACCTGAACAAGTGCACCTTCGGGGTGAGATTTGGTAAACTGCTGGATTTCGTCGTAAGCGACAGAGGTATTCAAGTGGATCCTGCAAAGGTGAAAGCTATACAGGAAATGCCAGATCCCAGGACAGAGAAAGAAGTCAGAGGCTTTCTGGGACGACTGAATTACATTGCCCGATTCATCTCGCACTTAACTGCTACTTGTGAACCAATCTTCAAGCTGCTGAAGAAAGATCAGGTAGTATGTTGGAACGATGAATGCCAGGCCGCTTTCGAAAGGATCAAGGAATATCTCCAAGAGCCACCTATTCTAATGCCACCAGTTGAAGGGAGACCTTTGATCTTATACTTAACAGTACTCGACAACTCAATGGGGTGTGTGCTTGGGCAGCATGACGAGTCTGGATGAAAAGAGCATGCTATTTATTACCTTAGCAAAAAGTTTACCGACTGTGAGACCCGATACTCACTGCTCGAGAAAACTTGTTGCGCTTTGGCATGGGCTGCTCGCCGGCTGAGACAATATATGTTGACTTACACTACTATGTTGATATCAAAGATGGACCCAATCAAGTATATCTTCGAAAATCCTGCCTTGTCCAAAAGAATAGCAAGATGGCAGATGATCTTGACTGAGTATGACATCCAATATACGACCCAAAAGGCAATCAAGGGAAGTGTGTTGGCAGACCATTTGGCACATCAGGCAGTGGATGATTACCAGTCTATGAACTTTGAATTCCCGGACGAGAATATCATGTTGGTAACTGATTGTGAGACACCCAGACCAGATGAAGGACCTGAGGAAGGATCCCGATGGTCTATGTACTTTGATGGAGCTTAGAACGCTTTGGGTAATGGCATTGACGCCATGATCATATCTCCTAAAGGCTCTCATACTCCGTTCACCGCTCGACTATGTTTCAACTGCACCAACAACATGCCGGAGTATGAAGCGTGCATCATGGGTCTTCGAGCAGCCATCAACCTAAGGATTAAGTTCTTGAGTGTTTTCGGAGATTCCACTCTCGTGATCAGTCAGATCAAAGGCGAGTGGGATATGAAACACCCAAATCTTATTCCTTACAAGGAGTATGTATTGACGTTGCTTCCCCATTTCAAGGAGATAACCTTTGAACACTTCCCTAGAGAGGAGAATCAGTTGGCGGACGCGCTATCTACGATGTCTTCTATGTTCAAGGTCAATGGGGACAACGAAGCTCCCCAGATTATCATTGAAAGATTGGACGAACCTACACATTGCTGTGACATTGAGACTGAAGAGGTAGCAGATAAACCCTAGTTTCATGAGGTGAAAAGGTATCTTGAAGCTCAGGAATACCCCGAGGGTGCATCTGTTAATGACAAGAAGTTTATGAGGAGGTTCACATCAAAGTTCTTCATCAGCAATGGTATCCTTTACAAGCGTAACCATGATTCGACCTTACTGCGTTGCGTGGATAAGAACGAAGCAGAAAGGATTATGGTAGAGTTGCATGAAGGTACTTTCGGGACTCATTCCAGTGGACATACCATGGCAAAGAAAATCCTACGGGTAGGATATTATTGGTCCACAATGGAAGCTGACTATTATCAGCATTCTCGGACATGTCACAAGTGCCAGGTTTATGCAGATAAGGTGCACATACCTCCAGTTCCTCTGAACGTCTTGACCGCTCCTTGGCCTTTTGCAATTTGGGGCATTGACATGGTCGGCGAGATCAGACCTACAGCATCCAACGGACATCGTTTCATCCTGGTAGCTATTGATTACTTTACGAAGTGGGTTGAAGCAACTTCTTTTGCTACTGTAACCAAGAACGTCATGGCATGGTTGATTCGGCATAATCTGATCTGTCAATATGGTGTACCAGAGAGGATCATTACAGACAATGGTACCAATCTTAACAACAAGATGATCACTGAGCTCTGCGAGCAATTCAAGATACAGCATCACAACTCTTCTCCCTACCGGCCGAAGATGAATGGGGATGTCGAAGCAGCTAATAAGAACATTAAGAAGATTGTGCAGAAGATGACAGTGACATACAAAGATTGGAACAAGATGTTACCATTTGCTTTTCATAGGTACCGTACCTCAGCACGGACGTCAACAGGGGCAACACCCTATTCCTTGGTATATGGCATGGAGGCAGTCTTGCACATTGAAGTTCAGATACCCTCTCTTCGAATCATGAAGGATGCAGGTTTGAGTGAAGATGACTGGATTCAGACCCGACTTGATCAACTAAACCTAATCTATGAAAAGAGACTTACTGCTATTTGTCATGGTCAGACATACCAAAAACGGATGATCAAGGCATTTAACAAGAAAGTCAGACGACAAGAGTATCAAGTTGGGGATCTAGTTATCAAGCGCATTATTCTACCTTAAGGTGATCCCAGGGGAAAGTGGACCCCTACTTATGAAGGGCCATTTGTGGTTAAGAACATTTTCTCAAGAGGAGCTATGATTCTAACCACCATGGATGGTGACGACCTTCCTCACCCCGTCAATGCAGACATAGTGAAAAGATACTACGCATAATCAAAGACCCGCTAGGTTGACTGGCCTAGACAAAAATAAGGGCTTCCCGACGAACCAAAAGGGTTCGGGAAAAAATAAGGGATGAAAATGAAAAAATCTGTACACCCGGCAAGTCGAAAACCTGAAAAGGCGGCTTGGGCAAAAAAGGGTATCCCGGTGGACTGAAAACCCGAAAGGGCGGTCCAGGCAAAAGTTAGGGATCAAAGCGTAACATTATGTCTCATTGGATCACCTTGCATCCAGACTTCGGTATCGACTATCAAGCTCGGACGACACTAATCAACCTGATTCATCTTCAACTAGTAGCAAAGTGATGAGATGCTTGAGGACATAAAGGAAATAGCAGAGTTGGAACCTAGTGGGATCATTCACATAGCTGTTTTGTTTCTTTTTACAAATTGTGTAAATTCTATTTGTTCGGCGGTGTTCTCTTACTAGGATGTCAGCCTCTTGTACAAAAACGCCTATTTACGGGCCAAACTTCAAAGTCAATACAATTCATCTTCAAAGAAATTTCAAACTGTTTTTCCTTTATCTATTTTGTTTTGCAAAGAACGTCCAATGTTCATTTTTGATATATGCATTTGACATTAATTGCTGATCATAAATATTTACATGCGAAACAAAAGATGAATTACTAGTAATATCAGAAGCAGGGGCAATAAGAATTGTATGAACTGTATAGTTGCTTTGTCCACCAGGTACAAGGTAAATTCAGCTGAAGAATATGGCCAAGGTACTCTCACTCCCCACAGTGTAAGACAATAATGGTAGCTCTCTCAGCTGAGACTTGCAACCGTGAACGAATCAGCAATACTCTCCCCAAGCAGAGTTGGTCTACCATCAGCACTAAAAAGGGTCTTAATATTCCCCAGCGGAGTATAAGAATATTCCCCAGCAAGTATAAGAGTATCCCCGACAGTCTTAATATTCCTCAACGGAGTATAAGAATGTTCCCCGGTAGAATACAAGATACCCCCAGTAGAGTCAATATTTCCCCAGCACGGCCTGAAAAAGCTTCCCCAACGGAGTTGAATCATCATCCCCAATAAACTCCGGAAGTCTATCCCCAGCGGAGTACAAAAATAAATCTCCCCAGCCAAGTTCAAAGGATCATTCCCAGCAGAACTCAGAGGTTTATCCCTACAAAAGTCTAATAGGGTTATCCCCAGCAAGTTGCAACTAAAAGATCATCCCCATCGGAGTCCTTTCTTTTCACCAGCAGGAATTTAATCCTCAACAGATTCAGTATCGCCAGCAACGGTAATCCATCCCCAGCGGAGTTTATCAGTGAAATCCCTAGCGAAGTTTATCGTTGAAATCCCCAGCGGTGTTTATCAGCGGAATCCCCAGCGGAGTTTATCGTTAAAATCCTCGGCAGAGCATCTCTTCCCCACAGAAAAATCTCCTCATCAGTTTATTCCCCAACGGAGTTCTCTTCTCCTGTAGGTTTATTCTCACAATCATCTCCGTTCATCATCCCCAGCGGAAATGAAGAATTCAACTCTGTCTCCAGCAGCTATCCAGGATTTATTTTCCCCAGCTAAAACATCGCATTTCCATACATCATGATACTTGCATATACGCATCATATAATACAATCTCATTTATGTTGAGAACATTATTGCTTGATCCATATCATGCATTGCATATGACTGACCTTTACCTTTCAGGAAAGATCCAGTTAAGTTCTCAGCTAAGTCAAAAGAGACAAAACCAGTTAAATCGATTCCTAAAGATTTTTCTGAGGCCAATTCAGTCAAAAGAGACAAAACCAGTTAAATCGATTCCTAAAGATTTTTCTGAGGCCAATTCAGTCAAAAGAGACAAAACCAGTTAAATCGATTCCTAAAGATTTTTCCGAGGCCAATTCAGTCAAAAGAGACAAAACCAATTAAATCGATCCTAAATATTTTTCTGATGCCAATTCAGTCAAAAGAGACAAAACTAGTTAAATCGATTCCTAAATATTTTTCTAAGGCCAATTCAGTCAAAAGAGACAAAACCAGTTAAATCGATTCCTAAAGATTTTTCTGAGGCCAATTCAGTCAAAAGAGACAAAACCAGTTAAATCGATTCCTAAATATTTTTCTGATGCCAATTCAGTCAAAAGAGACAAGATCAGTTAAATCGATTCCTAAAGATTTTTCTGATGCCAATTCAGTCAAAAGAGACAAAACCAGTTAAATCGATTCCTAAAGATTTTTCTGAGGCCAATTCAGTCAAAAGAGACAAAACCAGTTAAATCGATTCCTAAAGATTTTTCTGATGCCAATTCAGTCAAAAGAGACAAGACCAGTTAAATCGATTCCTAAAGATTTTTCTGATGCCAATTCAGTCAAAAGAGACAAAACCAATTAAATAGATTCCTAAAGATTTTTCTGATGCCAATCCAGTCAAAGAAGACAAAACCTCCTTTGATCTAGTTAAATCGATTCCAAAAGATTTTTCCGATGCCAATCCAGTCAAAGAAGACAAAACCTCCTCTGGTCCAGTTAAATCGATTCCAAAAGATTTTTCTGATGCCATTCCAGTTGAAGTTCAGACCACCTACCAACAAGTCTCCAAATGGCATTTGTAAGCCCATTCCCGACATCACAATGTTGATACTACATCATGCGAGTGCAAATTTCTAGGCACTCTAATGTTCAATCATCTTCCACCTTTGGATCACGAAAGGCCTGAAAGACAATCTATATCCTCAGGTTTAAGAAAATTTAACAGGGGCAGCTGTTGTACCCAAAAATTTTCCCTCCCATATTTCTCAAGACATTACAAGAAGAGTCTCCAAGTTGCTCAAGATGGCTCAAGAGTTGGACAATCAAGTCATCTCCTAAGGCAGTCAATTAAAAATTAGGGTTTTGTGTTGCATCAAGGTCCTTACATACAAATGACCTCAATTGCTTCCCAATGTCCTAATATGTTCTCAAGTTCATCCATGTCAAATTTCAAGCCTTGCAGAGGAAGTTTGGTCAGTCAATTGCTCAAGAGGCCCAAAAATTGAATGTGATAGGGAAAAAGTCAACTGTGACCTACAAATAGTCAAACCTCAAGATTATTTGTCAAAATTCTCATTTTGAAGGATAATTCATCATTTTGTCAAGGGTTGATCATGATTCATCAAGGATTGCTCAAGATTCATCAAGATTCAAAAGTTGTTAAATTAGGGTTTTGCAGGAAAAGTCAACTCAACTTTTACCAAGCATAACTTTCTCATACTTTATGAGAAATGACCCATCGAAAGCTCATTTTTAAGAGGATGTAATTTCCTACAATCCATCTTCACACCCCAAGATCAAGAAATGCACTCACAAAAGGTTACAAATTTGGACATTATAGGTCATTTTTGAATGTCAACAAAAACACATTTTTTGCCAAAGCTTATAACTTGAGCATGGAATATCAAAATGAGATGAGACTAAAAGGGTTGGTTATAGGACATCTCAATGTTTCCAAAAAGTCCAAGAAAACCTCCAAAAGTTCAAAATTGAAGAAGTTATGCATTGTTGAAGTTGGGCATTTGTCCAAAATTGCCAAAAGTCAACTATCCTCAAAACTTCAAATTTTGTCAAATGGGCCCACTTTTTTCCACTTGATTTGATCTTTTCACACCCCACACGTGTCCTATCTTCAGTCTTGCGTCCTTTTATTAATTTTTCTATTTTATTTGATTTTTATTGAATTAATTCATTTTAAATCAATTTAAATCCAAATAAAATCTAAATATTGATAACTTGGTATCTTTTTGATTGATACAGGTCTTTAATATCATCATGTACAAAATCAAATCCAAATCAAGCCATATCATGAACAAAGAGATGGAATTTGGACATTTTTGGAAGCCTTTTAATGGTGAATCAAATCACATCTTCAAGCATCAATGCACAAAGATTCAAAGCCTAAAACTTGACCTAAGTCATTCCATTATTCTTATACAATGAAAAGGCACGAAAATTAGAAGGAAGAGGCTGCAAAATCACAAAGACAAAAACTTGAAAAAAGGCAAAAAAGCTTGAAACTGAAATCCATTCTAGAGGCAGATTCAAGGTTAAATCTCAACGTAGACCTTTTGCTGGACATCCATTGAGTCTAAAGCAATCAAAATTCGGCCATCACACCTTCCCAATAGCGCTGTAAGTCTCCCTAAACCTTGCCCTGTATTTGAAATCGCATACTCGTATTCTTGCATTTTCTTGGCAAAATCTTTACACAATCATGTTAATCGGTCCATTTAGAAACTTTCTGCATTAATCAATTGTGTTTTCATTAGCCATAGCTCCATACCCGAATCTAGGGTTTTGGAAGCTTGTTTTTGGGAGTTTGTTTTGCAGGGAAAATTGGAACCAACAAAGGGCATAAACATGATCAGTGGAAGGAGACGAACATAACCATGTGTTTGGAATTAATTTCCATAGCCTAGAGAAGATTTTAGGAGGGTCATACAGATTTAGTTGCGGATAAGAATCCGCAGGTAAAAAAACCAGGGATGAGTGGAGAAGACGATGACGCGTCCTTTTCCAATTGGGTCATTCATATTTCGCGCTCATTTTTTTTTATTTTCCAGCATATTGTTTTTATTCCAAATATAATAATTGCTACTTATTCCACTAACAAGTAAACACGCTAGTTGAGTTGGTAGTGGAACGCTTGCATTGGCCTACAGGACATGGGTTCGAATCCCAGGTCCCCAACATATTTCTTGTATTTTTCTTACAGATGATCCAATGCAAAGCCAATGGCGTGGTCCATCATACTCCTTCAGATCCCAATCGCCAGATGGCCTCCAGGCCAAATCTAATGGCCCAAAGGTGATATCCACCATACACCCAGGGTCAACGTGTCACATGGAATTGCAAAAGTCAATACAGGCCTGCGCCTGTTGGGCCAAAGAATCGCCAATCTCACTCCCTTTCCAGGCCCAACACCCCCTTTAGTATTTCTTTCTTATTTTTTATCTTATTTTATTTATTTGTTTTACTAATTATTTTTATTGTTTAATTGACCAATTAAATTATTTTCCTCATAAAATCAAAAACACAAAAATATATTTTATTTATTAAAATTAAATTCATGACTTTATTTTTGTAAATAAATTAATTTAATCAATTTAGCTTTAATTAGGTTTAACTTTTAATATTTTTGCAACATTTAAAATCAATTTAGATAATTAGGTTTTATTAACATTAATCCAATTTATTTTATTTCTTCAAATACTCAAAAAATACAAAAATATCTTTTTTTAAATTAATTAATTAATTTATTCAATTAACTTAGATCTAATTTCGTTTTAATTCAAAAATAAACAAAAAAATGCTTTCTTTCAAAAAGGGTCAAAACCCTAAAAATCTGCCCGATTTAATTTCTCGCACGCGATCCATATTTTCATATTATTGTACTTGCTTCCGGTATGTAATAGCTTTAATTAGGACCTTTGATTATTTTATCGCTTTATTTTACTTTCCGCATTTTAATTTCAAGGGTTGCTTTTGGCGATGTAAATACCCGACGCCTTGTAATAGTTTAGATTTAATTTCTGCAATTTAAATTCCGCAATTATGCACTGTTAGATGTTTGATAATAGGGAATGCATGACAAGATCGAATGTATGAACTTAAAATCAACATAGCTCACCCATTGACATGTACAAAGATAAAATTAACCGAAATAACACCCTCGCACATGCGCATTCTTAGGGTACACCTCACTTGGTTGCCTTCGAACGTGGTCATTGAGTATAGGAAGTTTTAGAGGTCGTCCTCTTGTCCAAAGATCATAGTTTCCTCGAAACGGTTGCCTCAAAAAAATGATCTAAGACATTAGGGTTACCGCTAAGGCGTCCTAACATTGCTTTAGTGACCACACGTCCCTTAATCGAATTGACCCTTAAACTCCAACGACGGTGCTACCTACTCACTCATAGTGGGATAGCATTGTCTAAAGGACATTAGCACAAATTGATTTCTTTTTCGAGTAGGTAGATGGTTCTCAAGTACTTGCTCCTTTTAAAACAAAACAAAACTTTTCGCACTTACACTCCTTTTCAAACAAAAAAAGTTTTTCAAACCCACAAACACAAAGAAAAGCAAATTTTGAAAACAATATGAGCATGTACCTAAGAGCCCGTGGATAACCACTGATAGAAAGGGTGCTAACACCTTCCCTTTCTATAATCTACCCCCCGGACCCGAGAAACATCTCAAAAAAGGAATTTTTTTGTGCTTTTTTCCTTTCTTTGTTGGATAAAATAAAAGACGGCGGCGACTCTTGCTTACCGCGACATTTTGCGAAAATAAACGCAAAACGCAAACCAACACTCCAAAAAACAGTCAGTTCTCCTCCCACCGTATCACAATTTCCATCCCTTATTTTTGCCCGAACCCTTTTGGTTCGCCGGGAAGCCCTTATTTTTGCCTAGGCCAGTCAACCTAGCGGGTCTTTGATTATGTGTAGTATCTTTTCACTATGTCTGCATTGACGGGGTGAGGAAGGTCGTCACCATCCATGGTGGTTAGAATCATAGCTCCTCCTGAGAAAATGTTCTTAACCACAAATGGCCCTTCATAAGTAGGGGTCCATTTGCCCCTGGGATCACCTTGAGGTAAGATAATGCACTTGATTACCAGATCCCCAACTTGATACTCTTATCGTCTAACTTTCTTATTAAATGCCTTGATCATCCGTTTTTGATACGTCTGACCATGACAAATAGTAGTAAGTCTCTTTTCCTCGATTAAGTTCAGTTGATCAAGCCGGGTCTGAATCCAGTCATCTTCGCTCAAACCTGCGTCCTTCATAATCCGAAGAGAGGGTATCTGAACTTCAATGGGTAATACGGCCTCCATACCATAAACCAAGGAATAGGGTGTTGCCCCTGTTGACGTCTGTGGTTAGGTACGGTACCCATGAAGAGCAAATGGTAACATCTCGTGCCAATCTTTGTATGTTACCGTCATTTTCTGCACAATCTTCTTAATGTTCTTATTAGCCGCTTCAACAACCCCATTCATCTTCGGCCGATATGGAGAAGAGTTGTGATGTTGTATTTTGAACTGCTTGCAGAGCTCAGTGATCATCTTATTGTTGAGATTAGTACCATTGTCCGTAATGATCCTCTCTGGTACACCATATCGACAGATCAGATAATGCCGAATAAACCGTGCCACGACGTTCTTGGTTACAGTAGCAAAGGAAGCTTCTTCAACCCACTTTGTAAAATAATCAATAGCTACCAGGATGAAACGATGCCCATTGGACGCTGTAGGTCTGATCTCGCCGATCATGTCGATGCCCCACATTGCAAAAGGCCAAGGAGCTGTCAAGACGTTCAGAGGTACTGGAGGTATGTGCACCTTATCACCATAGACTTGGCACTTGTGACAGGTCCGAGAATGCTGATAACAGTCGGCTTCCATAGTGGACCAGTAATATCCTGCCCGTAGGATTTTCTTTGCCATGGTGTGTCCACTGGAATGAGTTCCGAAAGTACCTTCATGTAACTCTGTCATGATTCTGTCTGCCTCGTTTTTATCCACACATCGCAGTAAAGTCGAATCATGGTTACGCTTGTAAAGGATACCATTGCTGATGAAGAACTTCGCCGCGAACCTCCTCAGAAACGTCTTGTCATTAACAGATGCACCCTCGGGGTACTCTTGAGCTTCAAGATACCTCTTCACCTCATGAAACCAGGGTTTATCTGCTACCTCTTCAGTCTCAATATCACAGCAATGTGCAGGTTCGTCCAATCTTTCAATGATAATCCGAGGAGCTTCGTTGTCCCAATTGACTTTGAACATAGAAGACATTGTAGCCAGCGCGTCCGCCAACTGATCCTCCTCTCTTGGGAAGTGTTCAAAGGTTATCTCCTCGAAATGTGGAAGCAACGTCAACACATACTCCTTGTAAGGAATAAGATTTGGGTGTTTCATATCCCACTCACCTTTTATTTGACTGATCACGAGAGCGGAATCTTCGAAGACACTCAGAAACTTAATCCTTAGGTCAATTTCTGCTCGAAGACCCGTGATGCATGCTTCATACACCGCCATATTATTGGTGCAGTTGAAATATAGTCGGGCGGTGAACAGAGTATGAGAGCCTTTAGGAGATATGATCACGGTGCCAATGCCATTACCCAAAGCGTTTGAAGCTCCATCAAAGTACATAGACCATCGGGATCCTTCCTCAGGTCCTTCATCCGGTCCAGGTGTCTCACAGTCAGTCACTATCATGATATTCTCGTCCGGAAATTCAAAGTTCATAGACTAGTAATCATCCATTGCCTGATGTGCCAAATGGTCTGCTAATACACTTCCCTTGATCGCCTTTTGGGTTGTGTATTGGATGTCATACTCAGTCAAGATCATCTTCCATCTTACTATTCTTTCGGACAAGGAAGGCTTTTCGAAGATATACTTGATTGGATCCATCTTTGATATCAATAGAGTAGTGTGAGTCAGCATATACTGTCTCAGCCGGCGAGCAGCCCATGCCAAAGCGCAACAAGTTTTCTCGAGCAACGAGTATCGGGTCTCGCAGTCGGTAAAATTTTTGCTAAGGTAATAAATAGCATGCTCTTTTTGGCAAGACTCGTCATACTGCCCCAGCACACACCCCATTGAGTTGTCGAGTACTGTCAAGTATAAGATCAAAGGTCTCCCTTCAACTGGTGGCATCAGAATAGGTGGCTCTTGGAGATACTCTTTGATCCTTTTGAAAGCGTCCTGGCATTCATTGTTCCAACGTACTACTTGATCTTTCTTCAGTAGTTTGAAGATTGACTCACAAGTAGCAGTCAAGTGCGAGATGAATCGGGTAATATAGTTCAAACGTCCAGAAAGCCTCTGACTTCTTTTTCTATTCTGGGAGCTGGCATTTCCTGTATAGCTTTCACCTTGACAGGATCCACTTGAATACCTTTATCGCTTACGACGAAACCCAGCAGCTTGCCAGATCTCACCCCAAAGGTGCACTTGTTCGGGTTTAACCTCAACTTGTACAACTTCAACCTGTCAAATAGCTTCTGAAGGTGGTCAAGGTGTTCTTCCTCAGTTTGGGATCTTGCAATCATGTCGTCGACATATACCCCAATCTCATGATGGATCATGTCGTGGAATAAAGCAACCACGACACGTTGGTATGTTGCCCCAACATTCTTCAATCCAAAAGGCATGACCTTGTAGAAAAAGGTACCCCACTGAGTAATAAAGGTTGTCTTCTCCATCTCTTCGGGAGCCATTTTAATCTGATTATAACCGGAGAAACCATCCATAAAGGAGAATACCTTATGCTGTGCGGTGTTGTCAACCAGAACTTCGATATGAGGCAGAGGGAAATCATCCTTGGGGCTTGCCCTGTTCAGATCCGTGTAGTTAACACACATTCGGACCTTACCATCCTTCTTCGGCACAAGAACCACATTGGCAACCCACTGCGGGTAAGAAGTAACTGCTAGAAAACCGGCGTCAAATTGTTTCATAACTTCAGCCTTGATTTTCTCAGACATATCTGGGCGCATTTGGCGGACCTTCGGTTTCACTGGAGGACAGTCTTCCTTAGTAGGCAGGCAGTGAACCACAATATCGGTATCCAACCCAGGCATGTCTTTATAAGACCAAGAAAAGATCTCAACATAGTCACGCAGCATCTGAATCAACCGTTGCTTCACACTAGCTTCCAGATTTGCACCGATCTTAACTTCTTTCTTATCTATCTCTGTACCTAGATTCATTGTTTCCACCGGCTCTTCGTGTGGCTGAATGGCCCTCTCTTCTTGAAGTAGCAGTCTAGCAAGTTCAACAGGCACTTCGCAATCATCTTCACCTTCGTCTTCGGCTAAGTTGATCGGACTTTCAAATTCATGATTGGCAGTAGCAGAGTCGTTACCAGTGAGATCCAGAGTGGATGTAGACCTGCATATGTGAGTGTGTGTAAAATAGCT